>JAULUF010000005.1:10067500-10710000 GCA_031834385.1 Semotilus atromaculatus | reverse complement strand
AGAAAATATATTTTCCTTTTGAATATTGTTTTTGACAATAGCAGGCCGTAAAAGGGTTAGTTCACCCAAAAATAAAAAAATGCTGTCATCATTTTCTCATCCTCATGTTGTTCTAAACCTGTATTGAGTTTCTTTCTTCTGTTGAACACAGATATATTTTGAAGAATGTTGGTAATCAAACAGTTGCTTTTTATACAGTAGTTCTATAGTTTATATAACCTACCTATACAGTAGTATGCTGTATCCTGTATATAATTTTACACTCATTCTCTCTGTATGTGTAGAGAATGAGTACAGTGTGGACGACACATGTTTAATCCTGCTTCTGAAAGGCCTGTGTCTGAAGAACCAAGGCCAGATGCAGGCCGCAGAGGACTGTTTCAGACAGGTTTACAGCAGGCCAGTGCTCCTGTAACAATGCAGTTTCCCTTCAGAAATGCTTGTTCTGTCTCAGGATGGAGTTTGAGATGTTTTTGTGTCTTTTAACAGTGAAAAGAAGCTGAAGTTTGATCACTACCTGGTTCCTAATTCTCTGTTGGAGACGAGTCTTTTGTGCATAGACACGGGGAGGAAAGAGCAAGCCATCAAACTACTGCAGAAAGCCAAGTGAGTCCAGGCTAGCACAAAACCAATACAGGTCACACACTGAATACTCGTTTTTACTGGTTTGTTGTTGCCGTGTCTTTGCTCCAGTCTGAAATGTCACATTATTATTGTCTCTCCTGTCAGGAATAACTACAAAGAGTACTCGATGGAGTCTCGTACGCAGTTCAGGGTCCATGCAGCCCTGATCAAACTTAAGGCTGACACCAATGACCAAGATGAAATACCATCTTTGTGAGGAAAGATGATTCTAAATCAACAGCGTCTCTTCTCTGATGACCTGGTCACTTTATGGGGAGAATATGAAAGCTCAAAGACACAGTGTGGTTTTTATGCAGTGGCTCTGCCTAGTGTTATTATAGGAGACACTAAAAACCTCATTTGTACATTCTCCAGCTTATCTTTTGCCAAATTTGTTTATTTTAGTTAGTAAATAGAAATAATGAATGGATATTTCAAATGTAAACTAGGGTTTAAGCTCCTCTTGTGATATCTAAGGGAGCATTAGATATCAAATTTATATATTTTTTCAAGTCCTGTACAGGTTTAATGAGGGAAAATAGCTGGAAAACTGCAAAAAAAAATTGGACAAACCATTTTACACTAAATTCTAATGATTCAACATGTTGATTATTGTAAGGCTGAGTGTGGGATTTAATATATTCCTTTCTTGAATGAATCAAGAACTTTTATAATAATCAAATAGTTCCCCAGCATGCATCGTAAATAGTTGTCAAATACTGTTTTTTTTTTTTTTTTTTTTGTCATGCAATATATTTTATTAGTAGTTAATGTTTATTATTATTGCTATTAAAATATTTTTGGGAATGTATAATTCATAGCATTTTTTTTTCAAGTAAATGAAGTCGTACAATCAATGCAATTATTTAGCAATAAATGCAATGTGTTACAGTATGAATAAATCAAGTTTTCCTTTTTCATGCAAAAGCTGAATTGTTCCTAAAAAGTACGTTTTCTTTTTAACTTCTCAATTTAACAAGGAATTATGTTATCATGTATTAATGAAGCTCTTTGAATATCAGAGTTTTTCCAGTCAGACACGCATGTATATTTTATGAAGTCTGACTGATTTTAATTAAACAATAATGTGCGATAATAACAATGACATGTACAAAGAAACCAATTTTACAATATAGTACAGTAGTACTGTATAAAAGTCCTTGTTCTGGGCAGTGAGGGTTATTGGCTGGATTCAGCTGTCGCTGTGGGCAAGCCCTGCTCTTCCTCTCTCTTCGTGCGTTTCAGAAGTTTCCTCTTCTTCTTCTCCTCCTTCTCTATTTCAGCAACCATCTCTTTGAACTTGGTGCTGCGGGGGTCCAGCGCATACCCAAAGCGCTCTCTCGCCTCGGCCAGCAGTTTGTCCCGCCGTATTTTCTCCTCTCTTTGCTTCTGTTTTGCCTCCCTTTTCTGCTTTTTCCAGTCTGTGATCATCTTGGGCATTTTGGCCATGTTTGCAGCAATAATCTTCTCTCTGTGTGGAAACAAAGCGAAAAGCTGCGTAAAAACAAATGGTCGTGGTCAATAAATAATCTACTTTTTCCAAACTTATTTATTCCAAAGAAGAAAACTAATTTATATTATATAAGTGAGTATTTTTCCCATATGGATTTTTAAACATATCAGTTAAAGCCTTAAGCCATAAACCAAACCAACCAGCCATGAAGTGAATCGCAACATCACAAACTTTTATTTGAAACAAAAAAAAAGTATTTGAAAAAAGGACAAAAAGACAAATGTACAAGTTTGTGCGTAACAGTTTTAGTGAGGAAAAGAACTACGATCCCATGAAGCATTGCAAATTATTATTATAAAAAAAAAGAATATCTACATTATTTTTTTACAGGAGGAAGTAAACTATTTTCTATGAATGTGTGATATTTCTGATTAATTAAACGCTACAGGTAAATAAGTAGAAAAATAGCAAAGTGCAGTAAACCATAAAACGTATTTGCACTAGTAACCAGTGTTTCTAATAACGGTAATGAATTAAAATAACATAAGAAACACCAGTTTCAATATCAAGAAAGCAGCATAACAAGCTTGTTTTGTACAGAAATAACTAGAAACCTTGCACATTCAGTGGTTTTCAATTTTGGGTGTATATGGTCGTCTGCCGGAAGCTAGTTGTTATAGCTAATAAAGTTTTAAATAAGGATTTTATTTCTTGCACAAATTCATTCATCAACCCACTGGAGTAGTATGGATTTTTCGGGGGGCTTCAAAATTTCACGCCTCATTCACTCCTTTTATAAGGTTTGGGAGAGCCAGGATATATATTTTTTATGCATTTCAGATTGTGTTCGTCTGAAAGACGATAGTCATATTATACACCTAGTAAATCATGGGATAATTTTCATTTTTGGGGGAACTATCCCTATAAGAACTGACGAATTACAAGAAATTGCATTTTAAATTAAATAAACTATAAAGAATAAGAATGTGTTTTTACTATTTAATAAGATGGAAACAATCAATTAATTGAAATACACCAAGATTTTTTTTTATGCGATTGTAAACGACACACGCGGGAACCAATAACATTTGACGTCATAACTCGTGAGACGTCCTAACCGTCAAATTTGAATGTTTGAAGGAATTTCTCACTGAATAACGGTTTCAATTTCGGTCTGTAGGTCACATAAATATAATAAACGGGCTCAGAAGACATGGAATATAGATGGTAAATCACGTTGATTACTTTTACCACCATAATGTTTGTCAACTGCCACACAACAATAAATAATAAGATGATTAGCCAACTTTTAAGGTTTTGGCGTTTGAAGGTCTCTCCATCACTGTGGAAACTGAACCTCGGAAATTGTAAGAAACACAAAATCGGTTTTGAAACAACGTAAAGGTGAGTAAATTATCACAATTTTAATTTTTGGGTGAACCGATTATCAATGAATATGTGGAGTTAGTTGAATACACGGTACACCCAACAGTCGGATTCACCTCCACGTTTATCAATGCATAGTGCTATGTTGAATACGGTTGACAGCAAACATCCGATAGAAATGAACGTTAGTCAAGATTCACTTCACCTCTCCATCCGCTTCTGCGCCTTCTCCTTCTCTCTGGCCGCGATGTTTCCCAGCATCACCTCAACCGGAAGGTGCCACTCTCTCTCCTCGGCCACCAGCTCCTCCAGCCGGGCGTGAGAGGGCCAGAGTTTGGCCGGGTCAATCCCTGACGCGCGTCCATAGCGGCCGAACAGTCTGCGGTCATACTTCTCAGTCTTCTGCCAGTCTGGCGTCTTCTCGCTCTCTTTATCTGGTATATAAGGGTTCTTTATATTCAACCAGAGGGGTCTTGGGTTATAGTTCGCGATCTGATGGACTACAGCCGGTATAAAGGAGTGTAATTTACTGACACCAAAGAATAAGCCTGTCCTCCTGCTCAGCAAGGAGGCCGCCATGTTTGATGACAAGCCAGTGACCTCTGACGTCATCAAATTGACGCGTAGTGCTGACGTCATTACGCCCTCTGCTGGTGTAAATTAAAGTATCAAAGGAAATTATGATCACTCAACCATTGAAAAGATTGGTGTCTATGTTTATTAAGGATAGGGTGCTGTTTCATTTTATTTATCATTTTGAAAATGTAATTTTTGGATATTTAAAGTATGATAACAGTATCGCACTGTTATCATACTTTAAATATCCAAAAATTACATTTTCAAAATGATAAATAAAATGAAACAGCACCCTAACAGCACCCTACGGAGGCTTTTGTAATTAATTGGTTAATTTTAATTAAAGTGTAAGTTTTCTAACAAAAAGCCCCTTTTCTCTGTATTCCTTAAATAATTCGAAAATTACTTTTCTACTATTCAATCTAGTACTAATGCAAAAGCTAATAAGACTGTTCATTTGTGTACTGTCTTCAAAATCTTTGATTGATACAAAGGTCTTGTATTTTTGTGATTTTTATTTTATTTATTTATTTTAATGTAAATGCGTGGTCTTTGCTCCCCTGGGTCTAAAGTGTATTGTTTTGTTGTTTTAAGCCCTAAAAAAAAAAAAAAAAACAGCACGCGACTGTTTACAGCTATTACAGCTAAAAAAAGATAATAAAAAATAAATAAAAAAAAGATCACTCAACCATAGACATAATAAATACATAGGCCTTTACACCATTGGCCACTTTGGACCGTTGCTGCGATACGTCAACCTATGACGTCAACGCGTCCGCCATTTTGCGGAGGGCAAGACTGCACTGTAATCAAAGTAAACGGGTGAGCTGCGATTTTTCTGGATAAAAATTTTTTTTTTTTTTTACATTTATCAACCGATTTCCGTGGTTTGTATGTGGTGTACAAAAAGTTCCATCTCTAGTTATTTAAAATCTTTATAGTTAGACTTATAAAATATGTTTTTTAATAATAAGGAATTGTCATAATTGATAAAGTGAGAAGTATAGTTTTAAAAAAGACGATAAACTACAATATTTTAGTCAATAAAATAAACATACAGCATACACAGCAAATAAAATAGTAGCCTAATGAATAACATAATTATATAATAATACCATAAGTACAATACAATCATAAAAATATTGATAATAGCATATAGTTTATGTATAATACTATAATAATAGTTCCAGGCGGGTACATGAGCACTGAGCGCCCGGTGATCTTGCGGTGATCGCCTGAATCTCACAACTCCGAAAACGTCAGATCAAAATTTTAAATAGGCGTATTACATTGTCGACTGAAAAACTATTTAAACTACATTTCGTGACAAAATAACAGTAGTATTTTTAAATTTCGTGGCATTTCTCCTATGAATGTTACTATTACTAATTATATCATGACCAAATACAACCAGAAACAAATGTTCAGTCTTGCTTGTGAAAGGTGATGGTGCGTTCTATTCAGAGCTCTTTTCAATTGTGTGGCGATGTGTACAGCCCCAATCAGCACACGAAACAGGCATTTTTATCCATTCCCGGTATGAGGGGAATGGGAAAGTTGCCCTCCGCAAATATGGCGGCGCCGTTAAAGTACGTTCCAGCGGCCAATAGGGAGTCTGTTGCTGCGTCCAATTCGCCTACTTATACTACGCCCTAAAAGTATGTACTCTTTTTGTGAAGAAAAAGTACATACTTTTGAGTGTGTAGCAAAAGAGTAGGCAAGCTTTGGGACATACTACTCCGTCATCTTTAACGGACAGCTCTGTCGCGTGCACCTGTCACCGTAAACTGCCCTGTCAATCATCTTGTCACAGTTAAAATCCTCCATTCAATCTAATTTCATTTCCTACCGTTCGGAGAGAAGTGTAGAAGCACGTTCATCTGCAAGTCACGGGTCTTTCATGCGGGGACTCTCCTCGTGTGTTTGCAATTTGAATGTAATGATGCATTTAAAAGTTAGGCTAATGGCTAAACGTCTCTTTACAAAAGTTCACAATGCTGCTGCAGGTGCAATATAATGTAGACAACATCGAATAAATACATTTCCGTCAGGTAAGCCTACTGATAATTAATCACTCAAACTTCTCTACATAACCGCCGGACTCCATGTCTGTAGTTTTTTTTGAACACTTTTCACTCGTGTTTGTGGTTCTAATCGAATCCTCGTCCAACGCGCGATGGGTTGTGGGCAATATCAGCCGTTATAGTGTGCATCGATCTGCACTTCGGATTCTGCCCGGAAATAGACCATCTATTTAGAGGTATTTTTGGAACACTCATTTCAACACACTACGATTTGGGACGTACTAATTCTACTTTCAAATACTATTTAGGACGGATAGTATGCGAATTGGGACGCAGTCTATGTATTTATTATGTCTATGCACCCAACGGCCTCTTTATTAGGTAGGCTATACATCGCTATTAGACCCCCTTTTGCCTTCAGAAATGCCGTAACTCTTCGTGGCATAGATTTAACAAGGTGCAGGAAACATTCCTTAGTGAACTCACTGTTGTTTAAAGGTGCCATATGTAAAAATTGAGGTAACAATATCCAAAAAATGAGCTACACGTATCAAAAGAATGAGAAGAAATAAATGCAATGATGTCATTAAAAAAACGACAAGTTATAGTGCTGCCGAGATATAAACCTGAATTAGCATGCTAAATTACTAGCCCCGGCCCGGCCGGTGTCATAATACCAGTTTCGGCCATGGGAGGCGGTATGCGGGCAACATACATAACCACCAGCCAAACTGCAGTACACGAATAACTCGCACGGCTTGTGGGCGTACTTGAACCTGATGTCAATCGCGTCTATGAGACCAGCCTTTATAATTTAGTGTTGAGATGTTGTTCATTGAGTCTCTAATCTCTAAAAATCTCCAAATGAACTGCGGTCTTACTATCGTGTCAATTGATTTGATTAATATGCGCGAGGGAGAGAGAGAGCAGGAGGACTGTGCTCGTGTTGTTTGAAGACGTGAGAGTGCGCGCGCGCGGCCGGGGCGCTCTCTCTCTCCCTCTCTGCTCGTTATAAGCCCTGTCAAGCGCAGCAGTCATTATATTCTACATTACAAAATAGGCTTTGGCGGGACAAAGCGGACGATTTGACGGTTTTAGAAGATTAACAACCCGAAACAAAAAGACAGACTAGGCCAACTTTCTGGAGGTATACTGCCCCCATCTGGTATGGAATATGTGGAGTATGAATTTATTTTTTGGCAGACATTCCACATGGCACCTTTAAGAAACCAGTTTGTGCAGCTCTGTGCTGTTAAAGGGATAGCCTAGTTCACCCAAAAAATTAAATTCTGCCATCATTTACTCACACT
This sequence comes from Semotilus atromaculatus, assembly GCA_031834385.1. Lineage (NCBI taxonomy): Eukaryota > Metazoa > Chordata > Actinopteri > Cypriniformes > Leuciscidae > Semotilus > Semotilus atromaculatus. The sequence goes on along the minus strand of JAULUF010000005.1, from coordinate 10,702,627 downwards.
CAAGTTGTTCTTTCTTCTGCTGAAAGATATTTTAAAGAATGTTTGTTACCAAGTTGGGCACCATTGACTTCCATAGTATTTTTTTTCCCCACACTATGGTGTGGGAAAAAATTGTGATAGTCAATGGCTACCGTCAACTCTCTGTTTACTAATACTCTTCAAAATATCTTCATTTGTGTTCAGCAGAAGACAGAAACTCATATGGGTTTGGAACAACTTGAGGGCGAGTAAATGATGACATCATTTTCATTTTTGGGGAACTATCCCTTTAATGAGAAATGTGTTGTTTTTCCGCTTGAGAGTTGAGCAGTTTGTGTCAGTATTGCGGGACTGATGAGTCATCTCTCTTTCTCCACCCTTGCTCCTCCCTAATCATTTTCGTTTGGAGTTTAATCATCACCTCAGGGGGCCTTTAACAATGCTATTTCAATCCTCAGAGGTTTTGTGTGTCCTGAATGCTGGACCCTTAAATCTTTTCCGGTAGTTTAGCGGCACAGTGGGATCCTATTGTTGGAAATAAAGGTCTTAAATGGATATAGTCCCACTGGTATTGTTCATCCCAGAGTCCGGACAATACTAGAAAACAAAAATGATGGCCAATTCTAAATCTCTGGCTGCCGTTTTGGCCACATTGCATATTTATTTAATTAAATTACTTTAAAGAAAGAAGAAAAAACAATACAACACAAATTACAAAGGATTACTGGCAAGTTAATCATAGAAATTTGCACAAAAAGAATATGACAAGTACAACAGAGAAAACATGAGCTGGATGGATGGATGGATGGATGGATGGATAGATAGATAAAAACATGATATTTAATGTTTTATCTGCTATTTTCCTTTGGTACTGACTTCATCACAAAGAATTACTGGCAAGTTAATCATATAAATTTGTACAAAAATAATATAATAAGTACAACAGAGAAAACATGAGAGATAGATAGTTGGATGGATGGATAGATGGATCAAAACACGATGTAATGTTTTATCTGTTTATTTTCCTTTTGTACTGACTTCATCATTTAATTCTATATAATATAATTTTCCATATGAATTAGTAAATCAGTAAATAAGCAGATAAAGCAACTCTTGAATAATATTTCATATTAATATCAGCCACTTTAATTGTGTATTTGAACGCCATGATCTTAATCCGTTAAATCAAGCGATAGGGAAAGTTTAGAAGGTGAAGCTTTGTATGCTACGCTCGAGTTTATTTTACAGACACACTGAGAGTTTCTGTCCTCACATAATTTAGTGATGAATGGATGAATTATCATGTTTGAAGAGTCTTAAGGGGGCTTAGATGTGTCTTTCACCCGTAGGGCTGCATGTGGTCTACTTCTGTTCTTATTAATGGTCCATGCCAGCTTCAGTGAGCAGATGAGCAGAAACTCTGCTTTGAATTTCTGGAACGCAGCATGGGAGGGTTGGATTATTAACCAGCAAACACTCGGAGGAAGAAAAAGGCCTTTGTTTTAAATGCTCCAGCCCTCCCTCTCTATCACAAACCCCTCCTCTCTTTCCGCTACTCTTCTTTTAGTTTTGATTTCTTTTCAAAAATGTAAAGATGGGACAAACAAGCAGCTTTAGAATGCGCCTCTTGGAGAGACAGATGTCAGAGCTTTTGTGTCGCGACGAGCGCATCATTATAACTCAAAAGTTCCCATGGCGGGGGGTTGAGGAGGGTTTGAGAGGGGTCCGCAGTGTGCCATGCGCGACACAGGGCTTAATTTAGACACCGGTGATCCGTGCCAACTGAGAAGCTTTAAAGACAAGACCATCTGAAAAAAATCAGGTCTGCTGGCTTTAATGCCAGTATTTTATCAGTATGGATATAATAATAAGCTGTGCTTTTCTAAGGCAAGTGTCAATAGTAGGCCTATTATTACTCATACATTTGGTCAGATTTTCAAAAAACCTAAAGTAATACATTTTATCATGTAACTCAATGTATACAGGGATGGATGGATAGAGAGATAGACAGTAAAGATGGATGGATGGAGAAATCTGTTTTAAAGATAGGTAGATAGATAGTAAAGATGAACGGATAGATGGATGGATGATAGAAGAATGGACGGATGGATAGATAGATGGATGGATGGATGGATGATAGGCATACGGAAGGATAGATAGATAGATAGATAGATAGATAGATAGATAGATAGATAGATAGATAGATAGATAGATTGTGAGTTCATCCAAAGAGACCATCCATATGGCCTTATGATTAAATATTTACAGGCCACCACATTTCCAACCAACTCATGAGAAATTAATGTGGAAGATCTTGCATTATGGGATGGTTCTATTCCTGCTCACTGCTGTTTCCCACTCCCACAATAACTGGAGAACAACCAAGGGAATTTCCAGATGTCATCTCAGTAAACATGATGATCTCTCATACATTTAATATGCGCACGATGACCTGTAATACGTACATTTCAAGTGCTATTCATATGGTTTTGATTGTAATGACGCTTTGTTCAGTGATTACGTTTAAATTGAGTTATTTAGCAGATGCTTAGCCTATTCAATGCAGCACACAAATGAGGAAAAATACAGGCAATTTATTATTGTACATGAGCTAACAGCTGAAATGGTAACACTTCAATAAGGTCTCATTTACAAATGTAGTTCAGGGAATTTCTAGCTTTTTAAAGCAGAATGGATTCTGATGTTTTTATTGTTCATCAGCCAGGGTAAAAATCGTTCTGAAAGGGATTTCAACCATATAGTTTCTCTGTGCCGTTATCATTATAGTTGTGGACCACACTATTCTTTTATATTTAGAAAGATTTTTAGAACTGCATTATCTTTATCATTATCATTATCATCTTCTTTCTTCTTTACTTTGAGATGGAAACAGGCTTCCAACTATGGAAAAATTATGCACCAAATGTCCATATTTTGTTGCGTGGCAACATAGTTGTAAAATTTAATATAACTTTACACCGAAAAGGTTAGTAACCCAGATATTTCTAACTCTTTCATTGCATTTCACTCACAACATGCTGTTTATGTCTGCCACATAAGAAAAAAAGTCATGCTCTATTATCATAATTATGACATAAAAAGTCATAATTATGAGATGTAAAAATGGTTTTGTACATAAGTATGACAAATGTTGGAGTTATGAGATAAAAAGTTGAACTTATATGGCATACTAAGTCAATGGGCTTCCATAGTTTAGAATTTGTTCAATCTCTTAAATATGCACTTGTTTTGTGGTTAAAATGACCTGATATGACCGGCTCGTTCATCACTCTGGAACTAGAAAGTCAAGTTGAGCACTTTGCATTTTGAGCTACAGGATCTCTTTCAGTGTGCAGCTGTAGACTGCATCTGTATGCACACACAATATATGGTATGGTAGTGTGTCATTCTGAACACACTGTAGCCATATACTGTCAAGATGTTTGACCGCTCCATATGAAGTAAACAATCAGCGACGCACATGCAGACTGTGACATTGCTCATGTTCTCATCCTGCAGGCGGATCTGGAAGTCTCCATGTCATTGTTTAAATGATTCCCCTTCACTAAACTGGGAACGGACCCAAGCAAGAAGTACACGTGAAAGCACCTCAGGAGGGGAGCATGTTCAGCGGGGAGCTTTTCAATAATGGATGTACCACATTGAGCTCCCGTTAATAATGTGTTTCTGTCACCGCGGGAGACAGAAAACCGCATTTTAGAGGCGGACGAGAGAATAATGGGATGCAAAGTTAGGGAAACTTAGTCATAACTCACTCTGGCTCCTTTTCAAACATTTTGAGTCTTTTGGCTTTGTTTAACAGGCAAAAAAAAACAAAAACACATAAGCATTGTGATTTTAGAGCACAATGGCTTGTTAACCCATGAACCTCATCACCGAAGCTGTTATTATCGTAATTGTGTTTTTTTGATTATAGTGTTCTCATCGATCAAATTATGGATTGAAGCAATGATCCATATGGCAGTGAACATAGACACGATTTGAAGGAATGTTTCAGGTTCGAACAAATTAAGGTCATCTGTGGAAAGCTGTTGAATATCTTTTAAGTTTACCCCTTTGGTTGTTAAAACAAAAATTGTATTCACATGAATACATTGGAAATCTATGGGGCAAGATTGTGCAAAGGGTTTAAAAGCAGTTCTTTGAACTCTAAAGTCAACGGCCTTTTAGTGGTGGGGCGACATTTCTAAAGCTGGATGCACTCTGTACACTTTATAATAGTCCTATGATTGTAGTATGATTGTTGCTTGTGAGACTGTATTGAACATGATCCTCGCTGTAAGCCGTGTCACACTGTGGGATCTCAGGCGGCCGCAGCAATTTTCTATAAGTTATACAAGATCCAACAAATGTTTTTAAGCTAATTCAATGTAATTTAAGTTGAAATGACTTAACCCTCTATTGCATGATATATGAAATAATAGAGAAAAAAAATATTTCCACCCATTTTATTACCAGTCATAGAGCACATTGAACAATTCAACACATAATTTACAAAAATTATAATAATAGGGGGTAGATCTAGGTATGTTACTTTGGCGCAACAACATGCAATAATGGGACTAAAAACAAAAAGTGCAGTCTATTTAATATATATCTCTTTATTTCATAACAAAACACATTTTATGAAAGATCTTCAACATCAACTTCATTTAAAAAAAACATTTGTGCTGAAAAAGTAATGCAGTTTAATCCAGTTACCATCTTAGTGGGGTTTGTTACCTAGATGTAACAATGCGCAACAAAGGAGTATTATTTTTATGCATTCATTCTCATAAAATTTTCTCTTTCTGCCATAGAATGTTGTTATGTTCATTGTCACTGAAAAAGAAAATTACACAATTATTATATGTATCTGGAAATATTGGAGGCAGATTGAACATTTGGTGCACTCACACGCACGCACGCACGCACACACACACACACACACACACACACACACACACACACACACACATCTGAGCTTACAAAGCTACAAATTCTATGCATACTTATAGCTAAACTGTCATCATAAATATTGTTATTGTTATTAAGTATTTTAAAATTTTTAAAAACAAGGCACATAATGACAAATACTGACAAAAAAATCTGTGTGAAATGTTATATTGGTGATAATATTGTATTGCTAACTAGCATGAAAACAGGAAATTCTCATTCCACTGTTGCATATTGTTGCTTTGAGGCAACATAGCTATTTTACCCATTTACAAAAGAAATATTCAATGAAAACATAATCAACAGAGTGAAATTAAATCAGAACTTACCCAAAATTGTGAAAATATTTTTTATTTCATGGAAATCCTAAGGAAAATGTCACTTTTTCAAAGTTTTGTGGAGCTGAAAAAACATGGCTGCCGCATGTGAGTGCAGGTGAGGAAAAGACATTGAAAAGGGGGTTGGACAAGTAATTTGATCAAAAACAAGCATTCTATCGGCTTTTCATACTTCCTACAGATTAAAATAAGCTTTTTTTTTTGGTGTATGATTTTGTAAGCCTGAGAATATGAGGGAAAATGGGTATGTTACCCTGAAGCAACACTATGCAATGAATAGAGGGTTAAACATTGATGGTACTTAAATTTAAGGCAGCAGCTTTTTTTTACAGTGTGGTATCAATGCAAGCTTTTTTCTGCCACAGAATAAACAATAAAAAAAGGTAATTGCGACGTTTTATCTCACAATTCTGACTTTTATTTTCTCACAATTGCAAGTTTACATCTCGCAATTTTGACTTTATAATACACAATTGCGAGTTAAACTTGGAATTAAACTTCCAAGTCAAGTGTGGAGGAAATTTTTTATAGCAAAGCCATTTCTTCTAGTTTTGAAAACGCTTTCCCTCACAAACATTGCCTATTTGTCTTACCACTCTCAAATGTGAGAGCAGATTTTGTTCCCATGGCTGTGCATGTCCACATTAATAAGCAATCTGACATTTGTGTCATGCTCTCTGTGTCCGTCTTGTGTCTTTACCCATTGGGGACTGAGCAGGGCTCATCGTCCAATCAGAAGCCGAGCCCTTCTGCTGATGCTTTGAAAATGGATGCGATGCCAGAGGCACTAAATACAGTTAATTGTCAATGAATTCAAATGTCATCATTATCTGAGCGCATCTGCAGTTCCGAGAATAAATCTATGTCCTTTTAGTGCTTCCCTTTATATTAATACAAGACCTGATTCTAGTTCCAGTACTGGACCATTCATACTGATAATTAAATCAATTAATGCTAATATAAAGATAAATATAATACCTAAGACCTGTTCTAGATTTATTTTCCATTATGTAAATTATATCAGCACAAACACAGTTTTTCTCTGATTCCAATGACAGGCATAAGATCACATGAAGCGATCAGATGTTCTCACCTTTGTTGGGGTTGAGCTGATCTCCCTGAGAGAGCTGACTCATCTCTCTCACACACACACACACACATACACACACACACACACACACACACACACACACACACACACACACACACACACACATCGTCTATCCATTGCTGTGGGTATTGTAGAGTGGCAGAGGGTGCAGGTGGTGCTGGACTGGTGCAGACTTCGTCCCGATGCTCCCGTGCCAGTGCCATCTGTCATCAGCTACAACATCTGCAAATCCAAGGTGCCCTTGATGCCCAGTGCCACTGTGGCCCGCTTCGGGTTTCTGCAGGGGGTCGAGTGGGTAGAGAAGCAGCTCCCAGAACGCTAATCACATCTTCATCACTAATCATCATGGTTTGATTGTTGTTGTTTTTTATTATTCTAGCAGTGCCGTTACAAAATTGTTTTCCCGCTTATTTTCCCATATCTCATATCAGATGGCTCACCCCACGCCACCCGCCACTGTTCAGAATATATTTGTTACGTGCAAAGCGAGCAAGACAAAGGCAATTGTGGCCTAGAAGTAATATCTAAGATGTTTAGATGAGTTGAGGAAATTATCCATTTCAAATGAGAAGAGTAATACTCATCATAATGGAGTATGCTGAGGTCTTGAAATTCTTCCATACCTGCAAGGCATCCATTAGACCACATTGCAATTAAGATTCTTGGCTATGATCTGGATTACTTTGTAAACAAAGCTCTATATTGATTTTAGCAATAACATGTTACTAGATTTCTGAAGTGGTGTCTGCCCATGCTGTCATGATGCTGGGGTGTTTTAGGAGGTTATTAGTGCATCAACATGAGACGCTGTTTGTCTCAATCTTTGATATTGGCTGCGTTTAACTCCAACACTCGCAAACTTCCCCAAGCACTTCCCCTCGGGGGAATCCCCACAGCCATTTTGAAGTGGATGAGGGAAGTTTATTTGGACAGACACTTAACCCCTTGAATATGATGGAGGGAGCGAGTCTTTGTACATTTCAGGCATATCCATAGACCACAATGCAACACAATTGTGACATCACAACAGCAGATTGCAGTGCTCACGCGCTTAATTTAACCACAAGTGATCAAGGGCTTAAGGCGCTCCATTTAAAACATTGCAAAGGTTCCCCCTGTACTCATGATTTGTATAGTCACAGTGTGTAAAAATAACAAGGTCATATGAGACACCGCCATCTTTTAATCGTATAAATACTGGGATCTATATTCTCAGAAGGCGAAGCACTGCTACTTGGGCGGAGTGATTTGCTCGCAGCACTTGAGAGACCTGTGGTGAGGAGCAGAGAGTTCACTCAGAGTGTTGCGCTAATCACTCCGCCCAAGTCTCATATGACCTTGTTATTTGTACACACTGTGACTATACAAATCACAACATATAAATAGGAAAATGTTGGCGTTATTTTGTCACTTATTGGGAGCAGTACGCTAGCTGGACCCATTTACTTCCAGTCTTTGTGCTAAACTAGGCTAGCGGTGGGTGCGTCAGACAAAGTTACAGCACGCACGGATATGAAAAGGGTATGTATGGACTTATCTAACTCTGGGGGATACAGTGAATCAGCTAAAGTCCCAAAAAGTCTGCGTGTTCCTTTAAGCATTTTAGAAATTTGCAATTTAACTGTGTAAATTAGCATTTAGATTAATTCCATGAAGTTGAAACAAACTCATTACTTTAAAACTTTACTTTAAAGATGCTTATGTTATGCAATAAGCGAAGTACTCGCCCACAGAAAGCCGTGTCTGCGGAAAGCGCTCAATGCCGAATTCAGTTCTCTTCCACAGCTTATATGGCCAAATACACACAAAATGATGTCAGTATATATTGGAAGTGACAGCAGCCTAATAAACCTGCTTCCGCCTGTGTGCTTAATGTTAATCAAACAACAAAAGAGAAAGAGAAACAAAGAGAAAATCACTCACTGCTCTGTTGTAGCTTTAACATGAATCAGTATGTATTTAAGTCATATAGTGAAGACTAAACAGTTTTATTTTTACATTTAGTTATTCAATTTCTGTTGTTAAATAAGCCTAATGTAGGACTACCTGAAACCCTAAACCCCATTAAAATGACACTTACTTTTTTATCATACATTGTTAAATGATAACATTATTGCAATGTAAATCACACAGGTTTTGCATTAGGGCTGCTTGATATTGAAGAAAAATGTGATATGCGATAACTTAATGCGATATTTTATACAATAATGCTTTAAGTGTGTAAAATTAATTGCTTTACTGTTCCATTATTTACTAAGTTAATATTAAGACTTGTGTCAAGAAAGAATGCAATTTTTTTTTGCGGTTTTCACCTAAACTGCTTTTGTATCACAATGTGTACTGCAGACTTAGGGTCAGATTTACTAAACAGGGCAAGTTAGCAACGAGAGCGCAATCCCACAAAAGCACCGATGGGAGTGGAAAGTTCTGCGCATGATCTACTGATGATGCACAAATGAAAGAACACAGCCGGATCATTTCCATAAATGACCAACGCAATCTATCAAGAACAGAATTAGCGTCTGGTTTAAGACATGCATGATTCATTTAAATACTCTCCTCCTATAAATGTTGTGTCTGAAAGGGAAACTCCTATATGCAATAAGGTCAGCCGCAAAAATATCTGTGTCCACACCTTTTCAACTAATTTTTCACTGCGTGTCTTTAGGAAATCCTGACAGTAGTTTGTTAATGCCAAAAGAGGGGTTGTGCTGGTGCAAGTTGTTAGTAAATCTTGCCCCAAGGTTGCAAACTAAAAGCAGATTCTCCTGTGTAAATGGGAAATCCAATTTATGACATTGTTACAAAATACATATAATATGAACTTCAATATGTTAATTTGCTGTGTGATTGCAGGGGACCAAAACAACCAATTGAAGAAAGCAAGTTGACATTTAAAATTCTGCAGAGCACCAAAAACAGTTATCGAGGACGGAAATCTAAAAGAGAAAGGGAGAAAAGGATGTCTGTTTTGTTGGCTAATAGGCGACTGGGGAAAAAGAGGCCTAAATCAAAAAGAGTAAAGCTCTGAAAAGAGAAGACAAACAAACTAAAAGCATCGGCACCAAGATCTCAACAAGCCGCGCCAAAATTGTTTGGCACTCGTGGTTTTTAAAAGGAACACCTGCGAAGCGGCAGTCGCTCCTTTACATTCTCCTGAAACCCCGCTGGTCAGCGCTCCACTACTTGGCATCTGATCCTTTAGCCTGTGCCTTCAGACGCCAAGAAGAAAGGAAATCGCTCAAGACATAAGCTCGCGTTTCTGTGGTGATAAAAGATTCAGTTCCCCCTGCACAATTTGTCACCTGTGTGTTTGTTTTCCCACCCCCCGAGTCGAGAGCCCACCTTAATCTAAATGAGCTCATTAGTTGGCAGCGTTCGCCGCACAGGTTCACATAATGAGGCTCATAAACACGGGCGCCATCCACTAAATGAGGCCTGTCACCTCACGTTAGGCGAGTTTGCATAAAACACCGGCTCATTTAAATGAAAACATTTTCATTCGAAACTTTGCCTGGAAAATGGTTGTTTTGATGAAAAATATGTTCAGCTTCAGTCTTCATGCTGAACTCACGGCCTTGGAATGTGTAGGGTCGACTGCTTTATGCTGAGTTCCCAAGAAGAAAATAGAGGTGGATTTTTCGAGGTAGACTATTGTGCCTGTTGGACGCAGCTCAAAGGAAAGGTATGGAACATAAAATGTGGGTCTTCTCGGTTTCCTGTGTTTGGGTTGAGGTCCCATGGCGCCGTGCAGCATGCTGGCAGCGGCGCAGAGCATATGGCTCCATAAGGTGATTTGTGGATTGCTTTCCTTGCATGGTGGGCAGGAGGTTTAGGGTTCACCTCAGGACAGCCCAGAGAGACTGAGGAAAGCCTGAGCATTGTGTTGAATTATTGGGGCCTTATTTTGTTTCTAGTTATGTTTTTTTTTTTAGATCCCTGAAGGATATTAATAACATAACATAAAAAAAAAAAAAAAGATGCATTGAAAAATGCATTTATAAGAAAATGAAAACTGTGGACTAATATTCTCTCGCCCCTTTACCAAACCAGTAGGCTTTCAGAGTAATTAATCAAAGTACATTTCCTCTCAAACTGGGAACTATAGGTGCATCCCATTTCGCGTACAATACCGCTTAGAATAGTGCATAAGTAGTGCAAGTAGTCACTCTGAAAATGCCAAAAGGAAAAAGTTCACTTTAAATACCTGGATGAAGCACTTAACAAAAAACAAGTGTGGCATGTTGGACACTTTATGCACTGCTGTGCATAAATAAGTGCATAAGTCCAGTGTATTGTGCGTCATTTAGGGCACAACTGTACTTTTTATTGCTGAAAATGCTTTTGTTTTTAGATGGAAGTTAGGATGTTGCACTGCAGTTGCAAGGGTGTTCAAATTGGTTGTTTGCATGTTGTGTTTTAGTTTTAGGTGGTTGTTAGGCCTTTGCTATGCATTTACTGTACCAAATAAATTGAAGTGTTTCTTGGCCTGTTGCTAAGGTGTTCTAGATGGTTGCTAGGTATTTGCTATGCAGTTATAAAGTGTTTGAACAGCACTGGGGTTGAATACATTTAGGAACGAGAGCTGAAACTCAAAGCAGATGGTTGTGTTGGCACCTGTCTCGCTCTAAAATCTGTTTGGAGCTGTTTTCCACATGTATAAAACAGTCAAGACCTTTATGTACCAAAAAAATAAACACCTCAGATTTAACCCTCCACGCACAGCGAGTCTGTCTCAGCAACATACACATCTAATGTGATTTGAGAGTATTTTTCTCATGTGCCATCATGTCATATAAGCTAGTAGCCACATATTTCAGATACATCAACTTAAAACAGCACGTATGTGTAAAACTAAAAGTAATTTCCTTGCTCTCAACAGGTCATCTTTGACTTCCAAAATGTTCGAATCCAGCCACCAGTTTTAATGGATAAACGGAAGGCGGTCAAATGCTTTCACATTTCACCACACAAATCGCTTCATAAACTCCAGCTGATTCAGGATTGTGCAGCTCGTATCATAACCGGGACTCCATCTATTCAACATATTACCCCATCACTCCAACAGCTACATTGGCTTCCTATCAAATTCCGGATTGAATTTAAAATTTTCCTCCTCACTTACAAATCTCTTCATAACCTTGCTCCACCTACCTTTCAGATCTCTTACAGTTAGGGATGCACCGAAATGAACATTTTGGAATATACCGATAACCAATAATTCTTTATATGTGAAAGCCGATAACCAATATATTGTCCGATAAATCTATTCGATTGAGATTTGGTGAACGAAATGGTGGCCGACATGTCGTGCATCCCTACTTACAGCCCTACACCCCTTCTCGAACTCCCCGTTCCTCTTCATTGAGGCTTCTCCATACACTTTCTGCTCCCCTAACCGCCATGAACCGCCTAACCGTCTTTAGAATTCTCTCCCAGTCAACATCTGTAATTCAGACTCGTTAGCTCAATTTAAAGTCAAACTTAAAACTCATTATTCAGAATTGCTTATCTTCCATAATTACTTTGTGCATGCAAATTTAGTACTTTTTTGTTGCTATTTTTTATTGCCATTGTTATTTACTGTTATTTTCTGTTTTAATCTGTTATTGCTGCTACACCCTTTAAAATAAAGGTGCCAGGAAGAACCAAAAAGGGGGTTTCACAGCGATGCCATATAGAAGAACCTTTTTTGGTTCCCCAAAGAACCTTTCACTGAAAGGTTCCTTGAAGAACCTATTTTTTCTTAGTGCCATAAAGAACCTTTTTCAGTACTGCAAAGAACCATTCTCAAAGGTTCTTTAAAGAACCTATAACAGTTCTTCATGTCACTTTATTAGGTTCTTTGTAGAACCATTTATAAAAAGTTTTTTTATGACACCCATAGTAAACAAACATACAAAGAAAATGCAGGATTTTATTTTTATGGCCTACGGCCAAATGTATTAATTTCAATGAATCGGACGTTTTAATTTAAAACGTGAAGACAAGTATACTTATATGGTGACCTTGAGTGGTTTGAAAGCCGCCTTAAATAAAATGCATTATTATTATTAATCTGCATTACGAATGAACGCCTACAGATGAGACGACGGTTGCTGTCATTAGAGTCTCATTAGTTGCTGTATTTTTATGTACTCAAACAGCGACAGGTAGGAAACCTCAAATTGTCGCCACATTTTAACAGAGAGGAAGTTGTGTTACAGTCCCATAACACATTTAAACTGCGTATTTATTGCTAATTAAAATGCCATTGAAACTTCGACAGCTGTTGTTCTGCATTCAGAGTGATGCTTGCTCATGGAAAACTTACTGCCATAATGCAAGGGTACAGCCAAAGTATTGTGATGTGGTTGCTAGGGTGTTCTGAGTGGTTGCTATTGGTTTCTTATATTGGCCCAAGTCAGAAGATTCCATTCTCAAGTCTCTGTGATATTCTGGTCTCGGATCCCTCCTTCAGTGGGATTTTTGCTGCCCATTTTGTCACTCATATGTGAAAACCGTATGTCTGATCACTTAGAAACTGAAGAGTAAACAACAGTAGTGATGATTGACTTTGCAAATGCTGACAGTTTTGATCTAGAGCCGTTGACATGCAGACAGACGTCTGTGGTCACACTTGCAGCCTGTGCTGTTTTGAGCATCTCATGAGTGTCTTAATGACAAAAGCTCCACAAATATTTATCTTAACCTTTGCGTTCTGTTCTATTCGCTAGTTCGTTTAAAAAGAAGTAGGCCTACATAGTGTTCCTTTTATGTTTTCAGCTTCTTGGTTTTCTATTTCCAGTCACTAAACTGTCGATCAAAAGTTTGGGATCAGCAAGATTTGTAATGTTTTTAAAAGAAGTCTTTTATGCTCACCAAATTTATGTGATGAAAAACTGTTTTCAACATTGGTAATAATAAGAATAAATCACGTTTCTTGATCATCATATCAGAATGATTTCTGAAGGATCATGTGACACTGAAGACTGGAGTAATGATGCTGAAAATTCAGCTTTGATCACAGGAATAAATTACATTTTAATATATATATATTCAAAAAGAAAACAGCTTTTTTGAATTGTAATAATATTTCACAATATTAGCCTACTGTTTTTTTTGTGTGTGTGTGTTTTGTATCAAAATTGTATTGTGTTTGTGTTTTAATCAAATAAATGCAGCCTTGGTGAACATAAGGGACTTCTTTTTCCCAAACTTTTGAACGGCAGAGTATATCAGGCTTTAATGTCACATTTTGTAATATTTGTGGTTTTATTTTTGCAATATGGATTATTTTCTCATCCAATTTTTTTTTTGAGGATGCACTGCCTAGCTTGCCTCCTTGGAGGAACGACCCTGATATATATATATATATATATATATATATATATATACTTCATGCCTGTGTATTGAATGTTAAGTAAGTTAATAACTCTTCTCTTGTTATAATTACTTTTTTCCCACCAACTGGCTATTTTTTTCTTAATCAAGGGTCTATTTCACAACAACTATGTACTAAAAACATTGTTTATGCTGTTTTTTCACATTTCCCCGTTCACACGGATCCACGAGAACGATTAAAAACGCTGTATTATAATGCCAGGACAGTAGATGGTGATGTCACTTTGTAAATAAACACTACATGACATCACAGCTTTCACAAATTCATACTTTTGTAGTTTACACCAAGATAATAACTGTATCGTTTTCAAAAACGTGTTGTTGTTGTTGTTTTTTTATATCTGTTTTCAAAAGTTTGCGTTTTAGGGCCCGCAAAAGGCCGTTGTCGTGTAAATGAACGTCCAAAATAAAACCTATAAGAAGTTTTAAGTTTTTATTTGAAAACTATAATTGCGTAATAAAAACAAAACAAAAAATCCTTCACCAGGACAGCCCTATTTAAGGGTACCCTGCGGGTTTCCTTCAAAAAAAGTTTGATATTTAAAAAGCAATGTGAGCATTGTAATTGTACTGTTGTCATGTAAAATAATAATAATTTACCCTGAAATATTACAATAGTAATTTTTGTTTTATTTTTTATTTAATAATTTGTACATTATAATTATTTGATTCTTAATCGCATTGTAAATCACAATTTACAAAAAATAAAAAATAAATCACAATTCACTCCCCCCAAATCGTGCACGAGTTAATTATCTTGAGGCCACGAGTTACTATTTCGAGGCCACGAGTTACTATTTCGAGGCCACCAGATACTATTTCGAGGCCACCAGTTACTATTTCGAGGCCACGAGTTACTATGTCGAGGCCACGAGTTACTATTTCGAGGCCACGAGATACTATTTCGAGGCCACGAGTTACTATTTCGAGGCCACGAGATAGTTATAATTTTTTTTTCCCACACAGTGGGACTAGGGGGGCTCCGTATGCAACCATAGGCTCCTCTTTGAAATGTTGTGGAAGAGATCGTACTTTCTCAGTTACCAATGTCTATCAGATCCTCTACCTCTGTAAACACGTTTAAAACTCGTCTTAAGACGTATTTCTTTGATGAGGACTTTGCTACTTTGTAAGGACCGTTAAGGCTTTGACTTGATGTTTATATTAGTATTATTATTTATTTTTTTTGTATTATTTATTTCCTTGTATTTTACTGTTTCATCTAATCCGTTTGAAATTGCACAGCACTTTGGCACACACTGTGTTTTTTAAGGTGCTGTATAAATACATTTTGATTTGATTTGATTTGAAGAGCAAAGCTATTTAATTACAAAGAACATCCTTAGGGAATATATCTAATTATAATACAGGTTAGTTTAATTAAACTTGTTACAGACCAATTATATTATATTATATGAGCCTATATTATATTAATTAGCCTACATTATATTATATTATAAAAAGGCTAGTATGAACAGAAAAAAACAAGAGATCCTGAAAATGAAAAGCTGTGACGGTATATTGATGACGAGGTTTCTTCTCTTCATCCGCTCCGTCCTGACCTGAGTGTCACACGGGGTGAGACACGCTGCTCTGTGATTGGCTGACGGGGAGCAACACTGGGGTTGAAAACATGTAGGAAAGAAAGAGCTGAAACTCAAAGCAGATGGTTGTGTTGGCACCTGTCTCGCTCTAAAATCTGTTTGGAGCTGTTTTCCACATGTATAAAACTGTCAAGACCTTCATGTGCCAAAAAAAATAAACACCTCAGATTTAACCCTCCACGCACAGCGAGTCTGTCTCTTACAGTAAAGCTCAGAGTCATATAGGCTATACTGTAATCATGAGAGTGCTGTTTTTTTTTTTACGCATGCAGCTTATAGACATCATGTGTTAAATTAGATTTTAAAAAATGCCAAAGCAAATGGATGCTAAAGACAAATGCAGCTTTTCTAATGTAAATTTTTGCTCAACGACTGTTAATCAGTTTTTTAGCGTGTAGTGTTATAGATAGTTGCTATGACGCAAGGGATTTTGCATTGCTATGCTGTTAAATATTGTTTTTTTTGTGTGTGTGTGTGAAATATTTTGTTTGAAAAGTGTGCTTGTGCTTTCTTTGCACTTGTTTAATGCCATTTGTTTTGATATTTTGTTATCCAATTCAGTGACATTTTTATTTTAAATGTAGAAAATATAACTTTTATTTTTTTTATGTTGTTGAAAAATATATTGAAACTTCTTGTCATTGGGTTTTATCCTCTAAAGACCTTTGGGCAGGTTATTAAAATAAAACCATTTAAAAAATGCATTACTTGAAATACAATAGACAATAACTATTAATAAAATAATATTGTTTTTTAATAAAATAAAACATTTCTCTTTGCCATTTTAACTTGATGTACTAAAATAACAAACTCTATAACAAAATATTATAACATCTCAATGACACTGGTGCAAAAAAAAAACACAGCAAAAATAATACACATATTTTATGATTGTGTAAATTCATTATATTTACCATTATTTTATGTATTCTTCATTACATTTCATATTCGTCTTATACATCCAAATGCTCCAGGAAGATATAGAAAGGGTTGGCTTCAACAGTATATCGGTGTCGGTGGGGGTCCTGCCTCTGCACACACCGGGTCCCTGTCCCTGCTCCATCTCTATATTCCTCAAAGGCTGTTAAAACAGTTCGAGTCCTCTGATCTGTGTGAATGTGTGAATGCTGTGACCGGATCCAGCAGAGGGCGATGCAGCACGCGCTTCTCATGCACGCGCACCTGTCCAGCTCAACTCTGCACTAGAGCAGCGACAGCGACTCAAACCACTAATTGCTACCATGTTTTCACACATAGTAAGTCGTGTTTCAATTCCAAATACATTTAAATGTGCGCTTTCGTTGCGAATTAAAAATGACATGGAACATGTTACAGCTTGCATGTCCTTAAGGTGAAAGACGAAAGAAAGAACTCGTTCACTTTACAATAATATAAATACTACATGTGCAACGTGAAACGATATAAATAGTGAGGAAATTATTCATCACAATGTCAAATAAACAGTGCATAAATAATTTTATAAATGCTATCTTAATCATTATATTGCTGTTTAAAAAGTAGAAAAAGTAGGCTATGTTTGTTTATTCATTGTTCGCATTGTTGATAGCCTAGTTATTAAATCTGTTGAAAGGTTAAACCCATTAATATTAATAGTAGGCCTACTCAATTAGAATGAAAGTTTTTTTTCCCCCCGATCAAACAGAATGTCAGTGAGACAATTGTTTGTTGCTATAGCTACATGGAGGTTTTCTGTCTTCACCCTTTATTTTGAATATTTATCCCAATGTTTGTCATCGGATTTTGAAGGAATGTCCACATGATGTGTGACACTGAACATGTGCGGTTTGCTTTGTAGTGATCACCAACACATGAGAGATGCATTACACTGTATTAAAACCAAATGGAGAGTATAACGGCGTGATGGACTGCTGTGTAATGTTTCTCAAATCTATTACCTCAACATTTCTGAGAAACATTATCATGATTTAACCAGAAAAGCCTCCATGAAAACATTTGTCTCAGATACAAGGGTGTTTTTGAAATAATACTACAAATAATCCATAAGAAAGTTATTTAAATATGAGAAAAGTCTAGTCTTTTATTCATATCTTGTTAGTTTTCTGACTGTGTGGAATACCAGGACATGCTATCCTATTTTATAAAAATTGCATATTTATTTTTATTTATAAAATTATTATCAAAAGCAAAATAGCTCAAATGTATAACACACATCTCGACAATGCATGGCAAAGTACATGTATGATTTCTTTCAAACAGAACTATTTAGCTTTTATCCAAATTGTATAATTTAAAAAGGAATAATGTTTGTTATGACAGAAATGTTTATTTTATTTTTATGGAGATAGAAAGTTTGCGATTGGGACATGACCCTGGCTGTTTTTTGTTTAGTTTAGTTTTGTTCTTATGGAGGTAGAAAGTGTGGGGTTGGGACACAATTCTGACTGTTTTGTTTTTATTTATTTATTTATTTATATTTTTATTTTTTAAAAATGGGGACATGACCCTGCTGTTTTGTTTTGATATTTGTTTTTATGGAGGTAAATGGTTTTGGGATTGGGACATAATCCTGACTGTTTCGTTGTTGTTGTTGTTGTTGTTGTTTTTAATTTAAATTGAATAAATATAATTTTTCATGGAGGTAGAGAGTTTGGGATTGGGACACGACCTGGCATTAAATAAAATAAAATTTTGATTTACTTTGTTTTATTTTATTTTTATGGAGGTAGAGAGTTTGGGACTGGTACATGGCCCTGTTTGTTTGTTTATTTATTTATGGAGGTAGAGAGTTTGGGAATGGGACATGTCCCTGGCTGTTAATTTAATTTACTTTTATTTTATTTTCTCCTGGGCAGACTTAAAAAATTGGAGTCTGCAATTATATCAATATTATGTTGCATTAAAGTTCCGTTTTGTTCTGAGGGATTATACAGTATTGCGTCTGTCCATAATTCCATACATCAATTAAGTCAGTATTTTGTGGGATCCGTATAATCAGTTCCTTAATGAAGCAGGTGTCCTGACAGGTGTTGTCCTCCGTCTGCGCAGCTTCCACGCTTTGAGAATATCCATATTCGGCTTAAAAACACAACAATAAATGCACATTTTACAGATCTTTCTTCAGAGAAAGGGTTCGCATAAGAAGAGCTCGGCCTATCTATTGTTTGCTTTGCTGCGAGGCATCGCCCGTCATTGATCAAGACTTTGGCTGGATTTCTTTCGACATGCACTTTTATTAAATTGGTTTGCTGTTGGGTGAAGGCAGCTGGAGACAAATCAAGTGGCAGATGAGCTGGCAGGCCGTGCCACAAGTGTGAGGTGAGCGCTGGAGAGATAGACAGATGGACGGACAGATAGAGCAATGATTTCCAGTGGAAAGACAGGAATGGTAAGCTAGCGAGGATAAGAAGCAGCCTGGCATTATCCCGTGCCCTTTAGTATTTAAAGGATGCTGGCATAGCATTTAGGTATTTGGGGTGGCACAGCCACGCAGAAAACACGCTCACACAAACCCCCCAACAATCATTTGCTTTATGAGGTGCCTGCTGATGCCATGGTAACCCTCCTGTCCTGGGCACGGCTCAAGCGCTGATGTGCCAAAAAAATGCCATGGCAACTTTTTTTTAATTTTTTTTTCTTTTTTTCCCACGTTGCCCAGAAACCTTTGAGATTTAGTAAGTGAAACCAGTGGATTCACAAAATTAGGCTCTGAGAGAGCAGAGAGAAACGTGAAGTTTAGTGTTTCCAGTTTCGATGCACAAATTGCCCAGAAACAGTGTGTGAAAGTCTGTGACTTTAATAGAAGCACTGTGTTTAAAAAACAAGAGGTAAAACTCTATTTAGGTTCTATTTAGGTAAAATAGGGCTGCAATCCTTTGAGGTTCATCTCGCATAACTCAAGTTTCCCTTGCGTGCCCTTGCATCAAATTTAAACTCAACGTAATATTTGTCGTACTCGTATTTACTCCCGTTCCTCATCACTGTGAAACAGCTGACCTTTTCAGGCGACAACAACATGGCATGAGCCCATATTTTACACCCCCTCTAACCATTTTTCATGATCCAATCAATTTCTGATGGACAAAATTTTACATTTTTATATCCTGTTTCATTAGCTAGGCTACATATTAGCGTCGTTCACATCAGCGTGGGCAGCGTCTAGACCTTTGTTAACAGTAGTCTATCGCTACAAAGGTTATGTTTCTTCTCAACAACAAAATAAACACAAATGACAGTGGTGAGAAAGCAGCAGCTAAGAAAGCATCAGATCATATAAAGATGTGGATATGTTTGCACGAGCTCTGCGATTCATCGGCAGAGGAGGTACTAGGTAGCCCAATTAAAATTACTCTGTCATGATAGTTTGCTTATATTTGAGACTATATTTTGAATTAATCCCTTTGTTTGCTTGACACAATGACATTACAGTACAGAATGGCTCTTTCGGCTTATGTAAGCAATATAGGCTGCTCGAGGCTAGTGCAGTGAATAACTCACGGCTGAAGGGCATTGTTAGGCTATGCGTGACTTAACGTTAGCTTATTCACGATACAGTATTATAGCCTCGAGTACCTTATTGTTTTTATAAAACGGTTACCACACAATACAAATATTAAAGCAAAAAAAATTATGTATCAATGAAACTTTGAAAAAAAAAGTCCCTGACCATAAACAGAAGTTTAGATGGCGGCTAATACTTTCTTTATAAGTGAGTGAGTCAGTCGGGAAGACTTTTATATTGAAAGGACTGGAAGCAAGACGCAACTGACAAATGACTAGCGTGTCAGGGCCAAGGGGGTAATCCATCCGCCGGAAACTGAAGCTTCCTCCTGGCGCCGCCATTGTAGCTGGCTATCACCTGCTGTTAGCATCCCATTGACTCCCATTGACTTCCATTTTGGCGTCAATTTGACAGCGAATAACTTTACATCTGAGGCGTCCAAAGACTCCATTTGTCCATTATCTATTTCTAAAGAAACACGACAATGTATAAAAGGCTCCATTACTTTGTATCTTACTTTATGGCCCAGTAGAAGCCGTTTTTGTAAAAATAGGCTAATGATTGCGTCATAACCACGGGACTCTCTGTCGCGCAGTCGAGAAGTTACCGTATAGACAGGAGGAGAAGCTCACAGCAATCTTTTACTGTCTAAAGTCAGCCCATACTTCGACCTTGGAAACTTCTGATCATCATTCAAGACAAGTATTGTGTTATAGGTGGTTAAATTGCTCCAGGTCACGCTTCGCAGTCTCTGCAAGATTAGGTGATTCAGATTTGTCTGGGCACAGCTACTAGAAGATTTACAACTGTCAGTCAGGTTGCTCACGTCACATCTACGTCGTCCAGCTCAGTGTGAGTCTGCGCAGTACGCTTGGCTATCAGGAAGTGAGTGCTTCTTATATCGGGCTTCAATTCTCTCCGTTGAAATCAATGGGGTCGCTGTGTCCATTTCTTTTACTGTCTATGGTCAGGGCACGGAAAACCCCTTAACTGTTAAACGGACAAGATATCGCAGTGAACGAATATTTTATTACGAAAATAGGACTGACCTGAAGGAAAATGCTATATCTACTGTAAATGCAGGTACACTAAGTTAGTGGTGGGCAGATTGAGGCTTTGTGAAACACTGAAACAGTTTAATCAAATGTGCCATATTGTGCCACGAAACGAAACAATCCGACGCCCGTCTCCACGGTGACCCCTAGTGGTCAGAACAGTGTAAATGCAGCAAAAACCCGGGCCAAACATTGCATAAAAACACCTTTTACAAATCTATTGCAATTTTTTTACTGAAAGTAAAATCTTTCAAATGCAATTATCTAATCATCTAATAAGATTATCATGTTTAAATGTGTTCTTTTATCAATTGTCAGGGTTTATTTAGTTTGTTCTATGAATGGCTCAGCTAAACAGGCCAATAAGACTATTAACTACCTCATTTTAATTATACTAATGTCTAATTAAAACATCTACAAATGTATAAAACTGATCAGAGATCAGGTAAAACCCACAAACACTTGTTCATTGGTTCTCAGTGACTCTTCATGATTCATGGGATGACAGATCATCGCCCCCAGCGGTGAACCATTGACATTTCGAAAAGTGTTTTGAAACAGTTATGACGTAATGGAGCCTCGTTTACTGAAATCACGTGACTCAGGCAGTTTGATACATATCTATGGTTTGATACACGCTCCGAACCATTGATTCGGAACAAAAGATTTGTAAAAGCTCCGAAGCTTCATGAAGCAGTGTTTTGAAATTGCCATCACTAGGTACACTCTCTTACTCAATCTCTCACAATACTCTAGCTTCAATGAACAATATCAATGAGGAAAAACATGTTTGCGTTGCTAAGAGTGGTTGCTAGGGGTGTTGTGTAGTGATACATAATAACCTTTGGGTGAAGCCATGTTTTATCGTGAATAAAACACAGCTGTTGACCAATCAGAATAAAGGACTGGGACTAGCCGTTTTATAAGAATTTGTTTCTTGTGTCGTTGAACGGAAGAAATGCTCTTGGGAGAATGTAACCGTCACATCCTTTTGGTTTTCCCGGCAAAAACGTCCCGAATCCTTCACATGTAAATCAGTCTACAGGCTTTCATAGATTACCTAACTAGTCTAGGAAGTCGGGGAAAGTCTCATTTTGAAGGAACGTTTTTTTTTTTTTTTTTACAAGCTGTTCACACATTAGCAACAAAAAAGCGTTTAATACATGAAAATGCAGTTTAAATCATGGCATAAAATTACCAGTTCCTTAATGATATCATCTTCCAAGATGTGACAGTTTTTGATGGGAAAAACACAGCACAAATATCAGTAGTTTTAGTTGTTTGTTATGTTTTCATTACTTGGTTTACGCCATTCTGAAATGTTAGAATGACAGAATATTTGATTATTTGACCTATGATCTTTTCTAATACCAACATTTAAAGTAAAAAAATATACAAGGTGTAAGCTGACTGGCAATCCTTCACTTTTTTCTTTTTTTTTTTACCTTGCAGAGGTCAAAAGGTGCTGGAATGACACTTTTATGGGCACAAGTATGTTGATCATAACAAGCCACAGTATTTCTGTGTATCTATATGCATTCAAACACATTCAAACTGTTTAAATGATATACAGTATAACATTTCCATATTACATCCTGGGTTATCTAGACACTCTCTCTCTCTCTCTCTCTGAGGCCATGCCAGCTTAGTGCCAGTCCTGCATCACACACTCTCTCACACGCACACAAAGAAGTCTTGTTTAGCTTGTTTTAATTCCCTTAAATTAGGGAGCCGTGCCAAGTCCTGCACTAGCAGCCATCACACCACAAGCAGACTTATAATTGTCCCTCATCTGACACGCAGGGTCTTCGTCACAGCTTTGTGTGTCTCTAAAGAGCGCTGCTGCTCCCAGGACTGCATGTGCTCTCTTATTCACTTTCACACATTACATGCATGCATGACTGCACCGTTTAGATGCGGCTGGACGAGGATAATCAGATAATCAGCACGGACATATTTCAATGAACTATTTTGAACTGAGGAATGCGACTTAATTAAAAAAAAAAAATAAGAAGGAATTGACATGCTGCTTTCAAGCTAAAGGAAACTGTAGGATGCCCGCTTGTTCTTTACATTTTTTATTTATTAGGGAATGCAGCATGAATATTTACCACAGTAACCAGAGTTACTGCCAAAATAATTACCATATAGTTAGTTACTGCTTTCTCATCATAGTAAATTAATGTGGGATCTCCTTCAGACAGTGTAATCGTTCTTTGACGTTTTGTGAAGTGTAGCCTAATTATTATTAGTAATTATTATTATTTTGGAAGATGGTGGTGGACATAGTGTTTAAGTGTAATAAAAACTATGGTATTTATGTTTTAAATAACTGAAATCATTTTAAATTGGTTTTGTCTTCATTATTGTTATTGATTTTAAATAATGGAAATAATTTTCCTGGAATTTTGACTTTTGAAAATAATTGTAATAATTTTAAATACTTAATTATCTTTAAAAGTCTTTATTTATTTTTGTTTAAAACATTTGTTTTTATATCTTATATTATATATCATTGACAAGACTGTCTGCATTTAAAGAAAAAAAAAAATCAAATATTACACTGCAATATTTATAGCCAAATATCTGCTGGCAAATCAGCTTGATCAATAGATCAGTCTGATATAACTAAAGTGACCATAATAATTTATTTTGTAAAGAAGAGGTGGTCTTATTTATTTGCTACAACATTTCATACTTCATGCAAGTTTTCAGTGCACATTTAAACAACTTTTCCATCCAAACAAAAAAAATACACATCAGCATCCGGTCATCGCTGTACAATAGGCCTCATAAGAGCCTGTGTCAGACAGCAAGAATGAACAAACTCAATATGTTTATCCCATTGTTGCGGCAATTAAATGTCAATTCAAATGAAAAACAAGGCAGGGAAACGTAGGAAGTGTGTAGATCAGGGGTGTCCAAATCCAGTCCTGTCAATCCACTGTCCTGCAGAGTTTAGCTCCAACCCCAATAAAACACACCTGAACCAGCTCATGAAGGTCTGAAACTTCCAGGCAGGTGTGTTGAGGCAAGTTGGAGCTAAACTCTGCAGGACAGTGGCCCTCCAGGACCGGATTTGGACACCCCTGGTGTAGATTGACAAGCACGTAAAAGCGTTTGACCGCCCGTCGCTCCTGTAAACGCAGTCTCTGAAGTAAATATGTGTTTGCATGTACACAGAAACACTCTGGTGACACCCAGAGCCCAGTGTCGGTTGGCTGTGTGTGATCGGTGTGTGAGTAAGTCTGATGGCTGGCGCTGGCTCCGGATGGCTACAGCTGCCCGGATTGAGCTTCCTGGCGTTTTCTGTGTCAAAGTCCTCTCTCCCTCTCGCTAACACATACTCACACAAACACAGGCATGCATGCTGGCCGCATCCTGCACGCACGCTCCTTCTGATTGGTGCTCGCTGGGCACTTTTTCTTTTTTCTTTATTAATTTTTTCCGCCATCCCAGGAAGAGGATTTCTTCTGGCAGGAGGCCGCGGGAATGGCGCTGGACAGGCAGGCTGACCCAGGGTTCAGGTGGCAGCTGTGTTATGACTTCTCTGCCAGGTCGTGGCTGATGGTATGACCACCCTCTTTTTCTTTTTGCTCTCTTTCACTCGCTTAGAAGCACAATGTTTCCCACTTTTTTTTCCCACTTTCTGAAACTCATTTTACACCAGATTGCAATCAAACATCAGTTTTCTATTCATCTGTCTGTGTGTCTGTCTATCTATCTATCTATCTATCTATGATAAGATTGTTGCTGGTCTTCAAGCTGCTGGTAAATGAGTTTGCTGTCTGTTGAATTGCTATGCACTTTCTGATTTATTGTGAAGTATTTTATTTAACTTTGTATTCAATTCATTGCATAATATTGCAAAAACATATGTTTCCGCATGTCACAACATTAGATGGCCTTCCTGAGGACTGGACTCTTTCAGCGGCAGCAGGTCAATTATTTAGTATTAATAATTAAATGATTAGTATTAAATTAGGTTAATTACTGTTTTAATTTGTTTTAGTGGTCAAATAAGGTAAAAAATAAAAATAAAATAAGGCAACAACTACACATTTCCCCTGTGTAATTTGTAACAAGTCAACATTTTAATAATAATTAAATTGGGATTATTAAATCCAATATCCTAATTAATCATTTAGTTTTCCTCTTCAAAAAAAAGGAGCTTTTTTTTTTTATCAAACCATTGCATTATTGTTGGGTCTCCCAAGTCTGGATCTGAGAATATTTACATTTTTGTGCTACTTTCCCCTTTTCAATTAAGCCTAATTAATCATGGAAAGCGATGTAAAGCACAACCCCTAAACACAGAGGGTCCTCAGATGAGGGATTTCAGAGACTTCTGTATACAGAGCCTTATCAGGGGATCTGACACAGTTTAAACCTCATGGGCCTTTCATAGAGACTGCCTGCTGTGCTACTGGCTATGTAGGGCAGCGAGAACCAGGCGTCCTGTTTGTGTGTGTGTGTGTGTGTGTGTGTGTGAGGAATAAGACCGGTAAAGAGCTTCAGTCCTTTGAGGACATACTCCATGGAGCAAACTGGAGTTTAAGGTCGCAAAATCATGGGAGAAAGGTACTACAGGTTGTTGTTTCTAGAGTTTGAGCAACTTTGGTTTTGGTTCCAAAGGCTTTTACAACCTGATGTCATAGAAGAACCTGCTTGAGTTTCACAAAGAACTTTTATTCCTTAGTTTTAATGAAAAACATCCATGATCTGAAAAGATTATAATGAAACATCAAGGACTTACTGAACCTCCAAAGAACCATATAGTCAAATCAAGAATCTTATGCAGATCATTATGCATTTCAATGGACTTCTTTTCCATTGGTTTTCTTTGTGTTTATGCGCTAAACGGACATCTTTGACTGTTGCGCCTGTGTCTTTTGCATGCGTTTTGCACACAACATTCCAAAAATTGGGGCACTGAACTTAAAATAAGTTCAACTTCAAAAACGCATCTCGAGACTTGTCCATTTTACTGCTCGCCTCTTGCGTTTTTCAATGCAACAATGTGTTCTGTATGAATGGCCACTAAAAAGGTGCCAACCATTGAAGAACTTTTAATAAAGATGAGTTTACAAAGATAATACTAAGGGTTAGTGATCTGAACAAACGCCTAACCCTAACTATTGAACCTATTCCAGGGAATATTCCTTAAATCTTATGGAGATGTTTACTGTTACAGTATGTTCCTAATTGCCCGGATAATTAGCAGGCAATGAAAAAAATCCCATAGATTTACATTGAAAAATGGACTCATGCTGGTTGACCCCTTTTGACCTAACCTGCCAGAATCCGACTTTTGCATTATGTCTTCATCTATAAAAGGTAATATTCTAGTTTTTAATGCAGGAACCGGCCTTACATAAAAGTATACCACCAATTTTCCCCAATCCTTCAGTGATCTCTTTCTCTCGCACGCTAGCACATCCCTGTCATCTGTTCAATTAATCCTGCTCTCTTGTCCTAGTCCAACTTCCTGTCTTTTTCCTTCTCGTCTCGCCTCTCTTCTTCATCCATCCAAGTGTTTGTCAATCCCTGGCTACAGATGTCCACACCTCTTCCTCTCGCCCGGTCCATATCTCTGTCTCTCTGTGCACAGATGCCCGCTTTGGCCTGCAACAGCTGTCCCGCCATGTGCTGCTACCAAGTGTTGATGCGCTGTTAGGAAGGGGGGGGGCTCATGAATATTCATGTTAATTTGGAGCCATTCTACCAAACACAGCCTGGCACTGCCAAGGAAGCCCCTCCCCTTGATGAGATGGTGGAAGAGAGGAACCGTAAGACTAGGCCAGACTCTGTGGCCTGATTCCACGAATTAAGGCTCGACGCCGAGAGTTGTGAAAGACAGCCGACAGAAAAGCCAGAAAAAAGGGAAGACTATCCCAGAAAGTATCGTCCTTATCACACTGCCTGAGATGTATGGGGAAAAAAAACATTCATAATGATGTGCATGGATTTTAGAACAGTAACCCAAACCCATCATTTAACCCATCAAGTTTACCAGTGAGCAAACAAAATGAAGTTTATATTGACAATCAAATATTCCCAATGAGATCTGACCAAAATTGGCCCATCTTTTGAAAGTTTAGGAGATTGCATTTACAAGTGGGCGAACAAAAGGAACCGATATTTGGTTGAGATATTTACTTTTAAAAGTAATGTTCTTCAAAGGGTTATTTGTAGCACACTTGAATTGTCTTAATGGTTCTTTGTAGATTAAACATATTTTTTGATGATGCATTCATATAAGTTCATGTTGACATATGAGATCTCCTTAACATCTTGATAGTTTCTCCTAAACAGTGATGAGACTAAATTGTCTCTATGGAGACTAAACAAGTTTTCGATACATTTATTGGTCCTTTGTATTGACATTTGTGTTCATTCACAGAAAATCAAACATTCTTAATGAGATCTGACAACAATTGGCCGATCATTTCCAAGTTTTGGAGTTTGCATTCACAAGTGAGCGAAGAAAATTAACCGAAAATCAGTTTAGATGTTCAGTCATTGTTTTCTTTTTGAGCACGTTGAAATTGTCTTTATGGTTCTTTGGAGATTAAATGCATTTATGCATTTATTGGTTCTTCATATTGGCATATTGGTTTCTACCAAACAGAAAATAAAAACCCCTAATCAGATCTAAATTGTTTCTGCCAAACAGGGATGAAACTAAATGGAGAGCAAACACCAAAAAGCTTCCTTATGCTTCTCTTGAGAAAAAGACCCAGTGATTTCAGTAGAAATCTCAAATCTCAAAAATCTCAAATCTCAAAATTCAGTAGAAATAATGTCTCAACTGTGCTCCATTTTGCCTTAATATGAACTTGAGCACTTTTCATCAACGGCCATATGATACACTTACTTTATGCTGATTTACTCATTTGCGTCTATTTTGACGAGTTTATCTCTTCAGCAGAAACATCAGCAACAAAGTTAATACTTACATGAAACACGACTGAAATCTTCAAATAGTGTTCTGAACTACCGGTGCAACGGTGAGCAATCAAAGTGGGTTTTCGGAAGAAGCATCACTATGTTTTACATTGTACATTTATAGGAAGTCGGTCTGTCTAGAAACCAAACTGAAGTTTTAAAGGATGGAGACAGGAAGATTAAAAAGGCTGGAGCAGGTTTTTAGCACAGAAAAGACCTAAGCCGGGAAGGGAAGACAGATGAGGATTGAGGGAGAATGGAGGGAAGGAGCAGAACGGTAGAGGTATATGGTGATAACAGATGAGAGCGGCTCGAGCTGGAGGAGGGGGTCAGTCTCTGGTGTGTGTGTCCTCTGCTCTCTTTCATGAAGAGCCAGAGAAGCAGATTATAGCAGGCCTCCTCTTTCAGTCCCTCCAGGGGAGGACAACCCCTCTCCCCCAGCATCCACTGGCTTTAATGCTCGGCATCCCCCTGGACCAGCCTGGATCCAGACCAGACACACACACACACACACACGAGCTGGACATCCCAGCCAAGCCATCTGATGGATTTGATCTTGACATTTTTTTGACCCTGCTGCACTAATATGCATATTGAGGCCAATGCACCGCATTTCTTGTTGTTTTTGATCAGCTCTAATCATTTCTGTCTTTATAACTTAGGTATAAGAAGTCAGATATGTGCAAGTTTACTAAACGGCATACAACGAGTTGGGCTCTCTTCACGGTCTCTCTCTCCCTCTTGCTGGTGTGAGATAAGCATAGCGCTCGCAGGCGTTTTCTCCTGAGACTCGCTCTCCCGCAGCAATGCTGTGCACCAACCTGATAAGGTGTGAGAGCTGAGTTCTGCTCCAATCCCGATGGAGCCTCACCACAGGTGACCAATCACTGCGCAGCTTCCCCGTTGTTTATCTCATCGCTGAGCATGCATGGTCAGGTCAGGCTGAGGGCCATATGTCTTTTTTACAGCGATGAGGTTTTGTATCTTCTATGATGCATTAGCCACACATGTGCTGATATGGTAGATTATGGCTTTACAAACACGTGTTACACAGCTTTCTTTAGACCATGATGACGTTGCAAAATCTTTTATCATTCAAGTAAAATCCAAAATATTGCTTTAACTTCAATAGTCAGATAGTTTGATCTTGCCACGTCTTATCAGCCTCTGCTTCATTCCACTTTTTCAAAACGCTTTCAAAGTCTTCTCAAGCCTTTGCCAGATTAACCGTATGGTCTTCAGGGGACTGAAACATACACCTTTAAGATGAGAGGCACTTTCAACATTTAAATTAGGTACAGTTCCCAGGGAATATTGTTTTTCCGGAGCCCACAAAGGTTAGCACACTTTGCTTTGAAGGTAAAACATTTCGGACATTTTTCTCTGCTGCAGTCAGTTGGGGTGCTGGAACATTCACTTTTCTGTCATATTTTATTTTATTTGATCATTTTCATCGCCTGTTATGGTGAAGTGTATGTCTTCTTTGGATTTCTCTCTTACAGTGTCCTATAAAATCATTATTTTAATAGATTTCAAAACTAAATTAATTATGGACCCTTTTCACAGACTGAGATGATGCGTTTCCACCATTATTAACATCATAAAATCTAGTCATTTTTAATTTTGAAAGAATTTATTGTACATTTTTAACACTATACTTTGTGTTATATTACATTGGAATTCAATTTCAGAAAATTAGTCAATGCTGCCACATGAGTTTTGTTTTATACAATGGCTACCTTGGGAGTAAGAGGCAAATTTGACATCTTTCCTCAGCTTAATCAATCTCTCCATATTTTTTTCTCTTTTGGAAAGAAATGCTATTGAGGAGTTTTTCTTTTGCTATATTGGAGCAAATGGGAATGCACAAATTATATTTGTTGTAGTTTCTGCTCAATACTAAACAAGTTTACCCACTTATGATGACGAAGCCTGGAAATGTGAAAAAGGTTTATTCGTTTTTAAGTAGGCTATTGAAGTGGCAATATGTAAGAATTTTCATGTAGCTTAATAATCGCTTTTGTATTGCCATTATGTTAACAAGCTTACAAGTAACAAGTAACAACCCCTAAAAACTGAGACCTTCCCACACATAGGCTGTCTCTGAAAACCTTTATAGACACATTTTTATGTGAAGGACTCGGGAGGTTTTTGCCGGGAAAATCAAAAGGATGTGACGTTTACGCGCGCTCCCGAGAGCATCTCTTCTGTTCAATGACACATAAAACGAATATAAAATACCAAAAGAGCCATTCTGTACTGTAATGTCAACGTGTCATGCAAAGAAAAAGGATTTGGTTAATTCAAACTTTGGTCTCGCATAGCCAGATCTATAACCTAGTCTCGTTTCATAATCAGTGTAATTTTAATGAACTCATCTGTCGACATGATGCCAGTGAATCGCGGAGCCACATCGCCATGATCCGATGCTTTCTTAACTGCTGCTTTCTCACCGCTGTCATTTTTGTTGTGTGTTTATTTTGTTATTGAGAGGAAAGCACAGCATATACTTACATATTCATCTATACTCGCTCTCAGCAGCGTGGACGGCGTCTGGATGCTCACTTGCTCAGTAACAGTAAATCGCTAAAGGTAATTTCCTTTTTACTTCTAAGCAGAGAAAAAATAAGAACTTCGCCACGAGTTAATCGGGGCCTTGAATCACGTTCAGTCTCTGGTACTTTACATGAGCACGAGCAATAAGTTGCTGGCTGCAGTTCACTTCATGACCACAGGTGTCGCTAATAACAAGGGTTTCTGAATTTTACATAAAGCCACTTTAAAATAAATTGTTGAAATATTTTTTTACAAGACAAAAAGTTTTTGATCTTGAGAATTTGCCCTTGTAAGTGTAAAGGTCTTGTGAGTCATATTACTGTACATATCTGAAAAGTAGATGGGCTACATTAAACTACTTTTCTTTTTTATATTTTACACTGTCCGAAATAATATTGCATTGTCCGTTTTACATGATGATGATGATGAATTGATTTTAACATTTTTAAAAGAAAAAGCATGTGAGACTTGGCATTTCTAGATGGTTGCTAGGGTGTTCTAGGTGGTTGCTAGGGTGTTTTGAGTGATTCACCACCAGTTCTCTGATATTCTTATAATGGCTCAGATCAGTGAAAATCTGTGACAGTCATACCCACATTTATTGTCTATCAATTGAAAATAATAATAGTGATGCTTGCCATATAAAGTCTACATGGTCATTATGCACTGTATCATGGGCAGTGTTATGCAAGTAATATACAGTACATTTTTGGACTGGAGGTGTAATGGTTAATCCAGGCATATTTAAGGCTCAAATGGTTCTTTTGCTTTAGGTTGAGGGAGGTTTGCCTGATGTGTGATTATAGCTGTGCACTACCTCAGTCTTTGGCCCGGTTCACTCGCCAAGGTCAGCATTCCTGGCCCGGCCGTTGCTTAGCTGAATCTGAGCTTCATGCTCTCAGTACCCCTGCTAAATTAAAGACAGGCAGTCAGAAATTAAAGCCAAGCCAAGGAACCGGCAGTTGAGCCTAAATTCAATCTGGACTGTGCTAAAAAAAATTGACCCTCCTGTTTGAAGTGAAAGGAAAAATGAAATGGTGTTATCTACTTTTAAAAAAAGAAGTCTATGTACTATATACTTACAGAAATTGAATGCCAAGTCATTTTTAAAGATCCATTCAGTCTCATGATGTCATCACTTTGTTATATGGACAATCTCAGTTACTAAAATATAATTTGGTCTGTTTTGGTGCAGTTTACTTTACACAACCCTGTGCCTGTTTTTTTCCCTCGTAAATTGTCCTTTAAGATAATCATATATATATTTGAAAAGTAATGAATTATTGAATCATTTACTACAAATGCAAAGGAAAAGAATTAGCAAAGGTCACATGGGTCATATAGCGATCTATTATTGGGTATCATTCTCAGACTTAAAATAAGCAATACATCATGCATTCATTTCAAAAACATTTTACATTTGAATGTAAATGTTTTTGTATTTTTTTTAAATGCATCTTTAGATCGTGATCCGCTGTTGCAACTAAATTAAACGCCTTTTCTTTCTTTCCTCTGTTTTTCTTTGATTGAGCGTTTGCAGTGGCGATAAAAGTCAAGGATTCGATGTTTAGATAAAAATATAAACTAGTGTAATTTATAATAACATCAGTTTATATTCGTAATACTTGTTAACAGAGGGATTTTATTGGTAGTATTTCTGAAGTCAGTATTACACGCACCTGCACAAATCCTCAGTGTGTTCTTTCTTCCGTCCAACATTTAGTTCTGATCCTATCGTTCAAAAATGTCAGGGGAAATAATAATACTTATTTTTAATCACGTGTATTAGCGTTCAGATTTATTGTAAAAGAGGGATCCAAGCCAACTTTCCATTCTTTTTTTCTGATGTGAATAATTTCAATTGCGGTAAGTCTAAAATTGTATTATTATTATTTTTTAAATGATGTTCGTAATAATGACGTAATGCAATGGCAAATTGTAATATCCCCCCTCCTTAAATATAGCCTATTTTAATTTTACACAATCCAGAACTTTTTTTTCTCTCTTTGTACCCTAGTCTTTGATGTCACACGGACATGTTCAATGTTAGGCTACTCGTTAATTAATGAAATCATGAGCATAATAAAAACTTTGGCATATATTTACATTTAAGTTTTTTTTATTTCGTTTTAATTGAATTAGTACACATTTGTTTTTTTGTTTTTGTGTTTTTCTGTTTCTCTGAGATGTGGTCTCGGACAGACTATAAATCACCGAGCTGATATTTGTAGGATGTCATATAGCCTATTTAATAAATGAAGAATATATTAATACAATAAATTAAGAGCAACAATTGCTCATAATACACGAAGTGATTTGTCAGACTGTTAAATATGATATTATACTTATTAATGATGTCTTATACTTATTAATTTAAACTGATTAATATGAACAGCATTTGGAATTAACAAATATTTAATTAAGGCGCTATATATTTTTATATATTGATATTATTATTCATCTTTTTTCATTTATTATATTTGAGAATACTGTGAACTGTAAATAGCCTACTGTGATCATTTTATTCAAATTATGTTTTAAATATGGCTCAGAAAGCTCATGACGCACATCTGTGTTTTTGACGGTGGTTTGATTTTTAACGCCCTAACGAATATTACTCACGAATAATTATTTAAGTGTTAATTCATTTTCTATTGGCTTAATGAAAAATGTGCTATGTCATGTTTTCAGAAATGTTTTAAAACAGGTGAGAGCTTTTAGAAAGAAAGAAAACTACACTCTAAAAAAATACTGGGTCAAATATGGACAAACTCAGCCGTTGGGTTACATTTTTAAATTACATTTTAACCCAACGTTTGGGTTTGTCCATATTTGACCCAAAATTGGGTTAAAACAACCCAGCATTTTTAGAGTGTAATTTAAAATTTCATTGGTTAAATCTGTAATAAAAAATGATTAGATCAAATATGCAGAATAACATGATTGGCAGTTTAAGAGTAGATCTCATATGCTTATAAATAGCCTATTCGATTTCAAACAAGGAACAAGAGATTTTTTTTCTTCACCCCTGATTTATTATTTATTCTCTTCTCAACGTGAATTATTGAGGACGATCTCCGTTTATTAATTCCTTTTTTGTTTTGCTTCATCTTTATATTGTTTGTTTCATAGTCATAGATTACTAGCTTATTTTGAGATACAAGCGCAGTAAATAACTTCAAAAAACGTTACATACGTTTCATGATATGAAAATTACAATTAGCAAAAGATAAATAATATCTATAAAGTGAGGCTATAAAATAATGAATGCTAAACAATACTTTTAAATGGATTTTGCTATATCTTTATGTACACAGGGATATATAATTAAATTGTGTTTGTGTTTTTACTCTTTTATTTATCATTTGTTTCTTTTGACAAAAGGAAAATTAATTTGTTTGAGGCAGGTGCATCAGGGCTTCACTGAAGGTCAACGCGTGTCTCCTTCAGGTCGTTTGGAGGTCTTTCTTCTGTTTTAGCCCAGGTATGTTGAATATATTACAACAGCCACAATTATCCCTCAAATAAGATGACCTTTACGAGTTTTCCTTCATCTGACATCTGGCATATATTATGAATTAATTAAACCTTAGACAACCAATGGGGCCTGAATACCTTTCTAAATTACCGGTGAACAATATAGTTTTTTCTTCTCGTTATTTGAAGTCGGAATTAGAATCTGTTTTACTTGTAATTTTCCTAATAACAAAATGAATTTGCCTCGTTCTTCGCCTAAAACATCACTTTTTACACCCATGAAATATTTTTGAATGTGAGGTCGACAGCATATCGTTTAATTGATTGCATGAAGATTTGCTACAGAATTTTAAATATAGTGAACAGAACTGAAACGGCACACTATACACCTGTTCACTTCTGCTAAACACTTTCATCATTGCAGAATTAGGGTTTACATTTTACTTTTGCACCACTGTATAGACTTGATTTGATAACATAAACATAATCAGATTTATGGCAACACAGAAATATCAAAACCTTAATTCGTGCATTGCTCGAGACTTCACCGTTTAACAAAAACTCTGCACAGTTTATACACACACATCTCTCTCTCCCTGCCTCTCTCTCTCTTTCTCTCTCCGGTGAACGGTATAATCCCCTGCCGTTCCTGCTTCTCTCCAAGCCCGTATTTAATTCCCTTAAACCCCCAGCTGCCGTTCTGGTTCCTCTGTGAACACGACAGACTGTGAAGCGCTCCCGGTTATTAATAATTCACCAGCCACTGCACGAATCCGTCCACAGATCAACCCGACCGTTCCGCACGGGCCACGCAGGGCTAGCGCGTTTATTTTGGCAACTACTCTCACATAGGCTACTTAACATACGTTAATTAGTTATTCGAAACGTTCGCGCGTTATTCGTTTTGGCGACATAAAAGTCCACATTCCTCTCGCGCGTCGCATGTGATTCCGCAATATTGCCCATAATGACGTCCTGTCCATAATAATTGATCGTGTAATCCATGCACTGAGGAGGAGGAGGAGGTCATGGAGATCAGGTCTCCAGTGAGATGGATGGAGACTGAGCACCAATTCACCCAGAGTCCGTGAGCTGAAACTGCGCAGCCTGAAAGTTGCTGTCGGTGGCGCACGGCGCGAGCTCGACTGAAGCCACCGGACCGGAGAGACACGCTCAAACCGGGGGATTCGTACCAGAGGAGCGGTCGAGCTGAACCCGCTCCGGCCCCGAAGCTTTCACCTTTTTTAGATCTGTTGAAAGACAGAAACGCGCCGGCTGATTCCTGCGAAAGTTTCTGTGCGTAAAAGTTGGTCGTTTTCCGCGATCCACGGGCCCGTCCCGCTACCCGGTTCTTCTGCTTCCGGTATCAACGGAGAAAGACGACTCGTTTGCTTTTCGTCTTCTACCGCGCTCCCTTTTTT
This sequence comes from Semotilus atromaculatus, assembly GCA_031834385.1. Lineage (NCBI taxonomy): Eukaryota > Metazoa > Chordata > Actinopteri > Cypriniformes > Leuciscidae > Semotilus > Semotilus atromaculatus. The sequence continues at coordinate 10,667,319 of JAULUF010000005.1, read as the reverse complement.
CGGGGCTAAGTTTTTTTCTTCCTAAAGGAGTAAAATGGGTCTTTGAGACTGTTGGCAATATTCCCCGCTCCACAATGGTACGTGCTGTGTAAATCAACTTTGCTCTTTTTATTTCTGCTATAACATGCTCGTAAACATGGAGAGAAGGGTTTAGATTGATAATATGCATTGCCAAGCAATAACTGTCCCAGATTAATTTTGGGCGGTTTTAGTTTCAGCGCAAAAACTCTTGATGCACACCAACATGTGCAATAGTTCTCGGTCGCCTCGATGCACATAATGCCACTGTGTGTGTGTGTGTGTGTGTGTAGCTTACTGGATGCTCTGTTATGGAAAATGCTTGAAGTTGTTCATGTTGATTGGGAAGTTAGTTTGAAACCGTGCAGAATGCTTTACTGGATCATTGCATTATGACATTTGCTGTGCAACTAATTTATGGGCATACTATATTAATCTAAAGTGAATACAGAAGGATGCATTATCACAACGCATATCATAGTTTAACTTTGACCCTGTGGCAATCCAACTTTCATCATCACCGGTGTTCTGGATTCATCTCTTTATATGGCGGTGGATAATGAAGTGTTGTGTATGATAATAAGCCTCCAGTTACACGCTTTCCAGTGTTATTGGGATTACAGTCGACACATGCACATGTAACATGCCATTACTGAAATTGTTCCACTGCGCAAGCTTGTCACGGGACGACAGTCGCCGCCCACATGTCGTCTGTCAAAGAGAACAAAAGCTCTGAGGGGTTAAATATAGAACAATAGTGCTGGATGCAACTTATTTCGTGTCCATGCAAACTTTTATTTAGGACTGCAGAGTGGAGTGTTATAAGTAAAGTCATTGCATTGCATTTTGATTAGCACTGATTAATGCATTGCAATTGTTTTTATTTTGCATGCACATGTTGTCGTTTTATATGTACACACACTTACTTTTAAATAAGAATAATTGTAACAATAATAATTGGCAAAAGATTTATCTATTGACTAGGATGATAAATCCATATTTGGCCGATAACACCCGAAAACCGGGTACAATGGGGTTCAGTATAGAACCTTGACTCCGTTTTAAAGACCCCTTTATTTCAAAAAGCTTCTATAAGGAGACATTTCTTAAATGATTGCATTATACTTTCATGTTTAACTGGTTATTTAAAAAAAAAATATGATGAAGTATGGTTCAAGCTTTGTGTTTCAAAAATAATTAATTAAAAGAAAATCTATAAAATGATTCCATGATGGGAACCCAAATGTGGCATATGAAGAGTGACAGAAACCTTACCTTCTCGTTTAAGAGTATGTGTGTGTGTCCACTTGGCTGATTAACAGAAGTCAGTTCTGCAGCTCAGTCCATGTATTTAAAGCGCAATTTGTTTTTACAAGTTCAGAAAAAAATGTGCTATAATTAAATTATATAGTCTATATACTCTAGTGTTGTCACGATACTGGACTTTCCAACTTCGATATACAATATTTAGACAAATCAGGGAGGCTTTATATGAATCGTAAACTACATTTACAAAAAACAAAACAAAAAAAAAACAGGTAAACTGCCAGTAATAAAATAAGAACAAATAAACAAAATCCAGACGAAAGGACAAATAAATGCATTATTATTAGGATGCTGTCACTTTAAGAGTTAATGCACGGATCCAAATATACTGTTACACAACATGCGCTTTTTCTCAACTATTACTTTACCAAACTGACAAGATGCTAATATTTGGCAAGATGGGCATTTTGACATAATTGTGAATGTATATATGACCATTTAAGCGCAATAATATAAAATAAGTTAATTTGGAACTCGCAAGCTTTTTGAGAGGCGGCTTTATGAGAGCGGCACTTATCCACGGTGCAGCGCGAAACCTGTGAGAATGACTAAAATGATGTGCAATACAAGCACTTTTCAACCAGAGCGAATGAGGCGAGTGAGTGACAGGAGGCGGGGTGTGTCAATTGTCTGTGAGAAGAGAGAGCGAGAACACACTGCTGGTATCTGTGTATCGATATCGTTATCAAAATATCGAAAACACTATACTGTATTTGTGTGTATTGGCCATCCCACTCTCTAGTATCAGTATCGCCATACAGAAAAGGCAAGGATACTGAATTAAAATATAATATAACAGCAAAAGCCATAGTGTAAATACAATCTTAAAAGTATTTGGAGACTTTTTGTGGCATGTCTGCATACACATGCAGCCATTTCTTTGAGTTTTTAGGTTTTTATTTATAGGACAGACAGAGATGACATTTGCAGCTCTGACACGTCCAGCTCTTTCAAATCTAAAAACACAAGGAATTCTTGCAGTTAAATATCATATCGGCTGTATTTTCAGATCTTCAGGAAAGAACATCTGTTCCGTGTTAGCTCAGCTCCAACCTCAGATAGCTTGGTTTTTACTTCTCACCAGACAGGCCACAAGAAGCCGATCTGAGGAGACATCAAGCTATTGGCAATCAACTAAAGCACATTACCCAGGTGTCCTCATTTCAGAGTCTAAACGTTCAGCTAATTTATGCATCGGCCTTCTTTATTTTCAACTAGTTTTCAGTTCTCCTCCACTTTGACTGGCTTTGGAATCCGGATTATATTTGATTGCATGACTGATGCAATATAGGCTTGCACTTGTTGATGATTTCCAGATGGGTCTGAATATCAGCACATTAATGTGGATAATTATTTGTTTACCCGCTCTCTTAAATGGCACCAACCCAAATAGGCCAGTGCAGAAAGAAACGAGGGAATCTATTCAAAGCTGACTCCACATGGGATTAACGTCTTCTCTTAAAAAAAAAAATCTATTTAATTAAGCTTCCAAACAACAATCAAAGATATGACGCTAGATAGTTGACAGCTATTTGCATTGCAGCTATAGCAGGCGTCCATCAAACAGCGACAGAAACGCATCTGGGTTATACTTTGATGACAGTTGGAATGAAGAAAAGTTCTACAATAGCAAACAAGGCATCCTATAGTTTGTTAAACAAAAAGGATTTTATGTTGACTGGAAACTTGGAAGCAGAATACTGTACGTCTTTGGCATCAAAATCCTTTATTTTGCAGTCAGTGTTTGATTTGTTTATTAAGAGAGTGGATACATTGATGTTAGTATAGCAATTATAATGTTTAATTGAAATTTAGATGTTTTGGAAATGAACACAGGTTTATTAAATAGCATGTGTGCCAAGTGTTACTGTCCCCTCTGGTGAAGTGGTGTTAGTTCACCTGTCAACTGGACTTGATATTATGACCAATCAACATTATGACCAAGTCATTTGACACAGATGTCTCTGAATAATTGGCTGTTGGTTTTAGCTTTTTCTTCTATTGCAAGCCAATGATGTGATGTTAATGAAACGCTGGTTATCTGCATGTTGTCATGTCCATCAGTTTCATTGTCATAACTGCATAACTAGTCATAATGATTAGTAGCATTTAGCCCTACATTAGTCTGACATCAAATAGCATTTTTAGAAGTCTATCCCTGCACAAAGCTAACGGTTCCAAATGATCGGTTCCTTAAGTACAATAGGCCTATTATAAAAAAAAAATCAAGTCAAATTTAGTAACGGGTCTGAGACAGTTCAGTGAAGGATCCATCAGACTTAATCTAAAAGAACAGACTCATAAGAGCCATTTATTGAGGAGTTAGAGTTACACTAGCCCACGTTATGTTTTTGATGTAGGCTTCTGAAAGAAAAAGTCATTTGTTCAACAATCGAATGCAAGCCTTGGAAATACAATGCATTAAAATGCAAGCACTGATAATGAAATGCATTTTTTTTTCAATTTTTAGTTTCAAAGATATTGTCATTATTTTACTTCCATTGGACTACACTGCTTGCTCTTATATGTTTTTCATTCACTAAGAAAAGAACCAGAAGAGTTATTTGGTAATACCGTAATCAAGAGTAATTCACTGGTTGCACTTTACGCTTTTGAATGACTAAAAAGAACTTGCTTACATGAGTCATTTGTTTGAGAATTTAACTACACTGGTTGCGCTTTACGTTTTTGAATCCCTAAAAAGAATTGACTCATACGAGTCATTTGTTCAGGAATCGAACTACACTTGTACAACTCGACCCGGTCCGGTGGGATTCGAACCAGCCTCTCCGGCATGGGAGGCGGGTGCGCTAAAAGCACGGGACACATCAAGCCGACGTCAAAGAACTAGCGGCGACGAAAGCTGACTGTGTTGTCGCCTCACGTCGGCTGTGTCTCGACCAAAAAGCTGCACTTGAACACACCAAACGGTCTAAAGACTGTCAACTATAGCATTTGCTTTCTGCTCCTGCGTTTAAGTAAATATCTGTCTACATCAGCATGGGATCAATAGTCTTATTTTCAAAGTCATTCAAAAAGGGACACCGAAAGGACTGCAGATATACAGCTCTTGCTTACATTGTTGAGTATCAATCACTCTGATCACTTTCTTCATTCCAGTCGGCTCATGTTATTATGAAAATATGTGTGCATTCGAATGCTCAAGGTGACATAAAATGATAACAGCCTTTTGTCTGTACGGTCTTGACTTCTTTGCTCTCTTTCAACACTTTTGCTTTCATTCTCGTGCACTGACTCGTTCTCTAAACGGAACAGCCAATCAGAGCTCTCACCATGCTGAATCGGCCCAAAAAAACCCCAATGGCGTCTGATAAGAGCCAACAGTGTGGAAAACAGAAAAAACTAAGCCGACCAATGCTCAAAAACGACTCGGCATTGCCCGACAGCCGACCACCGGCTTGGTGTGTCTCGGCCTAAAGAATGAACGTCTCCAGCATCAGTCGCTACTCGCTAGTGCGCCTCTTGAGGCCAGGGGAGTGAGGTTTACTCGCACAGCTCCTACTGACTGGCCTCCGTTACACTGGTCGAGCTTTGTTTTTGAATCACTTAAAAGAACCGCCTCACAAGAGTCATTTGTTTGGCAATCAGACTCTACTGGTCGTGATGTAGCCTTATGTTGTTTTTGCTTGCATCTTGCAAGGACTCAACAGAAACATGTTTCTACACGTGTCTACGGTAGACTGTATTTTTATTGCTTTGCCTTCAATGCAGACAGCAATCTCACGATCACAACTAAGATTTTTTAGAATAAAATACGTTTTTTTAAAAATCCACTGATATAGGCCTAATTTTCTTCATTTCTTCATTCTATTCATTTTGAATGAACATCAGTGGAGAAAGACGCCTTTTGTGTCCAGATAATGTAGTTACAACATCTACCAGCAGGGGCTTAACTCTAACCATAAAACCAACATCTAACCAATCAAAACACTCGGCATCAAGATAGAGTATTTTGTATGGGCATGAAAAAGTGTTTCTAATTATTTTTAATGTCTCTCTCCTTCCTTTAGTTTTTCCACTAATGTTAACGAGCCATTTGCTTAAAAAAAAAATCCTTTAAATATCTTATATTTTGATTTTAAAGTGGTAAAATAATGATTCATCCTGTTTAATAGCTCATAATCAGACACAACTCTGGCTTGCAGTTCCTGTGCGGACAGAATCAATGTTTAGTGCCCAAAACAGCTCTGAAAACAAACAATAAGCAATCTAACAGCCCACCCTCCTCCTCCGGTTCATTATTACTGCTGTTCCTCGCTCATTTCGCTCTCGCGGCTCCTCTAGAGATGGAGGTATGAAATATCACGTTTTCCCAGCATTTCTCCCTGAAGTGGCCCTGGCACACGTTCACACGGCATACATTTCTGCTTTCATATATTTCCCCCTCTCACCGCTTTTAAAAAACAAATCCCCTCCCTCCCTCGCTGGGCTTTGATGTGTCTGCCGTGTTACCTGGGTTTGTAGAGCGGTAGCAGTTGTGTAGAAGTTCTGTCGACTGTCAGTTTCCCTTATCTGTGAACACATGAATTGGGATGTAAAAAGGTGTATATGATGAAAATAGTTTTAATTGTGGGTTGATGTTGTGTGGCATATGCCAAAACATGTCCAGGTCACGTTTCACATCAAAAACTAAAGAAAAAAGCAAATAGCAGTTCATATTTATGCATAAAGAAAATTTTGATTATTTTTTCAAGCTGTAACATTACTAAAGAATTGGGAGCGTTATCTGCGCTTTTTTTTCTAATCAAGAAAACCAGCCAATCAAAAACACCCTGTGCTTTGGCGAGTTCTGGTTTGCTGACATGTTTTTAGTGATCGGGTTTTTGAGAAAGGGTTCGTTGATGACTTAAACAAAATGGATAAAAACGCATACAGCGATATAGCGTTTTGCATTGTAACATTATTTCACGACAATTGATAATATTTCTCACTCAATATCTGACGATAATGCAGACAGTTTTTTCGTTAAATGCCGTTATTTTCGATGATACTCATAATTACTGTTTTTTTATTTTTATTAAATCAGCAAATTTTAAAGGTGACAAACTACCATAATGTAAAAATGTTTGGAAGAATAAATAAATAAAATAAAATAAAAACAGGCTCTATGTTTATATATTACATATTTTAGGTCTAAACGACTACATTCTCGCCTAAATTACATTATAACAGTAGTATTTGTAAAATTAAAGTAGATTTTCTCCTCCGCCATTGACGCTGTGAGAAATGCTGCCAGTACACTGTAAAAATTAATTTTGATGATTTGTTATTACACCTTTTTATATTTTGTCAAACCAACTTAGATAATTAATGTAGTTCAGATAACATAATATTTTGAGTTTCTATTTATTAAACCAATCTCCTTTGTTGTATTAACTCAAATTTTTTATTTCAATGAACTCAAAATTTTAAGGCAACCAGGTTTTGAGTTTTTTAACTTAAAACTTTTTTAAGTTAATCCAACTTTTTTTTTTAACAGTGTATCGATCAGGCAGAAACAAGTGGAGTGATACACATTGTGAAATGGTTTCCGTGTGATATTAGTAGAATATCGCATGGCTGGAAAAGGCTCTCATCCAATCACATTCGAGAACCAGAACTAACTGTTGTATATAACTTTTGATTGCAGTAGTTGGTATCCTGGAAAATCTGATCCACACTACTGAGATCACATCTGAAACATGTATAAAGCATGAGAAACATACAACCTATCTCACGGGAAAATGTAACTATTTTACAAGGTGGCGATTTCGTAAGAATTTTGTACTATGTGAATCATACAAAATGTAAGATTTTAAGAAAAAAGTAAACATGTAGCTCCACTCCTAAACCTAACTGCCACCGGGGTGTAAACTGATTGTATGAAAACGTACAAATGCGGTTATACGAATTCATACTAATTAGCCACCAATTTGCCAAACACGTAAAATAGTTACGAAGTGCCATGAGATTGCTTTGCAAACTAGAGATGCGCGGATGGGCTATTATTTCATCCGCAACCGCATCACAAAACTCATCATCCGTCCGCCATCCATCCGCACCTACGTTTTTGACCAATTTTCAAAACCGCACCGCCCGCCATCCACTGATTGGGCGATACAAGGCGCTGCTGATAACAGCCGCGAGACTAGAAAGCTCTCAGAATATCAGCAGTGAACTCCGTCTCCGATCGGCACGCAGGGACAAAAATAACATCTCTATTGCAAACATCTGAGGCTTTAGCGAAGTCTCCATTTCATTGCTGTCAAGGAGAAACTATTGAGATTTTGAGATTGGCAAAACTAAAAACAACTTAGAATACCTTGCCAACCACCATCATTTCCATCATCACCACCAAAAAAGCTAGAACATTCAGCCATTTAAGTCTAAGAATTTTTTTTCTACCCTAATTTTTCAACTGACATGCTTCCCATTGGTCACGCTTTTATTATGATTGCTACACTATTCCCATTTCCCATTATGTGTATAATCTTCATATCAGGGCAGTTTTGAGATCCCCTGTGAGCAGACACGAAATGTAACAGGCCCATCATTGCGCATTAGCAGACATTTTGAATATGGCTGTTCATCGTTCGGCTCTAAATATGTTTGTGTTGATACTCAAGAGTTAATTATGATGGGCCTAGGGACCGGTTTCGCTCAGGGCTGGCCATATGGATCGGGCATATGCTGCGTATATATAGAAAAGGGTGGCATGTTTAATTGACGCAGTTCCACGCTCCATAAACATCTACAGCGAGGGAGAAAGAGGACAGATCTACAGGGAACTACATCAAACAATCAGCGGAGACTCAAACAAACCATCTTACTTTAAAGTGTGAAGGCAAACCAAGCGGACGAGAGGGACTCATCTGTCTCTTTTGTTTCACCTGCCCCTGTTTCTCTGTCCATCACTTTTAGAAAAGCTGTTTGACATGAATAAAATAGTATATTTTCTCATATTACGATATGGAGCACAGTAGTAAAAATCCCAAACCTTCTTTGGAGACTAAATAAACATTAGGAGTCTGTTTCTAGACATTCTGAAAGTATAACAACCAGCTGAGTTGGTTGAACCTTAGTTCTCGTTCTTCAGTTTGTTTAGTTAATCGCTTTGACTTATGGATGTAGAGAGAGAGAGAGAGAGAGAAAGAGAGAGAGCGCATATGCAACCTTTCATTGCTGTGGATATGAATAGCTGGTGTTGCAGCCACATTTTGGTTAGCCAGTGTCTGGGATCTATTATAGTATCGTGTGTGCACACACACATCTTTGCGTCTGTTATTTTAGTGCTGCATGTATTTTTATAGGAGTGCATTTTAGAGACAGGTTTAATCCAGGGAATGTGTGCAGCAGAGTTTGCTTGCACTGAAATACAGTATATATGTCTTTCTCTTGAGGACAAGAGGAATTCTCCACGTCTGGGATGCTGGGGGTTTCTTTAGAGGTTACGGGACGGGTTATTAGAAATATTAGATAACTTTAATATCTCAAATGTTTTTTTTTTTTTAGAATATAGTAAGTGCTTAGCAAGCTTAGAACCTCTCTCTCTCTCTCTCTCTCTCTCTCTCTCTCTCTCTCTCTCTCTCTCTCTCTATATATATATATATATATATATATATATATATATATATATTTAGTTGATTCTGGAACAACATTCCTGCCCAAAAACATATAGTCCAAACCCTATCCCTACCCTTTAACCGAACCCTATCCATAACTTATCCATAAAACAAGAGTGAAATGATAGGTGAATAACTGATGCAGAAGCACCTAACCCTGGTTGTAAGCCTAAACTTGACATAAACTATAAACTTGTCCCTTAAATCTGATAAGTTGATTGGAATGTTTATCCAGGATCAACAAAGATGTCAATCCAGGAACATGTTGTACTTGGTGAAATCACATTCACCGTTACATGCAGTAAATTTCTGATGAAATACAGTATGTTTACAAAGCCAACCAAAGTATGTGATTTTGGCATAAGTGTGGTTTCAGTTGTTCTTAAATTTTTTATAAACGTGATGAATCATGGTTTGTCCGTGAAAACATTTATATGCAGATTGCACACAATAATTGATCATGCTCATGGTTAATGAATGAGACCAAATGTCTCGAACTGTGCTCTCATTTGCTCAGACACCAAAATCTGCAGTCAACAGTCAGATTTCTTAATGTGGACTCCAAGATCAAATGATCGGAGCTGCTATCCACATTCATTTTATATCTCTATACTCTCACTGTGTCAGTGTGAGTCCCAATTTTGTCCATTTTATTCCTTAGGAGAGCTAATACTTAAGATCTAGGTTAAGTCTTAAGATCAACCCATGTGAGCTAGAGTTTCCATCTGGGTTTTTGTGTACTAGTTAATCACTTTTACTTTAAAATCAACTGGTATTGACCTCTTGCCCTATAATGCCGCTTGTGAACAGACTTTGCTTTTGCTCCCGGCTTTGCTGTGTGATTTAACATCGTCCCACTAATGGATAAATTGGAATGGGGGCTTATTCAGTTCCGCACACCCAGTCAGTGCACCTCCCAGCATACAAATGAACTGGGATGAATGGACACGACACTCTGAGGATAAAAAAAACAAAAACACCTTGGCGGTCGTGTCTGGAGAAAGAGTCGCTGTGTGAGAGGTTTGTGCTGAATAAGTCACGGATATACTGGGAAGTCAGGAGGTGTGAACGGGAACCAGTTTGGAGAGTCTGGTCTGACTGTGCACAGCATGCAGAGCTGAAATGAGTTTAAGATGAAACCCGCTGACAACAGGCGCATGCGTCCAGCGCTGCACATGGGCGGCGTAAAGTTTGGCCAAGATGTGTTCAGTCACAAACTTTCAGAATAGATTTGAAGCTTTCTGAAGACAACCTGTGGTGTTTGCACATGGGTGCTAAGCTGTTTCATTCTTACTGGCTCAAGTGACAAGAGTCCACCTTCAATAAATAATCAATTTTATGTTTATGTACTTAAAATTAAATATTTGTAATATTTTTTTTGTTAGTTTATATACATTTATTTAAAAAAAAAAAAACTAAATATATATAATATAAAAATGGTGCAAGATTAGTTGTATTTTTAAAATATTTATGTGATTATTTATCTATTTTTGTTAATGTCCAAATATTATTATTGTTAGAATAATATATTAGGGCTGTGCAACGATTAATCACATCCAAAATAAAAGTTTGTGTTTACATAATACATGTGTGTGTACTGTGTATAATTATTTTGTATATAAATAAATAAATTTAAGAAATATTTGCATGTATATACTGTATATATAATGTATATATATTTATACATAATTTATATTATATATAAATATTTTATATAGCCTAATTACCATTTTTTCTTAAATATATAGGCTACATGTGTATTATATATACAAAATAAATATACACAGCACACACACATATATTATGTAAACAAACTCTTATTTTGGATGCGATTAATCGTTGTACAGCTCTAATATACATACCAGTGTATATGTATATGTATGAAGATTTCAGATGCAAAAGCCTCTTAGTCCATCTAACGTTTTTCTTTAATATAACATTTTTTTATCAGGCTCCTATGTATAGGTTTCTACCTAAGTACTGGCATTTCTGAATGGGCTGAGGCTTGGATTTAGTGAGTTTGAAGTGAAAGTATTTGATGAACGACGTATACTATGTCCAGAGAGCATTCACTCAATATTATTATTTCATTTTTGACATAGGTGGCTTTTAGAGGCTTTTGCATCGGAGGTCTACACACACACACACACACACACATAAATATATATAGGCCTATATATACATATAGGTATATTTATATACGTTTTTTTATAGCCTAAATCTTAATGTTTAAAATGTATTGTATTCATTTTAAAAATGAAATACATAAATGAGTTTTAAAATATTTATGTGATTTATTTATTTATAATTTCCAATATTTGCTAGTGTCCAAATGTCAGTTGAAAAATTTTAAGTTGAAAAGTTTTAAAGTCTTAAAGTTCCACAAAGGGCTTTTTCTTTTCTCTTATTTCTTCTTTAAAAAATAAAATAAAACTATCTATGGTTTGAGTTTTAAGAACCCAGAAACCAAACCACTGATCTGAAGACCTTATAAAGAACTTTTTGAACATCTAAAGAATCATATAGCATCTCAAGAACCTTCTAAAATAGTTTGAAAACAGATTGAAGGGTAAAAAGTAGCAACAGTATTGTGATTATAATGCTGATGACTTATATATGTTATTATTATGTTTCAGGCCACCGAACCGTTCCTGGTGAATGAAGACCCGTCCAGAGGTCCTGGGATACCAGAGTGCTTCGTTGTGTCTGATTCCTACAGGGTACGTCTCCATATAACTCCATTATTCCTTCAGCATTGTAATTGATGTTGTGTTGAATCAAAAATATAACCATGATTATTATTTCCATATGCACATATCAATATGCAGTAAAGCACAGTAAAAAAAAAAGCGCTGTTTACCGGAGCGCTGTTTTCTTGTGGGAAATGAAAATTATAACCTGCATACTTCTATAAAATGAGAAGTATACATGAGGGTAAGACTGGAAGGAAGGGAGGGCGAAGAAAAAAATACTGCAAAGCAGAAAGAAGTGCAGCTTTTAAAATTCCACCCAGCGAGCGAGCTGGATTTACAGCGATGGGAGTGAAATAAAATGGCCATAAAAACAGAAGGGCGGGACGGAGAGATGGAGAGATGGGAAGGGGAGTCTGTGGATGACTGAAAATGAGACTGTTAATGAGCTGGGAGCCGGTTTTCTATTCCTCGTTTCCAGCGGATTGCTTTTGCCAATGTTTCGGGAAAAAAAGAATCTGGGTTGCTCCAGCGTCTCAGAAAGCAGGCATTCGCAGAAATGGAGGGAAAAATGATGAAAGTTGATTGGCTGACAGTACAGAAAAGGGCTGAGGTGTAAAATATAGCTGTGTTGGATACCAGGAATGTGTCAGACTATATCGTCCTTCGGGTTAATTTAGAGGAAAAAGGAGGGCCTGGCTGTATTTTGTGCTGATTTTTGTAGCCGTGTTTCTGTTTTTATTTTGTGTAGAAACCAGGAGCAGTTCGTTCATTATAAAAGTTTTGTCATGATGTTTTAGTACCTGATGAATTAGTAGACTTTAAGTTTGAGTAGATCTCAACTGGTGGGTTGTGACTCGAAGATGGGCCTCAGTTTTGATATATAGAGTCTCGGACAGCAGAGGAAAAAAACATGCTAAATGCAAACAATAAAATGCTAGCTTATCAACCTATATAAGGGATGAGAAAATCATATCCATCTTTTGTTGTTGATGTCCGTGCCTTTAAATCCAGTTGAGAACCATTGAACTTGACCATGTTTAACTCTGAGAACAAAAGCAGATAATATATCAAGTTTTACTTGCAGTTTAACAGTTTTGTTCTTGTAGCTTAACTGTGTGCAACTGCTTAGAAGCTTAAAGGTTTCTGTCAGAACCTTTTAGGGGTTCCCATCACTTTATGGATTTAGTTCATTAAATACTTTTTGTTTTGTTTTAATTCATTTCTAGTTTTAATGACATTTTATGAATTTAACAGCTTGTAAACATACTTTATCATACTTTATTTGTGGAAAAAAGGTAAATAACATGGTAAACACAAGTATTATAGCCTGGCTAACGTCAGACCTGGTCTCATTGAGACGTGGGTCTGGGAAGCACATGTTCATTTTCTCGTATTTGAGACGTGGTTTACAAATGCCCAGAGCCGTTTATTGGGTGCTATGAATGTCTATCAAATGCGCCTGTACGTAGCTCATAGCCAATCGTTTCAATTATACCAGATGACGTATGTAGAGCGACAGAAAAGTTGCTCTTTTTTCAAAATAAACTTGCGTTCTAAACTACTTAGAACAATATCTAAGGCTGCATCGAAAGGTAACTTCGCGTCTGCTGCCATGTGGATCCATAGATATAAACAAACTACTTCGGTGTGTCGCATAGACGTCATCATCGTCTTGCTGCTCCCTCCCTGTTCTGTGATTGGTTCCCTATCTGAGGCGCAAATCTGGCCCATGGAATCCAGACTGCCTAGCAGCGGGAATAAAATCGCGCTGCGCGCAAGGCAGCATAAGGAAACCCAGGCTACAAGTATTATGCAATAATTTCACTGTGGTGAAAACCAAGCTTTCAATGTTGTTTATATGTATATGTGGTGTGTTTAATATGCTTCTAAGACAAACCATGTGTGAATTCATAATTCAACACCATTGAATATGTATGGATGAAGTATTTTCTCCTTAAAAATGCATTGAACCAAATACTCAAGTCTCAAAAACGTGGTTTGAAATCGCTGGTGTTTCTGACGTCACAAACTACCTTGTAACCAATCAGATCATAGTGTGATCGTCAACAAGTGGATCTCTGAGCTGGTGTGAGTGAGTGGAGGCGGGGCTCATTTGCATATTCATGGAACCACGTATAGTATACTATATGAGTCAAGGAGAGTTACATTCAAGCTATTTTAAGGCATGAAGAATTTCTCTTAATGAGTTTCCCTTTCTCTCAAGGAAAAACTCATAATTATGTCATTTTGGTGATCAAAGATGAGTTTTAAGGGATAAAATGATTGCCTACAAGGGGACTTTAAGACAAGTCAAGTCAAGAACTCTTGGGTTGAATATTGTCCCCCTTGAATATTTTTTCTAAGATTCTTAAAAATATAGGTTCTTTATTGGCATTGATGGTTTCATCAAGAACCGTTAACATCCATGCACTGTAAAAAATGATTGTGATTTTTAACGGTAAAAGACTGTGAAAATGCTACGGTAAAAACTGTTAATTGGTTAACAGAAAGTTTCCGATACATTGAATAACTATAATAGATCTAACCATTCATTTACATTTTTTGGGGAGTGAAAAAGAACATGTCATTGTATAATATGTAGGCTAGTGAAAAACCGCACTTGCACTCGCATAAATGGTTATTTTAAGAACTGGAGGTTCTTCAGGTCCTTTCTTTGGGGAACCAAAAATGTTTTTCTATAACATCACTGTGAAAATTCCCATTTGGAGCCTCTGCTTTTAAGGTTAAAAATCTGCCAGATGAGTAAATGTAAATCTAGGTCTAATGCTGTTAGAGCTTTCTTGATTTACTCCTCGTGTGTGGTTGTGTCATGTGTTCGTTTACTAGTCTTGTACCCACTCAAACCACTAAATGTGGGGCACATCTTGAGAGGTGGTACATGAGTTATCATGTTGTGTTTTTGGTTTGGTGAAACCTTCTCTCCTCTCACCACTGCAGGGCTTTGAACTGGTTTTGTGGCATTTTGTTACAAATCATTTCAGGATCCTGGGGTAGAAAAGACTAGGATATTCCATCCATCCATCCATCCATCCATCCATCCATCCATCCATCCATCCATCCATCCATCCATCCATCCATCCATCCATCCATCCATCCATCCATCCATCCATCCATCCATCCATCCATCCATCCATCCATCCATCCATCCATCCATCCATCCATCCATCCATCCATCCATCCATCCATCCATCCATCCATCCATCCATCCATCCATCCATCCATCCATCCATCCATCCATCCATCCATCCATCCATCCATCCATCCATCCATCCATCCATCCATCTTTTTTAAAAGTCTTAAAAGCATATTAAAAACACCACATATACATATAAACAACATTGAAAGCTTGGTTTTCACCACAGTGAACGAGTGGATCCATCCATCCATCCATCCTAAATTGTTATACCTTAACTTACATTTATTCATTTAGCAGATGCTTTTATAAAAAAAAGCGACTTACAAATGAGAACAATAGAAGCAGTTAAACTAACAATAGGACAACAAAAGTTTAATCTAACGCAGTACATGTATTATTATTATTATTATTATTATTTAATAAATAGATATAGAATAGAAGAGAAAGTGTTAGTATTAATGGATCGAGTGTTGCCACAAAGATGCGTCTTCATCCGTTTCTTGAAAATGGCTACGGACTCGGCAGCGCGGGTTGAGTTAGGCAGGTCATTCGACCAGCAGGGAACAGTCAAGGAAAAGGTCAGAGAAAGTGATTTTGGGCCTCTCTGAGATGCACCACGAGTCAACATTCACGTGCAGAGCGCAAGTTTCCGGATGGCACGTAAGTCTGGAGTAATGAGTTTAGGTAGGAGGGAGCAGAGCCAGTGGTTGTTCTGTAGGCAAACATCAGTGACTTGAAATTGACGAGAGCGGCAACTGGCAACCAGTGCAATTTTGTGAGGAGTGACGTGTGCTGTCTTCGGCCCAATAAAGACCTCTCTAGCTGCAGCTTCTGGATCAGTTGCAGAGGTTTGACAGTGCAAGCTGGAAGAGAGCATTACAATAGTCCAGTCTGGACAGAACAAGCGCTTGGACAAGGAGTTGTGTAGCGTAGCATGCTCTGATGGGAAGGACCTGATCCTCCTAATGTCGTATAAGGCAAATCTGCAGGATCCGCCAGTTCTAGCAATGTGGTCTGTAAAGTTCAATTGATCATCAATCACAACTTCAAGGTTCCTGGCTGACCTTGATGGAGTTATGGATGTTGTGATGAAGTGTTGGTTTGGCCGGGACCACAAGTAGCTCTGTCTTCGCAAGGTTTAGTTGAAGGTGGTGGTCCTTCATCCAGCCAGAAATGTCTGTCAGGCAGGCTGAGATGCAAGCAGCAACCGTCAGATCATCAGGCTGGAATGAGAGGTAGAGTTGTGTCTCATCAGCATAGCAGTGATAGGAAAAGCCAGATCCCAGATCCTAGTCATGTCATGTACATGGAGATGAGAAGTGGTCCAAGCACTGAGCCCTGAGGGCCCTGAGCCTGAGCCCTGAGCGAAAATCGCTAATGTGAACGCTGTCATGTGGACCCGGGTGCGCACTGGGGAACCGAACCCGAGACTACCTGAAGGAGGTGGTCTGAGTTCGGATACTTCCGAACCGTGCCACGGCTCGCGTGAATGTGAAAGCAACACGGACTCAGGTGCGCACTTGTTCAGGAAGTAAAGTGACCTGCGCATGCGTTTTAGCTGATTGTGATATATTTATTTAAAGGGGTCATGACATGTTTTTTTTGTTTTGTTTTATTATGTTCCCTTAGGTGCAATTATAGTATTACTATAGTTTTTTGTATAGTAAACATTTTTTTTTTTTAAATGTAGTGATTTATGACCTTTTCCCACCCTGTTTCTCACCTCTGATTCAAACAGTCTGTTTTGGAGGTGTTTCCCCTTTAAGAGTTCAGTGTTAACGCCCACTGTTATGATTGGCTAACGTCAGTGCTGCTTATGCATAAATTATTAACGTTAATCATCTTGTATCACAAGTAGGCTACACAATGCTCCACCACGTGAAACTTCGGTCTTCCGATCTTTAATCATCGTGTCAGTTCTCAATTGATTTTGATTCATATGCGCGAGGGAGGGAGAGAGGCTCTCTCTCTCTGCTCGTTCTTTCAGTAACATGCGCCCTGTCACACTCATCTCACTCACCTGTCAGATAAGGCTTTGGCGGGCTTCATATGCTGCAAATAAACTGCATCCAACTGCTTTCCCTGACGTCTGGATCGTTCGGCAGTGTATTCAAACATGTTGTTTGTCCACAGCAGGAACAGCACATCTGCTTGGCATCGCAGTCGTCTTGTAAACAGACCCACTCGCTGCATGACAACGCATGCGATGATGCGAAATGAGGCGTAGTTGTCTTACGCAGGAGGCGGTCATATGCAAACGACTGGTACGTCACTTCGTACCGTGACGTCACTTCGTACAAAGGATCTAGAACGAGCTGTATTTAGAGCTTGATTAAATAAATGCTTCGTTTATAATGGGGAGGACGTCTTAAGCTATGAAACTTGCAGGAAGTTTTAATAGTACATAGATCTCTTATATACCAAAAGATCAAGGCAAATTTGGTTTCTCATGTCATGACCCCTTTAAATAAAACACATGTAAGGGATGATAGTGTTGTTGATTTACCTTGGATACACTGAGCCTGCATTGTATTCGCGCATATCGCGTGGAATCAGGGCAACAAATTGTTAAAAAACAAACAAAAAACAAGTCTCCTTAAAAGAGTCCGTTTGCAAGCAGCAGAAAGCCACCTTATGTGACAAACACTCACAGTAAACCTGTATTGTTCACTCAGCTGCGCATAATAGCACTGAATTAATAAAAAACACAACATATTGACCCACGTTCTGTTTTCTATCATGCGGCGTGCACGTTTCTGATGACGTAAGATGCACGCAAACGCACCAGGGTTCGATAGAATCAAGTTGAGTGTGAAACCAGACCAACGCTGCGGGGGGCGCCGGGAACAATCACGCTCGGGCTCTGACCGCAGCAAACAAGCCCAGTGGAAAAGCCACCTAAATGCTTCCTATATTGTACAATAATGTCAATGTTTTGTTTGTGTAAATACAGATTCAGAGAGTACACTATTGAAAGTAGTTAAGAGTCAACAAAATAAAGTTTCACTGAGAATCAACTCCTCAGTTTTGATCAACAAGCCATGTGCATTTAGCCATTGTGCAATGATTGTACTACTTACTCGTTTGCACACAAGTGCCAAAACACATGCAATTTGCTTAAATCAATAAGAAATTCAAATCTGATGTGAACAAGAAACTAATTGTTCAGAGATCTAAACTTGTTGTTTTGAGAGAAAAAGCCAAAGCGATTGAGAAAAACTGTAACGTCAATGATATGATTTATTATGGCTGAATCAATCTGTCCAAATTAGAATCTTACAACAAAAGGGACGGATCATGTGGAAATAATTCCTTTAACAATTGCATGAGTTCTCTTTTTACATCATAGAATGATTAACAGATTTATTTACATTAAAATCAAATTACAAATGACATGAACATGTCAAACATGCTTGACAGTAAAAAAAAAAATTGTGAAAACGAGTAAAGTATACATAGAAATCTATATTTGAACCTAAAACACTGAGCTTAAGTGATTAAAGGTGGTTGACAAATAACAGATGAAAGGTCACATGAGGTAACCGGTGCGATGCCATGACGATTCACACAGGTATGTGTTTCCTGTGTGGTCGTCCAAAGCACTTTCCTCTCTCTTCCTCCCTTCTGCAGTTCTCTTTCCCTGTCTCTCCCTCTCTCTCCCGGGTTCCCTGGATCTGTAATTGGCCACACAGAGCCCAGTTCTCTCTTTGTTTCCCCTGCAGTGGCTTGCGGTGGAACTGCACAGGCCTCATAAATCTCCAGGCCTCCAGTGGCACATCCAGCCTTCAGCTCCGGTTCTGCTCAATGACTTCACCCCCACCAAAAATACCCACCCAGGGACACGCTCCAAAACGTTATACCTCCACTCGCCGCCTGCTCTTTCCTTAATGTTCACTCCTTTCATGTTTTTGCGAGGCACGTTCATTTCAAAGTTTGAAAAAGGACAGGCGCTGCCATCGCTACAGTGAGTGTGTGTGAGTGTGTGTCTTGTAGTCCAGATGATTTTACAGCTAATACAATACTGAGTACAATACATTTGCATTTGACAGTCATTAACAGACACAAATACATGTATTTACTGGTTTTATTATTTAGATCATTTACATTAAATTTACATTTTCTTAAGACAAAAACACAAAACGATAGCATTTTTCATGTTTTTGTTTACTTGCACCTGCACAAAGTCTGCGTGCCATTGCAAAAACAAATAGTGTCGTAGAGACCTGCAAATGACAGGAACCCCTTCCATTATTCATGCATGCCACGCTCCCTTATTTAATATCTTCATATATGTATTTAAAAATATTACTCAAGATACATAGATATGCAGCAGTGTAATAACCTATATTTTTGGTTTCTAGGTAAAGAAAAACATTACTTAGGAGTTTTGACTGACATTTGTATGTTTGCAAGTTATGCATATATATATATATATATATATATATATATATATATATACATATATACAATATATACAAACAATTTTTTGTAGTTATAATATTATAATATCTATTATGTATATTTAAATCTATTATACATTTAATTGCATATTAAGTAAATATTTTATAATTATAAAATGTATTATTTGTTTTGTACATACATATTTGTGTGTGTGTGTATATATAAAATCTATATTATTACATATTCAAGTATAGGTTTTTAAATATTTCTATAATTATAATATATAATAAAACTTATTTTATATAAAAATATAATTAATTGATACATATATTAATATATTATATATTTAAATTTGTCCTATATTTATTTACATCTTTATGTGAAATATGTTTATAAAAATAAAAATGTGTGTGTGTGTGTGTGTGTGTGTGTGTTTTATAATTATTATGTATATTACATGCTTTGTATGCAGGCAGACACACACACACACACATTTTTATATTTATATATATTTTTTATTATATAATTTTGACATGACTGAATAAACTGATCAAATATTAATAACCGGATCACTAACTAAATTAATTTTTAAGGGACAGATCATAAAGAGAAAAATTCTTTAACAATTGCACATTTTCTAGGCCTTAATCCTTAGGTAATATACATTGAAATCATATTAGAAAGATCATAAACATGTCAAACATTCCTGATAGATCAGTAGTATGTGTGCATTAAAATATGACTATTGCTTATTTGCACATTTATGGCATCATGGCATTTCTAGCATGATTTCAATGCTAGTCAAATAATGATCATTATATAATGTAAGAAACGATTTGTCCCTAATGTACTGACTGAGGTTGATTCAGACATATGACTTTTGACTAGAAAATGTATTGGTCACCATCTACTTTACTATGCTAATCTTACCCTGTACAGCTCACGTGTGATAGTCTCCACACGTATATATTTATACTGAAATATCATATCGGTCAGGCTGATAAGACGGCTGTTCAGTCAGAGAGAGAGCGAGAGAAAGAGAGAGAGGCGCATAGTGGAAGAGGGAGGGAAGGAAAGTTTTCCTCCTCGCAAAACTTTGTGCAAGCTTTCACTTTCAGGCGCTTTAGGCGGAGTTACAGCAGCGCGCAGTGAGCGAGAGCGGGACGGTAATGCCACTTCCATCCCGCGTCAGTCACGCATCTCACATATAACATGTACTCTCCATACTGCCTCACACAGGTAAAGCATTCCTTATTCTTCTGCTTGAGTGATTCGCGTTCGTGTCTGTCAGCTGTGCCCCTCGACCTCGGGACAGTTTCAGTTGTACTAGCGCGTGGAATCGTCAGCGCTTTTGGTGGCACG
The DNA here is from genome assembly GCA_031834385.1 of Semotilus atromaculatus. Taxonomy (NCBI): domain Eukaryota; kingdom Metazoa; phylum Chordata; class Actinopteri; order Cypriniformes; family Leuciscidae; genus Semotilus; species Semotilus atromaculatus. The sequence goes on along the minus strand of JAULUF010000005.1, from coordinate 10,646,740 downwards.
TCTCCAGCTGACCTTCTTTACGCGTTTTCTGCGCGCGCGTGGTTTGGGCAGAAAATGGCGCTTCGCTGGAAATCTATTTAATATAAAAGGAGCGCAGAGGAGGTGGAGTGGATATGTATAGAAAGACTTGAACTGCGAGTTTAGCGCTTCGTGTCATTTTTTCCCCCTCGCTTCGTCCCACTCTGCATGTCTTCACTTGGAGAGATTGTAAGACGCGCGCGGGCTTCGGAAAGTCTATGGTTTGACGTTGTTGCTGTAAGAGTTGAACTTGATCGGTTCGCCTTTTTTTTTTCTTTTTCTTTTTTTTTGATATGTCAAAGGTCGTCAGCTTTGCCCCTAAAATACCAGTTTTTCCAGCGTTCATCCGAACTGCATATTCTGTCTTTTTAATGCATTTATATGGATGGTTGTTTTGGGATTGTGAAATTAGTGAAGTATTTTTGGGGATATTTTTGAGGTTGTAACAAATGCAATGCAACTGTATAATTTCTCAAATACATCTGAAACCTTTATCGTTTATACATGCGTTATCGTTTCCTGGGGTGTTTACAAACTTATACGATTTGCAAATGTATGCTTAACAACTTAAATTCATGTTCAAATAGTGTTTTATTAGTTGATGTAATTTTATCTTTGAGAGTGCAGCACTGCAATTGTTTTTGATTGCGTTTTTGCCTGTTCTAATTTTAAATTGATTAACAGCAGAGTAAATAATCTATTAACGGTTATGTTTTTATTGTTTTTGGCAGTATTTTATGTGCAAGAGTGTTTTTCCACATTTGTGGTGCAGTCCTTTTCTCTAGAATTTTGCCATAAACTACTTTAAGATATCAAACTTGTACAAAATGTATGTCTAATCTGATTATTTGATACTTTTCTGTTGCTACAATTTAAAAAAAAAAGATAAAAAAGAGAATGTATACTTTAGAGCATTAGTTTCAGTTGAAGAAATGTTTGCCATGCAATCAAATGCCATTACTATATTTGTTGTTGTTGTTGTTTGCACTCATATATATATATATATATATATATATATATATACATACACACACACACACACACACACACACAAACAAACAAACAAACAAACAAACAAACAAACAAACAAACAAACTAACATGCTTTTACATGCAAACTCTGACTCAGTTTTTACTGAAGAAGAACAGCTTTTAAAACAGGTGTTTTCATATCTGTCACTTCAATCACGTTAGAAACAAAGACACATTCTCATTTATTACGTCTGCTTCTAAACTCACAATCGTACATCATAGTGCGGAGCTGAACAGGGCTGACAGTGATTTTCCTCTTTTCTAGAGATTCTTTGTCTTCAGGAATATAGCTGGCTCTAATTCACGATGGTTCCTCAAAGTTGCCCTGCGTAAGTCAGTGCCGTCTCTCTGTCATCTGGTGCAGTTGTGTATATTTCTGCCATGGCGGACAGTTGGCTTGCGTTGCGTGTGTCATGTGTAATTAATTCCTGAGTTTTACAGTGGTTTCTATTAAAACAATTTTAACTTCCATGCCCCTACCACATGCTTGCAGAACCAGGGAGCGTGTGTTTTTCCTCTGGGCATGCAAGCAGAGGCCTGTTTCCCATTTAAAACACAATAGTTACTGTGCACAGCCCTGTTCCTTAATTGATTTGAAGTGGTGCAGTTTGAACAAGGAATTAATCTGTTATTTAATAAACATCTCGAGTCTGAAACAGGACGCCATTTATAATGTTGTACTCTGTCATTTACATATTAGCATTCTTCTTAGTGTAAATGTATGTTTATGTACAGTATGTCTTACACACATTCATATTAAGTGTGGTGTGGGTGTTTTTTTTTAGGAAGCATACTTCCACAGATTTATCTCTTGGGTCTGAAATCGACATATTTTCCTGTTTATATTACACTGAATCATACCTGTTTCGACTCCAGAGAAAACAACGGCAGTGGGTCAATCGCAACTGGAAAAGCAAATATGCCATATTATTATATTATTGGATTTATCAAGCTTTTATTGGCTCGATTAAAGGCTTTAGAGCTGAGATAGTGCTGTGTAAGTTTTACTATCTATCTATCTATCTATCTATCTATCTATCTATCTATCTATCTATCTATCTATCTATCTATCTTTGTTTTTTTTGCATTAATTAAACAGAACCTGAAGCCAAATATATTGCATTAGCTGTATATATAAATAAATCACCGTTTTAATACATTTAAAGGGGGTTTTGGATATGGAGAGTCCTTGCGCTTTGAGGGGAGAGAGAGCAGGTCGGTGAGTCTCTAGTTTTGCGCTTGGATTTCAGAGCTTCGTGTCTGATGAATACATTTACATTTTGGCTTGTTTTTTGGCTGTTCAAAATCAAAAGCCGGTCTAGAAGGTCATTCATGATATTAAATGGAAATTAAAAAAGCGTACTTTCCTCGAGTGAACAACTGGAATGTGAGGAGTTTTGGGGATAGTGCGCATATAGAGGAACTTGTATTAAAGTGATGTCAGATGTGTGGATGTTGGTGAGGGTCTGATATTGAATATAGCCTAGATTATTTGATTTAAACCAATGCAAAAACAGGAATTTTTCTGTGCAGAAAGTAACATTTATTTTATAGCTGTGAAAAAACTGCTTTCCATTTATATTTTTTCTGTCTAAACATCTCAAATACTTTTAAGACAGCCATTGTGAGGAAAACATGAAACCAATTTATAAATCATTAAAAAAAAAATTTTTTTAATTTAAATGACCATAATGTCACCAAACGAGTTTCCTTTTATTTAGTAAAGAAATGTTACCGGCCATTAAAGGTCATTTTGAATGAAATGCATTTGCTTCATGCCAAAAATGAGGGTCGACATAAAAAATTATATCTAATTATGTACTTGTGTTTTGTATAATTAAAGAGAGAGAGAGTGTGTGTGTGTGTGAGAGAGAGATGATCACATACAGCTGAAGGGTCACACCTGCCTTTAAGCCTGGCTGGATGTGCAGCTCACACTCAGTCATTAAGATTTCAAATCCTGAATTCAGAAACATACATTCAACCACAGTCAAGAGTGAGCCTGTCCCTCAGACAGAGTTGATTTATTTAAACACGGATAGATTTGGGAACTGGCCTTTCAACATTTTCAGACAATACCAAATCAAAATCACAGAATGGCCCACAAAAACCGATTTGGACATTTTAAAATGATTTTAAAATTTTTGAAAGAATTTTTTTTTAAAAAATCACCACGATTTGAGGAAAATCTGAATATATATAGTTAGTGATTTTAGACCAGAGTGCAGAAATCTCTATTAATTAACACCAGCCAGGTGTGACTTTTGTGAATCCTGTGGATTTGATTTGCAGCCATTTTTTTTATGACCGTTCCGCATCTTACGGCAACCGGATCGGAGTTTCACAGAGCCGAGGAGAAACCTTTTGTATCTCGCTTCAGGAAACTTTAATCAGCGGCGAAGAATATCTGTGCATATTCGGCCAAATAAAAATCTCGTGTGAGATGGATGAGGCCGTTCGGCCATGACAGGCTTAACTTTCTCCCCAAACCTGACTTAGTCACTCTAGAGTCACTCTAGATTCTCCGGTATCGCTCGCTCCCCGGGCCTGGAAAATGAGTTGGAGCAGCTGCTCTCGGGATTAAAATCTGATGGAGCCGCTGTCGGAATCAAGACACTGCTTTGATATTTCAGACTTTAGTACTTTCATCATCTTTCACTCCACGAGTCCACTGATTCACTCACATGCAACTGTGTCTCTAAGCTTGAATTCTTTCTTGTTCGTTCCTTCTTGTCCTCCTTTTTCCTAATGCTGAAGCTCAAGTGGTTTTATCACAGGATTAGGGAGCGTTGCAGGACCGTGTTGAGATTCTGGTTGTCCCATTTCAATCTACCAGTTTCTTAGCCTTTCTAAGTCACCAGTGGCAAAATCACTCTACAAAAAAGTATAAATGTTTTTTTTACCATGGTAACTGCTTGTTTTGTTTTTTTTATGACAAAAGTGAGCACATCCAACCCAAGTGCAGGGCACAATGCAACAACAACAACAAAAAAAAGATGTATGTTTGCTTTTTCGAGAACTATATTAATACAAAATGAATATGTATGAAGATGTTAATATCATGTTATTATCTGAACAACACACACACACACACACACACACACACACACACACACACACACACACACACTACTGGTCAGAAGATTGGAATAACTTAACTACATTAAAATTATTGGAATAATATTTCACAATACTACTGCATTTGTACTGTATTTTTGACCAGATAAATGCAGGCTTGGTGAGCGCATATATATATATATATATATATATACTATATATATATGCTCAACAAGACTGCAAGTATAAAATTCTAAATACAAATATTAATTAACTGAAAACATAACACACACATAATTTTTTTCAATTAATTCATTATATTTTTATGTATAATTTTATATGCCTTCAATATATTTATGTGTATTTTAGGTGGTTTCTTGTCACCTTTTTTTCCACATCTTTTTATCACCCTTTTGTCTTCACTAGTTCATTTTTAAATATCTTGCGGTGTGAAATGAATTTTTAAAAGTGCAAATTTTCTGTAAAGCGTCTAAAAAAATAAATAAAAATAAAATACTGAATGTTTTAAAGTTATGCAAGAATTTTGTCTATTTTGTCATTCCTTTAAAAAAATTCTGGATCAATTATAGCGTTTCGCACCACATGACCCTGGACTAGAAGTGATTTTCACTTATGAATATTGTTTTGTGTATTGATAAATAGGACAGCATCACATGTTGCGGTTGGATGATCCAAGATTTGGTTCCTGTTGAATCTCTCAGACGGGGTACAGGAGTGACTTTTGAAGAGGACAACTAGTTGATCTTACGTTTCACTTCAGAGGGCTGTGACGGTATTGTGCGCTCATGTGATAGGCAGTCTGAGTCTGCCGGTGAAACCGGAGTCTCGCGTTTGTCCAAATGGTGTCCAGTGGCGTTGAGTCGAGCTGGTTTGATGGCATGGAGACGGAGAGAGGGATGGTTACAATGCCAGACGGGCACAGGGACACTCTGTTCCTTTTACTTATTCATTCTCACGGGGCGTCAGCCGCGTCCCCTAGCCGAATGTCAAAGCTCCTGTTCACCCGCCGTACGCTCAACAATAATAAAACACCACAAACAAAGACATTCCTTAGCGCTTTTCAGAGACTGCAGGATCATATCGCATTTATTTCCCTGAGCTGCACTTAAAGAGTTTTTTCCTCCCCTAATATAGTTTCTCATTACCCTCTTTGTTACATGTTTTTTTCTGTCATGTTTTAACTGAATAGTTTGATCATTTACTCCTGTCGTTTCAAACCTGAATGACATTTCATCCTCCGTTAAACACATAATGAGGAGTTTAGCAGAATTTTTTGGCTTCTCTTTTTTAAAAAAACAAAAACCAACTTATTGAAAGCAAATAAGAACGGAGGCTGTCAATGAAAGGCAAAAATAGCATCATAAAACAGTCCATTCAAAAAAAGGTCTAAATGTAAGATTTATGTATTTGAATCGTATATAAAATTTCCATCCCTTTGAATTAGGCATTTTTAACAAACTTAATGTGATGCAAATTTGTCAACGATCATACATATAAGTAACAGGTAAGAAACAAGCAAGGTGTTTCTATATTCATAGTCTTATGAAGATTTGTGTGAGGATGAAATTGATTTCGTTTGGTTCCTCACACAAAACTATCACATGACTTCAGAGGACTTGGAATATAGTCATACAGTATGGACTAATGGTCATTTTGGCATCTGTGCATATGAACCTTTCCTCTTAAACATTCTCATTTGTCTTTCACAGAAGAAAGAAAATCATGCATGGTTGGACAATATGAATGATACCATCCAGTGCTGTAACTACATAATACACAGACGGAGAAACGTTCATCCCGTTTCTCAGAATAGTCCAGTCCATGCATATGGGTTTATGACAGATTCTTAAGCTCTTACATTTGGTCCAATATTTTTAGTTTAGCTTATTTTGTTTTTGAATGTGGATGGTCATTAATATATTTGGGTTTTTGTGATCATAAATCCAATAAAATTAGACAATAAAATTTTAACTATTCCGATTCCGATTCTGCTTATGCTCATCGATACCGGTTTTTAGCGATTCCTAATTCCGATTTCAGTAAGGTAAAAAAAAAAAGAAACATCATTCACATTTGTTCTAAGTCTTATTACAAAAATGTCATTGTAGCTGAATACCATGAACAAAAATCGATACATGTCTAACTAATATAAATGTCAAGTATTATTAAAGACAAGTAAACACTTGGAATTCAAAAAGAACAAATTAGCAATCGCACAAATAGATACAACTGAACAAATATACGATTGAACTAATACGTATATTGAACTATACGATTGTCTTTTAAGATTTTCAAGTATTCAGGTACAGAACCTGTAATCAAATGTAAAATAACTGCACTTTATAAATAAAATGAACATTACAAATATAGTTACAAAAGTTATTTAGTCAAGAACTGAGTAAATTTTCTCTTTTTTTGTTGTTTGATTAACGTTATTATGGAGACGTCAGCAGGAATTTGAGGCTGCCATCACTTTAAGAGCTGCACGGATCCAATATACTGATAGACATGCGTTTTCTTTCTAAACGAGGATATTTTGCCTTTTTTTTTGTCCATTTAAGTGCAAAAAGAGGCGAAAGAGAGCTCAGTTCAGTATCGCACACTTTTCAGTATGACTGCCAGCTTTCTGTGCGCACGTTTTGGATGTTTTCTGCACAGAAAACAGAGCGCGGGTCTTCTTGCGCTTGAGTGGTTTAAAGTCTTATTAAAATGGACACAAAGGAATCGACAAGAGGAATCGAAATTATAATATTATAGCTAGTATTCGATTCCTGACTTTAAGTATCCGATTCCAGAACCCTATCTCAACTCGAGTCATTCCCTCACCTTTTTCCACATAAAGACCCTTCAAACAAACACATCAAGGTTTATAGAGAGACAAACACCAGAGGACATTTTCAGTCCATAATGGACATAAATGTGTCAAAGAGCTGTTGTATTCTGCTGTTCACTGTATTAGGTGGTGGGAAACACAAAGCCAGCCTGAGTCAGATGCATGTTGGCACGGAAGAGGCCGGCCTAGAATAAAGTACCTAGTTTTTATCTTAAGCTTTAATGCAGAAAGGCCCAAACCAATCGGCTCTCATCTACTATCTGCACAGCTGTCCCAGTATCCGTGGAGAATGGATTCCTACTGCCATTGCCATGGGAGTCTCCAGCCAAAAGAATAGGAGGATATCCAGTCTGTGTGTGTGTGTGTGTGTGTCCTCCTCCCTTCCCCTTCGCTCATGTCACTCCTGGCATGGATTAGGCCTTGGCATCGGCCTGGTAGTGCCCGTAGCTCCACTGCAGCTCTGTGCTTGCTGATATGTTGTACTGTTTCTATGGTAATGGAACACACACTCGAACGCAAATTACATAATTTAGCTCGCATATACATAAGCCGTGAAATGTAGGTTTTTGTACGGTCGGCTAACAGTGCTGATCAAAACCATCTTTGTGAAAACAGAGCAGGCCTCAGTCCTTTAAAGGGGAAGAAATGGTTCCCATAGCAGCTGTTTGAGGACTCGGCATAAAGATGGACCGATAGACATCACAGCAATCGTGCTTTGAACAAATGCAAAATCAGATCCGTTTGCATCCCTAAACCTTTGATTACTCTTAAAATAATCAACATCATTCTTTATTGGCATCCGTGGTTCCATGAAGAACCTTGGAACCTTTCCATTCCACAAAAGGTTCTTTATAGTGGAAAAAGGTTCTTTAGATTTAGAAAATGTTCTATACTATGAAAAAAATGGTTCTTTTACAAACCGAAAGGTTTTAGGGGAACCAAAAATAGTTATTCTCCCTTGTGGAGCCTTCCTTATTTTTAAGAGTGTAGGACGGTGTGCTTTTGGGACTCCTCTGTGAGGAGTTGTCTGGATTTATGGGTAGGATGGCTATGCCAGTGTTGGCACTGGTTGGGTTTGTGGTGTTGCTAGGCAAATTTCCCTTCTCTGGCTTTGTGCTCCGCTGGTTCCGTCTCTGTCTGAGCAGATCAGTTTCTCTTTGTTTTACTTTGTTTTTGTTTAAGTGCCACTCCACGACGGACCACAGCGGGACGGATCAAACACCCTAGACGTGTAACGCGCCGACGTGCTTATTATGAGACGCAGCCAGAGGTCAAGGCCACACAACCCTGCTGAGGGATGCTGGAAAAACTGGATGTAGTTCTGAAATGCACTGATCCTAATATAGACCGTGGTATTAAGAGTGGGCGCTTAATATTAGTTGTTCATTTTATTTGTAGGCTAATTATTAAGAAAGTTATTATTTATATTTAAAATAAAATATTTAAAATAGAAATTATTTTATGAATGATTGATTAATAATTATAATTCTATTTGTTTATTAAAATGTGTTTTATATTAAATAATTACTAATACAAAATATTAATAAGTATTAAATTGTTATGAATTATAATGATTAATTTATCCACCCATCCAGTCGTTCCATCAATTCCATCATCCATCCATCTATCTGTTCCATCCATCCATCTGTTCCATCATCCATCCATCCATCCAGTCGTTCCATCATCTATCCATCCGTTGCATCCATCCATGTAGTATTTCCATCCATCCAGTTATTCCATCCGTTCCATCATCCACCCATCTAGTCGTTCCATCCATCCATCTTCAAAAAATACTTTGTCAAGCCTATATTCAAAGTATCTTGACAAACTTATATTTTATAGTTTGTAATTAGTTAAAAATCTGATTATTTTAATTCTATTTCCTTACAATGAATATAAATTGCAATTCTGCATTCTGTTTGCTACCTCAATTCAAATTCCAGAGTTGAAATTTCATATTTTTCTCTGTTAAGCTGAAAATGAAGGCATTCTTAATTCCGTGCAAAATCATGCACAATTCTAGTAGAGAATTCACAGTATGCAACTCATCTTTCATTGTTTCTCTTCGTTTCCTTCCTTTTTGTCAATTAACAACGCAAATTTAAACCACTCTATCCTTATGCATAATGCATCTGGATGCAAACACACGTGCACACCCTCGCACCTGCACACACTTAAGCGCATGAGACGCAGGTGTGCATTCTTTAGTCATCCGTATCAATCTGGTGGCAACTGCACATATCACGGCCGGCACGGATACAGCGCATGCGAGAAAACACTGCCACGTGAACCAGATCCTCGCCTGACCTCCACAACCTCCGACACTCAGTCAACATGCATCACATTAGCACATTTACTCTGAACCTGGCCACACCTACAGCTGTTTACATGGTCAGGGAATATGATTGGCCAGAGATGATTTTATTTCCTGAAGAGTTCCAGATTTCTTTTTTGTGCTGTGAATAAGAAAAAAAAAAATCACAAATGAGATCTTGTTTATATCCCAACTGTTTGTCCTAGCTAGACTGCAATATGATATAATTTAACAAGAAATGAAAATTGACCTGTTTATCTTTTTAATACACAGTCCTGCGCTTTTTTGTGTTTGATTCATTGCAGCACATTAATCCAAATCTTAATCTTTCATCAAAATGCAATAACTTGCTCTGCCTCCGAAATTACTTTCTTTTTTTTCCGGCTGCTTTCACAAAACGTATTCAGCCCTTTCATTCACCTGGTGTGGAATTCTAACTCTTCTTTATCATTCAAACTTTTCCCAGTGGACGAAATCAAATCCTGTCTTTCATGTTTTTCTGTTGAAGGTTGTTGAATGAGTTGCAAATGGCATTTCATATCAGGATTCAATGTCCTTTTTTTTAATGTTTCCTGCTTCTCTCCAAGAATCAGACTAATCTCACATTGGTCTTTTGTAGTTTCAGAAAGATCTCGAAGATTTACCATGTTACCAAAGTTTGCAATCAAAATCTTTTAGATATTAATATTTCTAGACCAGAACATCACAACACGGGGAGGGGTGTAGAATCCTAGAATACCATAGCAGCACCATAGCACATTTTCATCCAAAAATTAGACTTTTTTTTTTTGTCTCAACTATGCTATTCACATTAATGTCATCATTGAAATTGACCGTCAACACTTCTGTCTACTTTTATTTTCTACCATGGAATTTTAAGAGAAACATCTGTGACTAAACGAAAATAAAGTTAGGCCTACAATTGTGAGAAATAAAGTTGCTACTGAAATAAAGTTGCTACTGAAAGAATTTAAGTTTAAATCATGAGAAATTAAGTTGGAATCATGAGATGGAAATGTGCAATTACGAGAAATTGTGATTGTGAGAAATAATTTATTTCCTAAAACATTTTCGCTTTTCTAAAAAAATAAAGTCTCAATGTGAGCAATAAATTCACCGTTGTATGTAATAAAGTTGCAATTGAAAAAATGTAAGTCTAAATCATGAGAAAGCGTTGCAGTTATGAGAAATAGATCTCTTTTCAAAAAAAAAATTCTCAATGTAAAAAATAGTCATAATTGTGAGAAATAAAGTTACAATTACCTTTTTATAAAAAAAATTACGTCTGACGTGGAAACAAGGTTCCATAGAGACAAATGTACCTAAATGAAGCAGCAAAACTCTGTGAGTCTGTGACCTCTGATGAGCTACAATCATAAAATCTCATCCCAGATAAGATTATTAAGCCCCAAAAATCATTAACTAAAACATAAATGTGTTCACGTGCCATGATTTCACCCTGAGGTATTTCTCCAGCGTGTGAGAGCGAGCGTCTCATGAGTGAACCGTGCGTCCAGCCAGACAATGTTCCTGTCTTGGAGGTGCGAGAGGAAAGCTGCATCTCTCTCTCTCTCTCTTTTTTCCCCTTTCTTTCTTTTGCAGTCTATCAAAACTCACAGAATCGCTGCGCAGCAACCCGAACGATCTGCATGCGAATGTTTCAGAGTTGCATGAAAACAGAAAGCAGCAGCGAGGAAAGACAGCAGATCGTAAACAAGCGTGTGTGTGGAGTGTTACTCCCGGCCACATGGCATGGCGCTCCGTGCTGTTTATCCAAGAAGTCCTGCAAGGAATCGCTGCCTGTTGCTGGCGGAAACAAAGCCTCGTCAACAGCTCTCGTCGCCTGTCTCTGAGCGAGCAGGAAGTTGGCCAACCTCCAGTGGTGGAAAATCTATACACGGTTGCATAATATAGCATATCTTTACCTCGCATGAACCCTGAGGAGGCCCGGCAGCTGTGAGCAAACAGAGCGCGAGGGAGGGCGTGTGTGTGTGTGTGTGTGTGTGGACAGGATTCCTGTGAGCGTCTGCTGGCAGTGCTTGCAGGCCACAGGCTTTTTCTGACAGGCTCTATGTAGGGTAGATTAAATGCAATGAAAGTTGCCGCCCTGCACCACTATGACATTGTGCGGCTCTACCAACCGGTTAATCATCGGTCTCGAGTTATACAGAAGGATGTTATGACCGAAATCCATGCGGTCTCTTACCTGGCACGCAAGTTTTTTGGGTAGGCCTACTAGTTTCAGTTTTCTTCTGCATTGAATATGACGTCCATTAAGTTTAAATTACCTGCATGATATTTTTACTTGCATTAAATGAATGTCCCTCTATTAAAAACACATGCATGAAAATTCTGCACAGTAAAAAAATAAAGAATTGGCTCATTGTGAAATCATGAGTGTGAATTTGAATTTGAATTCAAACTCATTTTGAGCACCTCTCAATTTACATGAATTGTAATTCAAAGACATTCAACATAGCTGATGTATTTATTAATTTACATTTACATATACATATATCTTTTTTTACAAGACAAGAGCAACCAAGCCATTCAGTATCTCCGTCTAAATGTCTATATTATGATCTTGCCATCCCATAAATATACATAAAAAACAATTATTTTAAATTGTAGTAATATTTCACAGTAGTAGATTACTGTATTTTTCATCAAGTAAATGCAGCCTTGGTGAGCATAATAGACTTTCAAAAACATAAAAAAATGGTTTATTCCAAACATTAAAAAAATATATAGTGTTTCATTTAAGCCAGCATTCATAACAATCTTTGCTTTTCTAGTTAAAAAATAGTTATATGATTTCTTTGCATTTCAGTTCAATTTCATTTTACTTCCTTACATTCAATTGATATTCTGCATCCTCTTTGCTTCCTTAATTCAAAAATGAGCTATTCAAATATGAGCAGTTCAAAATCACCCCATATTCACTATTTCCCACATTACTCCACTAATATAGTCCACTAGAAGGAGTGAATGAAAATGAGAATTCGGACACTGAATGCGCCGGAAGGGCTGTGGCTTTTTGCATAATTTGTGCTTGCTGTTTAATAATCATTTGAAACTTAGCAAACTCCAAGGTCCAGTAGTAATGAAAATATTTATCTTGAACTCTGTCATGGAAACTAGCATGTGTAAACCTTAATTAAACAATTTAATAATCAATACAAAATTTATTCATACTCGGATGATATTACGCTGTAGCCACATTGGACCAGGGGTTTGGAAAATGGATGGATGGATGGATGATGCGGCTGCAAGTGCCATCTTCTGGTGAGACGCTGGAATTCATTCGGCACAACCCTCACAGACAGTGCATTATGGGTATTCTCTAGCTGTTTTATGAGATTGAATGAGTGCACTTGATAACGTCAACTATGGTTTCGGATGCCACTACAAATGTTTGTCCCCTCAAATAGTGCCGTATTTAAGGGTATAGAGGGCAATTTCAAACACAGCCTTAGTTAAGTACAGCAATTGCTTCTGCAATCTCAATTTATTTAGCTCATTTAGCTTGCTACATTCTCTTGAATCTGACAAGAAGCCGCTTTACACTAATGCCCTTTAGCGCCCCTTGTGGGAGCACTGAGAATGCGCACGTGTTGTGTTCTTGCATTGTGACACATTTAGTAAAAATTCCTAGCCTGGGAAAACCCAGACAACTTCCGGCAAATTTAGATTTGCTCTGAAAGTTAGTCTGGCAAAGAGCTCATTCAAGCCCATTTCCAATCCGCCGAAATCGCGGCACCATTCAGAAACATTGGGGCGGGCTTTACACGATGACGACAGCGCTGGGATTTTGAAGCCGCCGTCGGTCGAACATCACTCGTTCGAATCAGCTATCGCGTCTGTTTTAAGCGATTTAAAAATGTCCTTTTCGTTATAACCCGAGCAAAGACTCAAACACTCAAAGCCTTCATGTCTAAAAAAGATGTTATCGCTGTCTTACCGACTGGATTCGGCAAAAGTCTGATATCCCAGTGTGGCGAGCAGGACTATCGAGGCCGAGGGACGTGAGAGAACGGCGTGAGTGAGGCCGGTCTCGCATCTCTCACGGAGGAGTGGAAGCATAAAAGGAGGAGCGACGACGGTGAAGATCGAGAGAGGACAGGCCTGAATTTTATTTGATGTTTTGTTTTATTATGTGTGGCGGCAGTCGACCGTGAGGGACTTTGTATTTGTTTTATTTTGTCATTAAAATGTGTGAATGTTCGCCGATTTCCACCTCCTCCTTCCCATAACAACGAGCCCCGTTGGTCAATACTAAACGAATGGGTGGGTCTAAGCCATAGACTGTCTTAGCGAGAGTCCTCTGCATACGTCATCTCCTTCATCGCTCTGATTGGTTTTAGGTCTATCCAATTGCGCCAAGAGGCATTTGAGGGACGTCTGTTGGTGACTCCCCTTTGGAAATGATTTGTCTATGGAGCTTTGCCAGACCCTAACTCAGTTTAAAACTGAGAAGGGTCTGGTTTTAGCCAGGCTAAAAAATTCCATGAAATTGCATTTGCATAGCTAGTAGCGTTTGTGTTTGTGTACATAGTGTTATAATATGTAACTCGCACAAAAGAACAAACAGACTTTATAGCTTTGTGCACATTCGTTAATGACCTGCTCTGGGACAGATTCATTTTACGTCCCTTTACATATCACCTGGAATAGGATCTGGACTGAACTCAAGTTAGCTCATGATATCACATTTGTTGCTCCCTATTGGTGATGGAGTGTGTTAGACTAATCATGGCTCCATGCTTGAAACGGGTCAGATAAAAACGCTCCGGTCCCTATCCGACCGTTCCCCTAAAAGATAACCAGATGTCCAGCTGTTTTTATTTCTGTTTTGGTTTATCTCTTTAAGAACAATGTCTTTCTCATATGACTACTCCTGTAGTCTAGTGGCATTTTCCCCATTTTGTCTTAACATTTTAATGGGAATAGACTGTAGTGAACCTCACCTTGGTTCACCCGTCCTCCCATCGGGCTTTGGGCGTTTCAAGAGAAGTATAAACGAAATACAAATGTGCGCCAGCGTAATGCAGGATGACATTTACCATGTGCCGGGACTTACACAAACAAAGAGAAGACGGGCCGTCCAAGAAAAGTTCTATATCTCCTTCCTTACATTCGCTTGTGTTTGCTTTCATATGTCATTTTTTTATTTCCATACTAAAGTTAGAACGGCATTGGCTGAAGCTCCGGGAGTCTCGCAGAAGCCAGGAAGTCATTTGGACCCTTTCGCTCGAGTCCTGTGGCCAAGTGTGCGGTTGAATTAACCCCAAGACGACATATAAAAATGATCCGAGAGCTGCAAACAACAGACATTTTAGGATTTTTAGAGTTATCCTATCCTTGTTTGACCTGAACTCCGAGATTGATATTTGAACTGGGTATTTTTCTTTAAATATGTAGCTTGTATTAAACTGTGTGTGTGTGTGCAACTCGTCCTGCACCGTTTGTGCTCCAGGCATGAATAATTGTGTTTTGTTGAGGAGAGGAGAGGCTTGCTGGTACTTTTATATACTTTGGATGTTTGATTTTCACCTGGTCAATTATAAAGTAGATTAAATTTTTTAATTAAATGTAATTTATAGACACTGAAAGAGTGACTGAGTCAAATCTGTTGACATTTTGGATAGGCTTGTTTGAAATGGGTTGGTAAGCAACCATCTGTAACATTTTAGTATAGCAATGCCATTGTAACAACCCAAAAACAATTTAGCAATGCATTAGCAATCATTTAGAACATTTTACAACCACCTCTTTTTAGAATCCGCCTAGCAACGCCATAGTAACAACCCCAATCCAATTTAGCAACTACCTAGCTATGCCCTAACAACCATTTAGAACATTTTACAACTACCTCTTTTTAGCATCTGCCTAGCAACGCCATAGTTACAACCCAGAACACTTTAGCAACCACTTGGCAATGCCATAGCAATCATATAGAACACTTTAGCAACAACCTATAACATTCTAGTATCTGCCTAGCAATGCCATAGTTACCACCCAAAATACTTTAGCAACCACCAAGAAACCAAACAGAACATTTGATCAGTTATGTAGCAATGCCATTGTAACCACCAGAACACTTAGCAACCACCTAGAACTTTCTAGCATCTGCCTAGCAATACCATAATAACGACCCAGAACACTTTATCAACTATTTCAGGCCATTCTAGCATTTACTCCATAGCCATAACGCCATAGTAACAACCCAAAACACTTAAGAAACCACTTAGCAATGCCCTAGCAACCATTTAGAATGCTTAAGCAACAACCTATAACATTCTAGCATCTGCCTTGCAATGCCATTGTAACCACCCAGAACACTTTAACAACCATTCAGACCCACCTAGTGACATAGAAACGCCCTAGCAACCACACAGAATGCCCTAGCAACTGCAAAAGACCCACAAGACTCTAGGATCATGTGATCAACGTTTAGACAAGCATCCCTCACATATTCTTCAGAAAATGTCGAGCTAGTTGGCACGCGCTGCTTTCTCAGTATTCACCGTCCTCTTTCTCTTGCTCTATCTTTCGGCGGTGCTCTCCACCCAGCTGCAGACAGCCTGACGTAGTTCTGATAAACATGTGGAATAGGAGCCATATGTGAAAGCAGAGGAACGCACAGGGCCCAGAAAACAGGCCGTTGGAAACCACAAGTGAGAAATCAAGTCCAGCTACAAACATGCATGAAAATCCAACCTCATTTTAATCGAAAGTCCCATGTGAAGAATCTCCACTGCTGTGCGTCAACATTTTGTGTGTGCAAAAGAACAAGACCTGCTCAGGTCAAACATCCTCATAGTTCTGCCGTTGACTGTAGTTTTCCCACTGAGATGCTTTGGTCATAACATGAGAAGTTTGTTGCTTGATACAGGAGTATCGTATTTGGTCTTGATCTGTAACGTATACAAATGCATCATAAGCATAATATACATCAGTTAGGGGCACTTTACAATGTTTGAAGACCAACATCTTTCTCCTCTCTAAGATCTTAGTGAAGTAAGTGGCACGACTGCAATAACGGCCAAACAAACGAGATGCCTTCGGCCTTAAAATACGTTTGTTGTGAGAATGGCATGTCGCTGGTACAATCCATCCACTGTAAAAACAATGGTGCGGTTGTGCTCTGTAACCCAATTACGCCCCTCTGGAGTGCGAGAGAGAGAGACTCTGTTACCCAGTCTTGATCCATGGCTTTATTCATTTCACTCGGTATAGCCCACCAAACTTGAGATTAAATTAGTCCGATTTTCTTCTTTTTTTTTCTGGTAACTAATATGCATTGTTTTTATTTATTTATCTTTCATAAATTAATTATATGAATATTTAATAAGTATAATCATTTTATAATTAAGATACGAATATGTTTTAGATTCATTCATATTTATACTTATATTATTTAGTATTTAGTATTATATTTAGAAATATTAATTCATATTTATTTATATTTATACTTGTATTATTGTTATTATTTAGTACTGTCAAATCGATTAATCGTGATTAAACAAATTCCCTTAATCATCCATCACAATGAGTAAAACTAAATAATATAGTTCTGATGTGCATCAAAAGATTGTTGAGCATCACAAAATAGAAAGTGGCTGTAAGAAAATAGCTAAAGAATCGAAAATCCCCATTTTGACCATCAGGGCACTAATGAAGAAGTGCCAATCAACTAAAGATGTTGAATCTGCCAGGAAGAGGACGTGTGTCTATATTGTCTTAATGCGCAGTGAGGAGGAGCGTTTGAGTGGTCAAAGACTCTTCAAGGATCACAGATGGAGAATTGCAGAGATTACTTGAGCCTTGGGGTCAAAAAGCCTATAAAACAAAAACCAAACAGCCTCTACATCACCACATGTTGTTTGGGAGGGTTTCAAGAAAAATCCTCCTTGCTCGTCCAAAAACAAACTTCAGCATATTCAGTTATCAGACACGACTGGATTCTATGGTCTGGTGAAACTTTAAAAAAAAAAAAGCTTTTTGGTGGCAAACCCACCAGATGTGTTTGGTGCAAACGGTTAAATATACCGCTGGATCTTATGTTTTTTTGCTGGAGGTCCTGGACTTCTTGTTCAGATACATGGTATCATGGTTTCTAGCAAATTCCAACAGATAAAAAATCAAAACCTGGCGGCGTCTGCTAGAAATCTAGTGGGCCGTGTTTGGATCTTCCATCAGGACAACGATCCAAAACAAACATCAAAATCAACACAAAAATGTGTTACGGAGCACAAAATGAAGCTTCTGCCATGACCGTCCCAGTCCCAGACCTGAACCCTATAGAAGATGAGTGGCTGAACTGAAGAGAAGAAGCGCCAACATGGATCTGGGAATCTGAAGGATCTGGAGAGATTCTGTATGGAGGAACGGTCTCAGATCTCGTCAGGTGTTCTCCAAACTCATCAGCATTATAGGAGAACACTCAGAGCGGTTATCTTGGCAAAAGGAAGTTGCAAAAAGTATTTAAAAAAAGGGTGCCAATATTTGTGGCCAACGTGTTTTGGAGAAAAACCTTTATTTCATAATGTGATTTCCCCCCCAATTTTCAATTATTTTACTTCAATGAAAGGTTTTTGCAAATTTTTTGAATAAAAGTTCAAAAGGATAAACAATGCAGATTTATTTTTTCTGCCATTTTTGATCATATTTACCAGTGGTGCCATTAATTCTGACCACAACTGTATGTGTGTGCGTATATATACATACACAAACACACAATCAATCAATGAATATATATAATTTTTATGTTAGATGCAATTAAAGAGTTGTGATTGTGAGATTGTACTCAAAATTATTGTTAAACATAGTCCAAAATAAATAAATATGTTCCTGGGAACTTGGGAATTAATAGCTGTATGATAAAATTAAAGAGTAAAATTTATAATAAAGAGATAAAAAGAGTAGTTTCTGTAAAAAAAAAAAAAAAAAAAAACCTACTACTAAAAAAAACCTATTATTTCTTGAATATATGGGAATGGAATTGCATTGTACTATTCTTTAGAGACTCACCTAATTGTTTAACCAAAAATATGCTGAGAAATATCAGGATCTCAATTAATATCAATATCTCATTGTGAGAAGAAAAACTATTTAGATGAAAATAAATGAATGCTGTTGAATTCCAAGGTGTGGCCAAACTCTTTAGGCTGAAACCTATGTCATTGAATAAAGGTCACAACCTTTGAAATGTGGTCAGATTGAATCCATCTGTGTTTGTTTTGTTTTATCCGACCTTCCAACTTCTGATTTAATGCTTCAGATAAGCATGGCGAGTTCTCACGTTTGCTGGTTCCTTTGTTTTGTTTACCTCCCACCGCTGTCTGTCGTCAGCCCGCTGGTTTCCTGGAGAGGTGAAGTTGCTGTATCTTTATTAATTCAACAGGAGGAAGTTTCGGCAGGAAACAGGGAAAGGGATGTGGGCAGTCATATTTACCGATAGGAAGAGAGTGTTTAAGTTGAACCGCTCTACTGAAATCTCTCACTCCAGTCTGACCTCAGCATTAACACTTCTCTCTTCTGGTGTCACCGTTATAGAGGGTGGAAAAACTATTCATTTTTATTGCTTTAGAAAGTACTAACATATAAGTTACAATGTGTTTTATATTGTACTCCTGTAAAATGAAATTAAAGTTTTTGTTTCTGATAGATATTCAGATAGATAGATAGATAGATAGATAGATAGATATTTAATAGCTCAGGTGTATGTGTGTGTGTGTGTGTGTGTGTGTGTTGGCACAGGTCTCTCTTTTGCCTGGATAAGGGCGACTGCTGAAAAAGAGTCTATTGGTCTTTATTTAGGACTTTGTCCTTTTGTCCGTACTTCTTTCCTTCTAACATATATCAATAACCTGTTTTACCCATGTTAATCAAGGTTTGTTTCAGCAAATCAGTCATCATTCAGTTTTTCACACCCACTGTACCATTTTTAACAAGGGGAGCGTTTTGCACAGAACATGCATAGTGGACCTGGACCAAACGAAAATCCTGTTGTCTATGACATGGCTCCTTTTAAACACTAATGTGTTCCAATCAATCCTGATGGACATTATCAAGTCCTTTCCTACATTTGTTCCTAATTGAATATCCTATTTCGCTTAGAAATACATGACATTTTGCAAGTAAAATGAGTTTCAAACTCACTTTCAGTTCTAAAATTTTTGTTTCCTATATCCCAGATTAATGTGTGAAAAGTCAGTGTTGTTATTGTTGACTAAAACTAGAAATATATATAAAAAAAATTATATGAAATAAAATAAAATATAAATATTCGATGAAAAAATTAAGTTGAAGTACTAAAATGACTAAAATAATGCAAATAAAAAAATGACTAAAACTTTTAAAAATATTAATAAATACTATAGTAGTGTACAAATAATAGTACTGTCAAATTGATTAAGTGTGATTAATTGCATCTATATATATTTTTTGTAAATATATAGTATACAGTATGTATGTACACACACACACACACACACACACACACACACACACACACACACACACACACACACACACACACACACACACACACACACACACACTCACACACTTTTATGTTAGATGTGATTGATTGCAATTAATCGATTTGACAGTACTCAATAATACTAAATTAACTCTGCTGTAATGGGTGCGTGTTTGGGGGCGGGACTATCTGTTTATCTGACCAATGGCAGAGAGGGCAGTGTTCAGGAGACTGTTTGAAAGTTATTACTTTTTCAATTTCATTTGGAGGCGTTTGTGGCACAGAGAAAGTGTGCTTGATATTTAAAACACAAAAACAGATTTCAACTTGGTTTGTTCTCTTCATAATTAGTGAATTTTAAAGGGACAGGAAGGTGTGACATTGTGCGCAGATAAAGAAGGTGTTAAACAGAGACAACACAAGGCTGCTTAAAATGACAGACAGAGTGCCACAGACCCAGCAGAAAAGAGACAGTAGGGGTTGTGATTTGGGGATGGCAGTAAAGCATTTGCATAAAGGGCAGGGCAAAGTGCCCGGCAGTGGAAAGGGTTGGCAACACGCCTCGCAGACTGGCAGAGGGGCGACTGAAGAGAAAAATAGTAGAGAGAGAAAGAGCGAGGAGGGGAGGGGGATTTAGTCAATAGTGCATCCCTTGTTCTGCGAGAGGAGGGCCCGGTTTGTTGGCAGAGGCGATGGGGAATCTCTTGTTTGTGTGCTAGATTGCCCCTTTATTTCTTTGATTGCGAAGCGTTCAACACTCGGCAACTGTAGTGCCTGTGTGAATTTGCGTGTGTGTGTGTTTGCAGGGGCATCTGTTCCCGTTTCAGAGTCCCACGTCGTGCTTCTAAACTGTGTCAGGGTGTGCTTTAAGTTTTCGCCTGCTCTCATTTAAATTCATTTCGCTACGACCACCGCAATCAATTTATCGACGTATTCAGCCTAATACGTGATGCTAAAGCTATTAAAAATGTGTCTCTGGGTAATCTCCTTCATTCTAGGTTCTTCATGGGCACAGCTTTGGCATGGCGACTAATCCATTTGCATGCAACATCTCTCTGCCAACCAATCAGAGGGTTTTAATCAAGGCAGAGACCCGTGCCTTCGGCTTGACTCATAGATCCGGTCTTCAAGGTGACGGTCAGCACAGTTACGCTGTAAGCATTTCATGTGCTGCTCGCTGGGTTTTTTGCTTTTAAAGGGTTTGTTCACCCAAACATCCCATAATTTACTCTCAAGTAAACTCTCAACCCTCAGGCCATCCTAGGTGTATATGATTTCCTTGTTTCAGCCAAACACAATCGGAGTTATATTAAAGAATATCCTGGCTCTTGGAAGCTTTGTAATGGGAGTTAAATGGGGGGCGAGATTTTGAAGCCCAAAAAAGTGCATCCATCCTTCATAAAAGTCATCCATATGACTCCATGGGGTTGATAAAGGCCTTCTGAAGTGAACTGGTCCGTTTTTGGAAGAAGAATATCCATATTTATTACTTTATAAACTATAATAATGTTTACTTGCGTTAATTTACGGTAACAGCCGTACGCGAGTAGTTCCAGCGGAAAACACGACACATGACGTAGTATGTAGGAGTAGGTCCGAGGTCACTCTTCCGCCGGAACAAGACTCGCGTAAGGATGTTACCGTTATCTTACTGACCCCAAACATTCGAAAGATAGTGCATCTCTTTGACTCTTTTCATTAAAAGTCTATCAGTCAATCATGGGTTCATATTCCACAATCTATGCATGTTCGTTAAATATAAAAATATTGGCTAATTTGATTGCACTTTAAACTGGTGAGAGTTTATTTAATCTCTTTTGTCTTAAATATATTTTGATGAGAACTAACAACATTGATGCCCATTGACTTTTCAATGTATGGACAAAAAAAAACAAACATGTCAGAGACATTACTCAAAATGTCTTCTTTTATGTTCCAGAGAAGAAAGAAATTTGAAATTGGATCATATAGTAGGTGAAAAACAATGTTTGACAAGAGTAGTATGTCCAAATTCACAGTACTTATAAAAGTGTTGGCATAAAGTACCCTAATGACCTACTACCAGCGAGATTCTGAAGTGAGCATATGATGGATTTATGAATGGTAGTGAAGCGGCATAACTGGCGGCATAGTTCACATGATAATGACAACATTGCGAATGTAGTACGTCCGGGTTACATTCATACTAAGCACACTCATACTATATAACATGGTTTTTAGCAGTCGCAAAGTACGTACTTGTTCAAAATATGTACCTACTCGAGAGCATGTGATTTTGGACGCAGCCATAATTTTAATTTTTAAGTCCACTGTCCCTTTAAGTCCACTGCAGGAGACGTCTGGGCCTGGTTATCAAAAGCAAAGATATGCAGGACTAATGATGTTTCCGAAGGTTTCCTGTGTTCTCTGTCATGCTCTGTAAGCAGTGCTAAGCCTCATTTTGATTCTCAACGCACATGAAATCAGTGCAGTGGCAGTCGTGTGCATCGGGCCATACAGATAACTCTGTGGTATGTCGAAATCTGACACAAGTTAAGTAGGCTCAAGATTTCTGATAATACCCTTACAATGCAATTGGACGATCAAAAGATCTTTTTTTGCCATTATCTTTCATTCATTGTAGCAGTAGTATTTACTACTAGTATAGTATAGTATTTTCACATTAATTTATGTAAATAATTTGACATTGTTTTCAAGTTAATGATAACATTGATACATTGGAATGTTTGATATTTTTAAGTCAGCATGTAACAGAAGATGCAATAGTCCTTTCTTCTGATTTTATTCGAGTGAAATGGCTTCTCAAATAAGAAGAATAAAAAAAAAGTAGGACAAGGCTTGATTTTGTCCATGTGGAATTAATTGGATGGTTGTGGTTTGCTATTGGTGGATCTCATGTGAGTGACAGGTTGCCCCGCCCTCACGCCAGTAAACGCATCATCAGAGAAGAGAAGAGATGAGCTGCAAGAGGGAGGGGAAGTTATTTTGAATAAAGATCATGAGGAAACATGAATTTAACAAAAAATAATGCACGGATAAATCATTTATACTGCCATATTCCAAAAAAAAAAAAGAATTGTCATTTTGAATTTGATTCCATCGAGACTTTAAGTGTTTTGTTTTAATTGTAAGTCTATCTATCTATCTATCCAGTCGTTCCATCCATCCATCCATCCGTCCAGTCGTTCCATCCATCCATCCATCCAGTCGTTCCATCCATCCATCCGTCCAGTCGTTCCATCATCCAGTCGTTCCATCCATCCATCCATCCATCCATCCAGTCGTTCCATCCATACAGTCATTCCATCCATCCGTCCAGTCGTTCCATCATCCAGTCGTTCCATCCATCCATCCATCCATTCGTTCCATCCATCAGTCGTTCCATCCATCCATCCATCCAGTCGTTCCATCCATCCATCCATCCAGTCGTTCCATCCATACAGTCATTCCATCCATCCGTCCAGTCGTTCCATCATCCAGTCGTTCCATCCATCCATCCATCCATTCGTTCCATCCATCAGTCGTTCCATCCATCCATCCATCCAGTCGTTCCATCCATCCATCCGTCCATCCAGTCGTTCCATCCATCCATCCATCCATTCGTTCCATCCATCAGTCGTTCCATCCATCCATCCATCCAGTTGTTCCATCCATCCATCTGCACATGAATTCCCTGGGAATTGAACCTTTGACCTTGGTGTTACTAGCGCTAGTCTCTGCCATTTGAGCTATACAGGAACATCATTGCCAGCCTGCGTGTGCAATCCTTCATCCCTCGTTCCTTTTGAAATCTCCTGCCTCTGGCTTTTTTTTGTTTTGTTTGCTAAACTACATCCTTTTAAACAACATCTACTCAAGGAATCATGCAGTAATATTTTCATCAGCGAGCCATCATTGATTAGTGCAATTACGTGTCTCTTGTTAGCCAAGTGGAAAAGAAAAAACATGTGCATGTATGACATCACAGTTTCACCACAGTATGTTCGAATGAACTCATTCTGTAGATTTAATCTGTCATCTCCTTTTCTCCTTTCTCTGAAATGTACTTGTATCTAGTCGAGTTTCAGCGGCACCGGTGTTAACCCACCGTGTAGCGCAGCACACCTTAACCATTTCCTCCTATTAGTCCCGGGGAATGTGTTGACAAATGAGCTGATGGATTTGGGCTTGATATTTCGCAGGCCTTAACCCTAAACTGCGGTTCTTCCCAGAGTGCCGTGCAGCTCTTGCGCTCCACTCTCTGAGGGTCCTCTGGGATACATGTGCCTCTCCTCTCTCTCCGCTGCCACAAATTGCTTGCAGATTTTTCACACGTAGTAATGTGCTGGTTTGTAAACTGGGGTAATTGCAAACACCACCAAACAGCTTCAGCTATCGTCATGCATCACTAGCTAGCCACGATCTGCACGGTCCTCACGCCCAAACAGTTTATGGTGGTACGTTAGTACTTGTTAATTCAAAAAGGAAATTTGCATTCATGCTATTAGCAAATGGGGTTGCATATAAAGAAAAGAGAAAGAAGTGTGTGTTTTAGTTCTCTTTGTATGTGTAAATAGATCTGAGAAACAGTTTAACTGATGGTGAGGACATTTTGTTAAAGTGATTCTTGCACTGAGAAGAGGCTACATGACGGTCGTGTGGGGGTATATGGGATACACAGGCGAGGGTCATTGGGGCTAGTTGTCACACGTTATTCACACATATTTCTCAGAGAATAGGTTTATTTTTGAAAATCTGTAGACACATACTACTGTTCAAAAGTGTGGGGGTTGCAAAGACTGAATGTATTTGATTAAAAATACAGTAAAAACTGTAATATTATTACAATTTAAAATAACTGTTTTCAGAATATATTTTAAAATGTAATTTATTCCTGTGATCAAAGCTGAATTTTAAGCATCATTACTCCAGTCTTCACTGTCACATGATCCTTCAGAAATCATTCTAATATTACGATTTGATACTAACTTAACTTTAAACATTACAATAAACAGTAGTAGTAGTATTATCAATGTTGAAAACAGTTATGCTGCTTTACATTTTTTATGGAAACCATATGTTTTTTTCAGGATTCTTTGATTGAAAGTTCAAAAGAACCGTATTTATTTGAAATAGAAATACTTTGCAACATTATAAACTGTCAGTTTGGATTTATTTGATATCTTTGATGAATAAAATAATTTATTTTAAAACAAAATGTATTATTATTTGTAAAAAGACAGTTCATCTAACACAATTTTTGAGTACTTTGACTATGGGGCGAGTTGTTATAATGAGAATCTGCCAATTAATAGTAATTTATAAGGCCTATAAAGCCCTAAATTTCATATTAAAACAATCATGAAGCAAAATTATGAATGATATGGCAATAAAACAATAAAACAGCTAAAATAAATTATTAAATTAAAATTATATCCTATAAACCATGTACATACAATGACTTAAACGTGACAACCTGCTCTGGCATTTATGAAAAATACCCTTGCAGTTAAAAATCTTTCAGTTAAAATCTTATTTATCCAATATTTATTTTAATGTATCCCAAAAATATTACTTTAACAGATAAAATTAACTTCTCGCCCCTGATTTTAGACTGTTAACAACATGCAAAACCAATACTTGCTCCCATATTTCAGAGCCACTGGTATAAAACTGCTGGTGTTTGGAATTGCACATAAACTGCAGGTGTGAGTTTCTGATTGCGTTGATCACTGTTGATGTCACTCGTCGCTGCAAGCGCTCAGTTTTACTGCGTCTGACTCATCTCAGACTTTCAGAACTCAGACCTGGAGCGAGAGGAGGCACATGCTGTGCTTTACCTGTGCCAACACACACACCTGCTCTAACCTCACGCTCACACACCTTCACACACGGCTCATGTCTCTGAGGTGAGAGGTTATACATGAGAGTGTGTCCAGTGTCAGACACAATAGATAGCAGTGCGTGTGTGTGTGTGTGTGCGTGTGTGTGTGTGTGTGTGTGGGGGGGTCAGCTGTCTCTTTACCGCCATGGTTTTGTCCACGCTGGCATGTCCTCACGATAGCGCGTGTTAGCACATGATTCTCCACCTCCCTCAACGTCTGTCATGTTGGTATTTATCACATTTTTACTCGGCCTCTCACTGTCTCATTCGAGGCCGGCCTCCTTCCTCTTTTAAAAATCATTCTAACAGCCTCTTTGTCTCTTTATTGTCATAGTGTCTTTGGCCTGTAAGGGGCAGAATCGGCCATCACGTCTGTCTTCATTATGCTGTTTCAGGGTCAGGGTGGGTAACACCCGCAGGGAGGGTCACGGACACGCAGCGGGCAAAACCAACAAAACCCAAAATCTCTCATTAAACCTGCCTGGTTTCCCCAATGGTCCACACACCAGAATATACCTGCAGATAAAAAGACATTATATGACCCTGAAACAATATCAAATATATTGAACAATACATACTTATTCATTCATATATTCAATGATTAGTTATTAATTAATATGTGCTTCAAAACCTTTTATAGATGTAAATGTAGCAATCACTTTAATAAATCATAGACTAAATCTAGCAAATAAACCACCTTCTCCAAATATTTAAATTCATGTTTTTCTTTTTCATTTGACTGAAACATTTTAATTTGTGATGTATGATCTTTCAGGTTCCAGGATTTTACTCATTTAGCTTGGGTATTTAATAATAATAAGAAGAAGAGGAGGAGGAAGAAGAACTATTATTTTATTAGGCGTATTATTAGCTTTTTTAGTTTAAATGTATTTAATTGGAGAATACATGGTCAGTTGCAAGTAAAGGCATTGATGGTTCTGCTATTTCTTAGAAAGTTAAGTTGAATGGGTTTCGGATTTTTAAATCTAATATTACCATAACATATATATTTTTTTTCACTATAGCTGTCTCTAAAAAGGTATATTTATTCATGATAAAACAATTCCATGCTTTTAATATCCAATATAAAAACAAGCCTTTGCCATAAATATCATTGCTGCATTGCTGGCTCTGAAAAGCGAGGTAAATGAATTTAAACGGGCGTTTTTTTATTTCGTTTTCTGTTTCAGTAAATCACAATCGGAGAGTTTCATTTCTCTGGTTTTGGGTATCTCAGAAAATAATCTTATTATTTTAATGATCTAATATTACGCGATATGGCTATCTAACATTTCGATTAAATCTGTTTCTTGTCAATATAATGATATCTTGTTAAAGCTAGACTAAGCACTGCATTTGTCAGGAGTTATTTTTAAAGCGCTGGACTGTAATTGAATTCGTCTTCGTGCAGGAGCCTGTTCAATATTAGGCTATGTTCTCTTTACTCCCTCTACATAACCCCATAAAAATGCGCCTGGATTCGACTTCATTCTATTTAGTAACCGAATATAACCATTTAAAGTGCTTTAACAGAAAGCATCCGAAAATATTCACAAGGGAAAATCATCAATATTCAACTGAAGGCAGCCGCGCGCGCGTTCTCGTTTTTGATTGAATCGCCAGTCAAAAATATCTGAGAAACTTTTGTGGATTCTTGAAAAGGAGTGTTTTTATTTTATGCCTCCAGTGTTTATTATATTTGTTGTTCATGTTTTTTCCCCTTTATTGTTGCGCCAGCTCAGTAAAACTAGGGTAATGATCACATTTCCTTTATAATGCAACTTTGCCAACTTGACAGCAAGTTCTAAGTTTAAATGTAGTCTAGGCTATAGTCCTCTATTGATATAGCTCAAATATCTAAGCAAAATTTAGTCAATAACAAGATGTGAGTGGGTAACGTTTTTGATTGTGCTAAGAAAAGTTTGATAGGCCTTACAAAAAAGTCTTTCACTGCTTTATTTCTCCTATATCGCAGCTTGTCGTTTTATTAGGCTAACTGTGTTACTTGATTATGAATTTTTAACATTTTATGCCAGGAAAATGTATTTGCTTTAAGCCTATAGGCTATGCCAATAATTTGTGCCATTTTTGTAGTAGGCCTATAGCCCAGCCTACATTATTCAAAATTGTGCGTGCTTGGATGATCAAGTAATTTTCTTTGGCCAAACTATTTCCCCCTGCATTGATTGGAAGGTGATTGTGTGTGTTTTTGTTATTATTAATTGATTTTACCGTCAGTGACAAACTAACACAAATTATTCTCTGGCGCGCGACTCCAAACACTCTTTCCAGCTCGTTCATTTCCATCCGACTGCTGCCTGGCACACACTTGAGAGATGATGTCTTCTCTCTTTTAAGCATTAATATTGTAAGAAACAGGCGAAAGGGAAAAATAACAGCTATTATTTTTAATTGAGCTGGCAGGAATTTTGGGCTCCTCATCATTTTTGGTCAAAATGGCGGACGTGACGCGCAGGTATCACGCGGCGCTGATGTTACTTGGCAAAACGATATAAACAAATAAGTAAAAGTTAAACGCTGTTTTTCTAACTGTGAACGATATTGCAGGATTTTCCTTACCTCTTTGATGAGCAACAGGCCTTGTGGTGGGATCTTAGGTAAGAAACCAGGCCATTTATTTGGTGACAGGACAGACACAGGGTTGGAAATAATGTTTTGCCGTGAATATAAAAAGAAAAGAAAAACATTTAACCTTTCAGTTGGCTTGCTTGTTACATTTTTGGTGAAAATCTTTTTAGATGTTCGAAAATCTCATTGAAAGCGATGACAGGCACAGAAGTAAAATAGTTAGCCTAACGCGGTTTATGGGAATCTTCCATCTATATTTACAGCACTGTAGCAAAAATAAAATGCACAAATGTTCAATAGGCAAATCTATAGTTCATTAGCCTAATAACTGTGTTGTTCATGATTGACAAGCAACGAATAGCCTAACGTTAACTGTCTATTAACTGAATATTTGGACTCGCGTTTTTGTTTTCAACATTTACTGCGCAAATTTGAAGACAATAATAGAGATGTTTGAGTGTACATCAAGACCTTGATTTATTTATTTATTTATTTGCTTCAAATTTTTAAGTGTTTTTTGCAGGAATAACATACTGGCGTGGGTTGCACCTTAAGTTTATGAACTAAATGTGGAAAATATTAACTACTTATGGATATTATTGATTTATGATATTTTAGTACACAAACAAAGGACAAATCACTTCGTTCCTGGATCTAGTTTTTGTGTAGTGATATAAAAAGCAAAAAGTGTCTCTACTGTATGTCTACCCTTAGCTGTTTGATATACTTGTATTAAAAGCAATTTTAAATAGTCTATAGACTGTTTAATTTTTTTAATAAATTTTTTTTTTTACAAATATATATATATATATATATATATATATATATATATATATATATATATATATATAATTCAAATCATTAGGCCTACTAATTAAAATGTAATTAAATAAAGTATTATTCAAAAAGTAATCCAAAGATTTTGATTTGTAAAATGCCTATTCTCGGATGCTGCTCTCCTATAGAATAAGTGATTGTGCTTTAGGCAAGTGAACTTTCAAATGCACATGTTGATCAGGACCTAATTATCTCATACGCGCACTGGTAGGAAGCCATTAAGGGCTGTGTTTCAAACAGAGAAGGGATTGTTTGAAATAAAGGTGCTGCTTTTATTGAATCAAATGCATTCATAAACAAATTCTGCTCTCCTCTGGTTGTGTGCTTCAATTAGCATCTTATTAGAGACCTCAAGCAGGTGTTGGTTTTGACACGTAGGCTCAGATTTGAAAGAGGAAACACTAATGAAGAGTTTTACTGCGACGGGAGAGCGTTATCACCATACATCCTTCCAAAGAGGCTTCCTTGGTCTCTCATTTAAGAAATATTTGCATATGTTTGCTAATCCAGCATTTCAAATCAATTTCCTTGTCTTGTTTTTTTTTTCCGTGGGAACAACAGCTTCCAAGCAGTCATTCAGTGATTTGTTTGTTTGTAGAACGTCAACAAGAATTGATCAGCAGCTCCGTCTATGACTCGCTCAGGTCTCAGATCTGAATATCTCCTGCTTTATGCTGTAAGCAGCTGTTGTTTTAGATTCTTTTTGATTGCATGATTAAAGTATTCCCAAAACTCAGATAGAAGTTTACTATTACATGTGCGGGGGGGGGGGGGGTGGGGGAAACACAGTATGCGCTCACAGTTAAATCAACCAGTTAAAAAGCGTTTTAGATCATTCACTGGCAGATTTCTGATGCATATTAACTTTGAATTGTATGCGGGAAAACCTCACAGATGCGACCAAAAACAAGTTCTCGGTTTTCCCTTTGCTGGGATCTTATGGAATCTGTTGTCGTACTCATTAAAACGTTCATGAAGATGGCTGATGGGAGATTTCAGAGCTGACACCACTTCTGGTACAATAGATGATTTTTTTTTGTTTTTTTTGCAGCAAACTCAATATTTATTCAACGTCACTCCGAATAACTTTTGCAAAGTTTTTGAGCAACCAAGTCAGATATGCTTCATTGCGCTCATTGTTGGGTGTTTTCGCAGACAAACACGGCATATGTTTGTTTTAAATTAGAGATGCACATGGGGAGCGCGGGGTGCGCGGTCGCTTTCGTCTTTGTCTCGGCCGCTAAATCCACAAGCAGCTGCCGGCTGCAGGGTCTGCTGGGAGTTTTTGGAGCGCTTTCTCCCATAAGCCCGTGCCAAGGTGGCATTACGCAAGCCGGGGTGAGGGGAGGTGGAGGGAGGGTCTGGTGGAGCCACAGCCCCAGTCAACGCAACCCAGACTTAACAACACAGTTGCCATGACAAGCTTGATGGGATGCTGAACTTTGCCTCGGTGGTGGATCGGAACTTGTCAAACTGGCAAATTGTGCACCATCGGACTGGACTGGGTGCTCTTGCTCTCTCTCTCACTCGCGCTCTCTCTCTCTCTCTCTCTCTCTCTCACTCGCTCTCTCTCTCTCATTCTGCCACCAGCCCCCCTCCTCCTCTCTTTCCCCTCCCTTTCAGCTCTTCAAGCTAACGTATTGGCTGAGCTACAGGCATCTTGTTGCCAAATAGGTGGGCCCTATACTCGTGTTGGCAAAGACTCAGGCAATGGTTAAGGAAAGAACGCGGAGAGGACGAGAGAGAGCGATCGAGGGAGAGAGAGAGAGAGTTGGAGAGAAAAGGAGTAAAAAAAGCAGCAGCACTTGGGTTTGCCAGCGGTCCTGCGAGCTCGTCCAACATTGATTCGGTTCTCTTTTTTTTCCTGCCTGTATTCTGTGCTTTGCATTAGCCAGCTAACCCCCCCCCCCACACACACACCCCCCTTCGTGCATGCATGTGCGCGCGTGTGCCTGCGTTGTGTGTGTGTGTGCGCCGCGCTCTCTGAGTTTTCTGCCGGATCCAAAGATCTAAGAAAACACTCATTGCTCTTTGCCAAGGATTTTTTTTTCTTCTCGGCATTGTTTAGATTTAAAAATAATAATAATTTGGAAAGCGAAAGCATTTATTCTGAGCGCTGCTGCCTTTCTAGTTCTATTTTTCTGGCGCACACACCTTTATTATTTTTTTAACATTTTTTTTTCTTTTTTTTTTTATAAATAGTTTTTTTTATTTACAAATTTTTTGTAACCTTATCATTTTACCTCGAACCGTTTGCGGCAAAAGCAAAGCAAAATTTCCTAATCTTGAAATTAACTTCTTTCCGCCGGCAATTGGAGCATCTCCAGTCTTCTTTCCTTTTTACCCAAGTTTTTTTTCTTTTCTTTTTTCGCCAATTCTTCATCGCTGCCAAGCCAGCAGTTGTTGTTTCGGCGTGAGTGGCAAAGAACTGGTGCGGGTGGAAATTTTTTTTTTTCTATCCTGAACGGCGTGCCAAATTTATGATGAGAGTGCAAAATGGTAACTACCAGCCTTTCTCTCTCTTTCTGCTCCTGTCTGCAGTGTGCTTTTCATGGTGCTATCTCGATTGTGGAAATGTGAACATGCCTGGATTTCTGCAGCACAGCAGCCCGCAGAGAGCTTTTGATGGCAGGTCTTGAAGGGACGCAGTTTAACCGCGGTCTTGTTGTGGCGAGAGTTGGCGGAGAGGGTCTGGGGCACGGCGGGCCTGGCACTGGGGCACCGTGGCGCGGTTTAGGCTTTGTCACTGAGCGTTGTGTGGTGAAGGTATTATTGGAGAGCTGAATGAGTCTTCCGTTGCCGTGGGGATCGCCAAGCTTTTCTTGGCCTGTCTTGAGCTAAAGAAGCTGCTTTCTGTGAATCGCAGAGCCCTGGAATTCCTGCACTGTCTCTGCAATGTTTTACTTTGCAATTTACTAAAGTATTTTATTCATTTAGAGTAATTGTGTCTGAGCTTAAGGGGATTTTGATGCATGCTTCTGTGAGGAGAATTTTCAATTGAAAGTTAATCCTTGTAATGGACTAAATTGATT
This sequence comes from Semotilus atromaculatus, assembly GCA_031834385.1. Taxonomy (NCBI): domain Eukaryota; kingdom Metazoa; phylum Chordata; class Actinopteri; order Cypriniformes; family Leuciscidae; genus Semotilus; species Semotilus atromaculatus. The sequence continues at coordinate 10,614,659 of JAULUF010000005.1, read as the reverse complement.
TCTACCTTGAAAAGATCATTTTCTCAATCTGTATTTTTGCGATTATTTCAAGAAAAAAATCTATACATCTATACATCCTTAAAACTGGATAAATGTACTTGAGGAACAAAAATTGATTAGGATAAGAAAATATCCTGAATTAAGCTTACTTTATGTAAATGTTTATACTTTTGATTTCAGCTTAAAACTCTCAAATTTGTGAAGCAAAACCAAAAACTTATTCAATCAAACCTACAGTAATTCAGGATGCATTCTGTAGTATTTGAACTATTTTCTTTTTTAGGACGTTTGAATATTTTTACTGGTAAAGCAAGACTAAAATAAATGTAATTGCATGGAATGCACTGTTTTCCAAAGTTCTCAAATATCTTCTCATTTACTTGAGCTCTGAAACCCCTCTCTTTTTTTGTTGTCGTCCACCAGGATGAATTTCATCCCTTCATCGAGGCTTTGCTGCCACACGTCCGTGCGTTCTCCTACACCTGGTTCAACCTCCAGGCCCGCAAGCGCAAGTACTTCAAGAAGCACGAGAAACGCATGACGAAGGACGAGGAACGCGCCGTCAAAGACGAACTCCTGGGCGAGAAGCCCGAGATCAAGCAGAAGTGGGCGTCCCGTCTGCTCGCCAAGCTCCGCAAAGACATCCGCCCGGAGTTTCGCGAGGACTTCGTGCTCACCATCACGGGGAAGAAGCCACCGTGCTGCGTGCTGTCCAACCCCGACCAGAAGGGCAAGATCCGGCGCATCGACTGTCTGCGGCAAGCGGACAAGGTCTGGCGCCTGGACCTGGTGATGGTTATCCTGTTCAAGGGGAGCCCGCTGGAGAGCACGGATGGAGAGAGGCTGGTCAAGTCCCCGCAGTGCTCAAACCACGGCCTCTGCGTGCAGCCGCACCACATCGGGGTGTCCGTCAAAGAGCTGGACCTGTATCTGGCCTACTTCGTCCACTCGCCAGGTGAGTCCCGCCGCCGCGTAACCAGGTTCATGAAACACGGTCCAGATCCGCTCCGGGCTGCGATCCAGAAACACACTCCAATGCTAATGTATGCAAATAACAGCCTTTATTGTGTTTATTTCTTTGTATTTTTAGCTTGGCGTTCTGATCATTTATGTGAAATTGCGAAAATGATGACCTTTTGCGTGGCTTTGTGTGTGTGTGTGTGTGTGTGTGAGAACTGGTTTACAGGTCATGTATGTTGCAGCGTGTAACATAGTGCAACCATGTCTCTGATAGTTGTGCGTACGTGTGTGTGTGTAAATGTCAGATTGTGTATCGTGGCAGTGACAGCTGGCCCTCTCCCACCTGGTGAAGGCCACACACACACACACACACACACACACAGGTCAGTTACACCGCTGTCCTTAAATACACACAAACCTATAATCAGAATGATCACATTCTTATAGACCCAACATTTACTTTCTATTTACATTTTATTCAGTTTCAATTTATGCATTTGATTAATTTATTGATCTTTTTAAAAAAAAAATTATTTTGCTCATCATTTAAAGAAATGTGAAAATTAGATATTAAAATCAGACCGTTGGCTTTAAAATTGGAAACAATCAAATAATAGTCATGAAACTCCATGAAAAAGAGACCACAGTGTGTAATTTTCTTATTTTTTTATAAATTAGAATATTTTTCCTGGTGTTCAGGAATAATGTCTTTGTCATTATTTTTATGATAATGATAATAAACAATATAATGACCAAGATTAATGACACATTTATTGTTTGTTAATTTAATGCGTTTTATTTTAGTTTTTGTGTAATTATTTAATTATTTACTATTTAAATGTATTTTATTTATTTATTTATTTAATCAGGGTTGTGGTTTTGGTGCATTTGCAAGTATTTATTCGTCAGATTTCTGTTGGTCAATGCCGAATATATTGGCAGTTCCTGTGAAAACAGAAATAGACGCTCACAAACAGCACAATATTATATCTGCAGCTATTTACAGACAGCTCAGATATCCAGCTATTATCTGTGCACTCAGAGTATGTGAACAGGCAACATTTGACGATGGTTTTTCTCCTTTGTTGTGACACAGAGCCATAATTCTGTTTGTTGGCAGAGGCGCAGAGAGAGATTTTGTTGCCCATGCCGAGTTTCCCTTTTGCACCGTGTGGAACTCAGCGTCAGTTAGCCGGTTCACCATGCCGTTCTTTTCCTGTTTAACGGAATGCCAGGACTCAGATTATCTCCTGCTGACCCGGCCCAATCTCCTGTCTTAATCCGGACGCTATTAAAGCGGCCCGATGGCTCATTGTTCCGGCCACATCCGCTTTACCACATCCACACTGATGCAACATAACTGCACCGTTTGTTCACTCTCCTTAAACACCGACAGACCCTGTTTCACGAAGTCTGTATTTTCTGTATTTAAGATTGCACTCAAAGCAAACACTTGCGTGTATTTTTCGACTGCAGTTTTAAACGGCTAGAGCAAGCTGCAGAAGTGCCTGCCAAAAAAACAGGCCTGGTTTAGATCACTTGTGCTTTTGCTGTCTCTAAAAAAAAATCAGCGTTTACATTTCGGCCCCGGCATTCGAACAGCAACAAGTACTGTGATGCCTGCGCGCTGCAGGTCAGGTGTTAGAAAGCACGATTTATGTATAATTTACACTTCAGGTTCTGTTTCACCAGCACATGCTGGACAAGCGGCCGTTTGGTGGTTTATTGAGGAGATGCGTGTCGTATCGCCCTTCGGGAGCGATTTAATGACGTTAAACTCTGCAGAAACGCGCTGGTTAAATACCCAGGAGCACGATGGCGTAATTACGCTCAGTCTTCTGGTCGTACGCCGGCTGTATTAATGATGATGATTAATGGGAGTTGTTGACGAGCATCTCAGATCGACCGTCTCGCGCCGCTCCCAAATTTTTTTTTGTTGTTTTTCTTGTGTTTGTCAGAATGATGGATGCTTTCTCTCGGGTTAGTCATCGCTGGAGCTCTCCACGTCATGCGGCTTCCATTATCGCGCAGTCATGATAAAAACATGTGCCTGCTCTAATCGAGCTGTGTCCAGCTCAGACAGATCTGGGTTGTAAAGACGAGAGAGAGCCGTGCACGCTGAAAGGAGGGGAACTAATGCTGGCCTTTTCCTTTCAGAAAAGGAAATGGATGTATATAGGCGAATGACAATAGGCTCTTAAAGTGCAGTCAAGCGTTAAATCACTTGTTTCACAGCGAATCATCCATTCAGGATCGTTTCCACAGCTTTCAGAGGTGTTAGAGATATCAGAGAGGTGTTGCGGTTCTAGCGGGAGCTTAAAAATAAAGACCGCGGGTGTCTGCTGACGGTGTTTAAATTAATAGTTACATTTATCAGGTTTTTTTGCGAAGGTTTGGCCATCTCTTCAATAAGATTGGTTGCCGTCAGACCTTTGGGCAGCTGTGTTTCTTCTTGGCTGGTAATGAAGGTGTTGTGGAACAGATTCAGGTTTTGAGGCCCGTAAACCCGGCCGACAGCAGACAGTCACTCGCACTGACCTCTGACGTGACACTTTACTCACCTTCACATTTGATTTGATTTGAGTCTTTTTTAGCAATGTGATTAAGTTAGTTGGGTCACATTCGGGAAGCTGGTTTTCCTGCGTTTGTGTGAGAGAGTTTGTTTAATTACAGGTGCTGGGAAAATATTCCATTTGGATTTTGCTACTTTTTAGTTTAGTTTTATCTGTATTTTATAACTCATTTGTAGTTTTAAAATACAAAGATATTTACTTTAGTGCTGGCAGGAAATAATCCTAAAAATATATTTTTTGTAATTTTCATATCAAACATAACATTTTTAGTATAAACATTTAATAACTTTTAATATTAGTGTATATTTGTTAATACTATTTTTAATATTTTTTGAATAAATGTATTCATGAGTCTAAAGATTTTATTTTCAAATCTTAAATTTTTTCAGCAAATTTCTATGCTGTATTTCATATTTTGAATTCATTATAATAAAATAGAAAGCAAAAAGGCATGAAACATCATTTAAATGACCAATTTTATTGGTGTATTTGTAATTACGTTATTTTTTAAATACTTTTTTAGCATATATAATTATCTTTGCTTTATTTTTGGGTGTAGGTAAAATATATAAACAATAATTTCTTTAAAGATTTTTACAATAGTTGACTCAGCAATTATGTGTGTGGAAAACACAGCATATCAGATGATATACATTTATTTATTAATTTGATATACATAGGATGGAAAAAAGGCATAAGAAATGTAGTGTGTGTGTGTTTGTGGTTCAGGTATTCCCTATGTTCCCTACATTTTGTTCCCACATGGATAGTAAAACCAAAAAATTTTTTGGTCCCCATGAGGAAAACAGTTTACAAATCATATAGGCCTAATCATATATCATACTAAATGATATTGTTTTGAAAGCATAAAAAAGCAGAAGTGTTAGGGGATAGAATGTACAGTATAAAAACATTGTCTAATAGAAAAAAACTACATAAAACATGAAAACCCTATGTGTGTGTGTGTGTTGTAGTTGAGTTGTTTTTCCTCAGTTTTAACACTCATGTAGCATGATCTCATCACCAGGAGAGAAAGTCAAAAACAGCAGAATTCAGAAGAAATCTAAAGATGAGAGCAAACGGCGCAGCTGAAATGGAAAACAGGAGAAATGTTGGAGGAGGAGAAGGATTGACTTTGGCTCGCACTGCTTTTCTTTACGGCCTTTCGTTTGGATGAAACGGGCCAATAAATCTTGCAAAGATTTAAAACCAAAATGCCCCATATACTGGACACACAAACATACAAGCGAACACGGGGAACAAAAAAATACTGTTAACCAGAGATTTTAATATTCTCTGGCAGTTTAAAAGTAATCATTTCAACAATGACTACACCCAAATGAATCCTCCTCCTTATCAACCATTAATTATTGTTAATATAACTATTTGCATTGTAGCATTTGTTAAAATGGAGAATAGAACAGCGGGCAGAGAATAAAGACGGTGTAAAATGCCAAGATGGAAACAAAAGCCGGTCTGCGAAGGGAACTTCGGCTGGTGTGTGTGTTTGGCACTGCCGCACGGATCTCAGCTTTTCAAATCACGCCGCACGCTCTGCCAACATCCCTCTCTCTTTCCCAGCCTCTCCTTCCATTTAACCCGCTTTTTCAGGCCCTATCCTCTGCTTTTCCCCTCTCGCCATCTCGACGGCTCCGTCACGACGCCGACGGGAAAAACAAGCCTCTACGCAATTCCGTATAGAAATACAGCTTTCTTTCGCATGTATTTCAGGGCTCATTTTTTTTTTTCTCTTTTTTTTAATGATTCAGGAATTGGCCGCGGCGAACGATCCCATACGCTGCGATAGCCATGTTCCAAATCAAAATGGAGAGTTTGGCAGCGCTGACTTTGGCTGCCGGGCGTCTGTCTGGGATGTTAGACGTGAAAAAAGACTGGTTCGATAGATCATCCGGCTAATCGTGTTTAAGTACATGTATTTTTACACCCAAATAACCCTTCACGCGTCACCCCGAACGGTCAAACTGTCGCCAGCCGAATTAAAGCGTGTTTAAACTTCTAAAGTGTGTCAGTGGAACCGGCTGAAGCTGGCATGAGTGCATGACACTTTTGACAAGCGGGTTTTTACCAGATGAGAGTCACAGAGTTTGACATAAGCCCTTATAGGAATGCTGTGTATTTGCGCACTGGCGTTGTTTATATATGGGTGTGTACGGCGTGCTATGAGTGACACGGCGGACAGGCTAATAGCGGCAGTCAGACTGAGCGAATAATGATTGGAAAATGAGGGCTATTATTGAAGTAGAGTAAACAGCACAGGACTCTGGTGAAAAGACCTCATTCAGCACAGCGCTGGAGTGCAGGGTCTTTCTTCTCCTCAGGGGTCCTCCTGCCGCTCTCAGAATCCGCCTTTTGTTCACCGCCGAGACGGACAGAGAGAGCGAGGGGGAGAGAGAGAGGGATGAAGCCCGCGCCGTGCTAACCAGACCGCCGTTTTGTCGTGTCCACGGGGCCGTTTCTTCACCGCAACAGTAGACGCACAAAAACCGCCCTTATGAATTTTTTTTTACTTTTGTAATGCAGTAAATCTGCTGATATGCAGAAATGTACCATGCTTTATTGAATGGTACTGTGGCAGAGCTATGAACTATACAGTGATGGTATCAGATGGTTATGCCATGGTACGATTTTTTAGTGCTGCAGCTTTGTCCCTTAGAGAAATTTAGTGTGTGTGTTTTACCATGTTACCATAGCAAAATTGCCATTTTATATTACTACAACCACCATGTTTTATTCATGTACCATGGTGTTATAGTACAATTCGTGAGCTTAGAATTATAAGGTTCTATCTCCACTTTTGGTCGAAATTGAGTTTTTTACAAAGTCTGATCCATTAGGTGTTTATTAATGCCTGTGTGGTGTTATTTTTGTACAAAAACTATTTTGTTAGTAGTTATTAATAAAATAAAAAGGTTCCAACAGTTCTGCCAGCTGGGATGTAAAAACTTTGATGCTCAATATCCCTAAATGGAGATAGAACCTTATAATTCTAAGCTCACGAAATATTTGTCCCTCTGGTTTGTTTTTACCTTAAATATTACGTTGAACAAAAAAGTACCTTACATTGGTTGTGACATGTTTTTATCTATTTATTTAGTCACTTTTACCAATGAATGACAACATAGTACCATTATAATACAGTACATTTATGACCTGCTGATTTGTATATTGATATTTTACACATGTTATAAGACTTAAGTACCATGGTATATATATATTTTTTTTCATGTAGAACCTCTGTCCAAGTGTACCATAGTACTTTTTGTGTTGTTTTGTCTTTTACATAAATGTGGTACTACCGTGGTGTTTTTAAACATGGTGGTAGCATTGTGAACAGTACATTTATTTTCCTCACCAACATTTACCATAGTAAATTAACAAAAAGTATCGTGGTAGTGCCATGTTGTTGTTGTTGTTGTTGTTTTTTTCAACAGACTTGCATTTGTCACAACATAGTGCCATAATTATAAAGTAACTTTATTTATAGTTATTTTCTGATGAATACTAACAGAAAATGACCTTGGTATATTTGAAAAAGTACCATGGTTCAGTACCATTTTATATACAAGTAAAAATTCAAACAAAAAACTTAAACCAAACTTTTAAATGGTAGTGTTTTTTTTTTTATAACATTGATACTAATCAGAAATATTTCTTGAGCACCAAATCATCATATTATAATGATTTCTGAAGGATCATGAGACATTGAAGACTGGAGTAATGATGCTGAAAATTCAGCTTTGATCACAGAAATAAATTATATTTTAAAATAGATTCACATAGAGAACTGTTATTATACATTGAAATATTATAATATTTCACACTATTACAGTTTTGACTATATTTTTGAACAAATAAATGGAGCCTTGGTAAAAATAAGATACTACTTTCAAGAACTGTGTGTGTGTATATATATATATATATATATATATATATATATATATATATAAATACATTTCCAATTTTTTTTAGTCAGTCAGTTTTTATGACTGGTGATAAAGGTTACCACATTTTTATTGTAGTAACATCCACAAATGAACAAATTTGTAAATGTTTCAGAAACGTCTCTCAATGCTTCAGGGCTGCGTGGTGCTGTATGTGAAGAGTGAATGCTAATGTATGGATGTTTGCTTGGAGTCAGTGCGTGAGCAGGTTTTCATCTGTGTTAAAGCACATGCTTCTCTGTGTGTGTGTGTGTGTGTGTGTGTGTATGCACGCCAGCGAGAGAGAAAAAAACGCATCAGGGCAGCTCAGGGGCGCGGAGTGTAAACTAGGTGCTAATGCCTCCTTTTGCCTGTTTTGTCAGTGCAAACGTTCTAATTAATGGGAATGGAATAAATAAATTAAGCAGCTACGTCTCTCCACAGCTGAGCAGAGAGAGCGAGAGAGAGTGTGAAAGACAGAGAGAGAGTGAAAGACAGAGAGAGCGGCTGTGAATTTCTCTTCCTGTTCCACTTATCATGTTATGACCTATTAGTCCAGGCTTTGATGCAGAGGCTTTTGTCAACACACAAAGGCAGCTTTATCCCGTCAGATTTATGAGGTATTCATGTAACTAATAAAATCATTTTCCTCCAGATTTGAATTCATTGTGCATGTAATTAACTTTGCTGAGCGAGCGCTAAATTATATGCGAGTAAAGAGCCAGTGCTGGTTAGTGGTGTTTACCGAGTCAAGCATCACTAGTACTGTTACATAGAGGTTAAGTGATTTGAAGTAACTCAGAACACCAAGTACTAAACTTTGTGTTGTGGTATGTTTCCATTGGGAATGCCTCTGTCCCATAATCCCTTGCATCGTCCACAACCTGTACAGACCCCTGTTTATCCTGATACTTCTTGCCGTCTCTCTCTCTCTCTCTCTCTCTCTCTCTCTCTCTCTCTCTCTCTCTCTCTCTCTCTCTCTCTCTCTCTCTCTCTCTCTCTCTCTGCCACTCACACACACTCACACTCACACATACACACACACACACACACACACACACACACACACAGAGGACGGCCAGTGCAGGTGCAGTGATTAGAGCAGATTTATTGTAGTCTCTTGCTCTCATTTAGTCTAATTTTATAGAGCCGCTTTAATTACAGTGCAGTCCTGAACCTCTGAACCTTACCTTCTCTGATGATAATGCCCCATTCACTCTCTCTCTGTCTCTCTCGGGAGGAGATTTTAAATACATTATAAGGTACATTAAAGGAATTATTCACCCAAATCGCCTCATATTATTTTCTTTCTTCCGTGAAACACAAAATGAGATGTTAGGTAGAATGTTCACGCTGCTCTGTGGATGGTGGACTTTTAAGCTAAAAAAGTACCTAAAATAAATAATGGAGAAAAAAAAAAACTGCTCCAAGCTGGCGATATACTCTTAAAAATAAAAGCTTCCAAAAGAGGTTTCTCTCAAGCTCGAGGAACATTTTCATAGTTCCTATAACTATTGACAGAAGTATCTGCTTTTCACCGTGCTCTCACCGCAGGAACTGAGAAATTTAGCTATAGGAAATCCTGTTGGGAGGACTAAATTATCTCTTATTTCAGAGTAGAGATGTTCCGATACCCTTTTTCCCTCCCCGATACCGATTCCGATACCTGGACTCAGGGTATCGGCCGATACCGAGTACTGATCCGAGACCTGGGTGTGTGTGCATCTATACAGCTGCAATTCATACTAGCCCTGTATGAATTTAAATAATTATTTTATGGTGTGCTTCAGACTCATCCCTTAATTAAACATGAACATATACATACAGTGAACTAGAGTATTTTTTATTATCTGACATACCTTTCACAGCAATATATTATTTATTTTTCTTAAGTGAAAAAGAACTTCAAATGCAGCCACACATCTTATACTGTAAACTGAAAAGGGTAGTTTTAGTTTTACCATATAACTGTACAAAAAAGTGCAACAAATAAATCTAGGAATCTAAAAAAATGATATATGAATAATATAAGAAAATAATCTCTTTATGACTTAAAGTCCAGAAACAATTTTGTTAAATAAACAGCATTACAGTTTTGACAGCGGCTGGTCATCCAGAACAATAAACTCGATAATTTTGTCGGTTATATTTATCGCTCGTTGGCTGTCTTTTGAAAACTTTTCTCTTTCTTTGAATGAAGCTTCAGAGATGGTTGATTCTGGCGCGGCTCGTTCTTCTCTGCCCTTGCCTGTGTATAACCATCGTGTTCTGCGGGGTGACGGGTCTTCAAATCCTTTAAGTTACTCGTGTTGAAGTTGCTAATAATGCATTTAATAATGCATTGTTCCACCCCTCGAAATTGCAGTATGGCATGCGAGACATGTCGCCGTTTTACTAGCTGGTTGGTCCAGTCTGAAATACTACTAAACAGCGGACGCACTGCTAGCGCGCGCGCGTTTTCTTCTTCGCTTATCTAAACAGTGGTCGCTTGTGGCAACAGCACAACTTCCTGTGTTGCCGCAAGCAACAACTGTTTAGAGCAGCGAAGAAGAATTGATCTCCGATTTGCAGCGTTAAGCAAAGCTCGCGTGCATAACTAGGTATTGTTTAAGAAAATGGTATCGGATCGGTACATGGATAGAAGTACTCGCCGATACCGATGCCGGAATTTTTATTGGTATCGGCGGCATTTCCGATACTAGTATCGGAATCGGAACAACTCTATTTCAGAGTAGAGTCTAATCTAGCACAATAGGAACTACCAGTGATGTGATGTCAACACTTGAATGTTGGTAAGATTCATAAAAAAAAAAAGCAAAATTTTGAGCAAAAGCTGAGAAAAACAAGTTTTTTTTTTTCAAAGACTATGTCCAGATGGGATTCAGAACGATGATCAAAACATAGATGGAATAGATCGAGTCCATCAACACCCCTAAAGCTTGACTGTCCTACACCACCTTCTGGGTCGACATTTCCTTCAGTAACATTAGGCAGTTTTGATTTATATGCTGTTTAATGTTGATGATAGTGTTATTTTACATATGCATATGATTACATATGATATCGCTTGTTTCTGCTTCTTCTTTTCCTGTTTTTTGATCAGGAGATTCTGTACTCTTTCAGAAGATGTGTAATAGCGCCCCCTACCGTATAACAGTGCAAATACTGAAAGCAATGGCAGGAAAGAGTTAACGGCATTTACCTGTCTCCATTGCCTGCTGTGTTGTGTTCTTTTCTCGTAGCAACATAACTTATACGTCTACATTCCATGCCATTATCAAGAAACCCGCGTTTATATCCTGATATCCTCCAGTTGCTGACATTGTTGAATGTCACGCTTAAATGACGGCAGGCTTACCACAATTGATTTCAGTATATTTATTTATGCTTTTTATTAATCTCATGAATAACATGCATTTGGGTTAAATAACCCACTAGCAAAGTGCTTCAGTCACATTTTTGAGAAGATTTTTTCTTATTCAAAATTTTTTGTTAGTGCATTCAAATCTTACCATATTTTCATCAACAGTATATATTATTTTTATTTAAAGTTGTTTGATTATCTTGTTGATGAATATGGTAATCAGATACACTTAGTTGTTTGCCACTAGTTCATGCATTTTTAAATTCAATTTTTGATTGTTAAATAATTTTCTAGGGAGCTTAACTTGTACTCGAACATTCTTTTAACATGACCCACATATAGATGAATGAAAATATTTTAATTTCAATAAAAAAAATCACGTTGACTGTTGTGCGTGATCATCCTTGTTCTCCTAAGCGTTTCCTCCTGAGATTGTGAAGCAGCTACACGTGTTCCCTTACAAGCACGTTTCCTTTCATTTTATCATTCTGTTTTCCTCTTCTCATCTGTTTTTCTCTTCATTTGACATCATCCCCTGTGACTCCTTGAACCAGAGATACAAGAAAACACGTTGGTGCCTGTGTGTGTGTGCGTCCGTATAATGTATGTGCACTTGTGCGTCAGAGTACGAGACTAGGCCACAACAAACGGCATCTGCAGATATCACATATGGGCAAAACCATCACAGATCCCACACACACACGTCCCAGAGCAGCTGAACCCCTCTTCACACCTGATGCTGGGGGTCTGTGTGTTCCACAAACACAGATGGGACCCTGAACCCCCAGGACGGGCCTCAGACCGGGGGCTTTCCTGGCTGTGGGTCCAGGCCGGTCGGCTTCTGACAGGCTGGATCTGAATCCACAGCTCCTTCTGCTTATATGTCACCGCTGCCCAACTTAAAACACTACATACAGGCTTAATTTCAGATTTTAGAAGAACTCGTATGCTTATAAAGTCTAAGGAAATAATTATACAACGATTAGTTATGTTTCTCTAATTTAATTGACCAAGCAGGATTCCAAGACTGCTGCTATGTGTATATATATATAAAAAAAAATCTGTGTTGATGCATTTCCTTTTGAAACAAGGGCATATTGAGTTAAGAGCTTGACTTAATAATTGTATTTATTTTTTCCCAAAAGCATCCTAGCAAAACCAGCAAGTTTGACCTTACCACCATTGGTTGCAGGTCGTATTAGGCAAAAAAAATCTAATTTAAAGAATTGGCTCAATTGACCCTTTGCGTGGAGCTTGATTGACAGGTGATGTGACCAATCATACTTCGCCATCCACCATTTTGTCCGACAAAGCAGTCAGGAGAGATATTAGTTTAACATGGGAGGATTTGAACTTGAAAACCGGAGTGTACTGACGCCTTTCCGCGGTTAAAACAACATTCCTTCTTATGTTCATTCATGTTTATTTGATGCTATAAATGAACTAGATGATCGTATCACGAGCAGCTTTAACTGATGCTCTACAGCGATCTGTCACGACACATTAAAGAGCCAAAAAACGGTATTTATCGTTTAAATTTCTTTTAAAAAATGACCAAATTTGAAAGGTGAGACTTTGTTTAATATGTTTAATATCTAAAGTAACCGAGAAGTAACCTGGTCTGTCAGCGTGTTGTCAGTCTCCTCTCTGCTCCGCGATGTACTGCGTGAGAACATGAGAGCGGTGTAGCTTGTCGGACATAGCGACAGTAACTAAGGGGGGCGGGTCTTTGCGAAGGGTCAATTGGATCTTTCTGTCCATTTACCTGTCTATTGTTCTATCTGTCATTATATTGTTATATCTATTGATCTGTTCATAAGGCCTATAAACTCCATCCAGTCGTTCCATCCTTCGTTTCTTCCATGCCACCGTCCATCCATCGTTCCTTCTGTCCGTCCGTCAGTCCGTCCAGCCATCCATCATTCCGTCCGTCCATCCATCATTCCATCATCCATATTTCCATCCGTCCGTCCATCGTTCCATCCGTCCATCCATCCATCGTTCCATCTGTCCGTCCATCGTTCCATCCGTCCGTCGTTCCGTCCGTCCGTCCATCAATCCATCGTTCCATCCATCCATCATTCCGTCCATCCATCATTCCATCATCCATATTTCAATCCGTCCGTCCATCGTTCCATCCGTCCATCGTTCCATCTGTCCATCCATCTTTCCGTCCATCGTTCCATCTGTCCGTCCGTCCATCCATCCATTGTTCCGTCCCTCCATCCATCCATCATTCCATCCATCCATCGTTCCGTCCGTCCATCCATCGTTCCGTCCATCCATCTGTCTGTCTGTCCGTCCATCGTTCCGTCCATCCATCTGTCTGTCTGTCCGTCCATCGTTCCTTCCGTCCATCTGTCCATTGTTCTGTACTTGCGTCCGTCCATCCATCGTTCCATCCGTCCATCGTTCTGTCCATCAGTCCATCCATCCGTCCATCCATCGTTCCGTCCGTCCGTCCGTCCGTCCATCCATCCATCATTCCGTCCGTCCATCCATCGTTCCATCCGTCCATCGTTCTGTCCATCAGTCCATCCATCCGTCCATCCATCGTTCCGTCCGTCCGTCCGTCCATCCATCCATAGGTCCGTCCGTCCATCCATCGTTCCATCCGTCCATCGTTCTGTCCGTCAGTCCATCCGTCCGTCCATCCATCGTTCTGTCCATCCATCCGTCCATCCATCCATAGGTCCGTTCATCTGTCCATCTGTGCTGTCTTCATCCGTTCATCCGTCCGTCCATTTTTATTTGAAAAGAGTTTTCCATAATATAACGACTCAGATGAAGCTCACAGTTCATCTACAGTAATTTGTTTGGGGTGGAGGAGCAATATCTGATGATGTGTTTGTAAGGTATGCAGCCGTTAGCATGATTGTCTCTACAGAAATGATTTTCAAAAACTTTGTTTTCTTTTATATCAGATAAGATACACATCAAGATTATAGAGCGCGGTACTGTCAATGGCTGTAAATAAATCAATGAAACAAATGACACTTTTGGCAGCCTGATGTGTTGTTTTAGTGAAATGATCTGCTGTTGTTGTAACACTCTGGGAATGTCCATGCTGTATACATCATATACAATCTTACAAGAGTCTTTTTATAGCAAGGTCTGTTCAGCGTTAAATGTTGAACTGAATTAAGCCTTGCAGAATAAGTCATTGAAGACTTAGGGATATAAAGTGAGGCTGTTTACACACACACACACACACACATGTCTGGTTCGCTATCTTTGTGGGGACTCTCCATAGGCGTAATGGTTTTTAGACGGTACAAACTATATATTCTGTCCCCTTACACTGCCCCTATCCCTAAACCTACCCATCACAGGAGACATTCTGCATTTTTACATTTTCAAAAAACATTACTTAGTGTGATTTATACGCTGTTCTCCTCATGGGGACCGCTGGCTGGTCCCCACAATGTAGGTGATCTCAGGTTTTACTATACTTGTGGGGACATTTGGTCCCCACAATGTAATATAAACATGAGCACACACACACACACACACACACACACACACACAGAAGAGTAGATCTCTTTCTGGTCTACTTTTGTGGTTAGATTTTAATCTGTGGTTTTAGCTATTATGAAAACCCAAAGGTTTTGCTTTTCCTGTTTCATTAGTTACTGTTTTTATTTGAATGTGACTTTGCATTACCTTTTTTTGTTTTGTACAGAAAACAATTATTTGCTTGTGGATGGTTACTAGGTAGTTGCTAAAGTTTAATTTTTTTTATTAATAGGGAATCATGAATATGTAGATACTCAATTTAATATGAAATGTTCAAAAGTTTAGGGTCAATAAAACATTTTACAAAAGATTTCTATTACCTTTCTATTCTTCAAAGAATCATGAAAAAATATATCATAGTTTCCTCAAAAATATGAATCAGCTGTTTTCAACATTGATAATTATCAGAAATGTTTCTTGAGCATCAAATGATCATATTAGAATGATTTCTGATTTTCTTTTAAATCAAATAAATGCAGTCTAAGTAGAAGGCTTTCATAAACATTTTTTTTTTTAAATCTTACTTACCCCAAACTTTTGTACATTTTTTTTTTTTATGAAATATTTTAATATATGAATTTAGTATCAGTCTTTATTGATATATAATTGTTTTGCCTATTTTAAAATGTAGATGGAAAGATAAAATAAAAAGGTTTATATCTTGCAATTGCGACTTTACAACTATTAATCTTGAAATTGTTTCTTTATATCGTAAAGTGTGGCTTTGTCACATATTTCGTATTGTACATTTTATCTCACAACTATCATTTTTAATGTTTTACTGTGAGGTGGTAATGTTTCCATAATCTTTATTTCTCATCATGTCAGCTGATCCGTATTTCATACTGCACATTTATAAAGTGATGTCTAAATCCGCTGCATGCAAACTATTTATTGAACTTTTTAATGTGTTTAATGTCAATATAACTTGCTGATGTTGACATCAAAACACACTAAAACCTAGAATGAATAGTTTACAAGTGAATTTAGCCATCAGTCATGTGAATGTGGAGTTCATTGGCGATTCTTACTGTGGTCAGATCTCTCTGTCGTCCTAAAACCAGCTGTGAAGCTCTTGTACCGCTGCTGGTCTGTGATTATTTAGCCAACGCAGCCACAGAATTTGCCTTTATATAAGCTGTGACATCATGGCTGATGCTGACTTGTGATAGGAGGACACAGTTTAATGTTGCAGAAATGCTCTCACAGTTACAGTTTGAGAAAATAAAGAAGCTTTTGTTCAGTCGCTCGCGTCGTGGTCTACTTGCATTCATTTTTGAGGGGGGAAAACCTCTAATTTACCCACAGGTGACACACAAAGCCAAAGTAACTCAAGCAAAGTCTGCGTCTCTGTCTCTTTTCCCTCCTTTAATGTAATTTGATAAGCAAATGCAACACAAACAGTCTCAAATTACGTGCTTTTCCGGTTATCGAATCACTGTAACGGTTTTCGAACCTCGTTTGCTCTCTCTTTCTCACATTTACCAGTACATCTATCCCACTTTGCCTCTCTTTTTCTCCCTCGTTCGCTCGCGCTCTCTCTTTCCGCTCATTTTCAGCTCTCTGAGGAGTTGTCCTGGTTAGACCTCCGCTCGAAATGCTCGGCAACACAGAGGCTCTTTGTGGTTGCGTTCTTTCACAAGGTGTTTGTGAGAGAGAGCAGGATTTCGCTCCTGTACTCTCCTGCTTTAAAAAAAAAAAAATCTTTCTGTCTCTCTGTTTGCTCAGTAAACACTCCTGTCCTAGACATGCAGTTCATCATATCGAGACAAGGCTGCTGAATCTCACCTTGAGCAGGCCAGAATTAAACGCACAGTTTCGTTTGAAATTCACTCTCTTCAGGGTTTCTCCTCTGCTTGGCCGTCTCCACCCAGGCTGTATTTGAATGCTCTTAAACACACACACACACACACACACACACACACACACACACACACACAGATGTGTTTATATACGCATTTAGAGGTCAGCTGCAGCGGATGTGGCCGTGGCCATGGTGACATTTTTTTTTAGGAAGACATCTGTTCTTTAAGAAGAGTATCTTCTACACACACTTTAAAGGGAAAGTTCACCCCAAAATGAAAATACTGTCATAATTTACTCATCCTCTTCTGCAGAGCACAAAAGAAGATATGTATGCAGTGTTGTTAGTTTTTTTCCGTTAAAGTCGAGATGAAACGGAAGTTGCGATAGTCTTTTTTCCCTATTGTGATGTATGTCCAAGTGAAACGGCTTCTCGAACAGGAAAATTGAGGGCGGGACTTGCATTTGTTTATGTGGAATTGATTGGATAGTTTTGGTTTGCTATTGGTGGATCTCATGTGAGTGACAGGTTGCCCCGCTCTCACGCCAGTAAACACATCATCAGAGAAGAGAAGGGATGTTAGAGGGAGGGGAAGTTAAAGAGTACGAGGGCACATGAATTAACAAAAATAATGATATGCACATATATATATATTTAAAAAGTCATGCACTATTCCATAAAATGTTTTGGATTTCATGGTGACTTTATGCATGATGTACAACGAGCTGCATGACTACAAGTGTCTGTGTGTTTTGTACACACACACACACACACACACACGTGCTCCTCCAGCCCTGTCATTAGTGCAGCTTTCATGTGGTCAAAGGGTGGTACAGAGACCACTCATTATTCTCTTTTACAAGCACTTTCACTGTCTTCCTCCTCTCTCTCTCTCTCTCTCTCTCTCTCTCTCTCTCTCTCTCTCTCTCTCTCTCTCTCTCTCTCTCTCTCTCTCTCTCTCTCTCTCTCTCTCTGACTTTTATATGAGTAAAACTGTTCTGCTGTTACACACACGCAGGTTCTCATTGAGCGGCGAGTGTCGCCTCAGGCTTTGTTCTCGGCGGTGACTACAACCGACACAGGCAGTGTTTGTGTTCAGATGATGTCATGGCCGCGTGACCCCATGGCCTAATGTCTTGTATATTTCGTCTTAAGGCTCTCGTCATGCAGTTAAGAGCTGGTCATGGGAAAGTGAACGCCACTGCCAGCCGCTGTGTTTTCCTTTCCTGATTTACAGACTCACGCTTGTGTTTATTAAACACCAGAAATGTTTTTCTGTTGCTGACCAACACTATAAAAACAGTAGAATCAATTGTGGTTTTTCAGAGAGGATAGATAGATAGATAGATAGATAGATAGATAGATAGATAGATAGATAGATAGATAGATAGATAGATAGATAGATAGATGGCTTTTACATTTTTGTGAATGACTGTTTCATTTGTGTGTGATTTCACTCACCAAGCTTGCAAATGATTTTACATTGTCTGGGTTTGATTTGTACGTTATTTTTTGTACTTATTAGAGACTTTTGACCTGTGTTTTGTGAGTCTGTGGCTTTTGATCAACTCTTTATGTGTTTTCTAAAACTCAGAACATTCCGAGTAAAATAAAACCGTGATGATGTCAAATTAAAAAAGGATGTGTTGACTGGCTGCTCTTAAGGAAATGAACAGCGTCAAATGTTTTATTTATTGTATGCTTTAACAATTAACAAGTAATTGATCTCAACACCCCTACTAGTGCAAACGCACAACTCTTGTGTGTGGATTTGGTGATAGCAGGAGAGGGTGTGACTGCTGGTTCACATGAGGACACGGGCAGGTAAATCCAGTTTTGAGTTCTCAGCCCTTGGGCTCTGAATGTTCTCAGCAGGATCAGCCCTGTCTCACCTCTTCACCCTCTTCACCCTCCTCTATCTTCTTCTGCTCAGGACTGCAGAGAGCTTGCTTGCTTTCTGTATTGCTTGCCTGCTTGTTTTTTTTTCTTTCTGTTTGTCTTTCTTGCTTATTTTTCTTTCTGTCTTTCTTTCATCATGCCCTTTACCATATCTGAATTGCAGCTCTGGATCTTCCTCTGCGCTTGATACACAGTGATATGAACATTAACGATGTTGTCGGTTTTTCCCATAGACTGTAAATATGGACATAGTGTCCGTGACGTCAATTGAGGTTTCTGAAGAGCCAAAACCACTTTTTGCACCATGCTGTAAACATATTTTTCTGCTGTAAAGTTGGGCATTTTAACATGGGGGGGGGGGGATTTACTCTCTTTTTGAGCCTGTCTCTAGAGGCCAGTCGATGAATTGCAGTTTTAGTCACTTCTGTGTTGAATTCAAGAGAGAGACCGGAAGATTTCTGCTTGGTTTTTCCGTATCAATTGCAGCGTGAGTCCTCAACTTTTGGAAGTGCTTGCAGATTGGATTCGCAGCGATGAAAACAGTATCTTCTTGACATGTCGACAACACGAATCAAACTCTTGGTCTCTTGGCATGCTTGGCCATAATGTAGCGTGTGCACAACGCGCATACACTTTGCTTCTCTCATCTACACAGCAGTTCCCATTTTTGCAAACCATAGGCTACATAATTACAATGAAGAATATTCCACACAAGGGAAATCATTGTGGTGTCCATGAAGATGTGAAATAAAGAATGCTCTTAAAGGGAAATGTGAGATGACTAGGGCTGAAACGATTAGTCGACATTGTCGACAACGTCGACAATAAAAAATTGTCGACAAATTTCTTTGTTGTCGAGTAGTCGTTTGATCTCACGTGACCTAATGTAAGGGCCTGCAATATCGCTATTTGACCGCTACGATGTGACCGCAGCATAATGAACAGGCTGCGATGTCAAGATTGCAACGCTGGAGTGTGTGTGTATGTGCGCGCGCGCGAGAGAGAGAGAGAGAGAGAGAGAGAGGCGCGGGCGGCGCGATCGAACTGTGTGAGAGAGAGAGAGAGAGGCGCGGGCGGCGCGATCGAACTGTGAGAGAGAGAGAGAGAGAGAGGCGCGGGCGGCGCGATCGAACTGTGAGAGAGAGAGAGAGAGAGAGAGAGAGAGGCGCGGGCGGCGCGATCGATCTGTGAGAGAGAGAGAGGCGCGGGCGCGATCTAACTGTGTGTGTGTGTGTGTGTGTGTGCGCGTGTGTGTGTGTGCGTGTGTGTGTGTGTGTGTGTGTGTGTGTGTGTGTGTGTGTGTGTGTGTGTGAGAGAGAGAGAGCCGCGATCGAACAGTGGAAACATAAAAACATACTCCGTCATTTTGTTCAAAGGACATCATTCAAACAGCAAAGTGTTAACTTATATTTGTCTACACTCGCAATAAAACACAACATTGTGCTTTTGTCACACTCTAAACTCTTGTCAAACTGTAACCTACAACTGTCACCTAACCACACACACACTCTCTGTTTTAAAAGCAAAACATTTATCCAACCCCATTTCAAAACAGTCTGTGGGTTCCATCTTTTGGACAGTCATCATATCGTATTGGTTTTCATTTCTTGTCCTCGGAGTCGGAGCACTAATCTGTTTATTTTTAAGTTACACATTCTACATTGATTAAAAAAATAAAATCAAATGTGTTTTTATTTTATACGGAAATCAATAATTTATAATTCAGATGAGAATAAAGTTAGGGTTAATTAAAATTAAGGAAAACAAATATATTGATCTGAAATATAGCTAATTAATTTTAAATTAATTCAGGTACAATTACCAAACATATCACAAGGTCTTTTTGTAAATAAAACTATTGTCAGTGCATTACAAATAAACTGGTTCTATGCCTTTATTAATAAAACTTATTCGAAAAATACAAGGCTTAAGATATTTATGAAAATGCCTTCTGCATTTTTGTTTTACTTTTTTACTCCATTGTACCGAAACCGTACCGAGCCGTGACCTCTGTGTACCATTCCACCCCTTAGAATATGTATAACTCAATGTTTTAACTAATTGAAAAAGCTGAATAATTCCAAACTTACTGATTAGTAGGCGGAATAATCGGCGATTAGTCGATTAATCGTTCTAATA
The DNA here is from genome assembly GCA_031834385.1 of Semotilus atromaculatus. Taxonomy (NCBI): domain Eukaryota; kingdom Metazoa; phylum Chordata; class Actinopteri; order Cypriniformes; family Leuciscidae; genus Semotilus; species Semotilus atromaculatus. The sequence goes on along the minus strand of JAULUF010000005.1, from coordinate 10,594,463 downwards.
ATCGTTAGATTAATCGATTATCAAAATAATCGTTTGTTGCAGCCCTAGAGATGACGCTCTGATTGGTTTATTTCATGTTACGCCCAAACCACTCATATGAGTAATGTAGCTACTTCAGACCAACCCATTTTAGATTTGCGTCTGGCGCAAGAGTCATTTATCCCGCCGGTATAATAGCATCAGCGCCCGAGATCCGCCCACAAAGTTACTTGCGTTTCGCGTTTGATACTTGCGTTTCAGATCATTTAAAATAGGGCCCGAAGTGAGACTGGAATCACTGACGCCTCGCTTCAGCACTTTGATCTTTAAAAACTTTGTAGACCTTTTACGTTCACAAACAGCTAGATTACACACTACATGAAGAGTAATATTCGAAAAAACATAAAAGGGGCACTTTAATATGTCATGGGTGACTTTGAACCTAGATCTGTATGCAGAGAAAGTCAGGACAGTTTGCCCCTCACGATCTTGTGTCCTTGTCTCAGGCCATTAGCGTCAGGCTATCACAGCTAACTTTGTTAGATGCTAATTTTATTTTTGGTGGAAAAACCTCATGACCAGTTTATAGTAACTTCCCATCAAGCCACTACTCAGTTGTTTGTGCTTGTTTCAATAGGAATGGCAAAATTGTTTACATTTTAAGATCAGCTTTCTAGCATTGTGGTTTAGCCATCTCCTCAAAGTTTTTGCGGAGTCTCTCAGGTCTCTGATTTTATTATTTTAGTGTTTGCTCCACTAATGTGCAACTGTAAACGGTAGAAGCCAGGATAGTATTGAATAATGCTCTTGGGATTGTCTAGTTAACAGTTGAACATGTACAACATTTCTGTGGCCCAATCTGGAAATCATTTATTTTGTTATATCAATCAATGTGCCGATCATAACGGGCCCAGTAGAATAGCTTTCAATCAGTGCAGGAGTCTCACAGCATCTCCGGCCCGGGGCGAGTGGTTTCGTTTGGCCCGGTGGGTCTCTTGAGGTCAGAGCTGTAGAGCTCACAAAGACACGAGGAATGCCTCGCGGCCGCCAACACAAACACGCAGGCTCGATTCTGGAGCGTCGAGGGACTGATGCTCCTGCTCACAGCGATCCACATATTACAGATGCAGGACCATATCATCTCTGATGTCCTGAAGGTCAGCGGATCTTCCGGGTGAGGTCATAGAATGCGGTTTATTGACCTTTAGCATCAACAAAATCATGATTTCATGTAGAAAAGCCAAAGTAGCACATCGGCCTGTTTAAAAACCAGAAATAGTATATATATATATATAATGAAAGAAAAAGAGCGAGAGCGTGGAGGAGGATCCATCTTCACATTTGCTATCAATTTAGGACCTGAGAATAAGCAGTCTCTCTCTCTCTCTCTCTCTCTCCCCCTCCCTCTCCTGAGCAGGATCGAGATGAGGAATGTTTTTATATCAGTGGGGAAAAAGGATTGCGAGGGGGAAGGTATAAAGATGGCGTGTAATAACAGCAGTCGTTCCTCCAGATGTGTGGCAGAGATTCTGACCTCATTGTGACCTGCAGTTTGATCAGTTTCAGTCATCTGCCACCTGCTGACCGTACAGCACACACACACACACACAAACACACCGCCACACGTCCTGTGCATTGTGTTATCATTCCACATGGTTGAAAGCCAAATTCCAAGACACACAGTCTGTCATGTTCATTCCACAAGGCCGGCTGGAGTTGCCTGCTTTTTGCAGCAGTGTATCAGTGGAAGGATTCCCTTGGTTTTGCTGTGGTTTTGAGGCTGGAGTGTTTTTGAAAAAGCTGTTAAATATATTGAGTTTGATGCTAACTTTAATCTGATGTACTTCCAACCGGCGTCCCAACGGGAACTTCAGCATGTGTGTGTACGGGTAGGCCAGCTTCCAGGTCAGGATCGTTCCTTCACGACCGTGGAAAATAAAACAATACAATGCGGTATCATTTACATAATTCCCAGCATGTATTTAGTGTTTTTTTTTTTTTTTTTAGGTATGACCCCTAATATACTAGTATTTCAAGACCTTTAACCTAGACCGTCCCACACTGTTTGTGATAAATGAATGAAACTTTTTGGCTTTTTGAGCCTAGCGGATGATAAAACCTGAAACAATCTCATCTGTCCAAAAGTTTGGGGACAATAAGAGGGAAACGAATATTTTTTTTTTTAAGTGTCAGTGAAGACATTTATAATGTTGCAAAAGATTTCTAATTCAAATAAATGCTGTTCCTTTCTATTATTCAGAGAATCCTGATTTTTTTTTTTTTATCTCGGTTTATCTCTTTTTTTTTTTAATTATCAAAAATGTTTCTTGAGCATATAATCATCATATTAGAATCATGTGACACTGAAGACTGGAGTAATGATGCTGAAAATTCAGCTTTGATCACAGGAATAAATTACATTTTTTAATATTTTCACATAGAACACAATTGTGTATACATTATAATATTTCACAATATTACTGTTATCACTGAAATTTTAATAAAATAAATGCAGCCTTGGTGAACATAAGAGACTACTTTAATTAAAAACACAAAATCTTACGGCCCCCAAACTTTTGTATGGTAGTGAATATTGAATGACATTTCTAGAGACCAGACCTTAAGAAAAAATGAACAAAATGTTTTTAATTCACATTACTTTTATCTGTTAGCTGTTCCAGCTAAACCCAAACAAATGAAATGGATATGATATGATTCTTCAGATCGCGGTGTAGTTTTCTCTCTAATGGTTGCGTCTTCACACTGCGATCTGTCATAGCAGATCTTTTTGTGGACCTCAGTTCCTCGGAGTACTGCGTCAAGGTCCAAATGTAGAGAGAGACCAGATGTTTCTTTTGTTTAGATTTGAACTGGGCGGAAAGGAAGGGTGTAGGAGTCGGTGGGCGGTCGGGTGTAAGGAAACTAAACCATTCACAGTTGAATAGCTCTGTACTGTACGTGTCTGTGTGTGTGTGTGTGTGAACCAGAGAACGCATATGTGTCCTTTTGTAAACTTATCTGAATGTATACATGAGTGTTACAGAGACACAAAGATTGGAGAAACTAACTTGAAGTTGCAACGCTTCTGAGCCATTTTTCAGTAGTGCGACTAGTTCGACTATTTTCGAAACAAACAAACTAATCCAATAAGAAAAAGCTCATCTGTGTGCTTAACTTTAAGGATGCATGTTATATTTCAACGGCCGTTGGTCGATGTTAGAGACTTTATTTTATATGTATCATTATTGGACATGCTTCAACATGCTTTTCATTACTATTTTTGCTGTCATTTTTAAGCTGACATCAAATTAATCTTTAGTATTTTTTTTTTAAACCTGTAGATTATGTTGTCATATTAACATTTTAAATAATTTATTTTTATTTATTTATACAAAGTATTTTTTACAAATTTTTTTTTTACATTTAATAATGGGGAATAGCTAATGTAAAGGCCAGATTTAATAAGTTATTTCATATTTTTTAAAATGAACTATTTTTATAAGATATTATTTGTAAAACTTCAGTTGGTGATATTTGATAATTCAGCTGTTCATAAATATGCTTAAAAATAGATTGATGGACAGAAGGATAGACGGATATATATGTGATAGATGGATGGATAGATGGATATATAGATAGATAGACATAAATATGTGATAGATAGAGAGACAGATATATTATGGATGGATGGGTAGCTACAGTAGATGGATAGATAGACATAAATATGCGATAGATATATGATGGATGGATGTATTGGTAGGTAGATGGATAGATAGACATAAATATGCGATAGATAGATATACGATGGATGGTTAGATAGATAGGGAGTATCAATGCATTTTGTGTATTTTCTTTTTAGCTAAGAGTGGAACTGTTTAACATCTTGTATCTTTACAAGTTCTAGTTTCAAAGTATTTTCACAGCAGTGGATTCACGTGTGTGTGTGTGTGTGTGCGTGCGTGTGTGTGCGTGCGCATGTATGATTACCTACCAGTAAAAGCACATTCATCACAGTCATCACACGGCCGTGGCAGCAACTCAAACCTCAAACCTGACTTCAGCGCCGGTACCCGTGGATCCCACACTCCAGCCATCTTGGCTCAGGGTCTGCGGGGGAAGGTGGGCCTGTGTGAGGAGAAACCTGAGCCTCCATGCGTGGAGTCTGAAACGTGCTGTTCAATCTCACTGACAGGGTCATTACAGACAGAAATCATGCTTCGGGTTTATACCGGACATTTGGTTGCATTTATCCTGCTCTTTTGAGTGCGTGTGGGCAACACCGCTGAGGCCCATTCATTTCAGGCAAATCAATTCGTTCAGATGCTTCACTTAAATGTAACGGTTGAACAAACATTGCATTGATTTGTTCACAGCATCACTCGACCATTCCCAGAAGTCAACCGGCCACAACACCACAATAATGTGGCAGAATGCTCTTTATCAGGAATAATTGACGACAGGCTGTTGAATTGTTAGGAAGTAATGCACACCCGAGGTAGTAATACTGTCATCATTTACTCGCCCTCAATTTGTTCCAAACCTGTATGAATTTCTTTGTTCTGCTGAACACAAAAGATGATATTTTGAAGAATATGGGTAACCAAACAGTTGACTGTAGCCATTGACTTCCATAGTAGAAGTCAATGGGGCACGTCAACTGTTCGGTTACCCATATTCTTCAAAATATCATCTTTTGTGGACGGAAGACAGAAAGTTTGGAACAACTTGAAGGCGAGTAAATGGTGACAGATTTAAAAAATTTTGGGGTGAAGGTGAACTGTCCCGTTAAGTCTGGTTATTCTGCACAGTTTGAATGCATTACTGCAACTATTGATGTCTGACCGTATAATCTCTGCGGTGTGTTTACAGTAGTTTCTCTGGACTCTTGCTGTTCCTCATCTCTAGATAAGAGCGCTTATATGACTCCAGTAAACAGCCTTTGGTCGTCTCCTCTCCTCTTTCTCATTTTCTTTTGCCTATCACTTACTTTTCTCTTTCTAGCGCCAGAAACACGTTGTTCTTATCTGGCGTTTCCTGTGTGTTTCTTTGACGTGTGTTGATCAGACTCGGGTCAGGATGGGACAGTGCAAATGAGGAAAGCACATTCGTTCTGTTGCCGTGTCTAAGCTTTACTACACACAAGCCCGGCCAGGGTAAATCTCAACATGTCCAGCTACTCCTGGATCTGCTCCGGGTGACACCGAGTGTGTGTTTGTGTGTGTCGGGATGAGATTTGTTGGGTTCAGCGTGTTTACGTGAAGGTTTGAGATCCTTGTATGTCCAGAGTCATGATTTGTTGCGTCTGCTCACATATGTTTGGGATTTCTTGTGTTTGTGTGTGTAAATGCATATGAGAGTGTTTTGGTGGAGCTTCTGAATGTCAGAATGGTGTTGAGGAAGAGGAAGACCACACTGTAAAAAATGATCGAAATGCTACAGTGAAAAAACGTTAATTGGTTAACAGAAAGTTCCCTTACTATATACGGTAAATAACTGTGATAGATCTAATGGTACATTTAATGTAATTTTACTGTAAAATACTGTTATATTGACAGTTTTTGAAAGTGAAATAGAACAACTCATTGTATAATTTACAGTGAAAAACCGTAAATTGAAATTCCCACAATTCCCTGCGTGACACTTCGCATTTGTTGTATTTTTTGTTGAAATAACTGTTTCTTCATAATTTTCTTAGTTTTGTTCTAATCAGTTATGTACATTAGGGTTTTATGTTACATTTAATGTTGTTAAATTAATGTTTCTTGCCTTTCATGTTTTACCATGATTGTGTTTAATGTTTGTGTGAATGACACTGTGCAGCTTCTATATATTAGTATTAACTTTCTTGTGGAAGAACTGCTTGTGATGAGCTTTGATTGATCATGTGACTCATCACTGCTGTGATTGTTGGTTGTCAGTGTATTAAAATGGTACAAAACAGATATTAATACTTCAATATGTTGGTAAATTAACATAATATCAGATAATGAAATATGGTTTATTTCTGTAAATTTTAAGTTAAGTCTGTAAAACCTAATATGTTGCTACCTTATTTTATACGGTAAATTTCTGGCTACCACAGTTGCCGGTATTTTACCGTAAATTGAACAGATTTTGTTTTACAGTCCAGGTCATATTACAGGAACTAGGCTAAGTGCGTTTCCCCCCCCGAGGAATCATATTTTTGCTGTCGTCTTCTCTCTCCGTCTTTCTCCATTTCATCCACAACTATAATGCAGCCTTATAATACACTCAAATAGATATTTAAATAAAATCAAATAAATAATTTTTTCTTATTTGTTAACATTAGTTAATTTATTAACAATGAGCAATTGTTACAGTATTTATTTTATCTTTGTTAATGTTAGTTAATAAAAACAGTCCTTCATTGTTTGTTCATGTTAGTTAGTGCATTAACTAATGTTAACAAATACAACTTTTGATTTAATAATGTATTAGTAAATGCTGAGATTAACATTGAACTTAGATTAATAAATGCTGTAGAAGTCCAGTTTATTCTTATTTCTTGTTAACTAAAGTAGCTAACTAACGTTAACAAATGAAACCTTATTGTAAAGTGTTACCAAATTTTTATTGTATTTTATTTTATTTTATTTATTATTAATGCATCATATAACACATCTTTACCACCTATATGGACTATAACAAATTATGGCATAATATAGACACAATGTGCCATAATGCATTATAACTTTTAATGCTATAACTGTGATTATATAAATAGCCTATTGCTACGTATTAGACTTGAAAATTGAAAAATATGTTATGCACGTTAATTTCAAGAAATTGTAATGCCTATTAAAAAGAGCATAAGTATTGAAATGAATATACATTATTTTTAACAGTCAATTACATTTTTAACATATGTAATAAAATGACAACTATTATTATTTGATCCAGTGTTATTACTCAATATCTGGATGGTCATATTCAGTGTGTGGCTGCTGACTCAGATCTAGTCATAGAGAGACTCTGGCAGATGTTGCGGTGTGACTCCGCTGGTCTCTGATTGGTGGAGGGACGGGATTTGAAGTGGTTAGTGTGAAGTGTGTCAGGGTCAGAGGTTAAAACAATCTGCCCTCCCTCCCTTTGTCCTCTGCTCCCCCCATCTCTGCCTCGCTAGATCACTTCCAGACACTTTCACCCGAGCCGAGGGGAACTATCTCTGATCAAAACAGCTTTCACATGCTTTTATTGTGAAACCTCAAATGGCTTTTGTGTGTTAAGTATTGCCTCAATCTGAGTCTGATACTCTAATAAACAAAAACACACTACATCAATTATTTGTTAGAATAGTCCATTCTGTTTCACTATTCAAGTCTACTTTGCAGCTGAGTTTTGAAACTGAGTGTAACTGTGTTCATTATTTGTCAGAGAGAATCATGCAAGGGAAATCTAATGGCAACCTGTCTCTGTTTGTTAAGGATTACTGAAGCTGCCAGGATTTACTCTGTAAACACAAATGCACACAAGACACATTGTAATAAAGCTTCATCTTCCACCTGATGTTTATTTAAATGCGATGCGTGTACATTTTTTAGATGGAAATACTTTCTGCTGTCCCAGAGACACCTCTAAGGTTGACTTCCTGAAGAGTGTAAACACTGCGGCTCTGTGGCGCTTTCAAAACATTGATGTGTTTGTTTCAATGGTCGACTGCTGCCTCAACCGATGCTGAGAGTTTGGGACAAGGCTACCTCCATGTTTTTGTTTGCATGGATTGTTTTTAATGGAATTAATTTAATTTGTATTAATTTTATATATTTTTTAAATCTATTGTATTTATTATATTGTTTTATATATATATATATACACGCATGTACACGCATCGCATTTAAATAAACATCAGGTGGAAGATGAAGCTTTATTACAATGTGTCTTGTGTGCATTTGTGTTTACAGAGTAAATCCTGGCAGCTTAATTTTGTATTATGTATTCAATTAAATACATAATACAAATATATATATATATATATATATATATATATATATATATATATATATATATATATATTTGTATTATGTATTTAATTGAATTTAATTTAATAGATTTTCTTTATTTTAATTTAATTTTTTATATAATATATGATATAACATTTTTATCCATTTATATACAGTACATTTATTTTTCATTTTATTTATTTTATGGAATTAATTTTTTAGTTTAAACTAAAGTTAAAAAAAAAAAAACTGTTGAATGCCTAGCATCAACCAATGCATTTCAATGTACAAATTATATTTGACATTTGACTATACAGTGGTGTGAAAAAGTGTTTGCCCCTTGGTAAATACGAACAAAGATGGCTGTAAAAAATAAATCTGCATTGTTAATCCTTTTGATATTTTATTTTAAAAATGAGCAAAAATCGAACCTTTCATTGAAGTAAAAGAATTGAAAGTTGGGGGGAAAATCACATTATGAAATAAATGTTTTTCTCCAAAACACGTTGGGAACAATTATTTGCCCCCTTTTATAAAATACTTTTTGCAACCTCCTTTTTCCAAGATAACAGCTCTGAGTCTTCTCCTATAATGCCTGATGAGCTTGGAGAACACCTGACAAGAGATCAGAGACCATTCCTCCATACAGAATCTCTCCAGATCCTGCAGATTCCCAGATCCATGTTGATGCTTCTTCTCTTCAGTTCAGCCACTCATTTTCTATAGGGTTCAGGTCAGGGACTGGGCTGGCCATTGCAGATGCTTGGTTTTGTGCTCAGTGACACATTTTTGTTTTGATTTTGATGCTTGTTTTTGGATCACTGTCCTGTTGGAAGATCCAACCACGGCCCATTATAAGATTTCTAGCAGAGGCTTTAATAAAAGGGGGCAAATAATTGTTCCCAACGTGTTTTGGAGAAAAACATTTATTTCATAATGTGATTTTCCCCCCAACTTTCAATTCTTTTACTTCAATGAAAGGTTCGATTTTTTTGCTAATTTTTAAAATAAAATATCAAAAGGATTAACAATGCAGATTTATTTTTTACAGCCATCTTTGTTCATATTTACCAAGGGGCAAACACTTTTTCACACCACTGTATGTGAAATAAACTAAACTTTATTTATTTAATGCAATATATTTATTTTTACATTTATTTTTTATGTATCTAATATATTATTATATAAACTTATTTAACATTAATTGGTATACATTTATTTTTCAATGGATTTTTTTAAATACATTTATTTATATAATATATCAAATTAAATTTGTAAACATTTATTTTATGGAATTTTTTAAATTGTAATTGATGTGTTTATAGTGTTTGTAATGTGTTTCACCTTTAAAGTGCAATACACACACATCTGTCTTTCATTTATGATGCCATGCCTTTAGAATAAATGAAATGATTGTTATTATGAATGATTGTCCATTAATGTGGATGCTAGTTATCATTATAGTTATCGTTAAAGCTTTCGTTCTTTGGGCTCATTTGTTGTGTTCGGAAGAAATAAGAGTGTCTGTTTGTGTTTATGCTTCACATTCTTCAGCATGTGCAATCATTGTACTCTTTGATGAGCAGAATGTAGTACTGCGAGCTTCTCTGAGAATGTGTGTGTCCATGTGTGTAAAACAGTGTGAGGTCGTGTAAGCCTCTCAGCCATCGGCATGCCAAGGAAAAGCCTTGTAATTCTAATGAAAGCACACTTCCAGTTTCGAAGCCCCTCGGATTGATAAGCTACAGATGGAGGGAAAGACAAAAGACTCCAATTAGGATTTTTCGCATACATACAAACTCCCAGCAGTACACAAACACTATCACATTTCTAGGAGCATTTTCACACTCTTCACGCTGCCATCCAGATCTTTTCATCCTCTGATGGTTTCTTCACATTAACAGACATGTGTTACTGGACTCAAGGTGTGTACTGTATAGTGACAAATACTTAAGATCTGTTTTTTTTTCTCATTTCATGTGCTGCGGTTTCTGTCATCTCAAACAAAGGTAAGAAAACAAATCTCCTTGCACTACTTCATTTATGCATGTCTGGTAATTAAAATATTCATGGTTGAATCCCCATTGATAGCGGAAGGGAGCAGCACTCCTAGCAGTATTGGGCCTCGTTCTGATTCTTTGACCACTTTTTAATAATACCAAAAAAGTTAAAACCGTTTCATATTTCTGAATAGTTTTATTTACCGAACTTTACAGCTCTGTTCCAAAACCTAGTGAGCTGACTCTTCTGAGGGCAACATCCTAACTCAAACAGAACTTCGAGTGGCTGATTTGGAACACTCTCAACATCGGAACTAAACAGTTATTTAAATACAGGGAATGTGGTGATCCATTGATATTCATAAATGTGTATACATCACATATTAACAATTCGTTTTATTTAGTCATTTCATTATTTTTTTATATTTTTTTGGAATTAATACTAAATAAATAAACTAAAATATACATCAACATTTCTTTTTCCCCACACACAGTAAAAAAAAAAAAGTTGGACTAACTTAAAGTAAGTTACCTGGTTGCCTTAATTTTGAGTTCATTGAAATTAAAAATTTGAGTTAATACAACAAAGGAGATTATTTAATAAATAGAAACTCAAAATATTATGTTATCTGAACTACATTATCTAAGTTGATTTGACAAAATATAAAAAGTTGTGATAACAAATCATCAAAATTCATTTTTACAGTGCAGAGCTTGCATTTTGCCTTTAAAAAAAAAAAAAATTTTTTACTTAAAGCATGCATGTGATGCCACCTTATATTTTGCCCTGAACAAGATATCTAAGGAGGCAGTATGATTCACGATGCAAAGACCAATTTCCAATATTAGTGTGTGCATATGATGTCTTGAAATGCTATCTATGGAGTCAGCTCACTTGGAACAGAGCATATACTGTATGTTTCCAGGCAGTGGGAGTTTGAACAACATTCATAGTGTGAAGTTTAGGGGCAGTTATTTCTGAGCACAATAATAGACAAGTGTACATCTAGATCCATGTTATTTATGTCAATTCGAAAAATGACAGGCTGCAGATGCGTTTTGTCTGTCAGGTGCTGTCATTTATATAATTTAAGTGAGTGCCTCTTTTGAAAGGGTTCAGTGTCATATCTCCAGAGTTGCCACTACATCTTCAGTCCAGGTTTTGGCCTTTGGTTGTTTTGTAGAATAAGGTCTGATTGCATTGACTTTGCTCTAAAGTATCATGTGAAATTGCCACGTCCAGTGTGACAGTTTTTTTTTTTTTGCTCAACTGTTCTTTAACAAGATTAACTGGTCAGTTGCGATAACTTTGTTTGTATCAGGGCTAGTCTTATCTCTTGTCATTTATGATCTTAGAATTAGAAGAATCTGCAGAGCATATTTTATATGAGCTGTTTTATAGACATATGCTCTTAAAAATAAAGCTTCTGAGGTCTGGTACAAATATGACATACAAAAATGCATTGGCTTTGAAATTACGATTACACTGTAATATTTAAACCTGCGGTTGATCCAGAGAGAGCAGCCCTCATGTAAGCTTTATGTTTGAAACCGCTTCACAAACAGACTTTTCAACTACACGGTAGGCTGTATTTCTGTGTTGCAAACTAAATAATAATGAAATTATTGGGATACAATTTGTTATAGTCTCTGATGTAGTATCTGATGACATCGGTTTAATGTGTAAGAGTGTAGGGTTCTGTTTGAGTGTGTTAGGGTTCTGATTAAGAATGTAGAGTTCCTTTTAAGAGTGGGTTCTTTTTAAGAGTGTAGGGTTCTGTTTGAGTGTTTTAGGGTTCTGATTAAGAGTGTAGGGTTATTTTTTAAGAGTGTAGGGTTCTGTTTAAGAGTGTAGGTTTCCGTTTGAGTGTGTTAGGGTTCTGATTAAGAGTGTAGGGTTATTTTGAGAGTGTAGGGTTCTTTTGAGAGTGTAGGGTTCTGTTTGAGTGTGTTAGGGTTCTGATTAAGAGTGTAGAGTTTATTTGAGAGTGTAGGGTTCTGTTTGAGTGTAGGGTTCTGTTTAAGAGGGTTCTTTTTTAGAGTGTAGGGTTTTTCCAGCACCTTGCTGCAGGTCACTCAGTTTGTTTCCTCTCTTAAACTCATGCAACAACATTCACTTCCCTAACCCCCTCTTGAAACACCTAGTTGGTTGAAACGCAATCATCAGAAAGGGAAGTCGTTTTAGAGGCGGAGCAAGCTAATATGTTTGATAAAAAAATGATAAAGACAGATGTTTTTTCCTTTTAGACTAATATACACAGATGAATCGTTCTCGATCAGACCAGGAATGTGGATAAAAGTTAACGGGGTCAGTTTGATTTATCATGTTGACTTTAAAGAGGCTTACCGTCTTGATGCGCACGTCCCACTTGAAGACCCTGTGTGCTACTGATAAACAGGACAGGATCAGCTAGGTACCACTTGAAAAGGGGAGTACATGCTATTCGCCGCTTAGCCTCTTTGTGCCATTTGCATCAGTCTCCATAGAAACCGGGGCCTGCTAACGCCGTTTTCTGGTAGCATGCCAATGCAAACTCGAGAGGGCCAAACACACAACATAGCAATGCGGATTCACAGTGCCACATAACAATGACTTCACATGCATGATTTCCCATCATGCTTCACACACGGCTGATGTGTTCAGCAGGAACCTGAAGCACTGTTGGAACTTTGCCGGCGAATGTCCGTTTTACCTATTATGCACGCATGAAATGCACGCGTAGATGGGTTTTCTCCTCTTCTAGATTACTGAATTAACAATCACTCCTGATGTCTATAAAAGTCAGAAGATGAACCGCAGTGTAAATATGCTTTCATAATCATTTGTTGGACATGGCAAAATCATATGGCATTTTACAACTTGATGTGTTAATTAAAATCTCATCTATTCATTGATTAAATCATACAAGATAACCCAATCTATTATATGGACTTTTATTGCAGTAATTTATTTTATTTTTTAATAATTTTTCTATAATCTTATTTTAAGATCTTGTTTTTGTATTTGTTTTTTTACATAAATTGACCTAATCTGTTATATGGATTTTTATTACATTGCAATTTAAGTTTTATGTAAAATATTTGTTAACAAATTTAATATATATTTTTTTATTTTTGTAAATATTTTGTAAAAATGTTTAAAAAATGTATAAATTTTTATATTTTATATAATATATTTTTTATTAATATTATTTATTTAGTTTTATCATTAGTTGTATTTTTTATTCATAATTATTGAATTCATTTTTTTCTTTTCTAAAATCACCAGAGATGATGACTTGACTTTACTATAATAATATTACTAGGCTACATAATATTATTGTTATGATCATGGTTATGAGTTTAGGTTTTTTGTATGATTTCTTATGATTTTGCCATCTCAAAGGAGTTATTATGACATCCGATGAGAGCGAGTTGAAATGCCTATGCTGTGTCCATCGCCCAACCTGCAGTATCGGTGCGTTTGCAGCTGTTTTTGTAAAGCGATCTTCATCCTCGTCCTCCTCTTCCTCATTGACAATGGAACTTTGGAGGCTTTTCAGTCTTGAGCTCCATTCCAGATGGTTTCTGTTAAGGCTTTTTTTTCCCGCCCCATTATTTTATACACCAAAGTTCGCACAGTGTCTAAAGACAAGATGTGTGTGTGTGTGTGTGTGTTGGGTGACAGGAAATGAAGAAAGTGATATAGAAGGGTGAAAAAAATGTATTAAAGCAATTATTCCATCAGCGAGAAGCAGCTCATTGCTCTTCTGGGCCCTTTTCGGTTGGGTTTCCTGTTTCTTTTTTAATAAATAAGGACATATAATGTAATATTGATTTAAATCCCATCTGTCAGAGTGACTTCATCCACCCCCACTCCCTCTGCTCTTTCTTGGAAAGGAACCATGGACTCGGGCTGCCAGAAATAATTGCTTGTTTGCTGCTATTTGGTTAAAATCTGTCACAGAAAGAAAGAGAGAGAGAGAGCGAGAGAGAGAGAGAGAGGGGAAGGGAGAGAAATGAAAAGCCAATGCTTGCATGTTTAGGCCTCACAAAATGTAACCGTTAGCTTAGCTTGCTCAAAGATGTTCATGTGGCTAAAGTTGCCGTTTTTTGTTTGGTTGCTCATCGTTGGGTCTGTGAATAGTTTGTCTTGTTCCTCTTGTCATGTTTCTGAGCATTCAGGGATTTTAAAACACAAATGTTTTGTGGAAACATGATAAACATTGTGATTTGTGACTGTCAACTGCAGCAATATGGTTAACATTGCGAGGTCTTTGACTTCAGTGTAAGTGACATGGGTGTAGCTGTTGCTCGTGTGTGTGTGTGTGTGTGTGTTTCAGTCTGTCTGCAGGGTAGAGGCTGGATTGTGGCCCAGTTTGGCCGGAGCCCTGCGCGCTGTGCCAGGCTAGTGTTCACAGTGTCTCCATGCTCCCCTCCCCAAAGAACCGTAAACAATAAACCCTCTGTTACTTTTAACCCCCTCACGTGTCTGCCTCTCTCGCTTGCTCTCCACGTCCCGTCTGTCTCTCTCATACGCTTCCCCCCTCAGTCTCCGCTCGTTCTCACTCATTTCGTCTGCTCGGGTTTGATCCCGCTCACCTCTTCGGCGAACGCACATGGCACTGTCAAAGAATAGGGTTCACGTTAGGTTTGTTCTAATAAAGCATTTTATACGAATTATTAGAAATGTGAACCATTATCTGTCATGAAATTAACCAAGCATGAGAGGTTGCTAGTTGTAAATGCATGACGTCTTATCCAACGATTAAAATTTAATTGTTATTTGATCTAATCTGTTAAATAGATTTTTTTTATAGTAATTTAATGGATTTTCATTTTTCATTTTATATTATTTAATGATGTTTTATAAAATATGTAAAAAAATTTAATGTTTTATTATTTTTTTAATTTAATCTTATTTTACTAAAAACATTTTATAATATTTAATAATGTTTACATTTTTTATTGAATTTTTTATTTTATTTAAATATTTTATATTTAATAACATGGAAAAAATAAAGATAAAAAAATCCTAACATATTTGTATTTATTTAATCTTATTTTATTTAAATATTTTAGATTATTTAATAACATTTTCAAAAATTGTTATAAAATATTTTATTTTAATTGAATTTATTATTTTTACTTAATTTTATTTTAATATGTTATTTATATTTTAATAACATTTAATGAAATATTTAAAATTTTATAAAATATTTAACATTTTTATAAAATATTTTAACATTTTATAATTGTTTATTTCTTATTTAATTTAAATATTTTATATTTAATAACATGTAAAATAAAATATTTTATAATATTTAATAACATTGTATAAAACATTTTATATTAAAAATAATATTTATATTTGATTTTTAAAAAAATATTTTTTAAAAGTATTTTAAATATACATTTACTTTACCTTTTTTTTTCATATTCATTTTGTTTTCTTGTTTATTCCTTTATATATACAGTTGTGTGGTAAATTTTGGTGATGGTGCAGGAAATTACGGGACTTAAAAGTTTCAGTTTTTTTTTTTTACCCATTTGGTTGAAGATACTGAATGCGTGAACACGGCCACAGCTTCACTTTCAGGACAGCAGTATATTTTATTACGCTGCTGAGATGAATTCTTTGTTTATGCCCTCAATGTATTTGGTTTATCCATAATCAAAACAATAGCTGGATAGTAATGATTTTAATAAAAGCCATGCAGTGTTTCGGCCGTGGCCCAGTACTAACCTTTCAGATTGCGAGTTTAATGTGGCAATCATGTTCCTCGTCACAGGGCTGTTATCCCGAATCCCTCCACACGCACACACATTATGGGCCCGCGACTGTAAACAGATGTTGCTCTAATCATTCTCTAATGAGACCGGTCACTCATACCCCCATCTGTACGTTTCTACACCACTGAATAGACTAGGATAAATGTAAAATTATAGGAGGCATAACAGAAAAGCCTCCGCGATACGTTGTCACTATTTTTCAGACGCTGATTGAAAACAGAGGCGTTTCTAAGTGTATTTTTGAAATTACATCACTGTGCACTCTTGTCAAAGTATTATACCATATATAAATCTTACAAATGTGCCTAAACGTCGAAATTTTGCAATACTGTTCGTAACATGACAGGCGTACAGTATTTGTGCAAAAATACATGCAGCAATGCGAAAAGACAAGTAGGTGAAAGTGAAACTGATTTGAGCTGTTTATTTAAAAAAAAAAACGTTTGCATTTTAGTTCATGCGTTGTCAAAGGTGAACATGGCCACTGATATGATCTCAATTTATCATTGAATTCCCAGTAAAAAACAGTAAATCGTTACTCGTACTATAGTGACTTTGGTTATACTGCCTACATCTAGCTAAAAATCACATGTAAAAGATTTTAAAATGGTTAATTACATTAGTGCGGTTGCACAAACAAGTCTAGATGAAAGAGTGCGAAGCTTTCAGGGCCAGAAATGGGTTATTTGGAACAGAATATTCAGCTGTTGTACGTTTTACGTTACATTTCAATTAAACACCATATGGTGGAACTTAGTGGTGATGTTCCATAACAAGCATGAAACCATTATGGATACATAAACATTCACCAGATATTAAATAATGTCTCCGTTATGGCAAGTTTTTCTTGTTAGTCCCAGAGGGCGCATTCTTCGCTCTCTCCTGGCACACGACGCCCCCTGGTGGCCTGGAACGCTTTTCCAACCGTTAGTCAGGGTATATATATAAATATATTTATGCCATGTGTTTTATTTTACTCTTTGACAGAGGCTATATACACACACAAATGGCCCGCGCGCACATGTGCTCCGCCGCTGAGCTGTTTTTACCCAGAATGGCAGCATATGTGGGTTTTCTCCGCTTTACTGAATTGAGACCACAGTTTGAATTTTCCACAGCCTCACTCGTGGTTAAAGACGAGGGAAACCCAAAACAATGTGACACAGGAGAGAGAGAAAGAGAGAGAGAGAAGGAGGGAGAACAACAAGGTCATTTAGTGTGTTCTTCTCCAAAGAATGACTTCACTTAAGCCATTAAGAGTGAATGAAAAGCAGACGCCCTGCTCTGCGCTGCTTGAACTTGTGCTGAGAGAGTTGCTGGAGAGGGAGATTTTAGGAGAAAGACAGACGAGAGACACCAGGAAATGAAAACAGGGTCGAATCAAGATGTTGAAGAGCATTGATGAGGAGACTAGATGAGTAGGGATGGGAATCGTAAGGAGTATTGTAACTATTTCCATTTTGTGGTGTGATATCTAAGCTGCTTTGAATATTGTGAAAAGCATATCTGTACATTTGACGAATGAAAAGTGCTTTTTATGACTAGTGATTCTTTGAATGATTCCTACTCTTTGGAGAAAGCACCTGTGTGTTTGTTGTTGTGTGCAGAAGCATGGACCATGATGCATTAGAGGTGCAAAAAAGTGCATATTAGTTGAGTAGTAATACTGTGTGTACTCTGATATTTACAGTAGTGAGGTAGGACTGTAAACTTTTTAAACTTAAAGATGTCCCTTTTAGGGAACTGCCCCAGTGACTAGATTATGTACTCTTAAAGGAACAGTTTTTGCACTTTTCTGAGAGTGTAGTATGGAAAGTATACTATTTTTAAGTTTCGAATGTCTGTATCCCACGGTAAAATAGCAACAAAAAATTCTCTGCCTGCCACATCTGAGGTGTTGACCTTCTTGACTGTATTTAACAATTGAAATACAAATGTCATCATTTTTATTGATATTTCTTTTTTGTAGTAAAATATAATTTTTTTGTTTGTTATTTTAATTATTAATACTTATTTAATTTACTTTATTTTAATTAATAAGATGAATGTTTTTTTCCCTTTTTTTCTTTCTTTTACATTTATGCATAGTTTTGTTTAATGACCTCAGCGCATCTTCTTTTTAATTACTTATTATTTGTGACTTAATAAAGTGATTTTTTTTTTTTTTTTTATGATTCTTTTGGAGGCAGTGAGGTCCATGCTAAAGAAAGTCTATTTATTTTCTTTATATCATATTATTTATTATAAACTTCCAAATATCCAACTTAACATTCATCTAAAGCAATGTATTTTGGCGGGGTGCTTATTTTGTCTGGGTATTTTAGTAACGTGTCCCGTCCACACCGTGAGTGTTCTTTGATGTAAAAACTCATCCTGACAACAGATGATTGCACCAATATTTTTGAAGGACACGTATAAATTAGATTGATCTGCCCCAGTTGGAAAAGTCTGAAAGGTGCCGGACAGATGTGGCAGAAGAGTCTGACAAGAATAACTACATACACATGCCTGTTTTCTACTCCAGATAGCATGAGGAACGATAGAGGAGGACTGTCTGTGTGTGTTTTTATCAGGCTCAAACCCCTCTTTCTCTCTCAAAGACTCTACGTGGCGCTTTTGAGATCTCCTACGTGGGAGTTGATCAAGGTTAACAGCACCGAGACTGAATGGAACAAATGACGTTTTTCACACGCGATGAGAAGACACAGGCGAGCAACCGTCTTCTCTGTGGACGAGGAAAGACATTAAACCTGAATGTTTTAACATTCTCCTCCTCCACAATTCTCTGCAATTAATTCACTCCAAATTACTTTAACATACAGTTTTGAACTTTCTTATAAGCACGATCTCAGTGTTATGGTGAGTTTTACAATTAGGTTTGAAAACTGTTAGAATGCTCCTTATTAGAAATCAAACTGATAACGATGACGTAATTGGGACATTTGGATACTGAATTGTGATTGGTCTGCTAATGATGCCTGTTGTTTATTAGCAGTGGAGATGCGCAGTTTTCACTGTATCACCATGTTTGTCATGCATTGTGCATGACAAACAACACAAAAGGTGTTCAAATGCAGAGAGCTCTGCATGAAACCGTAAGAAAAGTTCCAGATTGTGCACAGTATCTCATATTCTTGTCTTTTCTCTGTGGTGTCCTGTGCTTGTGTGGCCCGGCGCTGGGCTGTGGAGGGAAGCAGGAAATGTATGAACCGTGAAGGCATGTGTTTATGCTGGATAGAGGCGATACTCACCAGCCAGAGGGAAAACACACACCACTGGCCTGTTCTCCAGCTCTCTCTCGCTCTGTCTCTGCATCTACAAAGGTTTTCTTTAAAAAAAATAAACCACTGCAAATTACCTCGTTCACTAAACGACCCATCAAAAGTTTGTACACCTACTTTATTGTTATTCTTTTTCTGCATTTTAGAATAATGTGTGTGTGTATATGTATATATATATATACACACACACACACACTTACCAGCCACTTTATTAGGTACACCTGTTTAACTGCTCATTAATGCAAATATCTAATCAGCCAATCACATGGCAGCGAATCAATGATCAAGACGATCTGCTGAAGTTCAAACTGAGCACCAGAATGGGGAAGAAAAGTGATTTAAGTGACTTTGAATGTGGCATGGTTGTTGGTGCCAGATGGACTGCTCTATCTATTTCAGACACTGTTGATCTACTGGGATTTTCACACACTGCCATCTCTAGGGTTTACAGAGAATGGTCCAAAAAAGAGGAAATAGCCAGTGAGCGGCAGTTGTGTGCTGAAAATCCCTTGTTAATGCCAGAGGTCAGAGGAGAATGGCCAGATTGATTCAGCTGATTGAAAGGCAACAATAACTCAAATAAATACTCATAACAACCAAGTTCTGCAGAAGAACGTCTCTGAACGCACAATATGTTGAACCTTGAAGCAGAAGAGCTACAGCAGCAGAAGCCATACCGATGCTGGCCGAGAACAGCAAACTGAGGATACAATTCGCACAGGCTCACCGAATTTGGACAATTGAGCATTGGGAAAACCGTTGCCTGGTCTGATGATTCAGATGGTAGGGTCAGAATTTGGCATAAACAACATGAAAGCATGGATCCATCCTGCCTTGTATCAATGGTTCAGGCTGGTAATGGTGTGAGGGATATTTTCTTGGCACACTTTGGGCCCCTTAGTACCAACTGATCATCATTTAAACGCCACATCCTACCTGAGTATTGTTGCTGACTAGATCCTTCCCTTTATGACCACAGTGTATCATCTTCTGATATCAACTGCCAGCCGTATATCACGCCACGTATAAAGCTCAAATCATGTCAAACTGGTTTCTTGAACATGTCAATGAGTTCACTAAACTTGAATTGCCTCCACAATCACCAAATCTCAATCCAGTAGAGCAGCTTTGGGATGTGGTGGAAGGGAAGATTCACATCATGGTTGTGCTGCCATCATGTCAATGTGGACCAAAATCTCTGAGGAATGTTTCCAGCACCTTGTTGAATTTGGTATGAATTTGGAAACTGGTACTAACAAGGTGTACCTAATAAAGAGGCCAGTGTATATGGTAGGCTCATTGAGTATTGGTATTTCAGAATTAGTGATACAAGCTGTCTGTATCCATTTGGTGTCTATATTAATAACCAATTAGGACTCATGATGCTGGCAATATAGACACGTCAGCTTCTAGTGGCACCATGTTTGGTTTCTCTGCCCAGCAGAGTCTCAGCACAAGTGTGATGCCAAATCATGTTAAACTATTAGCACATTTCTGCAGTTTGTTTCTGGTTATCAACCAGTGCAATCATCCTCACACACTCCACTCCGGCCAGACATGCCCGTATGTGTGTGTCGGCGCACACATGTGTGATCAGCAGCATGTGGTTTGGGTGTTGAGCTGCACGGTGCAGGGGAGATCTGCGCTTTTCTCCTGACGACCCCCCCCCCCCAGTGCATCCTGGGAAAGCAGGAGGCATGAAAGGGAGGGAATGGGTAGGGAAGTGGGTTTGTGGTTAATTCATCTTGAGATTTGCAGGGAGAAGCAGATTTAGATGCACACATTTTTCTCTCCTTCAAAGTTAATTGTTACAATATTTTTCTGTTTGTACAAATCTTATTCATTCAGTTAAAGAGGTCATATTATGCTGTTTTCAGTCTCAGTGTTGTTTTTGTGGTCTGCTAGAATAGGTTTTCATTGCTGTACATTCAAACAATACATTATTTTTCACACATTTGTCATTGCTGCAGCTCCTCTCTTCTCAGTTTGTCAGTAACGCTCTGTTTAGTTCCTATGAAGCCCCTCCTTCTGGAAAAAACTCAGTGTGCTCTGATTGGTCAGCTGGATCAGTGTGTTGTGATTGGTCAACCACTTCAAGTGTGTTTTGGAAATGTCATGCCCCATACCATAACCGTGATTTTCTACACACTACTAACTAACTCAACCAGGCCTCGTCCTTTATTTTACGTATGCCTTGGGCGGGAATTATTTAAATGAAGAATTTTGTGACGTGTTTGTTCCCAGAAGAAACTCAAGACTACAATGGACGTGTAAACCGTACAATTCAGTGTAAACCGTGTAAACAGTTTTTACTAATGTAGAGATTAACTCCCTCTGGAGTGACTTTGTAACTTTGCAGACCTTTGTCATGCTCAAATAGCAACATTACACACTAAAGAAAGCTGAACATGTAACAGCGCAATAGGTCCTCTTTAAAGTATGGTGCATCTATATGGATGGTCTCCCTGGAGTAAACTAGCAGGGTTGTGCATCATTCAGAATTTGAACTGAATTGAATTGGAAGTACTGTAGAACTATATTAAACTGAAGTGCAAAGAAATTCATAAAAGTGTTGTTTTTAACTAGAAAAACAGATGTGGTCATCATGACAAAATTTAAATGTTGGCTTTAAAAATGACTTTTTGGCAAATATAACCTCATTTAAGTCGTCCATCAGGAAAATGGACCAATTTAGACCAAATTGGACATTTTAGTGTTTGTGACAGCCTGTTAGCTTGTAATGTTTGGTAATCTCGGTTTTAATTGATTTGACCTCCAGCATTTAAAGAAACTGTGGTTGTAGGCATTGACCTGCAGAAACTGGCCGAAGCTGTGTAATCGTGACATTTCCAAACACACGGTTGTACTGAGGCTTTAATGCTGTAAATGTAAAAAAAAAAAAAATCAAGCTTCTTATTGATTAAATCAGTTGAGATTTCATCTGTTATCCAGGGATGTTGCATGGTGTCCTACAGTGCTGGTACATCAGCGTGAGACAGTGATTATAGCTGGAGGGATTACAGTAAGTGCTGTACTTTACTGATTGACAGGCTCAGCGGTTTAGGCCGAGGTTAGTATGGCTGATTGATCCACTTTCCCATCATTCTTTCAAACAGCAGCTTTATTTGGGAGATTTTATTGGCGATTAGCACCAGATTTACCCCAGATTAATATTGTTGCTGCAATATGTATAAAAATGGGGCATGTGGGGAAGTTGTCGCAAGGACTATATCTCTATAATGAATGTCAAATGTCCAATTACACAAAATTACACACATGCTTGTTTTCTCTAGTGTGTTTGTATGTTGGTTTCCAACTCCTAGGGCCCTATCTTGCACCCGGCGCAAATGACTTTGTACACTGACGCATGTATCATTCATATTTTGCACCCGCGCAAAGCGGACTTTTCCCTCCACAGACGCACGTTGGTAAACTAGAGAATGAACTTGCCCTCCCTGGGCGGGTCGGCGCAAAAAAGGAGGCGTGTTCCGGCGCAAACAATCCCTGGTGCTATTTTGCAGTTCCAGAAAACAATTGCGCCACTGACCAGAAAAAAACTAGTCTAAAGTCAGTTGCGCGTACATTCAGATGCTGTTTTAAGCGCGCATGCTTGGTCATAATACAGAGTGTGAACAACGCGCATACACTGTAGATGATTCTCTCATCTACACAGATGCATTTTCCTTTTTGCAAATGATACATTATTATAAGGAAAAATATTAAAACACGAGGGAAATCATTGTTGTGTCCATGACGAAAAATAGGCATTAAGCTTACATATTTACCCAAATTATTATATGCATGTATAACCAAAGCTAATTTGAGTGGGTTTGTCCCATCCCCAATGTCACTTCTCTTTCTTTTACGGCCCTGACGAGAACATCGATCTCCTCGGCTGTGAACCGATTCTGAAGCGCTCCTGGTAAATGCGCCGTTATAATAGTATTGTGCCATGGAACAAGCGCACCTCGTTCATCATGCTCTTAAAGGGAATGTGATATGAAGCTCTGATTGGTTTATTTCACGTTACGCCCAAACCACACCTATGAATAATGAAGCTACTTCAGACCAACCCCTTTTAAACTTGCGTCGGGCGCAATAGTCATTTATCCCGCCGGTAAAATAGCAACAGCGCCTAAGACCCGCACACAAAGTTACTTGCGCGTCGCGCTTGATACTTGCGTTTCAGATCGTTAAAATAGGGCCCCTAGTCTTAAATTACATTAGATATTTGTGAGTTTGTTGGTTTTAATGGAAATGTGTTCTCAGGTAAGAGTATTTTTCATAAATGTCCGGTTGGGGAAAGTTGAAAATGTAATTGTATATGATTTCTATTGACCAAAACAATGATATTGTTTAATTTTGTTGTTTCATTTTTGTTGACAAAAATCAAGTGAAATTCAGATTTTAAAAAGTTGTAATTATGACAAGTCAAAATTTAGATAAAAGGTCAATCTTGTAATGGTATATTATGCTAGAATAGTAGCTAAATATTGTAGCATGGAATAAATGACCCACTGCACCTAAAGAGCTTTTGTTAGTGAAGCTTCTGTTTAAGCTCAGTAAATTCTTCAGAAACTGTGATTTAGACTCTGCTTTCCTTCTGTAAGACTTCATTCCAGCGTGGGTTTGGCCTTCTCTGTGATTGGCGCTACCACCCCTGTCGTTGGCTCCTGTTCATATTGTAAGATTGATTTTCATTTTGAGAAATGAAAACCTGCAAATGCTGGGGTGAGCTGATTTTTTGTTTCGTTTCCCATAGTCAGACGACCGCACTTCATGCAACAAACCTCGACGGAGTGTTTAAGCGAAGGACATTTTTACACAGTACTGATATATCATTAACCCTCTAGACGCGTCCTCAGAGACGCTTACCATTGATCTTTTATGTGGCCTGTGGAATCCCGCCGTTCCTCCACTCGATGGGACACGAGGGGCTTGGGAATGAAGCGGCAATTGCTCGCCAATTTAGCGACTGGAGAAATAAGCAAATTTTCGTGTGGAAAGCAGCGCTATACGACGTCTCATATAACTCTAATTAAAGAGCCATTCAGGGCTGTGTTCTGCTGAAACCATTTCCAGACCTGTATCCTCATCCCCCTCCCCTCCATCCCTGT
This sequence comes from Semotilus atromaculatus, assembly GCA_031834385.1. Classification (NCBI taxonomy): domain Eukaryota; kingdom Metazoa; phylum Chordata; class Actinopteri; order Cypriniformes; family Leuciscidae; genus Semotilus; species Semotilus atromaculatus. The sequence goes on along the minus strand of JAULUF010000005.1, from coordinate 10,570,353 downwards.
TTTTTTTTTTTTTCTTCATTCGTTCATCTTACGATCCCAGTGGGGTACTATCGGTGAGGTATTTCCTGCAGTAAGTCTTTCCTGCGTGGCTCTCGCGCTCTGCCCAGGGAGCCGTGAACCAAAGCAGGCGCCCAGACTGACAGCAACAGGCCATCGGAGAGAGAAACCCAAGCTTCATCTTGGAAGAGTGTCCACGCTACGTCTCCCAGGATCAAATCCAAAATCAGCTTGTCCTCTTTTCTGTGCTGCCTTCAGTCGCAGGTCAGGCGGACCCAAAAACGGGCGATACAGTGCTGTGTACAGAACGCGTACTGGGGTGGATCATCATATTTCACATATGATACATATGTTTCATATTTCACATATGAAAATCATATTTCAATGTACTGTGAAATTTTTTTTTTCTTGGGTGATTTCTTTGTGTGTATGTGTGCATAAGTGTGTATGTGTATATGTGTATGTATATGTGTATAAATCTGTGTGTGTTTGTGTTTATATTTATTTGTGTATGTGTGTATACGTGTTTGTCTATAAGCCAGTGTTTGTGTGTATGTATGTGAATATTTGTATACGTGTTTGTGTGTGTGTATGTATAGGTCAAGTCACATTTATTAATATAGCCCTTTTTACAATACAGATTTTCAAAGCAGCTTTACAGAGATAACTAGCCTGGGTTTCCCCATGCTGCCTTTTTTATTCCCGCTGCTAGGCAGTCTGGATTCCACGGACCAGATTTGCGCCTCAGCGAGGGAACCAATCACAGAACAGGGAGGGAGCAGCGAGACGATGACGACGTCTATGCGACACACCGAAGCAGTTTGTTTATTTCTATGGATCCAACATGGCAGCAGACGCGAAGTTACCTTTCGATGCAGCCTTAGATATTGTTCTAAGTAGTTTAGAACGCAAGTTTATTTTGAAAAAAGAGCAACTTTTCTGTCGCTCTACATACGTCATCTGGTATAATTGAAACGATTAGCTATGAGCTACGTACAGGCGCGTTTGATAGACATTCGTGGCACCCAATAAACGGCTCTGGGCATTCGTAAACCACGCCTCAAATACGAGAAAAGGAACATGTGGTTCCCAGACCCACGTCTCAATGAGACTAGGACTGACGTTAGCCAGGCTAAGAGATAACAGGAAAATAATGCAACAAAGTTTGTTTCCAGAAGAAAATAGCGTCACAGTCCAGCTTAAGTTCAGTGATGTTTTATTTTTGTTTTAAAAACTTTATTAATTTAGTTCGCATATATATATATAGCCCTGGAGTAAATACAATATATACTATATATATATATATATATATATATATATATATATATATATATATATATATATATATATATATATATATATATATATATATATATATATATAAACCTATATAGTATATATTGTATATACTGTATATTCTTTATATATAGTGTGTACACACACATATATACTTATTTAAATCATTTCATTACATTTAAATTTTATTTGTGCATTTTGATTTTATAAAACTTTTTCAATAAACACAATACTATTTTAGAATTCTTCAGAATACATATTTTCTGTAGTACAGTAAGTACCGTAATGTTCTTATTCGTGCGAATGCTTTAAACCATTCATGCGTGATAGCCTAAGTAAAAAAAGATGTGACTTGCGCCAGAATTTTTCTCTTTCGCGCTTGAACAAACAATAACACACACAATTATGCCAAATTGTCGTTTGTCGAGTATCTTCATAACATAAGAGCAGTCTTATGTTGGACATAAAGAGTTGTGAGAGAATGAGGCGTGTGTGAGATCCGCGTCTCTGTCAGCAACGGCTGCTCTTAAAGGGCCGTGTGCAGCCAAAGCTTTCTGTCTGTAAAGTTTATCAAAGAATAAAGGGAACAGAGGAAATAACTCACTGCTCTTGCCTAAAGAACTTGTGTAGCTTTAATAAGGATTTGTCTATATATCTTTTATAATTTATGCAGTGCAGACTGTTTGATAACTTTTAACTTTTAATTTTTATCCAGACATCAATGGCTTATTGATCATTATAGATTTTATCAATCATTTAGTTGTTGTTGCTAGTTTGAGTTGAGAAATACACATTTCAGAATTATCACTAATCTGTGTGTGCATTTTGCTTTAGAACCAAACAAGTTGACTCATGAAACCATTTGTTTATTATATCGCAATCGCAATATTGAACTCTATAATCGCAATATGACATTTCCCCAAATCGTGCAGCCCTAATGTAAACTGTGAGCTAGATAGAGTTTTTGACAGCTTTTCTCAGCTCACCGAGAGTCAGAGAGAGAGAGATGTAGTGGCGTCATCGCTCTTCCTCCGTTCCCTGACCTGAAAGAGACGTTACTCTTTGAGTTTCTGTCAGGCACCGTGTGTGTGAGGCGGCAGACGAGCTCTATTGTTGCCGCTGTACGAGCGTAATGAAGATTTACACTGCAGACTCGTCGCTCTCAAAGCCCCGCTCGGCCCAGTCACTCCACTGACAAAAACGAGTGTCGGCTGTGCTGTTCACTGAAAGCTTCTGGTGTGCTTTCCTGAAGACTCATTTCAGCGTCAGGCTTCTCTGCACGCATCTGATGCGCCAGTCACGTGGTAGAGGAATCTTAGTTGATTTGTCTTGAAGCCTGCTTGAAATGTGATGAGATTTAAACTCTTAAGGCCAGGAATATGTTGTACACGCTTGACGTGCTTCTTGCTGTACTGTGACCGTAACTGACCTCAGTACTCGAGGGGGGCGATAGAGTTCTTTTCAGATCAGGTCTGTGCCATTAAACCCGCTGTGGTGTTATTCAGGTAGATGGATGTAGAAGTTTACCATTTAACTGGCTTCTCTTCAAACTGCTGCTGTGTAATGACAATAGTTGAGTGAAAGGAACAACAGTTTCACAGTTCCACTCATTACACTGCAACAGTTTTCACCACAATTGCATTCAAACACATTTCACAATGAAGCAACTTTTTCTAATTCCTTTTAAAAACTTTCTTGTGAACATTCTTTCCTTCAAACTGTCTTTCCAACTTTTGAAAAATGTAAAAATTTTAGAAGAAATTTTGAAAAAAATTAAAGAAATGTATTTTTCTTTGTCAAATTGTCTTTCGTTTTCTAGCAAACTTTATTTCTAACTTTATATTGAATACTCCTTTTTAAACTTTCTTCCAAACTTACTTACTTTCTTTCTTACTTTTTCAAAAAAAAAAAAAAAGTGTTTCTGAAAAAGTTTGAAAGGAAAGACCTTTCTCTTAACCTGCCAAACTTTGTTTCCTCCTTTCACACTTTTTAGAATTTTGCTTTTGAGCGTTATTTCCTCATATAAAACTTTCATTTGAATAATCTTTATTTCGGACTACAGTTGGAGGAGTTTCACAGTAACAACATCATTCTGCATTGCCAAAAGCTCAGCGATTAACTTATAAAGTGTTGAAGAAACTCAAGTGCGCTGGATTTCTACTCTTTCTCTCTTCATCTTCTTCATGCGTGGAGCTCGTCCTGTGTTTATACAGTATGAGATAGGAAGTGGTTGAGTGTCTTTCCATTCCCTGTTGTATTTCCTCGTTCAGAGCGGCCGATCCGGGGGTAGCTGCGGTCAGCTGCCCACATCTGCAGTTCGGAAAACGGTGCAATTTAAAACCAGGGCAAAATATACAGGAGACTCTCTTTTCATCTCGCTGTTCCCACAAAGGAGAGCAAGAATACGAGATTGGAGAAATGAGGGCTCAGGCAGACCTCTGCCGGATCTTCTTTCCATTTGGATGTGAGGCGTAATCCAGCGTAAGTGAAATCACATGGTGAATTATCCCATCGAGAAGGCAAGACGAGCGCTGAAGGAGACTTTAATGATGATGAAGCTCTCTGGTTCCTCTAATGAAGCCGTTGATTGGATGCTTTCTTCATCTCAGCACACCAGACTGCAAACGTTTCCTTCTTTGAGACGTTTTAGACTTCTTAACTCAAGCAATTACTTATAAACCGTTAAAGACAGACATGCTGTGAGCTCCGGGGTCGTTATTTGACGGTATATGATTTGGTCCACATTATTTCAAATCATTTTTTGAATGAGCATGTTTAGCAGCAACATTGCTGGTGAAAAACTGTTTCTGTAAAGAAATCTCTTTAGCTCCGCCCACCCCCATGAAGCACATCGAAAAGTACTTCAATCTTTAAGTCGGTAGTTTTATATTTATGCATCATTTGTATTTTGATTGTCATTCGCAATGCTTCATGGGATTGTTGTTCTTTCTCTGGTTACATCTGTTGCGTACACAATCTCGTACCTTTGTCTTTTTGTCAGATTTCAAATAGTTTTTTGCTTCAAATTTAAGTTTATAATGTTGTGACTCACCTGATTGTTTTGGTTCATGGCTTATAACACTTTAACACATACTTTTTATAAATCCTGATGGGAAAAATGGCAGGACAAGTGGGTGTGGCTTAATATTCTGTCTCTCTTTAAAGGGATAGTGTGCCCAAAAAATTAAAATTCTGTCATCATTTACAGCAGTCAACATGATAGCTTTGTGTCAGGAAAACTAACTGAAAATCTCATTTGATTGAAATACCGTTGAGACATTTAGCTAGGTTTTAGGCCTGAAACTGCATGAAAAGTAAAACAATTATAAAAGCTGTGACTATAGGAGTCGCATGGACTAACTTCAGATACATTTATGGTGCTTTTTGTCATTTTTAGAGCTTGACAGACATTTTTTTTTAATTGTTTGGAAACAAGCTCCTGCAACATTCTGTTAAACGTGGAAGAAAGGTTTGGATCAACATGAGGATGAGTAAATAATTCTTCCTCTTACTTTCTTCCTCCTGTTGAAGACTTGTCTGTGGGCTAAAAGTAGGTCATCACCAAACCTGTTGCATTAGCTGAGCGTGTCTCTCTTCATTTCCCAGTCTTTCTCTGGACCCCCCTTCTTCTCCTCCTCCTCCTCCTCCTCCCTCCTCTGGGATTTTTTCATTTGCAATTACAGTAATATATAACATCAGGCATTGGGAGATTTAGAGCTTTACCTTACATAACCCAGTGGATTTAACTTTAGGGCTTTGGTTTGACTCCAGCACTGCCTGTGCTCAGAAACAAACTCAAACTCTATCTATATATCTATCGATCTATCTGTCTGTCGGTCGGTCGGTCGGTCGGTCGGTCGTTCTGTCGTTCTGTCGTTCTGTCTTTCTGTCTTTCTGTCTAATACACTACAGTTCAAAAGTCTGGGGTTGGTATAAGATTCTTTTTAATGTTTTTGAAAGAAGTCTCTTATGCTCAAATTATACTGCATTTATATGATCAAAAATGCAGTAATATTGTGAAATCTTATTACAATTTTTAAAAACTATTTCTATTTGAATACAGTAGTCAACATTTGAAGTGGATCAAAAAAGTTAATCAAAGTTGTCCTAAGACAAGAACGGGTATTGTTCAAAAATGTATTTATACCTTTGATGAAAGTTTTTGATCCACTTCAAATGTTGACTACTATATTTTGAATATGTTATAAAATGTAATTTATTCCTGTGATCAAAGCTGAATTTTTAGCATCATTACTCCAGTCTTCAGTGTCACATGATCCTTCAGAAATGTCTTCTCATTATCAATGTTATACACAGTTGTGTGTGTGTGTGTGTGTTATGCAGTGAGTGTGTTGGCGTGTTCTTGTCCAGCAGTGAGCTCTTTTCTCCATTAGAGCTGATTTGATGTGACTTTATTTGAGTGAGGTTGGCCTGTTTCTGCTCGCCCCACTACAGCCAGTTTGTGTTCCTGCGGCCTGCTGGTCCACCTGGCCAGAAACCACAGCCTGTAAATCTCACGTAACAAAGCGTTCCAGCTAGCACCAGTGTTGGCCAGAGACACGAGGGCAACGAGCTACAGAGAGCGATCCGACTGGAGCAGGAAGAGGGTGGGATATTAGCAGAGAAGAATGTATTCCAGAGTGTTTAGAGGAGACATCATGTCATTTGATTCAGCTTGTACACTCAAGAAGCATTTTAATTTCTTTGGCGTACTCCAGCTCTGGGAGTTTTAAGATGTAAAGCTGGAGGGATTAGTTGAGTAAGAAGAGGATGAGGAGGGGGAGACGTGAGCGACAGGGGCCGCTGACTCGGTCAGAGGGATGTCAGGGCGGTCAGCACAGAGATTAGGAGCGAGTGATGGAGACAGATAGAGGTCTTGCTTACATCAACTCAGTGCTCACGCAACCTGGAGATGAGTTTGGGTTCAGTTCAAGAGCAGGACCTCACGCTGCAAGACTGCAATCTGACTTGTTTACTGACATTGAAAAAACTATTGTAAGGCTTTAGCAATGCTGCTAAAACAAGAAGTTATATAACATTATATTATATTATTATATTATATTATATTATAACATTAATTAATGCTTTAGGTACCATGAACCATAGGTACCATATAATGTGTATGCCTATATATATATATAGGCTATACATTATTTATTTATTTATTTTATTTATTTATTTATACAGTACTGTGCAAAAGTTTTAGACCGGTAAGATTTATGTTTTTAAAAGAAATCTCTTCTGCTCACCAAGGCTGCAATTATTTGATAAAAAAAAAAAAAAAAAAAGTAATATTGTGAAATATTATTACAATTTAAAACAGCGATTTTCTATGTGAATATATAGTAAAGTGTAATTTATTCCTGTGATCAAAGCTGAATTTATCATCATCATTACTCCAGTCTTGAGTGTCACATGATCCTTCAGAAATCAGTCTAATATGATGATTTGATGCTCAAGAAACATTTATGATTATTATCAGTGTTGAAAACACTTTCTTTTTTATTACTAAATAAACTTTATTTATTAATAAATCAATACTTTTATTCATCAAGGATGAGTTAAACTGATCAAAAGTTACAGTAAAGACATTTATAATGTTAGAAAATATTCTATTTTAAATAAACGCTGTTCTTTTGAACTTTCTATTCATCAAAGAATTTTGAAAAAAAAATTGTACACAACTGTTTTCAACATTGAAAATAATAATGAATGTTTTTTGAGCATCAAATCATCATATTAGAATGATTTCTGAAGGATCATGTGACACTGAAGACTGGAGTAATGATGATGATAAATTCAGCTTTGATCACAGGAATAAATTACACTTTACTGTATATTCACATAGAAAACCGCTGTTTTAAATTGTAATAATATTTCACAATATTACTGTTTTTTTAAAATATTTTTTATCAAATAATTGCAGCCTTGGTGAGCAGAAGAGACTTCTTTTAAAAACATAAAAAATCTTACCGATCTAAAACTTACTGTACTGTATATATATATATATATATATATATATATATATATATATATATATATATATATATATATATATATATATATATATATATATATATATATATATATATATATATATATATATATATATATATATATATACACACAGTAGTCAACATTTGAAGTGGATCAAAAAAGTTAATCAAAGTTGTCCTAAGAACGGTATTGTTCAAAATTCATTGATCCACTTTAAATGTTGACAAGTGTGTGTGTGTGTGTGTGTATATATACACACATACATACATACATATATTTTATTATGTATATATTTCAATTCATTTTTACCGTATGCATTTAAATTTAGTTCAAAGCCATGCATTAATCTTAATGTTTTATTTATTTATTTTATACTTTTGTTTTTATTACATTTTTAAGTTGTCTGTGTATCTATATTCATTCAACGATGATACAATGTAAAACTCATGACCATAAGACATAAATAAATATAAATATGATTTATCTTTGACTGGATCTCACTGAAGAATTGTGGGTAGTGTAGTACGTTACAGTGAATTCTATGAAACATGACTTTTGGCTGACTTGCATTAATCATCATCATTTATCATCCTCAGTCCCCAGACTAATGGTAGGTCTCAAAAGATTTGTTATAGATTTCTTTAAAAAAAAAGGTTTCTCTAGAGAAAAGAATGAGATTTTTACTTGAATAACACTGCTGTTGTGTTGTAGAAAAAAGGGTGCAACAAACGAAAATGGGTTCATTTTTTCAAACTTTAGTTTGTCTTAGCAATATTTTAAATAGTTTTCATTTTTTCTCTTGCTCATGGTGAAGTTTTCCGGCTAGTTCGACGTTTCATGTTTTGGTTTTTATATTAATAGACCTCTGTTCAACCAAGAGGCATATAGTTGGAAGAAATAAAAAACAGAGGGAACTAGAGGAGAGCAGAGAGGGAGGAACAGGGTGGAAAGCCAGAAGTGAATCATGAACTAAGTGCATTTCCAACCTTTGCAATCTGATTGTCTATTTTCTCAGTGTCCGCGTCCCCTTCTCCAGTGTGTGTCCCGCCCGCGATACTGTTACAACATGTCAACTCTGCTTTTCATCATGGCATTTCTAATGAAACATTCTCGCTTTCTGATTAAGCTTCATAAAAAGAAATGGCTCGCTCAATATTACTGCTAAATAATAATATGAAACCAATTCTTTTTTACTATTTACTATTGGAAAATAAATAACTTGAAATTTAATTTAGCTTTGCTAACATGCATTTAGATACTTCCTAACACTAATACATTACAAAGTTTCTGTCAACAGACAAGCTAGTGTTTTATTCTCATCAGAAGATACTTTGACCATGTGAACAATGCTATTTCTGAAATATTTTGGCTAGTTGGATCACGTTTTCAGCTTGCAATAATTGTGTAGCACATATGGCTTCGTTCCAAAATTCTATTCCGCAACATTGCAGCCCAGAGAAAATTTCCCCTCAAAATTAGTGCAGTAAATGGGTGAAAATCCGGCATATTCCACGTGGGCCTATAATGAACTGTGTAGCTCCTGAGTTTTTATGGCTTGTCAGTCTTGTTTAATTTCAGTCATTCAGATCTCTGCTCGCACACATGCACGCCTCCTCGCATTTTCATCTGCTTTTCTGTTTCTGTCTTTCTGTCGCATCTCTCCACCTATTTCTCCTTTTCTCCATCACTTTCCCTCACACCTCCTCTGCTTTTCCTGTTTTAGTCTCACCCCCTTGTCCTCCCATATCTGTCTCTCTCTCTCTATCTCTTTCCAAAGCTGTTTTTCATAAAGCGTTGGCTGGAATGGCAGATCCCAGAGGCGTAGTGTGAAACACTAGACTCTGATGGAGCGAGAGCCAAACAGATGCAGCCCCTCGTCTCTCTCTCTCTCTCTCTCTCTCTCTCTCTCTCTCTCTTTCTCTCTCTCTCTCTCTCTTTCTCTGTCTCTCTCTCTCTCTCTCTCTCTCTCTCTCTCTCTCTCTCTCTCTCTCTCTCTCTCTCTCTCTCTCTCTCTCTCTCTCTCTCTCTTTCTCTCTCTCTCTCTACTGTCGACATGCTCTCAAAGTTCCTCACTCTTCTGCAACTCTCCTGTGCCCAGGCGCTGAAACACACTCTGTGCTTTTGTACCAAGTTAATCTAAAAGAATTGCTTGAGGTGTGTTACTTATGCGCATTCGCTTTTCGTTGAGATTCAGTGTTTATTTGAGCACTTAAGACTGAATTGTCTCATCAGGCTGAGATTCTTAAAGGGACAGTTCATCTAAAAATGAAAATTCTGTTTGAATCGCTCAAAATTATTTGATGAATATGAGTGCAATATTGTTGAACATATGTAGAACACAATAAGCCATTGAATATGTCCCCTTCATCATACAATGAAAGTGAATGGTGACTTCAGCTTAAGACTAGATTTTCACTGAATAATGACTTAAATTCAGTCAGAATATAGCGCACAAATCATATGGACATCTTTAAGGTGCTTTTTCAATACTTTTTTTTGTGTCAAATATGGAGATTGACAGCTGCAATCCCTATTAGTGCTGCACGATTAATTGAAATAAATCCGAAAATCGTGATATGGCTTAGCGAGATTATCAAATCACGAAGACTGGGATTTAATAAAACGAGTAAATATACTTTTAAACCTGCTTTTGTCACCAATAAAGAAGCTTGAAGAGCTCCCTGCACTTTCTCACACACACACAAAAATTGTTTAATGTTTGATAAATATATACCTTTTTTCAATATTTATTTTTTATTCAGTTTTGATTCAAATTATTATTATTATATTGGTGTTTTTTCTTATGTACTATATTTTACAGTGAAATATTACAATATTCATATTTCTTATTTTGTTAAATATCTGTATTTTATTAGTAGTAACAATATTTATACTCATTTCTTTTTAAATAGACTTATTTTACAGTAAATAATTACAATATCTATATTTTATATTTTGCTTAATACTCTTTATATATATATATATATATATATATATATCTTGACTAAAAAAAATCCACTATCATTAAAAGTGTAAGAGCATTCTTCTAAAGCCAGCCGAGGGGTTTGGGAGGACGACTGTGATGGATCTTCTGGGTCTGGTCTGAGGTGTTCTTCGATTTCCACCTTTCCTCCTGTGGGATTCTGTTTCCTCTCAGCGAGCGCACGCACTGCCAGCGTCCCTCATTCCTGCGAGACAGACGGAGAGATTTAACCTGGTGTTTATGACCGGGATGAGTTTGACGCATGACCTCCTGACACAGGATCTGATTTAATATTCTCTTATCTCGGAGGTGGCGTCCTGATGAACGAGCTGAGAGCATTAACGTCTTATCTGCTCCAACAGGCCCAGAGACAGATGAGATACAGGCTTAACTCTGCACCGATAGAGACCGGATTAGATTACGCTAGTTCAGGTTTATGAGTGGATTGATAGATGATGGAAATCTATTAGCTTGAGCGTAGGATCGATGGTGAGCCGCTAAAAGCTTAAACACGCAGATCTCCTTAAATGACCTTTAAGACACTTGTGGGAACAAAAACTCTTTTTTTTTTTTTTCTTCTCATTCACAACCCTTTTTATTTCCATAATGTGAAGTATTTTTAGATTAAAACATGATTTGGGTCATTTAATTATTAAATGCAACAAGCTTTACTCTTAAAGTAAATAGTTACATTTTAGTTTCAGGTGTAGTCTTTCCTCACAGATTGGCTAGGAGAAATGGAGTAAAAGATCCCGTTCTCATATTCCTACATGAAGACGTCCGTCTGCTGTTGGGTCATGTGTTTTTCTCATGGTGCTGTGTATCAGTAATGTGTGTAGGATAGGGGGAAATGTAACAGAAGGAAGTGTGTGTGTGTGTGTGTGTGCGAGCCTGGCTGACACTTGAGGCTTTTAAAGAAAATAGAGAGTCTAGACTTGTTTATTTGTTCGCCCTATCAGATCATGAGATAATGCTCAGACACACGAACTGGTGAATTTCTTTCACACACTCTGTTGCTTCCTCATTTCCTCATAAGTTGTCTCACTATAGCGCCATCTGCAGGTGGGATGTCTCATCTCACAGAGACTCAAAAGCTGAAGATGATTTCGAAAAGAAGTATTTTATGTCTAAGTTTGGTTTCTTTGTGTTATTTTATTTCAGCTTCAGAAAAACTGTAGATTAACTAATTGAAAGAAGTGTTATTTTAGTTCCTATTTTAGGATTATAATATTTATTAATATTAAGAATTAGTTTCTATTTAAAAATTTTGTAGTATGTTTTAGTCATTTTATTGTGAGCATTTTTATCGTATTTGTATTTTTTTCAGTTTTAGTATATTGTATGAGTTGAGTTCTAGTTCCATTTATTTTGAGTTCTAGTTTTGTTAGTTAGCAATAGTGTAAATTTATTCCGATTTGCACCCTAAATGAGATCTCCATTATCAGAAAAATATACTTCTGAACTGGGTTGGGGAAATGCTTTACAATATTGTTAAAAAAGTGACTAATTGTGTTACTTAGTTACTTTTTGTGGAAAGTAATGTGTTGAGGTACTTTTTCTCACCTGGACTGGGCTTGTTCGTTTGCGTTTTATTAAAAATAAAAATGTTTTTTGCAAATGTAAAGGCCCTTTAACATCAGAAGTGAAATGAATAAGCCTCAGGCTGAAGGAAATGCTAATTCACTCCTGTACAGTAGAGGGCGCAACTCAAACAAACCTTTCAGCTGTGCTGCCATTCTGGATCGCAGAAGAATAGGACATGAACAGAAAGTTCCACACACGTGATTTCTTTGTCATTGTTGCTTATTCGTATGGTTGAATTGGATCATTGAAGGTCCGCAGCAAAGACATTGGTTAATAAAGTGAGATTAAATACATAAAGTACATTTTTATTATTTAACATTCTTGATTATTGCAGGTTTGTGTAAAATTCTCAGTTTGCGTTTCACTGTTTTCATTAATTTCGTGGAATACACCACGCACACACACAGCGCCGCTGAACTTACGATTTTTCTCAACATGGGGACAGGAGAGCTGTCAGTCAAACAAAGTAACTTGTGTTACTTATTTGAAAAAGTAACTCCGATGTTTTGTTGTAAATTTAAAAGTAATACATTACTAGTTGAAAAAAAGTAATCTGATTGTGTACTCCAAACATGAATTCTGAATTTAAAACCTGCTCAGAAATGTATTTCAAAAGAGAGTTAGCACTTTTAATACATTGTAGTGAGTTGTACACAATGTAGTGAGCTACTTGTTTTAGTACAGTAGCTTGTAGTGCAGCTAACAACTAGTCTAATAGGGTGACTGTAGTTTAACTATACCTTCATGATACAGCCCACCGTATCCCACGCTCCTCTCTCACTCACACTATCTCTCTCTGTCTCTTTCTGCCATTCAGACGCTCATTAGCTGAAATAAGCACATGCGCTCTTTAACAGCCGGTCCTTTATGTGTTTGTGTGTAGTTTTACAGCGCTCGTAAAACACCTCCACTCAGTTTGGAGTGATTATCTGTGCGTTTACCAGCCCAAATAAATCCGCCGAGGGTTTTCAGCTGCTGGAGTGTTTTTGCTCTGGATTTCATGGTTTTGATTGTGCAGTTGTGTAACAGAAGCGAGACTGGGTTTGGGTTGTGTTGTTGTTCTCTTTTGGGCCCGTTTGTTATTGAGATGCCGCCTGCGCTGGATTACATTTCAGAGAAATGGTGTGTGAATGGTACTTTATAGTGTGTGCATTGTGTAATTGTGTCGTGAAGAGGGAAGACCTCACATGAAAACCAGATGGACTGAAACAAAGAGAGAGTAGAGTAGTCTCGGCATTAAGCCTGGTCCACTTTACATCTTATTCTGGTCGAAAAGCGTCCATTTACACAGGAAGAGAGGAGCGTCTGATTGACATGTGAATCGACCAACTGCAATATGTGTTTCTTAATGTGTGTTTGGAGTGTGATTTACTGCTTTTTTTAAAGCACTCCTCAGACTGAATTTTTTTTTTCTAAATGACATTTCACTTGCATTTGTAAACACAAGACATCTGTCATTTCATTACAGCCCTCATGGCCACTGAAGCCTAAAAGTTTGAGTAAATGATGACAGAATTTATGAGCTATACTTTTAATAGACTTTTTATTCATATGGAAATATGAAATACATTTTTTTAATGAAATTATACTCTAAATAAGAAACTAAAACTGCCAGTAGGTGGCAGTAAAAGTCTCAATGAGCAAGTCATTGAATCATTCATTCGATTCATTCAAACGGCTGATTTATTCAGAAATGAAGTAAATGGCTCTCTTTATGAATGAACAATTGAATCATTGCTTGATTCACTCAAAACGTGGATTCATTCAGAAACTAAACACTGCTGTGTGTTGCTCAGAGACGCATGACAGTTCTTTGGCTTTATATTTTTGTTGGCAAAATGGAGCAAAAACAGACAATATTGCGTCTAAAAAATAACACAATATTAACTTCTGTTTTATTGAGCTGTTGTGTTTTATATGTGTGTGTGTATATATATATATATATATATATATATATATATATATATATGTGTGTATTACATTTGCACTCTTGCTATTGCTAAAACATCACTCGTGTGATATTGCTACATCATGATTAGGCCTGGGACAATAAATCGATGCATCATGAATGGAGAAATGATTCTGAGATTTTCCGAATGCACCGTCGGTTCTCTCTCGAATTGACTCTGAGGTTAGTTTTTAACAGCAGATGACACTGTGCTTTACAAACTGCCGTACTCTGCTTGCTTCCATGCCTTACACTCACCACTAAAACCTTCGATAAAATAATCATTCATGAAGTTTACAAGGGTGTTTGCAGTGGGCTGTTTACATGAATCTTGCATCATAAAAGCATTCTGAGGCACAAGTACACTCTCAGACGCAGAAGGCACAAGCGCTCGTCTTCGTGAGCGTTTGAGCGTGCGGTGAAAAGCTAGCATGCAGAGTCAATTCGAGAGAATGGCGATGCATTCGGAAAATATTGGAATCTTTCCATGAATCGTGATGCAGCGATTTATTGTCCCAGCCCTGATCATGATATAAATATGAGACAAAAAGTAATACGGGGCATTTTTGCCCTGAGATATTGAAATTGCCGCATTCTAACTGTATTTTATAGGCTACATCACACAGTGAGCTGTTGCCCTGCTTCATGTTCGTCATCAAATTTGTTATTTTTACCCATTACTTAAATGAACGTGTTAAATCGGCAGCCCTAATAATATTATATTATTATTATATATACATGTATAACAACATCTTTGCCTACACCTCAGTGTTTTCTCTTTTTGACTAAGATTTTGGATGCTCTCGCTGCTTGCTTCGCTCTGCTTTCAATCCCACAATCCCACAATCCCACGGAGAAAGAATTGAAGACACGCACACAAAAGGTCAGGGTGTGATGGCGTGTGTTACATTGTGGTCGTAGCCCCGCTCTCGCTCTGTTGCGTTCACTCCATCATGCAAGAACAGACCAACTCTCTCTGATCTCAGCCAACACGTCTCTCTTTCGCTCTTCCTTCTACACTCCCTCTGCTCCACTTTCTTGGCAAGATCCGACGTTCCCACAGCTCAGCCACGTCTCTCTCCCTGTCTGTCTCTCTCTCTCTCGGTTTCAATCTCTCTTTTTGGCGAAGCTGGCCTCGCATGATCCACGCACACACGCTCATATCATCCTCATATCTTTTAGACTCTGATATACAAGCTGACTTGTTAGCATACTGCACATATTTCAGCCTGTAAACAATCATCCCAGAACCCCATTATTTCACGTTGCGCCTGATTTGTAGTTTCTGAAACCATTTTTCTGTGATTATGAAAACAGTCTTCCAAACAGCACAGACATACTTAGAAAGTTATCATTTATTAGTGGTGTCTGCTACTAAGGCAAGAATCACTAGACTTCAGGTTCATACTTGGTGTTAGTGATCTGAACAAACCCCTAACTCTAAGTATAAAACTTTCATGCATAATTCACAGCATAACAGATGTGAATTAAATCTCAAATCATGTTTGAGTACAGGTGTGCTGTTTTTTTAAACAATCGGATGTGATATTTTCAGAATATAAAACAAGCAGGAAATAAAACACGAAAAACACCCTCAATTACTTAAATTAAATTAATTTAGTGACCATTTAACAGTGTCACACAAAAAGAGTTGTTTAGAAATTATCTGTTATATGAATATTAAAGCCTGCATTAAAGAATAATACATACTGCATAGTACCGTTTAAAAGTGTGTTTTTTTTTTTTTTTTTAAATAAATGTATATTTTTATTCAGGAAGGACACATTCAATTGATCAAAAGTGTCGGTAAATAAATTTTTTATATATAACAAAAGATTTGTTAATGATAAAAGATTTAATGATCATTAATGGAAAATATATCTTGGTTCACACAATAATATTGTTGCAGCACATTGATAATAATCAGAAATGTTTCTTGAGCATCAAATCTTCAAGGATCATGTGACACTGAAGACTGGAGTAATGATGCTGAAAATTCAGCTTTGATCACAGGAATAAAAATTACTTTTTAAAATATATTACCATAGAAAACAGGTATTTTTTTGTAATAGTATTGCACAATTTCATTGTTTTTACTGTATTTTGATCAAATAAATGCAGCCTTGGTGAAAAATATTACCAACCCCAACTGTAGTGTATCTTTGGAGTTCAAAAGAAAGCAAACATTATAGAAAGTTGTTTAAATTCTCTCTGAGGTGTAGCACGTCATCTTTTTTTCCTAGCTCACCAGGCCAGGCCGTTTCAGTGTGACCACATGCTTTATTCTAAATAAAAGTAAGTTTATTTCAGGCCAACGTTTACCTTCCTGAGGTCAGCAAACCCTCGTTCCCTGTGTCCTTCGCTCCCTGGTGGCCGCTGAGAGTTACTACACAGATTTCAGCACAATCACCACTGTGATACTATTTGCACCCCAGACGTTGCATTCACACACGCTGATGTGTGTGGCAGTGTTTGCATCGATGGAAATACAGATGGAAGTTTTAAATGCTAAATTGGGGCGACGACACTGAAATCACAGCGAGCAAAACACCCACGGAGAGATGCGTCCGTGTGTGTGTGCGTGTTATCGCTCTCCTTTAGGCTCAGTTCTGCATGGGTAGTAAATGGATTAGATTACGATAAGGTGTGTGTGTGTGTGTGTCTTTGATGTGTGTACATAGTAAATGTATAGATTAGATGTTGGCCGTTATCCTCTGAGAGCGGCAGACTGTGTCTATCTCTGCCAGCTGCTTGGTTACATCTCTCTAATCAGACGAGAAGAGGACAGAACATGAAAGAGATGGGCGGCACGCCAACTTTCTCTCGCTCTGTTTTTCTCTTTTTTTTCTCCTTTTTTTCATTATTTTTTTTTCTTCCATTTCCAGTTTTTCAGTTCTCAGCCATACCGTGTGTCCACGCCGCTTCTTTTGCATTAAAGCTGCTGTTGTGAACGTCTCTATTCCCCCTCCCCGCTCTGGTTCTCACCGTCTTTCTGTGCGCCGGGTGTGTAGTTGGCAGGGAGCGGGCACAGACGGGCACACAGATGGGCAGCGGGCGATGCAGGGCAGATCCCTACACACCTGCTCCTCTTTGGCATGACCCAGACCAGACAAACACACACACACGCACACACACACACGCGTAAACAAAAACATAGAGAATCTACATTTGTGTGTCCGTAAACAGAACGTGCGCATGGGCCTTAAAGGAACAGTTCACTCGAAAATGAAAACTGTCGTTATTCACTTTCCCTTATGATGTTCCAAACCAGTCTTGTTATTGTTAAATACAACTAAAACAAAAAAACAAAGCAAAAACAAAAAATTGTTAATTGAAATTAAGCTAATATAATATATTCTAATATAAATATTAGCTGAAACATTTGAATGAAAATGAGAAATGTCGCATTGCAACTAAGTGAAATAAAATAAGTTGAAGTACTATGCTAAAACTAAAACTGAACTAAAAAAAATAAGTTAAGGCTGAATGGGAATATAAAAATAAACCAAATCTAATAAATATGACAAAAGCACAAATATTACTAAAACTAAAATGAAAATGAAAATGTATATTTTCATATTATGAAATATTGGTGTACCTTATACTAATAACTTATAATATTTGGAAAATAATTGGTTTATATTAAGTTTTTTTTCTAGTCATAATAATACTGTTAGATGTATTCATTTAAAATGAAAAATAAAAATAAAAGGTAATTCAATATATTAATAAATACAATAACATACAAATAATACTAAAATAATAGTTTTTAATGTTTTAATTCGCAACACTGAGGAAGTTTGCATCGTTTTTTTTTTTAGCTAAAATTAAGATGAAAATTATTGGGGGGAAAAGCATTTTCTTAAGCTGTAATAAAAATAAAAAAACTTAAGAAATATGGAAAATATGAAGTCATTTAGGAAACAGATTGTTATGGTTTTTTTTCCAGTAGAACTGGATGGTGACCAGCTGTCAAGCTCCAAAAAGGACATTAAAGCACCATAAAAATAGTACATATGGCTCATGCTGTGTCCAAATTGAGGTTTCAAAAGACTTCATATAGAGTAAAAGCAATATATATGGCTTTTAATGGCATCTGACCACATTTACTTTCATTGTGTGGAAAAGTGCAGCATGAACGCTCTAACAAACATCTCCTTTTAAGGTCCACAAAAGAAAGTTGAATGGGTTTGAATGGAATCACATGAGGGTGAGTAAACAATGACCAAATTTTCATTTTTGAGTGAACTATTCCTTTAAATGAACACAGACATGTACAGCCATCAAACAATGCTCAATATGCGATATGTGTGGCCAGTGATTGCATCGTCAACATTCACACACTTACCCAAGCGCTACAAATGCACATACATGCTCACAGACATATGTGCCAGAGGAAACACAAATCCATGCCCAGTTTTTCACCGTAATACCCGTGTGCATATGCACACGCATACATGCTCGCACACACACTTACATGGAAACTCCAAACACACCTGCCACTTTTACACGTTCCCATTTCATATCCGCTCCCCGTGAGCGTTCACATACATATTAATCTAGAAGCATGCACAGGGCCGGGGGGGGTCCGGAGCAGGTATAGACCCCCTTTAAAAGCACAAGCTGCCTGATTTCATTCGCTGCAGGGGCTGCTGGGAAACGCAGGGCTAAGGGGGTGCGGGCACAGGATGGAGTGTGCTTTCATAAGATAGGAAATGAATAAATAAGTGCCGGTGGAGGGGGGCAAATACTCAAATAAAGTCCAATAAAAGAGCTCAGAGAACATCTGTGTGGGATCGCCGTGGGGATTAGGAGGGTTTGGAACATTTTAAGCGCATTACGGATTAAAAAAAAAGGTCAGAATGTTTAGCAACATACCGATAAACCTCTTAAGCAAAACCCAATTGGAAAAGCTGTGCTGCCTCTTCATTCGTTGTGTGTGTGTGTGTGTGTGTGTGTGTATACCTAGGGTGTGGAGGCGTGTGCATTGGGTTTTTGTTTTTTTCAGGGAAATGCATTGCACATTTTCATGCGGTATACATTTTCCATGTATTTGTCATCATAAGCCGTGACGTTTGAATCCAGGGGATCTAACATGTCTCTCCAACTAAAACACACACACACACTGAGAAAGAGAGAAGTAATGTTTTCTCTTTAGGGTAAAGATAAATTTGGACCAATTTCACTTGAAGTTAAGTCAAAATTGACCTTATTTTACTTATGGACTTTTTGTGCACATACTTCTTGTGTTCAAAAGTTTGGGGTCAGATTATAAGTTTATATTTTAGTAATCTTTCATCGAAATGTAATCAGTTCAGTGTAGAGGCTCCGCTTCTAAAACAACTTTGCTTTCCATTTGATGTCATCTTTTTTTATGTTGTAGATTGTTTTAGAGTTGTTGCCAGGAGTTAAACTGAACTGTAAAACCCTCATAAAGAAACAAATTGTTGAACCCTTTGTGCTAGTACTTTATAATTATATTTGCTTGTAATTTTAGAAGTAATATTCTTGTTGGGAAGTTGGGAAGCGCTAGTTAGGATGCCATGTAGATTTTTAGCGTAGATGCTTTGGTGTTTTGCGTGATTATTGAGTGGTTAAAGTAACATTACAGATGGCACAGGTATAGTTGTGTGTCAAAGTTGAATATTCAGGTTTAGAGGTTTTAGTTCACTAACACAAACTTTGAGAAATAAAGTGATGCCTTTGCAAAAAGATTTCGAAGATCCTATAGGTCATACCTATTTAGATACCTCTACAAAAGACAAAACAAACCAAAATGGTGATTATAATAACAAATATGTCTTTCTCTCTCAAGCACGGTCATTTATGAATATATGCATGCTAAATGAATCAATTAGACGACGTCTTTTAAGAAATGGGTGTGTGAAAGATCAGCACTTGCTGTTTGGGATGGTAATAGTTTTAAATACCCTGTCAAACTATTGTTTTCAATTTTAAACTTACTGAAGAAGTGCTTTACCATTGTGTAATGTTAAAACCCCATTGCCACTGTGTGTGTATGTGTTGCGTAGTATCTTTGGCATGGTGTGTTCAGGGGTCCTTTGACTGTGTGTGCTGGGAAGATAAGGATTAGCATGAACATTGTTGGATGCAGTAGCATGTGTGTGTGTGTCTGTGTGTGTGTGTGGTTGCATGCTGATAACAGTGTTGATTGGACTCCATAGGCTGGAGTCTGTGCTCTAATAATGGACAGTCTCTCCTTTGTGTGTTTGAGTTTGATGATCTGGCCCCCTGCTCATCCACGCTTTGTCTGTGCCCAATAGCGCGGCCTCTCTCATTCACTGGCGTCCAGTTCTGCATAGTGAGCTTCACTAATGTGCCATGTAATTGGATTGGAGGTCATCCGAGACGTCTCCTTAAGCTGCGCTCATACTTCCACACCACCAGAGGGCGCCAATCAATACGGAGTATAGCTGTTCTGAATTCACACAATCCATTGGTAGCCATTATTTTGTTTAGGTATTTAGTTTTGTGTTTAAAATCATCCCTATATACCCTCATTCACTATTCCCTACATTATAGTGAATGAAAACGAGCGAGTGAGTTCAGAGACTGTGTGCGCCGGAAGGGCTGCCGCTTTTGTGTAAATCATTTGAAACTTGGCAAACTGCCAGCTCCAGTAGTAATGAAAAGATTTCTCCTGACCTCTGTCATCGAAACCTTTATTAAATTTAATAAAGTAAAAGGGACATAATACCTGTATAATATTACGCTGTAGACACATTGGACCAGCAGTTTGGAAAATGGATGAATGGATGATGCAGGCGCCATCTTCTGGTCCGATGTGGGAATTCATTCGGCACGACCCTCAAACTGTTTCAAACCGTGCATTATGGGTATTCTCTAGCCGTTGAGTGTACATCAGTTGTACACTCATTATTGTGGGATAGACTAAGTGCACTCGAAAACGTCCACCATGTTTTCGGGAACACCACTACAAATGTCCGTCCCCTCAAATAGTGCCCTATTTAAGGGTATATACGATTTCAGACACAGCCAATGATTCTGATTAGAATCCAATTCACAATCGAGAAAGCAGTGAAATTTGATCATTACTGGCCTGCACATGGTTGCCAGATTACAGCACTTATATAGCAATTAAGTAAAATATTACAATACTTGCATATTTTATTTCTACTAGTCGGCAAGGCAACATTTCTCATTTTGATTTAGTTTTTTTAGTTGTTTTTTTCCTTGAAAACGTAAAGTTCTGAAAATAAAACCGAATTCAAATTATGAATAAAACTATAATAGTGCCTGAGTAATACAAAACAGTTTTTTATAAAATTTTTTTACAGATTTTTAGGAGTTACCTTTTTTAGGGGGACTGAACTACTGTACATCATGCTACCACTAAAGTAGTTCTTGTAAGCATTTTTATAATATATAACATTTTAAAATCAGACTGAACGAGTAAATGAAAGGCCTTTACATCCAATTGGGTCGACTAAAGCATCTTTACTGACGTGTCAGCTCATGGTATCAGCTCACTGTGTCAGCATTTATGAACAAAAAGCGATATTTTCCCCCGTCAATTAGCATGTAGCACAAGTAGCTGAAAATAACCTTAATTTGCGAGCCTTTTAGCGTACAGTGTGTTGGATGAGAGTTTTTCTCTCTGTGAGAGGAGTGTGTGTCTGTGTGTGGGTGCTTTTGTAAGCTAGCTGGAATGCTCTGGTACCGCCAATGCTAAGATGGCTGCCAAGCGCTAAGATGGCTGCCAGGATTCCATACAACAACAGCAGCAAGCGAACGAGGGGTGCAAGAGAGAGAAAAGAAGGAAAGAGGGGGCTGACGCGTTTGTTTTTTCCTTCGAAACGTATAGTGTTGGTTTTTTTAAACCACATTCTGTTGATCCACGTAATTAGTGGTGCATGCTAAGGCTAAACACCACTACTGCTATTTCTCATACTTTGAGCAAATTCAAGCCATATATTGAGACCAGAATATGGACTAGTAAGCGAGCACCCAGAACCCCCCTAGCAACTAGCAAACATGCTAAAAACACTTAAATAACATAAGTATGATTGGCAGAAGAGGTGACACATGTATCAATACTCAGCAGAGACATGGAAAGGCCAAAGTAGCCAAGTGTCATGCTTCTGAGGGTCTATAGTTTGTCAAAACCACGGTGCATATAGAAAAAAGGGGTTAGTGAGTCTTGGCCAACTCAAACAGCCGCAGGGGTCTGGTCTCTCTCCAAGATCACTATACTTTCTAAGATAAAAAGCCTACGGAGACATTGTCCAAACAACTCGATGGCTGCACACCAGCCTTTGTCTACATCTTATGAGCTATACGGCAGAGTTAGGTTTCGCCAGGCTGCTCTCGGATGTATATTTTGCAGATTTATATTTCAGATTAGCAGCGCAACTTCAAGCCTATAATGGACTATAGCCTAAAGTGTGTGTCGCTGTGTTTTTACTCACTGGAAGACAAAAAAACAACAACTGTAGACCCGGCTGACCAAGTCCTGAAGTGTTTTTCTAACACACCTGGGGTCTGTGTTGCCGGGCTAAAGATCTTGTTTCAAGGTCGAAAGACCAGCGAATGAGTTTTGTGGTTTTATGACTTCATTTTGATAATATTATATTAAAATAATTGAATATGGTTTATTATATTACATATTTATTATATTATGTATTGACCTAGGCAGAATTTGATTCTGAAAGTAATTTGAGGTATTATTAAAATCTGTAGTGCAAGCGTTTAGTACTTTACAGGTTTGTTTACTAACCAATCCAAAGTATGAGCAATAGTAATTGTAAGGTGACAAACCTACACTACTGTTCAAAAGTTTGCTGTCAGAAAGATATATATAATTTTTTTTTTAAAGAAATGGGATACATTAAATCGATCATAAGTGTCAGTAAAGGCATTTATGTTACAAAAGATTTCTATTTCAAGTAAATGCTGTTGTTTTGAACCTTCTTTGCAGCAAAGAACCCTGAAAAAAAAATGCATTACAGTTTCCAAAAAATATTAAGCAGTTTTCAACATTGATAATAATAAGAAATGTTAATTGATCATCATTTTAGAATGATTTCTGAAGGATCACTGACACTGAAGACTGGAGTAATGATGCTGAAAATTCAGCTTTGATCACAGGAATAAATTACATTTGACAAAATATTAACATACAGTAGAAAACAATTATTTTGAATTGTAATGTTTTCCAATATTACAGTTTTTGCTTTATTTTTTATTTAATAAATGCAGCCTTGGTAAGCATAAAAGACGACTTTCAGAAACATAAAAAATTCACAATGACCACAAACTTTAGAACGATAGTGTATGACAAGTCAAATTCCAACTAACAAGACAGAACATCAGATTTCATGTATAAAGGTCCAAAATGTTCCTGAATATCATGTAAATGATCCAGAACCGGAGCACATTTTGCATGTCTCATTTCCAGCTGCGTCGCCTCAGCGCTACATTGAATGTGTGTTGGCAGAGAATATTCTGAATGTTCTACATCTGCTAATTGATTCAGGCACCTTTGGACTGAACCCAGACGTCCCATGTTTAATCTGCTCTCTTTTTTCCCTCCTTCCTTTCTCTCTCTCTCTCTCTCTCTCTCTCTCTCTCTCTCTCTCTCTTTCTGTCGGCTTTGCAGAATCTGGACAATCGGATAACTCCAACCAACAAGGAGAAGCAGACATCAAGCCTCCGCCCAATGGTGTGTCAAGCACGACGAAAATCTCACACACACACACACACACACACACACACACACACACACACACACACACACACACACACACACACACACAGACTCTCTAACATCTACATCTCCTAAAGGTTCCCATAGGATTTTACAGTCTAATGCGAGACGACATAGAAATTAAAGTCTGCATTTAGTTAAAACTTCACTTAAAGGTGCCTGGAAGAACCAAAAAGGGGTTCTTGGTTCCCCGGAGAACCGTTAAAGGTGGGGTATGTGATTCTCTTTTTTGTCCATTTTTTCTAAATCACTTGAAATCCTATTCATAACCCACTTACAGCCACTGAGTTAGAAGCACTGAAATGAAAATTAATCAATTTAATCATCTGTGGAACGGGCAGGACTCGAAAAACTCCAGCCAATCATTTCCAAGACCACCTAGAATCATTGGACAGTAAGTCCGTCAATCAAACGGTCGTACCATACCCCCTCCCCCCTCCCCCTATCCCCTTCGTGCGCGTGCCGTGACCCCTTCGTGCGCATACTCAAAGCACATTGCTATGAATCCTGCTTTGAATAGAAGACCGCGGTACAGACGCCAGGGCAGAGTCTCGCGCATCTGAGTTTTCGCTCGTGCATGATTGCGCGTCCATGTTCTTCGAATGAGTGGAGTCAGGGCCAGCGTTGGAGGAAAGAAGGTAGGACCTTTTGAGTTGTGTATTTTCAAAATCTGCCGGCCGTTTTGGAAATCACATACCCCACCTTTAAGTGAAACATTCTTAAAAGAACCACACTGAAGAAAAATGCACATTCCATTTAGTCAGACAAATCTATTTTATAGAAGACAAATATTTGTTATTCGGAATTAGTTTTTTCTCCTGTTGTAGTGTTTGTTGTATAGAAGTAACTCTATATAACCGTCTCAGTTTGCTAAACAAAGTGAAACACAAGTTAGACAAACTAAGAAAGTTCTGCTTTGCTTAAAACGCTTATTGAACTTGGATCCACAAGTAAAAACCATTAGTTTGTTGAACTTAATATTTCAGACTAGCTTTAATTATTTAATTATTTAATTTTATTTATTTATTTTTAACGTGCATTTTTGTAGTGATTTTAATAATCTAAAGAATTTTTTCCACTGCAAAGAACCTTTTCTTCATGGAACCATAATGGACATAAAAAATCTTTAGTTTTAGGAGTTCTCATGTCTTTCCAAACTCATGACTTTCTTCTGTGGAACACAAAAGGAGATGTTAGGTAGTAGGGTTCTTATTGCCCACTTCCATTAAATTAGTGTCAACGTTCTGCTAAAGTTCAACTTTTTGCTCAACTTTGTGTTCCATAGAAGATAGAAAGTTATACAGGTTTTTATCCTCTAGATACTTGGGCTCTAAAGTTCCCAGGAACTATAAACACTAATCTGAAGAACCTATAATGAAACATCAAGAACTATTAAGTTAACTCAAGATACCTACACTGAAAAATTTAGGTTCTTTATTGACAGAATGGTTCCACGTAGAACCTAATTGAACAATAAAGGTTCTTTCTGCAAAGGAAAGAACCTTTATGATTCTATTAGGTTCTACGTGGAACCATAATGCAGATAAAAAAATGTATTTTATAGTTATTTGTAGTTCTTTAGATTATAGATTATTAAAATGTTCTGTACACTAAAAAAACGGTTCTTTTACACACTTGTCACTGAATGATTCTTCTATGACAGCACCATATTAACCCCTTATTCATTCACCCCAAAAAATGGTTCTTCTAGAGGGCTCTTTTTTTGCTGAACATAAAATTCTGAACAAAATAAAAATAAATTGAAAAACCTGATTGTTCAAGAAGCAGTCTGCTTGAGTCTTCTGAACTCTCATCTGGTGTTGTGTGATTAATTAATCTGATAAAGGACAATCTCTGGTTAGCACTGGTATAATGGGCATGATGAAATCCCTGCGCTAGTCAGCGTGTCAGCCACCATATTCCTCTCCAGCCAGGCAACAGATGGATCTGTGGGTGAGCCGCTCTCCATAGATGTGCAAATATGATTGATACCGTACGGCGGTTTATTTACATTAGTAAAGTCACATGCACACCATGACTTTGTGCGAGAGTGCGCAGAAGCGATTTCCATCGGAGTTTATTATAGTACAGTGTTGCTATGTCGGCTGTGACGGAGAATGGTGAAACGCTCATAAATCACTCCATGATTGGCTGATGGGAACCACATGGCTGTGGCGCGGGCGACACTGAGCTCATGCGCTGGCCTCGCTGCGGTTAACCTGCACACACACACACACACACACACACACACACACACACACACACACACACACACACACACACACACACATGCTGACCTCAGCCAGCACTACAGATGGGTGTGGAAGCATGGCTCATTCACCCGTTTTGCCCACACACAAAAGTACATATTGAAATCCCATATGCACAGCAAAAGCAAATACGTTTGTATATTTGTATGTAGCAACACACACACACACACACACACACACTTCAGCTGAACACACACTCTTGAGTGTGACATAAAGCATTTTTAGTGTCCTCATTAAGCTTTAGCTGAGATTGGAGCGCTGGGTTGGAGTTTAACCATAAGTACAGGGTAGCCTGTTATTCCTTCGAGATG
Source organism: Semotilus atromaculatus (assembly GCA_031834385.1). Taxonomy (NCBI): domain Eukaryota; kingdom Metazoa; phylum Chordata; class Actinopteri; order Cypriniformes; family Leuciscidae; genus Semotilus; species Semotilus atromaculatus. The sequence goes on along the minus strand of JAULUF010000005.1, from coordinate 10,544,219 downwards.
GAGAACATGTGCCAGCCGATGACTGTAATTATATGCTCCCGGCTTTTTTATGACAATTGAGCCGTGTTTATTTTGTGTGTGCGTGTGTTTGACAGGTGCAGATGAGTAAATATGGGTTTTTTCCCAGTGTGATTTGTTGCTGTAGTGTGTTTTCATTTCTTGTCTCTCTCTCTCTCTCGCTCTCTCGCTCTCTCGCTCTCTCGCTCTCTCGCTGTCTCGCTGTCTCTTCAGGGCACTTGAGTTTCCAGGACTGCTTCGTGACGTCAGGCGTGTGGAACGTGGCGGAGCTGGTCCGTGTGTCACAGAGTAAGTCACATGAGCAGTGGCTTTCTGATCAACAGCCGCCATCACTCTTAAATATCAACCTTTCATTGGAACTTTAAAGGCTTTTTTTTATTATTGTAAATACTTAAAAATCATCATTTTTTTCAACAGTAATAAACAGCAAAAAGCTAAAAAAAACAATAATATACACTCATATATTACAGACAAAAGTTAGATGTTTTTTCAAAGTAGGATTCTATGTTAGTGTATCGTAAAAATTTAATTTATTCCTGTGATCAAAGCTGTATTTTCATTTTGATGCTCAAGAATCTGATGCTCTTATTATTATCAATGTTGAAAACAGTTTTGCTGATTAAAAGTTTTATGGAAACACTGAACATTTTTTTTTTTTTTTATGATTATTTGATGAATAGAAAGTTCAAAAGAACAGCAATTATTTGAAATAGGAATCTTTTGCAACATTTGTCAATGTCTTCACTGACAAGGTTTTTATAGACTCGCGTCACTGGAGAAGCATGTCATGAGAACAGCGATGAATGATGGGATTGATTTATCTGACTTCTCTCTGTCTGCTTCTAATTCAGCACCAGTTGCCACAGCATCCGGACCCAACTTCTCTCTGGCCGACCTTGACAGTCCTGGATACTACAACATCAACCTGGGTCGCCGCTCCATTACGTCCACGCCATCCACCAGGTACACACACACACACACACACACACACACACACACACACACACACACACACACACACACACACAGGCAAACACATTTTCCTATGCCAGGTGTTTTCAATTTTTGGGTGCCAAATAAAAGGGGGTTCCTTGCAAGAGACCACTATGCTAAAATTTAAAAGTTAACATTTTTAATGTGTTTTTATGTGCAATTTTTTTTTTTTAAATGATTCATTTAAAGTAAAAAAACAAAACAATTCTGATTAATGTCATGATTTCTGATCAATCTTTACAAAGCAAAATGAAACGGTAATTCGGTAATGAAACAGTAATGAAAAAATTTAATTTTAACGTTTATTTTATTTATGCAAGAATTATTTATTTAACATTTTTTGTCCATGGACCCCTTACAATTGGTACAACAATATTAGTTCCCTGAAGGTCTTTTTTTATATACTTATATATTTCAATATTTTTTGGGGGGAAAAAACTTGCCACATATTGATGTAAAATATGATTCATTTAATCAAATTGAATTTAAATTAATTTGGCTATAAATAATTCAAATGAACTAGATGGCTAGACTATAATTTTTTTAATTACATCAGATGTTATGCATAAAATAATCGCAGAATTATAGAGGAAAATTGAGACTTTCTGTGGTATTTTTGCCTCAAGCCCTGGTTCATTTCTGACTCTATACTAATCAACTCTTGCACGTCTTAAAACAGCTTTACAAGTCGATCCGTCTCTGGTTTAGTAGCTTTAATGCATGTTGGTAGCACTCACACATTCTTGCTTTCCTCTTTGTCCATATATATATTTCTGTCTCTTTTCTCTGCTGCTCTCAGCTTTGTCTGCTTGATTGCTGTCATTGTTGTCTCTTTACCTTTCTCTTCTCCTGTCCCTTCTCTCTCGTCTCGTCGTCATGTTTCAAACGCTGCAGGACTGAGATGGAGTTGTATGCCAGTCTCCCGCGGAGGTACTCCACTCTTCCATCTCTGCTGTCTAACTCTATACTGTCTTTGCTCATCTAATGTCTCATTCTGCTAAGTGATCTTACATTGCTGATGATTTTGGGTGGGCTGTAATGTTTAAATGGACATATTTTTCAATTGTAAAATTATTTGTAATTAAAACATTCCCATTTTTAAAACCAGTCAAGAAAAGAAAAGAAATGGAAATGATATTAAACCAAATGATATTGCATTTTCAGATGTTACACAACATGGAACATTGTGTTAAATGAAATCTCTTGTGTTAAATTTTCTCTTTCAGCTCCAACAAGCGTAAATCCATTGATGACAGTGAGATGGAGAGCCCGGTGGACGATGTCTTCTATTCGGGACGTTCTCCTGCCCCGGGAGCGTCCCAGCCGAGCGGCTGGCCCAATGATGTTGATGCAGGTACAGTCACTTTACCCAGAAGCCCTCTGGCTCTTCACACGCTCCAACTGAAAAACCTATGCATTTCTTTATATTTGGTGCTGCACCAATGAAAGTCTACATAGTCAGCGTGGACACCGAAATTATGTTGATGTGAACGAAAACAAGGCTGTGAGGGACCGGCGTTCAGTATTGAACGAGCTGGACAATTGTCCATCGAAGACTTATTTATTGTTCTTGTCAAATGAAAAACCGTCTAGTCTGACAAAGCTTTACAATCTACAATCGGATCCAATTGGACTAATTTTTGATCAGTACTTTCACTGAATAAGTGGACACAAGGGCTGTGTGAGGGGCCAGACTTTTCCTTTTATCCATCAACCCATTAATCTCTCTCGCTCTCTCTCTCTCTATCTCTCTTTTTTTCTCTGTGCCTGCCTAGCTTCTTCCTATACTTCTATAGACCACAAGATTAAATAAGATTGGGACAAAAATGCAACATTAACTGCTTTTCCACCCTCAGGCCAAACGGTTCTCATTGCTTAACCAATCCGTTGCCAAACCATTGCCAATCCGGCCCACTTGGTACAGATATGGTTTCATTTTCCACTCTGAGGCTGATAGTGGACCTCTTTTGAATGTAATACAAATGCAACAGTTTACAGGAGATGGGATATGTAAATCGTGACCGCGTTATGGAGGATGATTATATTTCACTCACATATCGAGCTTGGCCCGCTAAAGAGAAACTGGCAGCCAGGGAACAGACGAGTGACCAATCCTAAGAGGCGACGTCACTACACTCATTTACCAGCACGGTTTGTAATCGTGTCGTGCTGAACCAAGCTCAAGTGAATGTGTAACTGGAACTGGTTCTTATCGTTCTTAGAACCGTTCGACCTGACGGTGGAAAAGCTGCTTTGAATTTGATAGAAGCATCTCTCTGTTAATGAATGTTTTTTTTGGAATGTTTCTCTCTGTTTTGTTTGGTGCTCAGCTTAAGTCTTAAAAGCACTTACAATCACCCTCTAAATGATAATTCGTGTGTGCATGTAATGATCTCACAGAATTAGGGCTGAAAAACATTTTATATAAAATATTTCCTTATTGACACTAAAACATTAGTGACTGTAAGCACTAAAAAAAACAATACAAGTTCAATTAGAAATGTTCTTAATTTCTTGTGTAGCTTGTTAGTCATAGTTATGACATTTAAAAGGTGAATTACTGAAAACAAATATGAAAAAGATGATTTTAAAAATATATTTTCACACATTTTGTCAGATTTTGTCTCATTTTACCATATAAATGATACCGTTTCATACAAAACATACTTTTTGATTATTTTTGTTTCCAAGTTTCTCCTTTATAATGTTGCATTTTATTAATTAAGACCTTAAATTAAAATTTTCTGTATCAATTTCTTTGAAATTGCATTGACAAAGCAATTCAAAGCATTGACTCTATTTGAAATATTTACCATGGTCAAAATACATTGGCTGCATCCCATTTTGCCTTCTTGTATGGGGCAGAATTAGCTGAGAAAGCTTCCACATACGTATGCACACTTCATTCATTCATCAGAAATAAATTCAACCATCTACACTAAAAATAAAGGTTCTAAAAGTGATGCCAAGATTCCATGGATGTTAAAGGTTCTTCATGGAATCATAGATGCCAATAAAGAACCTTTATTTTGAAGAGTGTGGACAACTTTGGCATACTATTTTCAGCATACTATGATTTGAAATCAAGTCGTGCAAGATCTTGCATACTATTTAATATGGAAATTATGTGAGCTGTGATGCAGCCAATGCCCATTTGATTCCTTAAATTTTCGCTGCTGCTGATTGGACGGTTTGTGGGATGCGTGTGGGTTTCACTTCTATTGTTTAAGTGCACCTAGAATGGGTTGACTCTGGGAGATAGTGTGCAATACTGTCTTTGACCTCATGCATATGATGTGTATACTGTAGTACTTATGTTGATGATGATTCAACATCGGCCCTAAATTCTCTCCATCTGTCCATGTGATCTCAACCTTTCCCTCTCTCATTCATTGTTAACCCTATTCTTTTCCCTTGTTTGGGTTTTTCAGTGCAACACCATTTGGCCAGTATGCAGGAGAGGAAGATAAAACACGAATCCGATGGCGTGCAGTTTCCTTACCATGGTTAGACCACATTACCCTCATATTATATATGATTGATGTATATGCCACGTGTGTGTGTGTTATCTCTGTCTCTCTTTCAAACTCTCTGCTGCATCGCACACCTTCTCTCTGATTTTCTGTTTTTCCTGGTGATCTGAGGGGGCGGGTGTTTTGTGGCCTGTGAATGTGCTTTCATTTTGTTTTGTGCATCAGAAGTCTCTGTACATCCATTCCTTGTGTTAGATCCTGATATAGGATCCCTGTGGATCGAAGCAGAAGTCCAAATCCTGATTGTCACATAACATAAACACTTACAAACGTGGCTATTGTGTTGCATGCAACAGCGGGTCTTTCCAGATATTTACTTAGCACTTTTGTTTGTTTCTTCTCCATGCAGGATTTATTTTAATTAGTCTTTGTGCTTAAAGGGGTTTATATGCTGTAAGCAATATTTCAGCTGTTTATTCAACGCGCTTGTGAGATCTCAAAGCTGTGAGGCCTGAAACGTACTCTATGCAAGGATGGATGTGAATGCGAACACAAGCTAAATTTCACACATTGCGTTTCACAAATTGTTAGAACGCAATTCAATGTACTAATAAATAAAGTCTTAAATAAATGTAGAAAGTTGTGAGAAAATGAGAGATCTTTTTGGCAGATCTTAAAGTGACAGCAGCCACTAATGCTGTCTGTCATTAATGTTAATTAAAGAACAAAAGTTTTGATAACTTTATTCAATTTCTGTATATTTCCTACTTGTTAGACAGGTATATGCAACTTTAAATATGACATTTTATTATTGGGTTTAGATGAGGATTGTTTTAAGTATTGTTTTAATTTAAGTTCATATAAATTAAATGTTATATTTTTTGAAGCCTCATAAATGTTAAAGGGTTAGTTCACCCCATTATTTACTCACCCTCATGTTGTTCCAAATCTGTAAGACCTTCGTTCATCTTCAGAACACATTTTTCATGAAATCCGAGAGGTTTCTGACACCCCCCATAGGCAGCAACATTATCGCAACTTTCAAGGCCCAGAAAGGTAGTAAAAACATTGTTAAAATAGTCCATGTGACTACAGTGGTTCAACCTTAATGTTATAAAGCAACGGAAATTATTTTTGAGTGCAAAGATGCCATTAAACAAGTATTTAAAATATACTTTATATACTTTAATTCTTTGTTGTTTCTACATTCATTTGGAGATTAACCTTGAAATTATTACATTCTATTAAAAAACTGAAGTGTTTTTAATCTCAATTGATCACAGAAAAAATGTGTGATTGATCTAGTTAATTTTTTTTAATCGGTTGACAGCACTTGACAGATACTATATACAGTGTGTGTGTATATATGCTATATACAGTGTGTGTGTGTGTGTATATATATATATATATATATATACCATATACAGTGTGTGTGTGTGTGTATATATACTATATACAGTGTGTGTGTGTGTGTATATACTATATACAGTGTGTGTATGTGTATATATATATATATATATATATATATATATATATATGTGTATGTATATGTGTGTGTGTATATTAAATACAATTATTATAATATATTTATTATTATTGTGTCATACAGACACAATTTTTCTCTATCCAATCAATTACCCCAAAACAAAAAACAAGTCCAGCTTTAATTTTTTTCTCGCTGCATATTCTGTTTCACTCTCATGTACATCAGACTGGGTGATTCAGATTGACTTTAATGGCACACACATTTGAAGGTAACCCTATCACCCCTTTGAATACGCAAAAACAGATTACGCTGTAGAAGCCACAGTAATGCAAGAATGCCAGCTATGTATGTACAACGGGAACTTGTGTACTTGCACAGAGTGTGTTTCTGGCCTGAGGGTCCTCCTTCATCTAATCACATTCGCTGCCGCCCACGTCATGATAAACACACAGGCGCACAGATCCTAATCTAGGGAAACATGGGTAAATCCCACCAAAAAAAGCCAGTATGCTCAGGTGCTCCTGATGTCATGGGAATACACAACATTCACACACACACACACACCAGAGCTCTGGTCCAGATGGCTCCACCATGTGTCGACAGCGTTGGGAGCTGCTGGGTTACAGAAGACATCTGTTACGCCAATGATGGCGGTGGTGGTGCTCCGAGCGCGTGTGAGTGTGTGAGGGTGTGAACTGCGCTACGCTTCAAAGGTGATTCACTACCTGAATGAGGCTTTGGCAACTCTGCAAGGTGACGGTGTCATTTATCATTAAATCTGGTGTCGCCCGGGGTACACGAGCCGTCTGTGAACCCATTCACACGCCGGATCGCTTCCTCGTGCCCTGGGCTGACACGGATATCATCTCCTCCTATTTTTCATTCTCTCGCACTCTTTCACCTTGTTAGACTGTGGCGCTTTGTCTGTAAACATCTGTTTGTGACGGTTTCGAGAGGTCAGACAGTGAACGGGGGTTCCCACGGGCATGAGAGACCTAGACATTCATGAAAAATGTGAGGCCTAGAAGAGTTAGGCAAAGACTTGGACATTTCTGCGGTGGTTATAACATTTTTAAATGCTGTGACATTTTTAATTTCACAACTAAAAATATTTTAGAAAAATCAACCAACTGCTGAAGTCATTGAAATTTCTGTTTTGAATACAACATATTTTTATTGAATGCTTTAAATTATTTAAATGGCAGGAAATTTGTCTTTTTGAGTGTAAAATGGCTGTAAAATAATTCAAATCAATCACCTGGAAAAGTCATACATTCTAAAGTGAGTATATAATGTTTTTATTAAATGCTTTAAAATATTTATTTAGAAAGTAATTGGTATTTTCTTAGTGTTAAATAAATATACAATTATTTTAAGTTCTATAGTGAATTTACAATGATTATATTAAAAAATGAAATATTTATTTAGAAGTTATTTGGTATTTTTTTGGTGTCAAATTATTTTAACAAAACAATAGATTAAAATAAGCGAAAATTTCTACATGCCATTTTTTTTAAAGTAAATGCTTAAAAATATTTAATTGTGTAAAATAAATGTAAAATAATTTTTTGAAGTCACTCAACCCTGTGTGTATTATTGCTATATATATGCATGGTGGAAGTGATTTGTACTTGGATTTGTGACTTTCTGTGTGTGTTTGTAGAAGTGGGACTTTCTGATGGTTGGACGGTGAATGTGTGTGTCTGTTCAAGTGTTTGAGGAGGCATTATATATGGCGTTTTTGACAGGTCAAGGTTTGTTTGGTGGCCAGCTTGTTAGCGTGGCGAGACTGGAAGGTCACGGGAGCGTTTGATTGGCTGCCAGTCTGCCTGAGTGTCGCGGCTGGCACAACACACAGCAATAACACATAACCCATTTTACCACACACACACACACACACAGGCTAATGTGCATGAATGCAGGAAAAGGAAGATCATAGAAACTGTCAGCTGTAACTATGAAGGTGTTTTGAATGGCAGAGATTTTCAGCAGAGATGCTTGTTTTTAGATATTGCCGCAACCTTACTTCTCTTATTCTATTAATATCTTGCACTATAATTAGCAGTTTCCATCTTGTTTGTAATAATAGTATTATTATATTTTAGAAAAATGTAATTGTTTTTGTTTGCATTGGGGATTAGAAATGAATGTTTTTGATAGTTTTATCTTTTTTTATAATAGTATTAATGTGGATTATTTTAGTTTGTGTGTGTGTATATATATATATATATATATATATATATATATATATATATATATATACATATATTTGGTAAAAGAGAGTTTATCTGGATTTCCCTGAGAAAAATTACAAAAACTGTTTGTTACGCAGTTACCCCTTCTTGACAAGAAACAGCTTGACTCGTTCGTGTTGCTCTCCCACAATAGCTCAAGATAGATAGCATAATAATGATTTATCTTGTGGTTTTGTGAGTGTTTGTTTAATGCTCAGTGATCTTGTGTACATGTCACAGTTTGTTGGATTGTGCAAGACAAACTTTCTCAGCAGACAATGTGCTCATAACGCCACCAATGACATTTGACAGTCCTTTTTAATTAAAGCACACTAAGAAATATTTGACCAATTTTAACTCAATTATATGCAATTTGCAATTCATTTGTCTATAGGTATTTTTGATAATAGATTTGATAATGTGCTGCAAAAATATAATTGGTCTTTCTCTGATTTTTTTTAAAGTTACTTTTTTGTTTGTTTTTATATATTTCAAGGAGTGAGAGCATTAACATAATTAGCAGATTTGTGGCTTCCTTAAACGGCTCCTTAACATCTTAAATTGGGTATTTAAATCACCACTTCTAATAAGTGTTTCCCTCAAAACCAGCCAGAGGATTTGATGGTAAACTCCTTTTCCTCTCCTTCCCGAATCCTGACATGTTTGGCTGTGTTTCTGGGTCACTGGGTGAGCGTTTATGCCAAACTCAGGGCAGCTCAAGCTAGAAGCCTTGCGGCCTCGGTTTGACATTTATAGGATCATGATGACACATTAATACGACATTATATACGAGGAGACCAAACCATCACATACTTTCTCTTTTCATTTCCCTCATCATTCTCACATCACGCTTGCCGCCTGTCCTCCTCTTTTTGGCATGAGCGTTCGGACCTGCCACTGGAACAGAACCGCTTGTGTTTTACTTTTTCCCTCAGCGCTGAAAAGTCAAGTGAAAGCCTCTGATTTGGTTCCCCAGGTGACGTTCAGGGTGTTTTTATGTCCGAGTCTGTAAACAGTTTGTATTTACGTTTATTTACTCATTTGCATTTGGTTTGTGAAAGCATGTCGTTCTGTTCGGTGGGCATTACTAATGCGGTTGCTCGGGTGTATTGGAATTTTAAAGTTATTCTGAACACAGATACACAGAAATCAGACAAGTATGCTAAATATCATTACTCCAGTCTTCAGTGGCACATGATCCTTCAGAAATCATTCTAATATGATGATTTGCCCAAACTTTTGAATGGTAGAGTATGTATTGATATATTATTACGACAGTAGTAATTTGTAAATCTGTTTTTCTTTTTCTTTTATTATCCTTGGAAACTGACGTCACTGTAAAAGCTGTGAGAAATGGTGGCAAAATATTGACATTGATGTTTTGACTGCTCTTTCCTTTGAGATTTGGAGACTGAAAGAGACAGACAGACATGAGTTATTATGGGATCTGCTGTCGTGGCATCTATTTTCCCACTTACAGCTGCATAGAGACCCTTCCCGGCCCTGTCCCGACCCTATCCCACTCTTTCCTGCACTCCAATGCTTGGAAGCAAAGCTCGCACACTGGACCTGTTCGCACTGCAAAAAAAAAAAAAAGTTATTTAATCTAGTTTTCAAGTATAAATAATAAAGTATTGAATCAAAATGACATACGTTAAGCCTTTTTTTCAGATAAATGTTATTTCAATTGAATGAAATTTAGCTTCAAATATATTTTTTAACATTCTTTAGAAATGTGTGGTACGAAAAAGAAATTCATTTTGCTTTTTATTTGTTGATTTTTCTTACCTCATTGGCATATATATATATATATATATATCTTTTTAAAGACTTAAAAAAATTTTTTTTACGAGACAACAAAATATTGATTCATATTATCATTATTATTATTATTATTAATTTATTTTTGCAGTGTGACTGGCTTCTCTATAATTCACAACAAACAAACAAAAAAACTAGCAGTGTGACATTTGACTAATTAAATGTCATTAAATCTAAATCAAATCAAATGATTTAATCAAATTAAATCAAATCAAATGTCATTAAATCAAAATCTGTTGATTTAAAAGACATTTGTTAGTATTATTATCAGCAAATTTGTAGCATTTTAGAAGCTGAGATAAGATTTTTCTTTTTTTAGATAAAGATCAAGAAACAAAACCCTGTTTAATTAAATCCACATCTCTGTTCTGCCATTTTGTTGATCCCATTTTTACCAGGACTCTCTTCGCCTGGTTCTCTTAAGAAGTCGGGGAAATTCGATTTCAGCGCTCTGTCCGGCCATACGAGGTCTGCACGCATGCCGTTCACCCATCACCCGCTGCCCATGCTGGCAGGTGTAAGACCAGGTGAGAGTTCAGAGCCCCCCTCACCCCACCTCCCACATCCTTCCCCTTCCTGTCCTGCTCCCTCACGCCCCCCGGTGGGGTCGGATGTGGTGAAGTTCGGGGAGAGGCGAGGTTGTGTTTACACCACGGTCGGGTCGGGTGAAGGCGTCCGCCATTCGTCCCCCTCACCCCCACCCTTTTTCTCCTCTTTACCGAGGCTGATTTGTCTTTTTTTTTTTTTTTTTGTCTGTCTGTCCATCAATGTGATTGGTTGGTGGTTGGTCTCTCCATTTCCCGACTTCATTTCCCCCCTCTAGATGCACATGAGCTTGTAAGATAGTATTTAAATGCTGTACAGCATTGGTCAAAGTATGTATCTATTCTGTACAATTGTAACTGCTGTACAAGACTCACAGGATTCAAAAAACCTATTTTGTCTTTGTATTTTGTCATCTATATCGATTAAACAAGACAGAAGAGAAGGAAAAATTTTTAAATGGGCCAAACATCTTGCCATCAAATCAGTGGCGTATGTAGATGTACTTTTTTGATAGACTGACAGAGAGATTGATAGACAGACAGACAAATAGATAGATGGATAGACACTTAGACAGACAGACATATATATGTATGTGCGGTGTGCGGTCCTGTCACGACAAAAGAGCCTCCAGTGGGACAGAGCTACCAACACAATTACTATACACAGAGACATTGATATAAATATTCTAAGATTAAGCATTTTTATTGCGGTTTATTTTCATGTAAAAAAAAATTTTTTCATTCATTTTTAATATTTTATGATTATTTTTATTGTACAGTGTTATTAATGCTCAGGCAATGTAAATATTTCTTTCACCATGCCATTCAAACTATTTGAATCTTTGAATCAGCCAGACAGATAGAAAGATAGATAGACAGAAAGACAGACAGACAGACAGACAGACAGATAGATGATAGATAGATAGATAGATAGATAGATAGATAGATAGATAGACAGACAGACAGACAGACAGATAGATAGATAGATAGATAGATAGATAGATAGATAGATAGATAGATAGATAGATAGATAGATAGATAGATAGACAGACAGATAGATAGACTGACAGATAGATAGATAGATAGATAGATAGACAGACAGATAGATAGACTGACAGATAGATAGATAGATAGATAGATAGATAGATAGATAGATAGATAGATAGATAGATAGATAGATAGACTGACAGATAGACAGACAGATAGATAGATAGATAGATAGATAGATAGATAGATAGATAGATAGATAGATAGATAGATAGATAAATAGATGATAGATAGATAGATAGATAGATAGATAGATAGATAGATAGACAGACAGACAGACAGACAGACAGATAGATAGATAGATAGATAGATAGACTGACAGATAGATAGATAGATAGATAGATAGATAGATAGATAGATAGATAGATAGATAGATAGATAGACTGACAGATAGATAGATAGATAGATAGATAGATAGATAGATAGATAGATAGATAGATAGATAGATAGATAGATTGATAGATAGATAGATAGACTGACAGATAGATAGATAGATAGATAGATAGATAGATAGATTGATAGATAGATAGACTGACAGATAGATAGATAGATAGATAGATAGATAGATAGATAGATAGATAGATAGATAGATAGATAGATAGATAGATAGATAGATTGATAGATAGATAGATAGACTGACAGATAGATTGATAGATAGATTGATAGATAGATAGATAGATAGATAGATAGACTGACAGATAGATAGATAGATAGATAGATAGATAGATAGATAGATAGATAGATAGATAGATAGATAGATAGATAGATAGATTGATAGATAGATAGACTGACAGATAGATTGATAGATAGATTGATAGATAGATTGATAGATAGATAGATAGACTGACAGATAGATAGATAGATAGATAGATAGATAGATAGATAGATAGATAGATAGATAGATAGATAGATTGATAGATAGATAGATAGATAGATAGATAGATAGATAGATAGATAGATAGATAGATAGACTGACAGATAGATAGATAGATAGATAGATAGATAGATAGATAGATAGATAGATAGATTGATAGATAGATAGATAGATAGATAGATAGATAGATAGATAGATAGATAGATAGATAGATAGATAGATAGATAGATAGATAGTAGGGGTGGGAATTGGCAAAAATGTGACGATTCGATAGTATTGCGATATTTGGGCCACGATTCAATATTATTGTAATTCTTAACATATTGCGATACAGCAAGTATTGCGTTTCGATTCTGCGATATATTGCGATTCATATTATTCAAAGGCATTACAAAAAATGAGGAAAATAAGACTGTTCAACTCACTTCAAATGTCACATTTAATTCTGTGAACATTATCTTCTACACATTAACTGAAGTGCAAAAACTTTTATATATATAATTCCACCAAATAAGCTTATCATTGTAAAATGGCACAGCTTTTTAAATATCGAAATGTACACTCTTAAAATCAGTCAATCAAGCATTATATTATGATAATCAAGCATTAGCCTAATTAATGATAGAACTTTAGTAATTAACTAAAACTTGATAATCATGCATGAATGCATATTTGTCATTTTAACTGAACTTAAACTAAACTGGTGGTGCTTAAGATATTGTTGGTTATTCAGTGTTTCTGTTAAAAAAAGATTTTTATTAAAAGATAATCCTACTAGGCCTACTAATTCTACTACTAATAATGGCAATATACAACCATAATCTATAAAACAAGGTGTTTATCACCTTGACAGTGGTGTGTAAGACTCTCTCTCTCTCTCTCTTTGAGTGCGTGAGAGAAACGCTACGGCGAGTTTACGGTACGTCACACACAGGTACGCTGAGGTGAATGATCGCTTGACGGAGAGCGAAACTCTCACGTGCTCAGTCAGTGTTCAGCGAGTGGAAATATATCTATGCTAAACTTACACTTGGCATCTAATCTAACACACACACTGGCGAGTAAAATCTAAGAATTAATTAGCCAATGGCTAATGATGTACATTATTTAGTCGCCCATAATTTACTCGCACATGCGAGTATTGTAGAGGGTTGCAGTTTCATTTGAATTTGCTGTTGAATGCACGACAACAAAGCACCGCAACAAGCGCTACCACGTGGATGTAATACGCAAATGTAAATTATCAGAGTAAACTCCGAGACAACCAATGGAGAACACCCGAAAGTAAAACAGATAATTTTATAATTAAATATTGTGATACTTTGTGGTACTGTATCGATATAATAGCGTGCACAGAATATGGCGATACTGAACAGAATCGATAGATAGATATGTTTGTGTTTGTTTGTGTTTCAGTTGTTTTTTTTATGTAGCGTTGTATACATTTGGATTGAGTCGTAGCCGTATGCTAGCGATGCCCTCTTGTGTGGCCATGTGTTGTTTTGTGTAGCGCGGTTGTGTTTAGAGCTGTTGTTGTGTAGTCACTCATGTGGGAGGGGGTCTTTGGTGGCGGTAGTTTGTGGTGCCACTTGCCTCCTCCTTGAAGCCTTGGCTCCATCCCATTCCCTAATGGGATTAAAGGGTGGATGATGAAAGAGCGAAAGAAACGGAGGAAGAAGAGGGAATAGCAGTCTGCACAGCAGAGAGAGGGAAAGCAGGGCTTTGCCTGGGAGCGAGGCGCCCGCGTCTGGGTTACAGCGAGGCTCTGGATGTTGGCAGACTGTCCCGGGCAGCTGGGGTCCCGTTTGGCTGGAGGAGACGAGACCCCTCACCCTTCCACTCGCTAGTCGCACTGTTACTCTTCATGCAAATGAGAGCGTGTCATGACTTACCAACAACTACTGCAGTTTTTCACATTAGGGTTGTGCTGATACTTATTTTCTTTTCTCATGCAACTTAATTAGATCCTTGTACCAATGTTTTTTTTCATTTATGTGCCTTCATACCATCTCCTACTACCCAGTTAACGAAGAAGAAGGTCATCTATAAATCTGGAAGTGATATTTCACAGTGCGCCTCTATGAGGTGCCGTATTGGACGGAGTTGAAGCAATAACAAAAAAATGACGCAGTCTCTCTTACGTACATGTTTGTGGCAGATAGACAGACGGATAGTTTGGGGGCTCTCTTGGCAATTAAAAATTGATACATCACCTGTGACGAAATCTTATGTTAAAATAAAGGCAATTAAGAGGCTTTTCACTCGAATACAGTGTTTGTGTGTCTGCATAATAATTTGGAGTTTCTGAGAGGTTAAAATTGAGTGTGAGAAAAAAATTGAGAATTTTTTTTATTTTAATCAGCAGAACGCGGTGTTCAATTCAGTGTGATCACTTTGATTCATACAGCACGGATGTGATACACACACACACACACACACACACACATTTACATACATTTATTTCATGTTTATCGTTTTTATATAAAGCTAACTGATGTCTAAAGAATAAAGGCTTAACCCAAATCCTTAACCCAACTGGAAGAAACCTTTAAGCATTTTGAGATTTAAGAATGGGATCATATAATGATATATGTTTCATATATATTTATATATTTTTACCTATCAAGACATCACCTGGGATCCTGAGAGAAGTTTTTTGTCTGATTTAGCTCTGTTCTGATTTGGAACAGTTTGTCACCAATTCTAGTAAACACACACACACACACACACACTGCTTTCCATCACTTTCATTTCATGTCATCTGTTGTATCCTTGTGTGACAGTCTTGCTTGTGCTCATTATTAATATTCTACTGTACTTGTATAATATATGTCACTAACCTCTCTCTTTGTGTGTGTGTGTGTCTGTCAGCAGGAAGTCCCCGTGCCTCAGCTTCTTCCCTGCACTTCCCCTCGCCATCCATCATCCAGCAGTCCAGCCCGTATTTCACCCATCCCACCATCCGATACCACCACCACCCGGGACAGGACCCGCTCAAGGAGTTTGTGCAGTTTGTGTGCGCCGACGGATCAGGACAGGCTAGCGGTCAGGTAAGAGGAAATGACCTCATACAGGAAGTGTTGGTGTGAACGTCTGAATTTAACTCATTATGCAGCTGTTCTCTGAATAAACACACACTGGTTTAAATAGTGAATAATAGTGGCGTCCTACAGTTTCATACTACTCATACTATTTTTACGCTGAACCGTATGCACATTTTTTGTTTGCATAAAATACCCAGTATACATTATACAAGAGAGAAGAACGCATGAAATACTCTATCCCACAATGCAATGTGTTCAGCTTGAACTTTTAGGACACTTTATACTAATACTCCATTTTGTACGCAGCCATTGTCAAAATCCACTGTATAAAACATTTATCATTGCTTACTGCATATTGTTTCACATATTGTTTGTTGAAATATTTGGAAATATTGAGTATATAATATGCAATTGTTTAATGATAAGACATTTATTCCTTCCAAACCAAATGTTGATGAAACAGAACTTAGTTTTCATATTAAGCAAAAATACTTGCCTTATTATTTGATATCGAATGTATTTTTTTTCTCTCTGTGAAACTAACTTTATCAAGCATTTAAAGTAATGTTGGTTAAACTGAGCTTGTGAAGACACAGGGCTCCAGACAAAAAAATCTATTAAGGACCCTTTGGCTCACATAAGGGAAAAAAATAGGTGCCAAATTAATGCCACAAAATAATAAATCTATTGTAATTTTGTCATATGTTGTCACGTCTGCCCTCCTTTTACAGCACCAGCATTTTCATCCATCTTGTGGATGTCCTGGGAACTAAGATTCACTAAAATTAGGAACTGAATTGTTTTTCCAACTTGAGAACTACGTACAGTCACAAAGAATCTTTCTTTACACAGAATCTGAACCAGAGTCACAGACCATAATAATGTCAGCATCACTTGGCCATTGACTATAGTTTGGCCTCCTCCGTCCTAATGCATCCTATAAACGTTGTTGTATGTCTTGCACAAGCCCAATCTATTTTTATTTATGAGTAATATCTGAGAGGTAAATTTGGTGAAAGGCAGCTCTTCATATGAAATTATACAGGCAGTGTTGAATTTCATTTTTAGTTTCTTGCATTCTTTCCTATGTAGACAACTGTCTGTCAGGCCACATTGAAGAGCACCAAAACAACATTTATTGCTTTCAAGCAATTTGCGATTTCAAGACAAAAGCGATTTCAAGACAAAATTGACAGAATTTGAAAGCTGAAAGTTTGTTAATTGTTTACTAAAAATAACAAACACATTACAGGTGACAATTAAGTGCAAATAAACTGCGATTATCGATGGCTGAGTGACAAATACTGTTAAGTTCAGCCAGTAATAGAAAACAGCAAAAATGAAAAGATATTGAGAATAAGAATCCATATCAGTATCAATTAAAAATGAGAATTGTTAACGATTAGTTCGCGTCCACACAGCTGACATTTGTATTTTTGATATGCATTTCTGATGTGGAAAGCTGATCCTCGCTGTCCCCGTGCGTATTTTGGCGCTCGCTTGAACTCACTGAGGTTATTTTCCACTTCAAATTTGGTGCGCGTCGTCTCATTTTATTATGAGACAACACAACAAAAGATGGAATGGATCACAGAACATGCAGGTAAAAAGGCATGCATTTTTTTAACCATAACATGCAAGTTTATATTGTCACCAGTGGCGATCTCTGCAAAAATATCACTCGCAAATTAATATTGCGACCATTTAGTCGCAGTCTGGAGCCCTGAGACATCTGTTGCAATTAACAGACCAGCTAAGATTGAAGTTTGCTGTTAGCAAGCGTCCCAAAACTTTAAATAATGCACAAATGTATATAGTTTATGTTCTTTTTTTTTTTACTATATACACACAGTAACTGCAAACTGTCTTTTCCAATGTAAGCAAAAGTGTGCGTTCCTTGTCTTTGAGAACAACTAATCGGTCACTGTTATGTATCTTGTGCTTGTCTAGACGATCTTGAGTTAATCTCTCCTTCTCTGTCCACTTCTACGTTAAAACCCATCTGCGCAACAGCTGACGACCTCTGCGCATTACAGTGTAGCGCATCCCTCCACAGTTCTGCCATTTTCAGCATTTTGAACGTGGCTTTTTTTAATTCTTTTATTTTGCGCCCAGATTTTGATTTGGAATCATTCCATGGACCAAAGCTCACCTCACCATTCGTGCGCCCATTTCTTCTTCTTCCTCACCTTCTACCTAAAGTCCTCCATTTTTGTTTTTTTCCAGCTCCTCCACTGCTCCTGTCTATGCCTGTGGTGAAGTCGACACACAAACACGCACACAAACACACCCTTTCATAAACAAAAGCAAACAGACATTCACCATCCTTTTGGTTGTTTCCCTCTCAACACTTTCCACTACCAGCCACCCGCCATTCTTTTTCTTTTATTTTTTTAAGCGAGTCTGCGTTGTTTTTTTCCATTTGTGGGGTGTCGGGCGTGTCCGTACTCCTCACCCTGTTTGTGTCGTCTGCAGCCGAACGGGAGCGGCCAGAGCAAAATGCCGGGCTCCTTCTTGCTGCCTCCACCCCCCCCTGTGGCGCGTCCAGTGCCCCTCCCAATGCCAGACTCTAAACCCAGCAGCACGCCCCCCGATGGCGGACTCACCTCACCCACATCTCCGTGTAAGTGACCCGACCCCCCCCCCATTCCACCAAACCCCTCGAAGGCTGGGAGAAAGCCAGTCGTCTGGCAACAGCTGGGCCGATTTTTGCCATCTAGTTTGTGTTTCTTGAGTTAACATCTACTGCCCATTATTCGTAACTATCGTGGTAGCATTAACTGTTGGGTCAGAACTAGTCCTTACTACTTTTATTTAATTTTTTTTCAATCTGAATGAAACCAATGCAATTTTCGTGCAGGCATTTTTTTTATGCATCCTAATTTTCAGGCAGCAATTTGAGTGTTTTTTAGTGGTTTAACCCATCGAAATGTTATTAAAGTACGGAGCCTATAAAGAGAATAATGACGGGAGAAAAATTCGTTGGGAGGAAAAATATATTTCAATGGTTGCAAACTTTGGCATTCAATCTAAAAACTTGCATTCTCTCAAAACTTTTACGAGCATTTGCCCTGATAAACTTTGCATTCGATCACAAAACTCTCCCTTGAGAAACTGCGTTCCCCTGAAAAACTTTTCGTTCGATCACAAAACTCTCCTCCAAAAAACGGTTCTCTCACAAACCATTTGTGTTCCCCTGAGAAACTTTTCATTAATTCACAAAACTCTTCCCCCAAAAAATTGCGTTCTCTTAAAAACGTTTGTGTTCCCCTGAAAAACTTTTCGTTCGATCACAAAACTGTCCCCCAAAAACCTGTTCTCACAAAACGTTTGCGTTCCCCTGAGAAACTTTTCTTTCTATTACAAAACTCTCCCCTAAAAAACAGTTCTCACAAACTGTTTGTGTTCCCCTGTGAAGTTTTTCATTCATTCACAAAACTCTCTCCTAAAAAACTGCATTCTCTCACAAAACATTTGTGTTCCCCTGAGAAACTTTTCGTTCGATCACAAAACTCTTCCCCAAAAAACTGTTCTCTCACAAAACGCTTGTTCCCCTGAAAAACTTTTCGTTCGATCACAAAACTCTCCCTTGAGAAACTGCGTTCTCTCACAAAATGTTTCCATTCCCCAGAGAAACTTTTCGTTCGATCACAAAACTCTTCCCCCAAAAAAATCTCTCACAAAACGTTTGGGTCCCCCTGAGAAACTTTTCGTTCGATCACAAAACTCTCCCTTGAGAAACTGCGTTCTCTCACAGAACGTTTGCTTTGCCCTGAGAAACTTTTCGTTCAATCACAACTCTCCCCCAAAAAACTGTTCTTTAGCAAAACGTTTGCGTTCCCCAGATAAACTTTTCGTTCAATCACAAAATCTCCCCCAAAAAACTGCATTATCTCAATAAACGTTTGCGTTCCCCAGAGGAACTTTTCGTTCGATCACAAAAATCTCCCCCCAAAAACTGTTCTCTAGCAAAACGTTTACGTTCCCCAGAGAAACTTTTTGTTCAATCACAAAACTCTTCCCCAAAAAACGACGTTCTCTTGCAAAATGTTTTCATTCCCCTGAGAAACTTTTCACGTTCCCCAGATAAACTTTTCGTTCAATCACAACTCTCCCCCAAAAAACTGTTCTTTAGCAAAACGTTTGCGTTCCCCAGATAAACTTTTCGTTCAATCACAAAATCTCCCCCAAAAAACTGCATTATCTCAATAAACGTTTGCGTTCCCCAGAGGAACTTTGTTTGATCACAAAATCTCCCCCAAAAAACTGTTTTCTCTTACAAAACGTTTATGTTCCCCTGAGAGACTTTTCGTTCGATCACAAGAATCTCCCCCAAAAAACTGCGTTTTCTGGCAAAATGTTTTTGTTCCCCAGAGAAACTTTCCGTTCGATCTCAAAACTGTCCCCCAAAAAACTGCGTTCTCAAAAAATGTTTGCGTTTCCCTGAGAAACTTTTCGTTCAATCACAACTCTCCCCCAAAAAAACTGTTCTTTAGCAAAACGTTTGCGTTCCCCAGAGAAACTTTTCGTTCGATCACAAAATCTCCCCCAAAAACTGCGTTATCTCAAAAAATGTTTGCGTTCCCCTGAGAAACATTTCGTTCGATCACAAAATTCTCCCCCCAAAAAACTGCGTTCTCTCACAAAACGTTTGCGTTCCCCTGAGAAACTTTTTGTTCGATCACAAAATCTCCCCCAAAAACTGCGTTATCTCAAAAAATGTTTGCGTTCCCCAGAGGAACTTTTTGTTCAATCACAAAATCTCCCCCAAAAAACTGCGTTATCTCAATAAACGTTTGCGTTCCCCTGAGAAACTTTTCATTCGATCACAAAAATGTCCCCCAAAAAACTGTTCTCTAGGAAAACGTTTGCGTTCCCCAGATAGATTTTTCGTTCAATCACAAAATCTCCCCCAAAAAACTGCATTATCTCAATAAACGTTTGCGTTCCCCAGAGGAACTTTGTTTGATCACAAAATCTCCCCCAAAAAACTGTTTTCTCTTACAAAACGTTTATGTTCCCCTGAGAGACTTTTCGTTCGATCACAAGAATCTCCCCCAAAAAACTGCGTTTTCTGGCAAAATGTTTTTGTTCCCCAGAGAAACTTTCCGTTCGATCTCAAAACTGTCCCCCAAAAAACTGCGTTCTCAAAAAATGTTTGCGTTTCCCTGAGAAACTTTTCGTTCAATCACAACTCTCCCCCAAAAAAACTGTTCTTTAGCAAAACGTTTGCGTTCCCCAGAGAAACTTTTCGTTCGATCACAAAATCTCCCCCAAAAACTGCGTTATCTCAAAAAATGTTTGCGTTCCCCTGAGAAACATTTCGTTCGATCACAAAATTCTCCCCCCAAAAAACTGCGTTCTCTCACAAAACGTTTGCGTTCCCCTGAGAAACTTTTTGTTCGATCACAAAATCTCCCCCAAAAACTGCGTTATCTCAAAAAATGTTTGCGTTCCCCAGAGGAACTTTTTGTTCAATCACAAAATCTCCCCCAAAAACTGCGTTATCTCAAAAAATGTTTGCGTTCCCCAGAGGAACTTTTTGTTCAATCACAAAATCTCCCCCAAAAAACTGCGTTATCTCAATAAACGTTTGCGTTCCCCTGAGAAACTTTTCATTCGATCACAAAAATGTCCCCCAAAAAACTGTTCTCTAGGAAAACGTTTGCGTTCCCCAGATAGATTTTTCGTTCAATCACAAAATCTCCCCCAAAAAACTGCATTATCTCAATAAACGTTTGCGTTCCCCAGAGGAACTTTGTTTGATCACAAAATCTCCCCCAAAAAACTGTTTTCTCTTACAAAACGTTTATGTTCCCCTGAGAGACTTTTCGTTCGATCACAAGAATCTCCCCCAAAAAACTGCGTTTTCTGGCAAAATGTTTTCGTTCCCCAGAGAAACTTTCCGTTCGATCTCAAAACTGTCCCCCAAAAAACTGCGTTCTCAAAAAATGTTTGCGTTTCCCTGAGAAACTTTTCGTTCAATCACAACTCTCCCCCAAAAAACTGTTCTTTAGCAAAACGTTTGCGTTCCCCTGAGAAACGTTTCGTTCGATCACAAAATTTCCCCCCAAAAAACTGCGTTCTCTCACAAAACGTTTGCGTTCCCCTGAGAAACTTTTTGTTCAATCACAAAATCTCCCCCCAAAAACTTGCGTTCTCTGGCAAAATGTTTTCGTTCCCCAGAGAAACTTTTCATTCGTTCACAAAATCTCCCCCAAAACACTGTTCTCTCACAAAACGTTTGCGTTCCCCTTTGCAAATGCTCGTAAAAGCTTTGTGTTTTCTTCTAAGAGACTTTGTTCACTTTCAAAAACCTTTGTGTTCTCTGGCAAAACTCTAGTGTCCTCCTGAGACTCTTTGCATTTGCTCCCTTTTGTGATGAAAATAATATGAAGTGGGAGGAAAAACTATAAATCAGTGCTTTTGCAAGTGAATGCAAAGTTTCTTGGGGGGAAAGTAATTATTTTACTAGAGAACGCAAAAACGTTTAAATAAAGTTTTTTCTCCCATCTCATATTTTTCCCTTCCAATGTCCCCCTAAGGCCTTCGTACTGAAAGGTGCAAATTTAGGGCAGTAAAATTGGACATTTTTTTCTTATGCATTTCCGTTTATTGTCGCTGACTATTACTTGTGCTGACACACATTACTTGTGTAATGCAGCCTTTGATTATTGGACAGTGCTGGAAATCATGAAATCAAAACAACACAGAAGAGTGTGTATCTATCCACCCGACTAAAAAGACCAGCTTAGACCATCTTGAACTTTCATTTTGGTCCAGGTTGGTTTGTGCTGGTCAGTGTGTTGAAGAGCCTTTACACTCCAAAAAGCAACATCCAGTTTGAATCTATTGTGAGACACAGGGAACCCATGCTTTGTAATTTTACGTTGGTTTGATTTGAGTTTGTTTTGGTTACATTCACATTGCTGGTTAGCTTTTGGCTTGTGGAAATGTGATAGTTGAGCTCCAGTGCTTGTCTAAAGGTCAGTTTGTCCCGTACTCAAACCAAATTTAGGCCGTTCAGAAAGGAGGTGGCGTATCGGGGTGGAGAATCAGACAAAAAATGTTCACTCACCACAGACGGGGCACTGGACGGAGCACTTGCATTTCTTTTCCTCTTTTCTTTCATGTTTCTTATTTTTCCTTCTCTTTCATTTTTGTATTTTTTTTTTGGGCTCCATTGTTTTTTTATGTTGTTTGTGTCTTTTTATGTGTTTATATGTTGCTGATTCTCCAGAATGCACTTACCACACCTGCTTACAAAAATATAAAACGGTTATTTACTTGTATTAAAGCATTAAGCATATAGTGGTCATGCATTACAATAAGTTTACCACGGTTAACGGGGATTGTTAAGGGTAAATATACAAAACGAATTGCCTAAAACCCCTTTAGTAATTGGAAAAATACACATGGCCTCTTGTGGCAAAGTTTGTAGTTACACTGATTAAAAATGATTCGGTTTATTTTAGCAAGGGAAATCCTAATCATTTAGTGCTTAGCTAAACATGTAACCTCCATAAACTTAAATGATGCCTCTCATTAAACAAATGATATCCAATTGCAATAATAATTATAATTTTTTTAATGAACAAAGCAGCATTTCATATCTTTTTGAATGTTTGCTATAATGAAAGCGCTTACAGCAACCTGTAGAACAAATATGGCTCTTTGTCTTTTGATTTTTTTTTCTTCTTGTTTTAGATCTCCATATTTGATGAACCGTTACTCGGAGTCCATCAAATAAATTCGAAACCCCAAACTGCCCTAAATTTGAAAATTACTTCAAACCTGCAGATTCAAATTCCATATTAATCGATTGATCTTCAACTGTGTGAACCAATGACAATCAAGCATTGTATATCTTTGATGATAAGTATATTTAATGAAATTCGCACAAAGCATCTGCTGAGAATCATTTTTTTTGTTCAGATTGCTCTTTAAATAACTAAAAGATTTTATATTGAATAGGGTGATTCATGAAAATGCTAAATGTCGTGCTTTTCTGATGATTTTCTTAAATCTTTTTGTTTTTTTATTTATATTTTCTGTCTCTCTTCTTCTCTCTTTCTTTCTCAGCATACTCCACGCCAGGCTCCACAGCTCCCAACAGGTTTGTCAGCATCGGATCACGGGACAACAACTTTCTGAACATACCCCAGC
The DNA here is from genome assembly GCA_031834385.1 of Semotilus atromaculatus. Lineage (NCBI taxonomy): Eukaryota > Metazoa > Chordata > Actinopteri > Cypriniformes > Leuciscidae > Semotilus > Semotilus atromaculatus. The sequence continues at coordinate 10,520,518 of JAULUF010000005.1, read as the reverse complement.
AGACGCAGGTGATTGTTATAACCAAAGCAAACCTCGTTTCTTGTGTTCGAGTGTTTAAAATCCTCTTTCTTAGCATGTTAGCCTGCTCCTCCCCTCCTTTCCCATGATGCTCTCTGCTATGTGGTGACGAGCCCATCTGGAGCAGGCCTGCGATAACTCAAGCTGATCGGCGCGGTGTAGTTGATTTGAGCGTTGCGAATGTGCGGCCACCACACTGCGCCTCCTCCATCACCCAGTACGCTTTACTCATTAATGTGTAAACCACACCCGCCCCGGGCCGGCTCCCTGCTCCTCAACACATGGTGACCATCTGAAGTCGCTAACTCGCCCGCTCAGTCTCACCTCCTCCCTCTGCTGGACGGCCTCTCTGGATTTGACCATTCATTTCCCTCTCTCTCTCTCTCTGCCTAACCTTTCCTCAATTCTCAGTGTTTTTTTCACCTTAACTCGTTTCTCAACTCGCTATCACCCTCTGCTGGTGATTATTTTTTTCTTCTCTCTTGCCGTGACTTCTTTAAATTTTAAAGGGTAGAGGAACCACTTTTCCTTTTGTCCTCTAAGACTTAAACAACTTAAGTGACAAAATAGCATAGCTGGGTATTATAAGTAAATGTTTTGCAAAGATTCATTATTTGTTGGTGATATATATTATTGATGATATATATTTTTTAATTATAAATATTATTATTATTGCACTTTTCTGGGTGCAATAATTAATTTACATGTAATTATTAAATGTAATGTAGACAATGACCGTGACAATGAAAATAGCTGGTTATTATAAGTAAACGCTTTGTGAAGAAAGAAAGAAAAATATAGTGCAATAATAAAATATTAAAAATATTAAATGTAGTACACACAAGTATAAAAGATAAAGAGGCAGTGAGACAAAAGTAAGAGGCAAAATGTGATAAAAATGATAAAATGGGGAAATAATAAATTAATTTATTTAGTTTTTATTTATTCATTTTTAAATAATTATGCATTGAGAATACATTAATAATTATAATTCAAATGGCCTAAAGGTTTGTTGACAGAATATCAAAGCAAGTGACATGTATTTGGAAGAAACAGCAAAAGAACACTTTTCAAACAAAACATTCCACAAAAAGTACTTTGTGAGGTTTTCAATAATAAATCAAAAGAACTAGAGTTTTTGTTTTAGGTGATATAAGCTTAATATTAGTGTATCATGTTCAGAGTCAATGTGATTTTCTTCACCTGAGTGAACCGACTACATACTTTCAAGAAAAATCACCACATCTCACACCACAACAAGTTTTGTCAAAAGACTGAAAAAAAAAAGTGACGTGATTGAAGAGAAAAGAACCTGTAGCGTTTCAGACGCACAGATACAGACAGATCATCTCATGTGGTGCCATTCAAACCTGTGCCTTTTAAGTGTTTGAATACTTTTGGGCCCACTGTATGTCCTTATATCTCCGTATGGGGAAGTTCTCTCCATTCCCATCCAAAGGAACAAGGAAAGAACTGCGGAAAAGTGAGTTAGGCCCGGAGGAAAGAGAGGCAAAGTTTAAGCACAGCCCTGAAACTGAAAAGTCACGTCCCAACTGTCTGGTTGCCCACAGCAACGAGACATGATGTCACAGGCAGTTGAACTTGAGAGGTGGGGGGGGGGGGGGAGCTGGTCACTGCCAAGGATTACAGGGGGAAGATGGGATTGCGAGAGGGAGGAGTACAGCTTAGAGGGGAAGAGTTACTTGGCCCGAGTGGATGTTGGGCTTTAGCCCGGGGCGAGCGGCGCGGGGGGAGTAGACGGGACGTGCCGGGGGTGTTTGCGTGACCTGCAAGAGTCACCCAGAACAAAAGTTACCCGCGCCCCCTCCTCTCAGACCCTCTCAGCCAAAGTGTTTCCAGGATTTGACTTCTAGAGAGTTTTGTTAAAGCCAATCAGGAGAGACAATCCCGCTCTCTCTCTCTCTCTCTCTCTCTCTCTCTCTCTCTTTCTTTCTTTCTCTCTCATTGTAATGCTGATCTGAGCTCTCGCTGTAATCCTGCGAAGCATCTCTCCTCCTCCATCTCTCCTCCTCCATCTCTCCTCTTCTCCATCTCCCCTCCTCCATCTCTCCTCCTCCATCTCTCCTCCTCCATCTCTCTTCCTCCATCTCTCCTCCTCCATCTCTCTTCCTCCATCTCTCCCTCCATCTCTCCTCTTCTCCATCTCCCCTCCTCCATCTCTCCTCCTCCATCTCTCTTCCTCCATCTCTCCTCTTCTCCATCTCCCCTCCTCCATCTCTCCTCCTCCATCTCTCTTCCTCCATCTCTCTTCCTCCATCTCTCCTCTTCTCCATCTCTCCTCCTCCATCTCTCCTCCTCCATCTCTCTTCCTCCATCTCTCTTCCCTTTCATCCCTCTTCCTCCATCTCTCCTTCTCCATCTCCCCTCCTCCATTGCTCCTCCTCCATCTCCCCTCCTCCATCTCTCCTCCTCCATCTCTCTTCCTCCATCTCTCCTTCTCCATCTCTCCTCCATCTCTCCTCCTCCATCTCTCTTCCTCCATCTCTCCTCCTCCATCTCTCCTTCTCCATCTCTCCTCCTCCATCTCTCCTACTCCATCTCCCCTCCTCCATCTCCCCTCCTCCATCTCTCCATTCCTCCTTCTCCTTCTCCATCTCTCTTCACACTGATGGAGCCGAGCGCTGTGTCACTGTCACGTGTTAAACTGCTCAACCACTTTCTGACTAGTCAATGCAAGGGTGTTTCAATAAATATCTGAACAAGAGCTCTTGAACGGATTGGCGAACAGTTTTATATTAGCTCCATTATAATATTTATTTTATTTAAAACAATTTTATATATTAGTTTAAATATATATTTATATATTAAACATATGTTTGTATATTATTTTTTTTATAAATAATATATTATATATAGTGCTGTCAAATTGATTAATCGCATCTAACATAAGTTTGTGTTTTCATAATGTGTCTGCATATATTATAAAATATATATATATTATATATGTCTGTGTGTGTGTGTGTGTGTGCGTGTGTCTGTACATGTACATATACATATATACAGTGTATGTGTGTGTATATACATACACAGACATGTACAGAATGAAATGTATATAAATTTAATATTATATAGATGTACACATTATGTAAACAAACTTTTATGTTAGATGTGATTAATCGTGATTAATCAATTTGACAGCACTATATATAACATATTATACATAATTATCATAAATATATTTTAGATATATTGAATGTCATGTGGGCACAGTTTAAGAATAAAATTTACAGTGCTGGTCAGAATTATTTTCTCCCTTGGTAAATATGATCAAAGATGGCTGTAAAAAAATTAATCTGCATTGTTAATCCTTTTGACATTTTATAAAAAAAATTAGCAAAACTCGAACCTTTTATTGAAGTAAAATAATTGAATGTGGGGGGAAAATCACATTATGAAATAAAGGTTTTTCTCCAAAACACGTTGGCCACAAATATTGGCACCCTTTTTTTAAATACTTTTTGCAACCTCCTTTTGCTAAGATAACCGCTCTGAGTGTTCTCCTATAATGCTGATGAGTTTGGAGAACACCTGACGAGATCTGAGACCGTTCCTCCATACAGAATCTCTCCAGATCCTGCAGATTCCCAGATCCATGTTGGTGCTGCTTCTCTTCAGTTCAGCCACTCATCTTCTATAGGGTTCAGGTCTGGGACTGGGACGGTCATGGCAGAAGCTTCATTTTGTGCTCCGTAACACATTTTTGTGTTGATTTTGATGTTTGTTATGGATTGTTGTCCTGATGGAAGATCCAAACACGGCCCACTAGATTTCTAGCAGAGGCTGACTGTCAGGTTTTGATTTTTTATCTGTTGGTATTTGCTAGAATCCGTGATGCCATGTATCTGAACAAGAAGTCCAGGACCTCTGGCAAAAAATTAGGCCAACATCATTAAAGATACAGCAGAGTATTTCATTTTACACGTGGGGTATTTTATCCCTGTATGAACCAAACCCATATTAAGTGTTTGCCATCATTGATCATATTTACCAAGGGGGCAAATAATTCTGACCAGCACTGTATAACTGACACACATATATAAGTTATACTCAAAAGTTGGGAATAATAAAAAAAAAGTCATGCTTTTTCTATTGTAATACATTGTAAAATGTGTATGTATGTGTATATGTCTATATATATACAGTGAGGAAAATAAGTATTTGAACACCCTGCTATTTTGCAAGTTCTCCCACTTGGAAATCATGGAGGGGTCTGAAATTGTCATCGAAGGTGCATGTCCACTGTGAGAGACAAAATCTAAAAAAAAAAAAATCCAGAAATCACAATATATGATTTTTTAACTATTTATTTGTATGATACAGCTGCAAATAAGTATTTGAACACCTGTCTATCAGCTAGAATTCTGACCCTCAAAGACCTGTTATGCCGAGTTCAGACTGCACGATTTTAGCCCCGATTTTGGCTCGCCGACAGGTTTTGAGAAATCGCCGACAAATGCCCGAAATCACAGGCAAATCGGTGCTCGTTCACGCGAGTGACAATCATGCAGTGTGAATGAGCAAAGACGCGATCTGAGAGAATCACCGACGAGTCGCCGACGCCCGTGAGATATTTGGCATGCTAAATATCTGGACCTGTCGGCGATTCAAAATCCTGCTGTGTGAAAAGTGTTCTGACTAAAAACTACATCGGCGATGACCGACAGCCAATGAGAGAGCAAGATACAGCAGCGGGGAGTTCGGGGAGGAGTTATAGTCCAGAATATCAGTATTTTAATAGATATATTTACAAGTATATCAAACAGAAACAAAGTAGCCTACATATTGCTTGACCAGCAGCACATTGCAAAATTATTTCTTTACCCCCAACTCTCTTTGTAGAACACACAATCCATGCTCAGAGCTCAGCAAGTTGATCTCGTCTCCCCAACCATTTCCTCCTGCATAATCTTATTTTTTTCTCTCCTTTTCGCTGCAAATCAGCTCACAGATTGGGATCGCAAGCTTCTTGCAGGCTATAATTTTTTAATAACAATTTGAGTTTCGCGTAAGAACTCCGGTCTCGGGTCTCACGCACGCGTGATCTTGCGTTATTTTCTTATCTCTTCTCGCGTGTGTTTGGTTGTGAAACGTAGTTTGCGTGCCAAACAGTTGTCGGCGATTCTTCCTCTTGTAAAGTCATGCCGTGTGAAACCTCCTGTCGCCGATCCATCGTTCAGTGTGAACACAGTAATGACTGAATGCTGGCCAAGATAGTCATGCAGTGTGAAAAGAACAGTGACCCGACTACTTTGAAAATCGTGCAGTCTGAACTCGGCATTAGTCTGCCTTTAAAATGTCCACCTCCACTCCATTTATTATCCTAAATTAGATGCACCTGTTTGAGGTCGTTAGCTGCATAAAGACACCTGTCCACCCCATACAATCAGTAAGAATCCAACTACTAACATGGCCAAGACCAAAGAGCTGTCCAAAGACACTAGAGACAAAATTGTACACCTCCACAAGGCTGGAAAGGGCTACGGGGAAATTGCCAAGCAGCTTGGTGAAAAAAGGTCCACTGTTGGAGCAATCATTAGAAAATGGAAGAAGCTAAACATGACTGTCAATCTCCCTCGGACTGGGGCTCCATGCAAGATCTCACCTCGTGGGGTCTCAATGATCCTAAGAAAGGTGAGAAATCAGCCCAGAACTACACGGGAGGAGCTGGTCAATGACCTGAAAAGAGCTGGGACCACCGTTTCCAAGGTTACTGTTGGTAATACACTAAGACGTCATGGTTTGAAATCATGCATGGCACAGAAGGTTCCCCTGCTTAAACCAGCACATGTCAAGGCCCGTCTTAAGTTTCCCAATGACCATTTGGATGATCCAGAGGAGTCATGGGAGAAAGTCATGTGGTCAGATGAGACCAAAATAGAACTTTTTGGTAATAATTCCACTAACCGTGTTTGGAGGAAGAAGAATGATCAGTACCATCCCAAGAACACCATCCCTACTGTGAAGCATGGGGGTGGTAGCATCATGCTTTGGGGGTGTTTTTCTGCACATGGGACAGGGCGACTGCACTGTATTAAGGAGAGGATGACCGGGGCCATGTATTGCGAGATTTTGGGGAACAACCTCCTTCCCTCAGTTAGAGCATTGAAGATGGGTCGAGGCTGGGTCTTCCAACATGACGATGACCCGAAGCACACAGCCAGGATAACCAAGGAGTGGCTCTGTAAGAAGCATATCAAGGTTCTGGCGTGGCCTAGCCAGTCTCCAGACCTAAACCCAATAGAGAATCTTTGGAGGGAGCTCAAACTCTGTGTTTCTCAGCGACAGCCCAGAAACCTGACTGATCTAGAGAAGATCTGTGTGGAGGAGTGGGCCAAAATCCCTCCTGCAGTGTGTGCAAACCTGGTGAAAAACTACAGGAAACGTACATTGTGATTTCTAGATTTTTTTTTTAGATTATGTCTCTCACAGTGGACATGCACCCACGATGACAATTTCAGATCCCTCCATGATTTCTAAGTGGGAGAACTTGCAAAATAGCAGGGTGTTCAAATACTTATTTTCTTCACTGTATATATACACACACGCACATACAGACATACATATATGTAAATTAGTATTTAATTTAGCATATTTTTAAATAAAATTTGTATATTATAGTTTTATTTATAAATATATTTAGAATTGTATATATATTTTATAAATAATTCATGTTCATTAATACTAATGATTTACTTGTTTATTATAAATTGAATATTAAGGACATAAACCTTCATGAAAATATTAATCACATTAATAAAGGACTGTCCTTCCTCTATGGGAGTGTTTAATCTAACAAATTTGATTCTGCTGCCTTTTTATTTTATTTTATTTTTTACAGCAGTATAAAGGTTAAATGAGTTTCCTAATTAAAATTAAAAGTTTGACAAGTCGTAAAGTATTTTTACTGGGAAACAGTCATTCCAAGATAACGAGAACGCTCTATAAACTTAGTCTAAATATTTCTCTTTGTAAGAATGTCTGTCCATTGGCGTTATCAGTGTGATATTTGAACTTTATGAGCTGACCTTCTGAGATGCATTAACAGAATGTCTGTTGATGTTAATAAAGTCAATGTGTTGGTATGTAGAGATGCGTCAGAGCTCTCTTGACATGACATTCCCAGAAGGGAGGTTTGCTGGTTTAGTTCAGGTCAAACTGTGGCGTAAAGGCCCATATGGTGAGCAGGTCAGACTGAACGCTCTGAGTCTGGCCTCTAGTGGAGTCCCCAGTAACAGCAGTCTTTGCAATCAGGGATTTATGCTGGATTAAGTCATTTCGGAAAGATTGTATTTACGAGTTGAACACATATGAACACCACTACAAAGTCGCAAATACGAGTGGGAAGCTCGGGACTTTCTTTAGCCATGATCTTTACAAGTTGAGGGCATTTCAGTGAGAAACGTGGTGAAATACCAAGTGACATTTTTAAAACAAAATAAGATAATTTTTTGCACAAAATATAATAGCATTGTAATATAACAATATAAAATGTAACACTTAGTTGACAGTGGCTTCATAAATTAATGAAAAACATAAAACCTGCTGTACATTTCTTTGTTTTCTATAAGTAGATTTATAAAACCTTACTGTATTTTTGTGTAATGAATTCAATTTCAGTACATGCTGTATGGATTTTTTTTTTTACACTAACTTTAAAATGACTATACATACAATACTACAATACATTTAATAAATGTAAAAATTATTTGTTATTTCTTTAAATTATAAGAATAGGTTATAATGTGTATGGTATACGTGGCAATAAAATGCATTTAATATCTTGAGTTTAAAATGTATTATTTATATTTTATTACATTTATTTAATAAACAAGTTATGAAATTATAATAGGTTTATGTGACGTTTATTATGCTTATCTGAAATAAAATAAACTTATGTTCTGTAATTTAATATTAATATTGAATGATAAACAAAATGGAGATGTGAGAAATATTAGTTTAGTTTATTTTTTAAAGTTAATTTAAATGAAGTCTTTCAAATATAATGTATATAAAATTAAATACTCATTAGTAGATGTATAATTTAACCTATACTTATTAAAATTAGTTAGAATAGCATTTTTATTAATTTTTATTAATTTTTATTAATTGTAAGAATCTATATGAGCAATATTGGCCTTGATAGTACTGGTTATTAGATCAAAAAGAAGTCCAATTCTAGATCAAAATGAAGTCCAATTCTTTCTACACAAATAGTTTTATAATAATACAAAAATTCTACTGAGCTGGTGTATTTTCAGATTTAACACTAACAGTGCTTTTTTGTGTGTGTTTTTACAGTCATGGTTCCTTTGACGAGGTCCTGCCTGCAACCTGTCGACACAATTTGGAAGTTTTATGAAGAAAAAAAAAATCCTGTTTGAAAATCCCCTCCGACCTGAAATGCACCCTTAGAAACGTGAGCAGAATATGATTGGGAAACGTTCGACCCTGTATTTGCCAACCGTCAGACGCCCTTCAAGCCCGCTCCTCCACCTCCGTTACAGACGTTCAGATCACAGCAGGAGGTGACGGACTGACACACACCTACAGCATCTCGCAAGAACCGTCAGAAAAACAACGGCAACATAGAGGAAGAACCTGATGAACTGAGACAGAAGCAAGGATGTAGTGTACAATGGCTGGATTATCAACAGTTTCAGTGGTGAGGATTCAGACACAACTAAATCAAAGATCTTTACTAATTAAACTTCAGCTTTTTGTTTTCCAAACACTTAAACATGCTGACGTTCAGCATACAGGCGAAGCTAAAAGTCATTTCACATCATAAGACGTTTTGCAGCATTTGTAACTAAATAGCATGCAGTTGAAAAAAACGTCTTTTTTTCTGTTTCGGTCAATTACTAAACTAATTATGAACAGCAGAAGTATTGCACTACAAATATGCGAAGAACACTAGTTTGATGTGCACTATTGAAAATGCGATAGACGGCGGAACTTATTTGCACATTTTATTGCGGAGAAAACAAACCCCTCACACTACAGCTACCCAGAGACGCATCTCAGAGGAAGTCCTCGTTTTCAGGCCTCAAACAGAAGCGTTTTAATGAAACAAACGTCCAATTCAGGCCCTTAGTGCCAACTAGACAGCACCAGATTTTAGTTAGTACTCCTATAGGACGAAAAATGCCAACCAACACACACACACACTTTAGGTGCTGTCACTTTCGCAAAATTTCGTGGGCGAAAAAGGTCCGTTGTGCATCGCTACTTTATTGACTATGTACAAAGTACAGAATTTGCTGGTCAACGCAGTGGATTTGTTGTGACCATCTTGAACTTGAGGTGAAATCTGTCAGAGATAATCATTGCATTCTTTCATTCTTTTAAACTCACATCCTTTTTTTGTTATTAAAGCCACATGTCTGAAATATAAGTTTTAAATTGATTTTTTAAAAATGAACTCTAATTTTATAGATTTCACTTACATGAAATTCCTTATAATTAATTGTAATTTGTCCTTGAAATTACATAGAGCAACTGTAAAAGTGACCGCCAGGGTTGCCAGGTCTTCGTCACAAAAAACGCCCAACAGTATCCCAATGGCCAATCAGAAATAGCACAACACTTGCCCAATGGCAATCCAAACCAGCCCAAAACTAGCCCAATGACCAATTAAACCAAAACAGTAAGAAAAAAACTAGCCCAATGGCCAATCATAACTATCCCCAATATAGGTCAAAACTAGACCAATGGCCAAACAAACAAAAAGTGTCAAAACCTAGCCTAATGGCCAATCAAAAACAGCCTGTATTCCAGTGACCATATTCTAAATATCAAAACTCAAATTATATAAAATCCACATTTCACAGTCACTGTTAGGCAAATTGAAAAGCAGTGATCGTAGTGATAAAAATAAAAAAATCCCTAAAAGTGGCCCTTCTTCACAAAACTTGACATCTAGCATAGCTTTATCATTTGGTAGAATATAAAGTATTTCAGTGCTTCCATACTTCAATACTTTGTTAAACCCAATTCCCGCAGACTTGGCAACCCTGGTGACCGTTACTTCAAAGCCATTTGAATATCAGAGATAATCATTGCATTCTTTTTTCCCATTTTTTTTATTAAAGCAATATTTCTGAAATATAAGTATTAAATTCATTGTTAAAAATTTAAAGTAAAATCTCCTTGGGGATATCTAAACGATGGTATTTCGTCCGCGAAATTTCGCCGAGCAACTGTAAATGTGACGGCACCTTTACAGCAATGTTGACCGAGCTACAATTTAAAAATCGTTTGTTTAAAAAAAATAAAATTTGCGATAATCGTTGGATTCTTTTTATTTCAAACTCACAATTTTTTAATTAAAGACATATGTCTGAAATATAAGTTTTAAATAATTTGTTTAAAAACATAAAGCTCTTAATAAGAAGTAGGAAACTTCTAAAATTCTAGTCAAGCAAAGCATAATAAAAGTCCCCAGTTCATTAGCTCTAATAAAGACGGCCCTGGAGACACGCCCACTTCTGTGTTTTGTTTACGTACCTGTTTACACTCCCAGACGTCCGTGTTCCAAGAGCACGCGACCTCGCTGCGGAGCAAAAGAATGTGTGACATATCATAGCCGTGCTCAGAGGGAGGTGGGCCGCTCGGGGTCCGCTTTTATTAGCCACCGCGTTTTACCATTCACTTTAACAGCGACATTTGGGTAACGTTTCGGCATGGCTGTCATAAAAGTATGCGCATACACGCACTGTTGCACGCACAGGTTGACTACAAATGGAAACCTTTAGGGTGAATTACAGTAGCTTCATCCGCTGATAAAACAAACGTTTTGCTTTCAACGCAGCTGTAATGGACAACCTCACTAAATAACTGGACTGCCTGACCATGTATCTCACTGCAGGGAAGCATTGTTGCCGGACGGCCGCCGTGTCATCGCTTTGCTAGAAAACTAACACGAGAATCGTGATGGCAATGGTCTTTTCTTTTCTAATCAAAGGAAGTGCCTCTGTATTCCCATTATGCAATTTGTTAAACATGAATTCAGGTTATTTTCTTGCATATAAGCTATAGAGGAGCGTGAAATTTTTATGAGAAGAAAAAAAAAAAATGACAAGCGTCAGCTCACTAGTTACAAACATCTTTATATATACAGGATATATCCATATATATTTATATATACATTTTTTTTTCTTTTCTTATTTGCCTAATAAGCTCAGTGGCAGTCTAGTTATTTTTTGAAGTATGACATGATCATGAGTTATCATATATCAGAAATCAGAAGTTCCAGTCCCGAAACCCAGTTCTGCACTTAATAAATTAGAGCGAAAAAATAAACTGGCGGAAATCAGATTTCCGTGGAAAACGTTATTGATAGCGTAGGGAGAAAAAAAAAATGCACGGCTTTTGATTTCTTTTGTGTTTTGGACAGGAAGTATTTGTTATTGCAAAATAAAGTGTGTTGATTGAGCCATGTGCAATGCCTTGGGTAGAAACTGTGTTTGTCTCATTGTTAGGGTGTACAGGAAAGCGTAGAGGTGAAAATCCTTCTATTATAGTAAAGTCCACGCTGTCCGGGACTCTAAACTACAGGGCGGAGAGAGAGAGAGAGAGAGAAAAATACGGTCTTTGTAAGTTTTGGGAATTTGTTTTGTAATCTTTCCTTTTTTTTCTGCTTTTTTTTTATTGTTCATTTGTAATGATTTGTTCTCAAAACTTAGGAGGGCTGAAGCAGCTGTTCTTTTGCGACACGTCAGAATATATCACTAAATAAAACAGGTGCTTTTTATGGATCAAAGTACGATCAATCTCTATTATACATAAGAAGACAAAAAAATAAGTGTTATCAAGACAAACTTTAGGGGGGGAAACACGTACAATACTCTTTTTTCCTTTTTTATATGTACTAAAGGGGGGAGGGGGTTCATTGTGGTCAAGGTTGTGACAAAAGGCATTTTTCCTCCAACCTTTTCTCCGAAGCGATCGAGGAATGACGGCGTCCTAAGAGGTTTTACGTTTTTACCAAGCTAAAATGCGGTATTTTTGACTTCACGCTATGCATTCCAGTTTTCTAGAACTTCCATACTTTGGGTCGCCCGAACCGCCGTAGTCCTTAACCAACTTCCCGCCGGAAATTTGCTGGCTTTTTGTATGTAGAAAATTTCAAATTCGTTTGAAAGTTATGACAAGATCTTCCCTGTTTATGGGAGAGGCTTTATCACAGCTGGAATAAACTAAAATGCCCGTCGTAAGCTAGAAACTATGAAGAGACGGGAGATGTGATGTGAATTTGTTATTTTTTTTATATTTTGCTAAACTGGTGAATCTTACAAAAACATGTCATATTTCACTCCAAAATCAAAAGAATAAAAAGATTTTTTTGTCAAAAATAAATTAGTGCAAGAACATCATAATGGTCCTAAAAAATAGGCTTAATTTTTATACTTTATGCACAATATCATTTATTTTGATTTAGGAGTGAAACAAATCTATATTTCTTAATAAGCTTCACCCAAATAGACCCCCACACAACGTTGGCGACCAATCAGAACGAGAGAGTTGAAACTGAACCCCTCCCCCTCCGAACTCGCAGCGCCCTCTCCTGGCCCTCCGTGTAAATTACTCTAAATATTTGTTTTGTGATCTAGTGTTAGACTCAGAGCATCATAAAGGTTGTCCCTAAAAAGTGCCTTTTGTTCACAGACACCATCTTGTAATCCTGAGTGCCCATCTAAAAAAAAAAAAGAACAAAAAAAACATTAAAAAAACAAAACAAAAAAGTCCCCTCCTTCAAACTTCTGTATTTCTCCTTCCGCGACTTCTTCAAAGCAGTATATATAGTACTAAAGGAAATCGGTGTGACTTAGTTCCTCTTTTTATTGTTGAATAATTAAGAAAACTGTAAAAAAAATGACAAAAAAAAAACTTTCTGTCTTGCTTTTCCTTCCTCTGTAATCTTGTCTTCTGCCTCTTTTGGACACTGGAGTAGTCTATAGTTGCAAAACCATCGCCCTTCCCCGTGCCCCTTTTCTATGAACGGAGGGGTTTTAAAATAATAAAAAAAAAGAGTAAGAAAAAAATGTTGTCTGAGCAGAATGCAGTTAGCTCACATGTTATTCTTGTCTGTACGCTTCACGTTGTATTCATACCGATCTCTTCAGCTTCTCCATTGAACAGTTAATGTACGTGAACAAGTTACGCCGGTGAGCTCTGGTGGGCCGTCCCACGGACAGACGGGCGTTTCGGCTGCGAGAACGGTAGAGGCCGACCGCTGGGGTAGAGTAGGCGAGTTTTTGATCTATTTATTTCTTTTTTTGTTACCAAATTCATTTGATTTGCTATGATCTGTTTGTATTGATGTTGCATTGAGAATCTGTATTGATGATGCACCTTTTGAATGGTTGTACGTGACCAGATATTTAATACTAAATAAATAAAAAAGTTCCTGTCAAGACAAAGCACCTTAAAAACGGAGTGGTTTCAGCCCAGGGAAAGCGACAGACAGTTTCGAAGCCCAGCGTTACGAGCCAAACCCTTTAGACCAAAGTGACGCACGCCACAAAAAAAAAAAAAAAACTGAGCGAGACTAAAAATAACTTGAAAACTCACCAGCAAAAGCCGATGTGGGCTTTAAGACAGCTTCCTCCCACAAACAAAATATGCAATTGTTTCACTTTCCCGAGTCCGTGAAGCCGGCGTCCGCGTTGGCTGTGATTTATTAATAACTGTAATAAGTGAAAGCCATAGCGACGGACACGTGTTTGGCGCTCTCATTGTCCCTCCCTGGTACTGACCGTCCATTTTCTTTCTTTCTTTGGTATTTGCTTTTGTACTCTTTTGTTGAGCGGGGCATTGGATGCGTTTAGAGTAGCACGAGCCCTCGGCGGCTTCGGCCCGGGTCTGAACTCCTCGAGCGGCGCCCGTCTGTCCCACACGCCTTCCAGAGCTCATGGTGAAATGCATGTGTTGATTACAATTTCTTTTCCATAATAAGAAAAACAAGAAAGAGCAGCACCTTTAACTGGTTGAATAAAAGGATGTTCTTGACTGTAAAGACGACTCGTGTGGTTATTTTGATCTTCAGATCCAGTTTAGCCTCAGCGAACTTCCAAGGGGGCCTCAAGAGGATTTAAAATAGGACAAAACAAGCAATAAAATAAGCTAAAAATCAAGGAATTTTTTCATTCACCTCATAACTATTTTTTTTAATTTTCTTTGAAGAACCAGGGTTCCCACGGTCTTGTAATATAACGGTCTTGCCTCATTTTAAGTGTGATTTCTAGACCTGTAAATGAATAGTGTTTTATAACTTCATATGTTTTTATACATTTAGATTATTTTCTAGTCATGCCAAGCTCTTAAATGTTTATTGGATAGAAATTGAAGGGAAAAAGTCTTCAGTCCTTATCCAGAAAATCACAAACAAATGGAAAAGTCAAGCGGTCTTCGTCTGTTGTCAAAGAGTCAAAAAGTTTGAGAACTGTACAAATGTATACATACTGTAGATGCCACACGCTTTAGACATGTCCACCATCTTCATGAAGCTGTTCATTACAAATCAATGACACTTCATTGAAAATGTCTCAGCATGGCTGTAAAAACCACCAAACTATAAATTCCAGATGAAATGGGATATCCTTTCACAGGTGAGAATGTGCTGGTTTGTGTTTTAATGAATAACTCAATATGCAATACCATATCCTAAATGATCACAACTACATGCTGTGAAAATCATCTGCTAATGTCTATTGCAGATGCACCGTCAACTTGTTCCAACATAGAATTAATTTATAGATGTCTCATTAGTGTCTGTTTCTATGTTGAGAATCACTGGTTTAGTAACATATTGATCATGCTCTGATGTAATGTGTACATATATTCACAAACTATTAATGAATTTCCTCCAAAGGATTGTGTTCGGATCACAAACATCTGCTAAAAGGCAAGTAGTCATTTATTAGATTTTTTTTTTTTTTAAAGCATTAAAGTATATTGTTTACAGAAGTTAGTTAAAGCACTGTGTGTGTGGTCACTTGTTAAAGAATAAAAGCAATTAAAAATGTAACAAAAATAGCTTTTTAGAAACAATTATGAATCATAAAAACTTGGTCTGTTTTGACTAGTGCTTATGCATCAAAGCAAAAATTAGTCCTTTTCTAAATATTCAAGGCCAACTTTTGTAAATATTTTCTCCAAAAGTTTTTTTTTATTTTTTTAATAATATATAACATTTCAATTTATTTACATGCAAAATTTTTAAAATTTTAGTACATCATTTGTGCACTTACAGTCAAAAACTGCATATACTCAGCATTTATGTGCTATTGGGGAAATTGACCTGAAATCGTCCCATCTGAGGGTGATCCGACGAGTTTGAACACCAATTGAACACAGTCGTCGGCTCCTCTTAAATGTGGTAAAGGCTTTTCTGATCGCATCCCTCCCAGTCGACGAGCTCTGAGCAGTGAAACCACAGCGAGATCTCCCGCTCCGCTCCTTCCACAGAATCAGAGGCGTGCACCACATTTCTGCAGAAATATACAACAGTCATGGCAACCATGCCTCTCATATACATGCCAAACGTTTAGGGTTTGAACACATAATTACAGCTGAGATTCTTGCTAACACTTTATAATAAAGTCCCATTAGTTATAGCATTAAATAGAACTAACTAACAATGAGCAATACATCATTACAGTATTATTTATTAATCTATTATTTATTAATCTGTTCAAGTAAAACAACTGTTCATTGTTAGTTAATGTCTGCTCATGTCCATTAAATAATATTAACAGAAAACCTTTTGTTTTTAAAGTGCCCCTTATACTTTTTCAAATATTATATTTCATGTAGAGTGTAATACAGCTGTTTGTGAATGTAAACGTTGTCTACAAAGTTTCAAAGATCAAAATGCACTATAAATAAAGTTATTATCTCCTAAAAAATAAATAAATTCTGAACTGTAGTAATTCCAGCCTGTGAAGAACTACAGTCTTCATAGGTCGCACGTGAACAACATTTACTTCAAACCCTGACCCTTAAACACTGTAGTTGATGCTAAGACTGGAAAAGTTTGGTTCGTGTTGTCGACATGTTGAGAAGAGGCTGTTTTCATCACTGCGAAAGCAAATCCACTTTCAAATTGATATGGTAAAACTGACATCATTACAGCTTCACTGCGTATCGTGTGCTGAGGAAGATCTAGAGCTGAAATTTAGATATGGTCATCTGACCAATCAGAGCAGAGTAGACCAATCACAACAGACTGGGTCATCTGACCAATCAGAGCAGAGTAGACCAATCACAACAGACTGTGTCATGGATCAGATGACTTTCTAATGCTTTATTTAAATGCTTGCTGTTTTCTCAATTTTATTGTTCATTTTGTTATTGAGGAAAGTGCACTGCACATATTTACATATTCATCTAACCGTCACTCATTAGTGTGGGCAGCACTGCATGTTCAATAACAGTATATCACTGCTCACATGTTTTGAACTTTGTTTCACCCCAGAACGAAGAACGGAAAATGATTCGGTGAGTATATTGGGGCCTTGATGCTGCATCTGAAATCGCTTTCTGTATAAGTGCTACTACATTTGGGTTGAAACTTACTCTGCGAGCGTTAAAAAACTACCCTCTATATAGTATGAGTGTGTGTAGTATGAATGTAATCCGGACGTACTATATTCACCATGCGGTCATTGTCATGTGAACTATGTGTCAGTTGCATCGCTTCACCTCCATTCTTAAATCCTCTCCTGTGGCCTCATGGGATAGTAACGTGTCCATCATATGCTCACTTCAGAATCACGCCAGAAGCAGTTGGTCACCCGAGTGATTATTATGAATACCATGAATCCTTTTATTATGAATACCATGAACTTGGACACTCCTCGGCTCACATACTCTTTTTCGCGTACTATATAGAACGGAAGTATGCATTTTCAGACGCAGCATGAATCTTCAAACGAACCATTTTAAGACTATTTGTAAAATAAGGTGATATGCGATGTATATTATGAATAAATGAAAGTGTTTTTGACCTTTGATGCATGTAAACCTATTGTAGGAAACTTCCAAAACAAACCTTTAAAAACAGGGGCACTTTTATAATGCGTTTGCCAATTTTTTAATAAATATTAATAGATGCTTTAGAAGTATTTTTCATTGTTGGTTCATGTTAACCAATCTATTTAAGTAATGTTATTAAATGGAAATGTATTGTAAAGGTTTACAAAATCTTTTTCTTGATTTAAAAAAAAACTTTACTACCAAAGTTTTTGCAAAAAATGTAGAAACCAAAACAATTTTTTTTGTGGCAACAATATAGAATACTACGGTTTAAATATCTATTTTTTTAATTTGTAATATTGTATTTATTATTTCTTTAAATAAAAATTAAAAAAACAGTTAATTATTTAACATAACATTTGAACATAAAAAAAATGATATATATACAGTGTGCAGTACACTAGTATTCATGATGAGTATGTAAGTACCTGCTGATGTGAACGCTGAAATCTCCTCTAATAGTTCCAGGTGAAGCTTCAGCGGGGTCAGTGTCTCCCACCAGCAGACGCGATGACCTCACCACATTATGCCCCTCCCACACCTGAAAACAAGCCAATGATAACTCCTCAATCTTTATGACAGTATGTGACACGTCGTGTAATGGTTTGAATAACACCGTTTCAGTTACTTCTTCATTGCATATTTAATTAGGCGAGTGGCATCTACTTTTCATTTAAATTATTTTGCACTTTTTAATAATTTTTTTTGTAAAACTTACTTTAATCACATTGGAAATCAAAGTGCATTGCACACAGTATGTTCTGGTTGGACACATTAGTTGTATGATATTCATAATCGGTGGTTACCATGGCGACTACAGGGCCAGAGGTCATGTAATACAGCAGGCTGGAGTAGAAGGGCTTCTTCTGCAGCGACACGTAATGCTGAGCTAAAAGCTTGTCAGAAGCCTGAAAACACACAGACACATGATGTACAAACACATCACACACACTCATGAACGTCTTGTGTGTGTGAATCCCGCACCTGCAGCATCTTCAGACCCACCAATCGGAATCCTCGCTGCTCAAAGCGCTTGATGACGTCACCGATCAGACGCCTCTGAACGCCATCAGGTTTCACAGCGACCAGAGTCCGTTCTTTAATGCCCGACAGATCTACAGCAGGTCAGAAACATATCAATAAATGTCCGTTTTCATGGCGACTACACACTTTTGTTTTTTTTTTCAGATCAATGATACTTTTGTTAAAAAGCAAATTGCGCCATCCACTGCCCAAGTGTGAGACACACAGAAGAGTTTCACTATTAAACAATGCCGTTCCCTGGGGGAGGTTAACATTAAAGTTTACAAGTGCACATGAATAAAATAAAAAAAAGAAAGTGCAATGACAAATCCTGTGTAATAAAAATGGCAAACATTTTGTTTAAAATAAAATAGATTTGTCCATTTTGATTTCATTGTGATTTTAAAATGATGCACTTCTTTTGAGATTTTAGGTCATTTGGAGCTTATTAACGTGTACATTTCTAATTTAAGCTAATTTAAAATTTGGACTACATTTATCATATCTGGTATGTCTTTGAGTTAAATTTAAAATACCAAAGCATTTATTATTTTTTTAGCATTATTTATTTATTTTAAAATATTTAGCTTCAAGTGTCATCTTGTGCTATTTTTAGTCACTACACTTGCTTTGATATTTTGTTTACTAATATAATGACAATCTAGCATTTTATAAATCAGAATGTCAATGCATTTTACACTTTTTGTGGCCGTTTAAAGAAACTTTATAAACTAAAACTTCCTGCCATTAACATTCAGTCATTGTCTCTCAACATTGGTCATTTAGCAGCATTTGAATATTCATTGCAGGAGAGGAGTGATATTTCATCAGATATCATCAGACAAATGATGTGTATCGCCTGACCATCTCTTACAGGAACACTAACAGTCTCTATAAAGAAAGGTTCCTGCAAACGTGACAGACACTGATAAGCTTGATCAAGTTAAGGTGGACACACACACACACACACTAATGTGCTCAGTTTCAGCCCCATATGCTGCCAAGATGCATTCAATACAACACTCTGATTGGCCTCCAGACGGACCAATCACATGCACTGTGAAGAGGGAGTCTAACGCCTTTTTAAGATTTAGATGTATTTACAGTAGTCAACATTTGAAGTGGATCAAAAAAGTTCATCAAAGTTGTCCTAAGACAAGAACGGGTATTGTTCAAAATTCATGTATAACTTTGATGAAAGTTTTTGATCCACTTCAAATGTTGACTACTGTATATTTAATCATTTTTGTGCTTCAACAAACTTATTACAGTTTATTATCTAGGCAACATTTATTTATTTTTATTTAGTTTACATTTTTTTTTTTCAGCTTTATTTCATTTAAATGAAATATATTTAATACATGTGCAAAACAATTGGAATTAACATTTTTGCTGGATTACAGTTGAATGAGTTTCAAGTTAGAGATGTGAGTATTATTATGCTCATGTGTAGTTTGTGTCTTTGATTTCAGTTTCAGTGTGCGATACAGAAAGCCCTTGCAATTTTGACCTGTGCAACTAAATCTATTAGTGTGAGATGACAACTTGCACGAGCTCCATGTGGTCAGCACTCACCCACGTGAGGACGCAATAACACAATTAACCAATCAACCAATCACCGCCTGAGGACAGAGCAAGTAGTGAAACAGAGAACACTTTTATCCTATAGATAAAACTTTGATTTAAAAAAATATAATTCGATATATTTGTGTAATGGCTGTAATAAAGTAGCCTACTAATATCAGATGGTTATATACCGTGGTACATTCGTTTAGGCCTATATACAGCATGAACCTTTACCATATTCACTCATATCATGGTAAGTTACGTCCAGAGCCGTTGAAAATCATAGGAATTTGAGGTATTTCAATGGTGAAATGTGTCCAGACACAGCCTTACAAAAAGTACCACGGAATAGCAATGTTATCAAATCTAATACAACGATACTGACATTGATTTACTATGGTATTACTCTGATGTACTAACTAACGTGTATAAAACTCGTAGTCCAGTCTTTTTTACCAGTTGTTTACTGTAGCATTATATATACGCATCCAGAAATATGTTATTTCCACGCTAAACGTCCAATAAAATGGTATTGTCATAGTCCCCTGTCCTAAACCTTCATAAAGAGCACTTTTTGCACTAAACCTGTTTGTTCTCCACAGAGAGAGATACATGTAAACAGACCTGTGTCGCTGCTGAGGCTGCGCGCGTGCCCATGTCCCAAAGCGCGCGTGGAGGTCCGTGTGGCCGCTCGCGCTCCGTGGACGCCGAGGGCAAATCTCACAAACATCATCTTCATTTCCAGGTCAAGCCCTTCTCAAAACTTCACCGAGCAGCGCTTTTACAACTCCGAAACTTAAGAGTGGTCCGATACTTTTAACCCCCGGACCGTTACACACATATACGCGCGCGCGCGGTCATTCACCTGACAGGTCAAAGTCAAGCGACCAGTCACAGTATATATTATATGTTTAGATGAGGCGTGTGTGTGTCATGGGAAGAAGATACCCACAAATTACAGTGTAATTACCGGTGATCACGTGCACAAACACGACCTCTTAATTAACACCATTTCCTGTTTGGAGACCCATGAAAGATAGACGCACAAAAATGCATTAACCATATGAAAAAGACAGCTAAATAAAAAACGGAACTAAATTAATAGTTTGTTCTTTAAACTATTTTCATTCTATAGAAAATTATATTTTGTCAGATTTTATTTTAATTTAAGGGGACATTTTGTTTCAGCTATTCTGTCACAAATATGTTATAGGTCGAAAGACAAGCACACATTAATCGATCGCTGGCAGGGAGACAAAACAATAAATGTTAGCCTTTGGAGAACAAACACAAACAGAACTGACTACTTTTGATCATTTCAAACAGGCGATTTCAATCCCATTAACTGCTCACTGATAGTAGAAATGTGCTACAGGTGAATAATTCTAGCCTTGATCACTGATAATGTGAGTCAGACAGCAGAGAAACGGTATTGCAAAATATTATGCCAAGTGTTATTAAGAGAATTTAACATTCAGCTAAACTTAGAATTTTTACTCCAGAGATCTTAAATCTATCATGAATGACATGAGGGAATGCAAATATCAACATCATCATTGACCACTAGAGGTCACGGTGTACATACTTTATCAGTAGTATCAATGCACTTCATTTAATATCATTCGTTCTAAGTGACATTCAAGGTGCATGTGTAATTAACATGGTTGCATGACTGGTTTTATACTTAGATGCGTCATTTTAAAAGATGTCACGATTTATTGCATTATAAATTCCAGACACACACACTCAAAAAAAAGAAAGAAAAAAGAAAGAAAAAAGAAAGATAGATAGAAAGAACAAAAAAGAAAAAAGAAAGAAAGAAAAAAGAAAGATAGAAAGATAGATAAATAGAAAAAAGAAAGAAAAAAGAAAAAAAGAAAAAAGATAGATAGATAGATAGATAGATAGATAGATAGATAGATAGATAGATAGATAGATAGATAGATAGATAGATAGATAGAACTGGGCAACTCAAGCGCCATGAAAGCGCGTTCTCTCTCTGCTGTTACTGAAATTACCGTATTCATAGTAATAGGCGCACACTCTTTTTTTTTGGCGGCTGGCTTGACCGTGTATTTTCAAACTGCGGCTGGCTTGACCGCGGTTGAGAACCGCCATAGGATTCCTGGTAACACTTTACTACAAGATCTCGTTACTTAACATTATGGCAGGGTAGGCGAATTGTTCCAGACATTTTTTTTTTGTTAAAACATTCATCAAATTAAAGTGAGAAGTGTCAATGACAGAAGAAAGCAGGTTTATCAACCGCGGCAATGATGGGAGGGACTGTGTCTGTTCAGGTGTTACAAGAGAAAGTGAAACTAAACCAGCCCAGGAAGGATCTCCTTTCGATCGTACAAACTTTCATATGGACACAATTTACTAAGACACTCTTGAGAACATAGTCAGTGTTCAGTTGAAGGTAAGTCATGAAGAATCGCAAACACTTTTACGTTTAAAGTCTGGACGAGTGTGACTCGAGGACCATGTTTAAGTTCAACAGGTTTAATGCATATAATACTTAATCTTGTAAATAAATGAAAGGAGTTTGAATCAAAATGACAGATATTTTTTTCATTTTTGAAAATTAAATCCTGATTCAACAACCTACAACATGTGTTATATGTATTTATTTGTACTACACGTAGATACACATTGTGTTTTTATATCCTGTTTTGTCTTGACCCATTTAACCATTTTTCTTTGAACAGAAAGTGGTTGTAAATGTGTCTCACTTTTGGACAGAAGGTTAAGTGTAAGTGTTATTCTGAGGCATAAAGCATGTATGCTGACAAATCTTTCAGTAATGTTTTCACTTTTTTCATATTTTCTTTTTTAGCATCTGTGTCTCAGAAATGAAGTTCATTTGTTTAACTCTCCTGCTTGTTAGTGGAATTACAGACTCAAGATCAGGTAATTTATTAATCATAATTTGTGAATAATATTTATACTTTTGAACAGAACTGTTCGTCTGGAACAACATTAGAGTAAAAACCATTAGGATGTGTAGTTCAGATCTGCTATTTCTCTTGTTAAAGATCAGTATACAGTAGTTGGACCTGCAGATCCTGTATTTGCTGTAGCCGGTGAAGACGTGATTCTGCCCTGTTCAGTCAAACCCAACATCAGTGTTGTGGACATGAGAGTGGAGTGGTTTAGACTTGATCTGAAAGACTCACTAGTGCATCTCTATGAGGATCATGAAGACAGAAACACAGGTCAGATTCAGTCCTACAGAGGAAGAACAAAACTGATCCATCAAGAACTACAGAGAGGAAACGCATCACTCAAACTCTCAACAGTCCGAGTCTCTGATGAAGGACGTTATAAGTGTTTTATTCAGTACGAATCCTGGTCTGATGATGTCACTGTTGATGTCAGAGTTGAAGGTGAGGAAACCAGTGAGAACTAGCATGCTCTTTTCACAGAACAAACTAACTTACAAAATCCAGAATAACAACAGAATGTTCCTGTTGATCTGTAGCTGTAGGACGTCCTCCAGTGATCACTGTAGATGGGTTTGATCGTTCAGGAGGGCTTCATCTACAGTGTGAATCTGAAGGTTGGTTTCCTGAACCTGATCTTGAGTGGCTGGACAGTGAAGGAGTCAGTTTGAGTTCAGAAACTACAGAGACACACAGAAACTCAGACAGATTCAGTATCAAACACACCGTCACTGTGTATCACAGTAACGACAAGATTCACTGCAGAATCAAACTGAGACATCACATGCTGGAGACACTGATTATCACCACAAGTGAGTACTGATACTTCTGCTACTGTACTTGTCAGTTATGTTGCACATGATATTTTTGATGCAGTAAACAATGAATGATTATCAGCTTAAGTAAAGCTAAAAGCAATAGCATGGTTTATAATGTAATGTTTTGTATCAACATTATTGAACACATAACTGAACATTATATTAAATATTCAATTAATATTCAATATAATTAATCAATCATTAATACCATTGATCAGCTCTACCAAACGTGGATGTTTTTCCACTAAGAAACAAACTTTGTTATGTTGTTTTGATTGACTTTGTGAAGCTGCTTTGATGCAATCTATATTGTGAAAAGCGCTATATAAATAGACTTGACTTAAACACCTGTAAACTTGTTTTATTTACACAATGTGCTTATTTGTTTTGCAGATAATATGTTTATTTCTTGGAGGACATCAGTCATCCTGATTTCAGTTTCTGTTGTACTCATTTTGATTGCTGGAATACTCATAACTGTGTTTGCTCATAAAAATAGAGGTAAAGTTCTTGTTTTGCTTGCTATTTATATGTTTTATGTAAATATGCAGACGGGATAATTTGTACATGTTTTACTAATTTCTATTTATTAACATCTGCATGACTCAAACACACACAGACATCAACAATCAGCACATGAATCTCAACCATAGTAACAATCAATAGTTTCATGTCGCAATGCATGCTGGGTGCCAGCTTTGTACAAAACTCCGCTCCTCGTTTGTGTTCAGTTCCTTCACGTGTGTCTAGTTCATTTGCCCCAGCTGTGTCTTGTTCCCCTATTCTGTTCCCTGTGTATTTAAACCCTGTGTTCTCCCTCACTCCTGGTCGGTTATTGTGTTTATGTAAGGTTGTAGTTCCTGAGTTTTTGTATTAAATCCCTGTTTCTGACATTCCTCGTCTCCTTGTGCTTCATGCCTACTCAACCTGTAACAGAATAACCGACCCAATATGTGGATACAGCAGAGCGAGATTTTTCAGGCTCGGCAGGGCTGCAGGGAAGCTCAGGCTCGGCAGGGCTGGATGGGACCAGTGGTGAAGAGGGCTTGGCAGGGCTGGCGTGGAGCGCAGGCTCAGCAGGGCTGAAGGGGACCAGCGGTGAAAGCTCTGAGTCAAAGTCTATAAGGTTAATTTCCTCTTAAAGCACTACCAAGATCCCCATTGGTATGGTGGGTATGGCGTGATGCCTTGGCTCAGCAATGTAGACGTGGAATGCAGGCTCGGCAGAGCCTGGACGGGGCCAGCGGTGAAGGCTCAATACTGGACGGGGCCAGCGGTGAAGGCTCAATACTGGACGGGACCAGCGGTGAAGGCTCGGGGCTGGACGTGACCACATGCACCTGGCTGAAGAGCGAACATGGACTGTGGATTGACGTTGGGGTTCCTGATGACCATGTCCTCCTCTACGACCTCCTCGAGTCCCAGAGAATCTGGCCAAGCGGGTTCCCTCAAAACATTGCAGGTGAATAGGAGCTTTAGAAGAGTTGCCAGTCGCAGTCCTGGGCTTACCTCCTCCCAGCTGACCGCCAGCTGCCATGGTCTCTTCAGTCCTTTGAGCGCACCTAGCGAAGTATTCAAACAGAGAAATGGAAGATGCTTTATCCCTTCCCGGAGGAAAAATCTCACTCTGCTGTATCCACATATTGGGTCGGTTATTCTGTTACAGGTTGAGTAGGCATGAAGCACAAGGAGACGAGGAATGTCAGAAACAGGGATTTAATACAAAAACTCAGGAACTACAACCTTACATAAACGCAATAACCGACCAGGAGTGAGGGAGAACACAGGGTTTAAATACACAGGGAACAGAATAGGGGAACAAGACACAGCTGGGGCAAATGAACTAGACACACGTGAAGGAACTGAACACAAACGAGGAGCGGGAAAACTGGGACACAGGACTGAACCAAGTACACAGTGACGGGGGGGAAACTCAGGAAAACAGATACAGGACAGACAGAACTCTAACAACATGACTGAAACATTTTAAATAAAATAATCATTTACAATATAAGTAAAAGAACAATTGAAATAAAAGTGTTATTTATTTGGTCGAACTAAGAAAATAAGCCAAATTAGGTGAAATGAATATGAACTTTGGCATTGAACATTTAAAAAGTTCCCTTTCATAAAATGATTTCAACTAAATTTATAAGTTAAAATAACTAAATTTGTCAAGTTTAAAATACTAAGTAAATACAACTTAACTTTTTGAGTTATCTTTTTTTCAGGGACTCAGTTAAGTATGTGTTGTTGACAATGTAGTATAGGCGTGTAATCTTCACTGATGATGTAAATTACTGAGGAAAATGTCTTTGTCCCAAACACTATGCAGTAAATACAGTATATGTGTGTAAGCTATATATTTAATGCTGTTTTCTCTTGTCTTTATTCTAAATTTTCTTCAGGACACGATCAACTACAGGATGGTAAGAACAGTTTACAACATGTTGAATTTGCTGCAATTTAACAGCCAGCCAAACTCCATCCATAAAGTACAGATGAGTCAGGATTCATCTTAGTCTTTGCCGTTTAATAAGATGCCAAGTACATTATGAATTAGGAGTAAAACTGTAAATAACAGCAAATAAATACTAATCAGAACAATAATACAATGACTAAAGAACATTAATGGAACTTAGTTCTGAAACTCTTATCTGAAAATACCCCAAATGAAATCAGTGTCATCAATTTACTTAAATTGAATTATCAGATAACAAAGAAAATAGCAACAAATACAGATATTGATTCATATAGTGAAATTATCGTATCAAAGTAGAATGGAATCAACACATTGAATGCTAGGCTAATAGCTAAAGGCTATCACCAAAATTACATTAAATCAAAGCTTAGAATAAACTTATCACAAATATATGCAAATATGTATCATCAAGCATTATGTAATGAAGAATAAACTTACAGATGATGCTTTTACAAATGCAAAACAAAGGATGGCATCCAAAGGTCGAGGAGAAGCTGTGACGGCATTAAATGTGATCACTTATATTTCTAGAGAACTACCACAGCACCAGAACTAAAACAACTATACAAAACAATACAAGTGACTAGTAAACTTGGAGCAGAACTCACTGTCAGTAGCAAATTCTTAAAGGGGTCATGACATGTTTTTTTGTTTTGTTTTATTATGTTCACTTAGGTGCAATTATAGTAGGCTATTAATATAGTTTTTTGGACAAAAAAACATAAAGATTTAGTGATTTATGACGTTTTCCCACCGTTTCTCATCCTCTGATAACACCCACTGTTATGATTGGCTAACATCAGTGCTTATGTTCATTGTATTTATTATATTTTGTATTTTATGTGCAACTTTTATTGCGGTCTTCTTGGCCAGGGCTCCTTCGCAAAAGAGACTTGTTCTCAAAGGATTTCCCTGGTAAAATAAGGGTTAAAAAAAAAAAATGCATAAATTAACGCCCCCTAATCAGAACATGTGCGGATTCTGCGGAACTGTTTACAATAGTAGCGGGTGCTGCCGATTGCTGCGTGCGAGGCGATGAGGAATCAGAAGAAAATGAACCACAACTAAGAATGGATCAGCCCGTGTCGGAAAGTGTGAAACTATTTTGAATTAATATGTCATTTGTAACCCGAGACACTTGAAACCGGGTTATTGTTGCGTAATCATCCTATAATTTGCTAACAGTTGAACATTATTTAACTAATTTCAATGAAATTATAGGGTGTAGCCTACCACGGACAAAATGCATGCACAGGCCATATTTGAAGATGCAGCATTGATATGGCAAAATTTTTTATTTTGTATCACATGTAGGCTACACAATGCTCCACCACGTGAAACTTCGGTCTTCCGATCTTTTAACATCGTGTCAATTCTCAATTGATTTTGATTCATATGCGCGAGGGAGGATGAGAGAGCAAGACAGTTTGAAGACAGTGAGAGTGCGCGCGGCCGGGGCTCTCTCTCTCTGCTCGTTCTTTCAGTAACATGCGCCCTGTCACAATCATCTACATCAGAGGTCTTCAATCCTGCTCCTGGAGGGCCACTGTCCTATAGAGGTTATTTCCAACCCTAATCAAACACACCTGAATCAGTTAATCAATCACTAAAAGATCAATACAAAGGCAGGTGTGCTAAAGCAGGTTCCCAGCAAACACAGAACGTTCCCCTAACGTCCCCGATGGTTCCCATGTGGTTAATTTTTTGGGAACCTTGTAGGTTATTTTTAGGTTAAATTTTTATTCCCAGAACCTAAAATTGTTAGCTGGGTTGGAACAGTGGCCCTCCAGGAGCAGGATTGAAGACCTCTGATCTACATCACTCACCGATCAAATAAGGCTTTGGTGGGACAAAAATTCGCTGCATATAAATGCTGCAAATAAACTGCATCCAACTGCTTTCCCTGACGTCTGGATCGTTTGGCAGTGTATTCAAACATGTTGTCTGTCCACAGCCAGTAACAGCACATCTGCGTGGCATTGCAGTCTTCTTGTAAACAGACCCACTCGCTGCACGTCAACTGAACACCTGTGGGCTTGACAACGATGCGATGATGTGAAATGAGGCGTAGTTGTCTTGCGCTGGAGGCGGTCATATGCAAACGACTGGTACGTCACGTTGTACCGTGACGTCACCTCATACCATGGATCCAGAACGAGCTGTATTTAGAGCTTGATTAAATAAATGCTTCGTTTATAATGGGGAGGACATCTTAAGCTATGAAACTTGCAGGAAGTTTTAATAGTAGATCTCTTATATACCAAAAGATCAAGGCATTTGGTTTCTCATGTCATGACCCCTTTAAAATATGAACACATACTGTGTGAGTCAGAAGCGCCAGAATGAACACGCAATTATGGAATTGCCGCACTTTTTAGAGCAAGCCTTTGTGCACAGCCGGCCTTGTACTCTCCCGGTTCTGGAAACTCCTCTGAAAAATGCGCAGCACACAGTCGTCATGTTTACTTGTACTGTTCTGGAACAGTGTTGTAAATAAAGCTTAAGCGATGTTTTATTATTGTGTCCTCTTTTAGAAGGCTAAACAAAGTAGTTTGCATTTCGCAACGAAAAACAGTGTCTTCACGACATGGCGGCGGGTAGACTAATATAGGACGTGTAAGACAGATATTGGCTTCATCTTCACTGATGATGTGTGAAGTACTGAGGAAAATGTCTTTGTCCCAAACACTATTGAAGTAAATATATGTGTGTTATATAATGAATATTTATTTATAAACAACTAAATGGTCATAACTTGTTTGTCAGAGTTATACA
Organism: Semotilus atromaculatus; assembly: GCA_031834385.1. Lineage (NCBI taxonomy): Eukaryota > Metazoa > Chordata > Actinopteri > Cypriniformes > Leuciscidae > Semotilus > Semotilus atromaculatus. Next base: position 10,491,833 of record JAULUF010000005.1, on the reverse strand, counting down.
AATTATGTAATTTAATGTTATTTTCACATATTTCTCTGAATTTTCTCTAGAACGTGATCAACTTTTACAAAGTCAGAAGATCATTTTAACACAAGGTGAATTTTGTTTATTATTTTATTAAAATATGAATTACTTTTGAATTATTTTGCTAAACAATTAATGAATACTGTGAATTCATATCTACACAATTCATTATATTTTATTATAAGATACATTTATTATAAGATATAAAGTCTTCTTGGGTTTTGTTGCTCTTCAAGTGGTGATTAAAATCATTGATCTCATTATTGATCTAAAGATGAATTCTGTTATGATCATATAATTTCATCATTTCTGTTTTTAGCTGTCACACATTTAAGAAAACACATGGGTGAGTAAAATATATGCATGTTCTTTGACGAAATTGTTTATTTTAATATTATTTTCCCAAATTCATCACCATGTCAAACATTTATTTATTTATTAATGTATTAATGTTTTTGAGAGTTTGGTATAATGCACTGCACAAATGCATTCATATGATCCAAATACTAAATGATCAAGGATGTTTCTCCTAGTATTATTGCATAAGAATTTTGTATTGCACATGACTGGATCACAGTGTCATAGAGATAAGGGGGTGGGGCTAATTTCACTCAGGCTCTCATGCTATCAAGCCCTAGCAACCATTCAGAGCACCCTAGCAACAAGTTCCATAGACTTCCATTCAAAGAGACCAAATGAGATATCTTGGGATAGAAGTGTCATAGAAACATGAGGGTGTGCAGCAAACAGCCAATCACGAATCACCTTCAACACTTCCTAGCCCCGCCCTAGCAACTATGGTCGAGCACCCTAGTAACCCAAACGCAAAGAGGGTTATTTTCAAATCTGAATGTCATAAAGGGATTGCGCTTGGTTTATATAATTCATTCTGGTATTATTATATATTCTATTTATTAATATATAGCCCGTTTCACACAGAGATTCTGGAAAATACACGGATAATGTGACCCGGCATTTGTCCTGGGATTGTTTGATTTTGGTTCATTCACACTGCCAGTGATTTGCCGGGATCTGTGAGTGCGTTCACACACATCCTGTTAATGTCCCGGAAAGCAGCGTGACGTCAGGATGAGACGTAACGTACGCGTCGAAAACATGTACACGCGCTGGCGAACGATCTCAGCTTCAGTGCGGATAGTTAGGAGCTCCTAATCTCTGATTTGTTCAAGTTTGCAGACATTTGATCATTCTTTCTTTGTTGATGACGAACACAAACTTTCTTCTAAGAGCAACAGAGTCGTGCAATGGCACGTGCGTCATCATCATGACACACCCCTTACGGCATTGGTCCTGGCTTTTGTTCACACAGGACGCGTTCTGGGACTGATCCCAGCAATGTTACTAGGTTCTCAACCCGGCATCAATGCCGGTATCAATCCCGGGTCGTGTTTGCGTTCACACAGAAGGCGTTCTGGCAATTTTCCGGCAATTTGCCGGGATCATCGCGCTGTGTGAAAGGGGCTTATGTTTGAGCCAGAATCAGATGAGGAATCAGAAGAAAATGAACCACAACTACGAATGGATCAGCCCGTGTCGGAAAGTGTGAAACTATTTTGAATGAATATGTCATTTGTAACCCGAGACACTTGAAAACGGGTCATTGTTGCGTAATTATCCTATAATTTGTTAACAGTTGAACATTATTTAACTAATTTCAATTAAATGATAGGGTGTACGACAAAATGCAAGCACTGGCCATATTTGAAGATGCAGCATTGATATGGCAAAAATGTTAATTTTGTATCGCATGTAGGCTACACAATGCTCCACCACGTGAAACTTCGGTCTTCCGATCTTTTACCATCGTGTCAATTCTCAATTGATTTTGATTCATATGCGCGAGGGAGGGAGAGAGAGCAAGACAGTTTGGCACGCGGCCGGGGCTCTCTCTCTCTGCTCGTTCTTTCAGTAACATGCGCCCTGTCGCAAACATCTACATCACTCACCGATCAAATAAGGCTTTGGTGGGAGAAGAATTCGCTGCATATTTACGTGCTGCAAATAAACTGCATCCAAACTGCTTTCCCTGACGTCTGGATCATTCGGCAGCGTATTCAAACATGTTGTCTGTCCACAGCCAGGAACAGCACATCTGCGTGGCATTGCAGTCTTCTTGTATACAGACCCACTCGCTGCACGCCGACTGAACACCTGTGGGAATGACAATGATGCGATGATGCAAATTGTGGCGTACTTGTCTTGCGCTGGAGGCGGTCATATGCAAACGACTGGTACGTCACTTTGTACCGTGACGTCACCTCATCCACAATGAGCTGTATTTAGAGCTTGATTAAATAAATGATTTGTTTACAATGGGGAGGACATCTTAAGCTTTGAAACTTGCAGGAAGTTTTAATAGTAGATCTCTTATATACCAAAAGATCAAGGCATTTGGTTTCTCATGTCATGACCCCTTTAAAATATGAACACATACTTAAGGCCTGTTCACACCGGGACGAATTTCGCGCGCGTTATTCGCCGACGTTTAACGCCTCGTGACTAAACAAAGGGCGCCAATGTGAGTGTTCACACCGACGCGTAAAACGCCACGCGTAAAAGCGTCATATTTAAAAAAACGCCTCGGGTTCGTTTTTTTTGTTTGACGCGCCGCGTCAAAAACTATCCAACCAATGAGATTGCCGCTTTTGCTCACGTGTCTGGAGCTTCTGAAGTTACAGTAAAACACAACTTGGGGGCGCTCAAACACAAAACGGTCTTGCCGACCGGCGGCGAAGAAGATATACGCCAAGTAGTAGCCGTTTCTCAATGTCAAGGAAGGATCCTCGGAAGCCGGAATTTCGAGGATGCTACGTCATCGACATCCGTCGAAGGACTGTTCCAATGTCGAGGATCCTCAGAATTTCAAACAAGGACTGAGTCCTTCATTCGGAAAATATCCCATACACAGGAAAGGATGCATATGTGTAGCCTTCGCGCTCTCTAATCGCCCACAATCCTTTGCGCGCAGCTTTGCTATCTTGTTAAAAAAATAAAAGACGTTAGCGGAGTCGGAGCATATGCTTTCAAATGTAGGCTAAATAAATTTACGTTACCATACATTTGTTATAACCGTCATATAAGTAAAGTTTAACGTTAACGTTTAAATGCCAGTATACTACCATATTGATATTACAAAGTATACAAAATATACAAATTACGTTATTGATGGCTGAACCGGACATGTAATTTTAACAATTGTTAGCTTGGTTGCCGTCACCGGTATTCCTTTTATAAATAATTAGTTAATTGTACAAAGTAATTTAATGTTAATATTATACCATTCACAGCGTTATTCATAGCTTTCTCGTCTTTTTTTATCAGGGACCAAGGAACAAACAGAGACGTTCATACGAAAAATAAAGTCAATTAAATTGAACTGGTTTTGTCTTTGCTTTATTATTTAATATAAACGTCCGGTCATGATTTATTTAAAACGTCCGGTCAAATTTATATTTAATATATAAACTGTAGCCTATATCCATTTTTTTAAACCTTGTTCTTTAGACTACAATACAATATGTAACGGGCCTTTTCACTGACGTAAGGACGTGCACTTGCTAGCCTGTTCCATTTACGTGTTCTCCGAATGCTAAAGAGGAGCCTCGCCTAGCCTCTGAAGGAAATGACTTGGAAGGACGCGTCCTGCCAAGGAAGTATCCTTGACATTGAGAAACACCTAGTGTCTACACTGCCGGGAAGAAATAGACGAGGAAGATGCAAGGCAAGATGAATGTAGAGCTGCTGTTCTCGTTGGTGTCCGAACATAAAGAACTATATGACAAACGCGACAGCGACTACAAAAATCTTGATAAAAGAGAACTGATATGGAGTGGTATTGCAGAGGGTATTTCTGTTTTACATTAAGCGCCATCTAATGTCTGGGAATGAATTTGCATGTTCACTCGGCTCATCGTCAGCGAAAATCGCTTGGGTGTGAACACTAAAAACGCGTTGAAAAACGCTGGCGAATAACGCGCGCTGATATTCGTCCCGGTGTGTACGGGCCTTTACAGTCTGTGTGAGTCAGAAGCGCCAGAATGAACACGCAAATATGGAATTGCCACACTTTTTAGAGCAAGCCTTTGTGCACAGCCGGTCTTGTACTCTCCCGGTTCTGGAAACTCCTCTGAAAAATGCGCAGCAAACAGTCAACATGTTTAGTTGTACTGTTCTGGAACAGTGTTGTGAATAAAGCTTAAGCGATGTTTTATTATTGTGTCCTCTTTTGGAAGGCTAAACAAAGTAGTTTGGCTTTCGTAACGAAAAACAGTGTCTTCACGACATGGCGGCGGGTAGGCTAATATAGGACGTGTAAGACAGATGTTGGCTTCATCTTCACTGATGATGTGTGAAGTACTGAGGAAAATGTCTTTGTCCCAAACACTATGGAAGTAAATATATGTGTGTTATATAATGAATATTTATTTATAAACAACTAAATGGTCATAACTTGTTTGTCAGAGTTATAAAAATGATGTAATTTAATGTTATTTTCACATATTTCTCTGAATTTTCTCTAGAACGTGATCAACTTTTACAAAGTCAGACGATCATTTTAACACAAGGTGAATTTTGTTTATTATTTTATTAAAATATGAATTACTTTTGAATTATTTTGCTAAACAATTAATGAATACTGTGAATTCATATCTACACAATTCATTATATTTTATTATAAGATACATTTATTATAAGATATAAAGTCTTCTTGGGTTTTGTTGCTCTTCAAGTGGTGATTAAAATTATTGATCTCATTATTGATCTAAAGATGAATTCTGTTATGATCATATAATTTCATCATTTCTGTTTTTAGCTGTCACACATTTAAGAAAACACATGGGTGAGTAAAATATATGCATGTTCTTTGACAAAATTGTTTATTTTAATAATATTATTTTCCCAAATTCATCACCATGTCAAACATTTATTTATTAATGTTTTTGAGAGTTTGGTATAATGCACTGCACAAATGCATTCAAATGATCCAAATACTAAATGATCAAGGATGTTTCTCCTAGTATTATTGCATAAGAATTTTGTATTGCACATGACTGGATCACAGTGTCATAGAGATAAGGGGGTGGGGCTAATTTCACTCAGGCTCTCATGCTATCAAGCCCTAGCAACCATTCAGAGCACCCTAGCAACAAGTTCCATAGACTTCCATTCAAAGAGACCAAATGAGATATCTTGGGATAGAAGTGTCATAGAAACATGAGGGTGTGCAGCAAACAGCCAATCACGAATCACCTTCAACACTTCCTAGCCCCGCCCTAGCAACCATGGTCATGCACCCTAGCAACCCAAACGCAAAGAGGGTTATTTTCAAATCTGAATGTCATAAAGGGATTGCGCTTGGTTTATATTATTCATTCTGAAAAGCAACCGTTGGAGTTTCATTATCACTGGCAGCTACCTAGCAACCAAACAGAGTACCCTAGCAACCGTTTAGCACAGGGGTGTCCAGTCCTGCAGAGTTCAGCTCCAACCCCAATTAAACACACTTTAACCACATAATAAAGATCTTACTAGACATAGGCTACTATAACTTTAAAGCCGGCATGTTGAGGAAAGTTAAAGCTAAACAGAATCTGCAGGACCGAGGACAGCCATGATTTAACCTCTTCCACTCCAAGGCATATTTTGAATTCTGCCTGAATTTAACACACCGAAGTTTAAATATTCACCCTACACACACACAACCCTTCAAATTGACTAAATCAGATTGCAAAATGTCATAAATAGCATTGTATGTGTTTAAAATATTGCTATAAACATAAAAAATAGGCCTTTTTGTATTATTTTTCCCACCAGAATCCTGTCTTAGAAAGTCTGTAATTCAGGTACTGTTGATCTGGGGACCTGCTGATTATATTTTTGACTCCACTAGATGGCAGTATGTACTAGGAAAATATTAATTTTTTTCTCTATCACGTTCTGAGCAAGAGTTATTCAAATGTAACCAAAGGGAGGCAAAGTGTCCTTTTTAGCGCCTATATGTGTCCTTTTGAAGTTTTCAAATACTCAAATGCAAAAAAAGTTTGTACAAAGTACATTACCCCAAAAATCCTACTTTTAATATATGCTAAAGTACTTTACTTGATTATTGGTTGATTTTCTTCATTTTCATTCAGGTTTTATATTTGTATCTGAGAAACACAATATGCAAAATGGCATAAAGGAATGAGACCAAGTAACATTGTTTGTGTTTTGTGAAACACTAATAACTTACAAAACAGTCTTGTAGATTTTATGTGGTCTATTAAAACAGACCACTTGTACAAACTGAAAACATAAATAGCAATATGAGGGTGGATGTGGAGCCTGATGCGTCTCGGCTGTAACACAAAGTAAATAGTTTTTTATTACACACAAACTGGTTGTTTGCATGGTTATATATATATATAATAAAATACATATCATCAACATTGTAAATGCAGAAATAGATTCACTTACCCATCAAACGCAGGGTCCTCTCCTCATGAATGCAGCGTCCTTTGTTTCGGGTCATTAGGCTCTACTAGTCACTGCTAATCACTTTCTCGGTCAAGCTCTTCTAATATCACTCCAACGTAAGATAACACCTTTTTTCTGCTTTTCCCCGTCGAGGAGGTTGTCACATATCTTGGTGTAATACTTTGTAAAGATGAATCATATCGATTATCACCAGTACAAAAAGAAAGTTTGACTCTTGGTTGCAGAGAGATTGATCCATTTCTGGTCGTGTCTTATTGTCTAAATCTGAAGGTTCGTCAAGGTCTGTTAAATCTCCCACGCTCCATTTGTACCCAAGACATTTACTAAAGAGGTTGACAAGTTGTTTTTTGATTTTGTTTGGAAAAACAAACCTCATTATTTAAAGAAAAATATAAATTAAATGATGCAGTCCATATGATCAGGGTGGTTTGAACGTTGTGGATTTTACAACTATGAATGGCACTTTTAAAATAAACTTGCTAAAATGTTTTATTAAAAATAATTTCTCTATGTGCAATATTTTCCCTAATCATTTAATTAATCAACTTGGTGGTATAAATTTTTTCCTTAGATGCAGTTTTGATATTAACAAAATACCTCTTTGTTTATCTAATTCCTTTTCACACGGTGTTTGGCTTTTAAACATAACTTCTCTCCTCACTCCTTTTTTAGTTGGAATAATAAATATATTACACACCAAAAAAAAAAAAACTTTCTTTTTTGAACATTGGTTTGAGTCTGATATACCATTCAACGTATTTTTATTTATTTTTAAGGATCTGCAGATGCAAATAAAAGTTTAAACCCTCATGAGTTTGCATGTTTTGATGTCCACATGTTATTGTTCCAGAAATTACAGTGGCTGTAACATTTCTATCATAAAGAAGTGGCCAAATATTAAAGGGATGATCATCTGTGGATCTGACATTAACAATGTGGAAAAAGCAAAAGTACAGAAATGTTGGCGGTTCCTCACAAAAGTGTCGCTCAAATACACACACGAGATTTCTCTTGCTAGAACCCTAGCAATCACCGATAATAGCTAGTCAACACGTGGCAATGCCCTTGAATACCCTAGCTACCAAATCAACACATTAACAACCACCCATAATACCCTAGCAACCGCACAGCAACCAGCTCGAGTACCCTAGCAACCACATAGCAAAAACCCAGAACACCCTAGCAACTTCAAACCTTTTAAACTTCAGACTTTCTGTTCAGGTTTTCTCAAGCCAACTTCAAAGTTTGCATACAAACTTCTTAATCTAGTTTACAATTAATGCAGTATTTTTTAAATGTATTTTTATTTTGTTGTAAAGTCACCATGATTCTTATTAAAATAAATAATTGTCTTTATTTAATTATTATTTACTTATCTATAAAGCAGACTTTTCTATATTTTCAGCAGTGAATGTGATTCTGGATGCTGATACGGCTCATCCACGTCTCACCGTGTCTCATGGTGGGAAACAAGTGAGATCTGGATACAGAAGGAATGAGGGAGAAGACAGGTTTGATAAACATCTTGGTGTTCTCGGGAAGGACGGATTCTCCTCAGGGCGTTTTTACTTTGAGGTGCAGGTGAAGGATCAAACTCAGTGGGATTTAGGAGTGGCCAGAGAATCTGTTGACAGGAAGAGCAGGATCTGTCTGAGTCCTGGTGTTGGATACTGGACTGTGAGACGGAGAGATGGGGAGTATTGGGCTCGTGAATCTCCACCTGTCTCTCTTTCTCTGAGCGTGAGGCCTCAGAGGGTCGGTGTGTTTGTGGATTATGATGAGGGTCACGTCTCCTTTTATGAAGTGAAGTCCATGTCTCATATCTACTCTTACACCAGTCAGTCTTTTAATGAGAAACTCTATCCATTTGTTTGTTTGGGGTATTGGGGGAATTCCACACCACTGATTATCTGTGATGATTACTAATGACTTCAGTGAATGAATTTACATGATCAGGTGAAAAAAAGAAAAGAAATACAATTCAATGAGTGTAACAGCCACAAATATGAACTATTATTCACAAATGTGGACACAGAAGTGTGTTTGATCTGATCAGTGTTGCCCATCAGCTCCTCCTCATCTCCACTAGATAGTGAATAAAGTCATGAAGTGCTGATCGCACACTAACTGTTTCTCCCTCAATAGTGTGTGTTGATGAATGTCCAGATTGAGTAAAGCTGGAATCAAGTTAAAATAGAAGACATTTTCATTTGTGTAACGTTTTGCTCACTACATCATTCCCACAATGCCATTTGTGTTATTCAGTTTTCATGACTTATATGTGGATAACGTAAAGAATTACTGTGTCCAAAACTTCTGGTTCTAACTCATTTTGGACAGATGTCATAAGTTTATTCATCTCATATATTTTTATATATATATTTTCTTTTTTATTATTATTTTAATTTCATTAGTCTTTCCAACCCTGTTTTATTGTTCTATAAACAGAATATTGAGATGTTATGAGTCTGAGCCAAAACACAGTTGATTTTTGTAAAAAAAGACATTGTCACCAGGCTTGAATATACTTGAAGGTTTGTAATGTAAGACTTTACCAAACAAATATTTATTGGTAAATAAATAACATTTTCGTTACATTTAAAAAGGATATTGATCTGAACTGTTCTGTTTGCAATACATTGGCTCAAACCTGGTTTCATTTATTTTGGCACTGCAGTGCTTCCACCACAAACGTTATTCAGAGCCGAGACCCAAACCAGTATTGACCCTCTTTCTTCCTTTGATTTATTTGATACTGCAAGTCTTTGTGTTTTATACACAGTAGATTGTTTCTGTCAAGCTCCTAACCCCTGGGGCACCCCCCTTTTTTAATAGACATGAAAATGCACATTCCGAACTTAAATGGTTATAATTCAAGAATGCTTTGCAATATAGATGTAAGATTGGTCTTGTTTTAAAGACATTTGGCAGATTTTTGAATAAATTAAGAAAGCTAAACAGAACAAAAGTTATAGAAGTTTGAGTTTATGAAAATGTACAATGTTAAAAATGTAATTATTCATATTTTATATAAGATATATATTTTCAAAACCTGGTGGACTAAAAATGCACACAAAAAAAAATATCAAAGCCAAAAATCTGAACAAGTTTCAACTTTTTCACTAGTTGACAACCAGACTCCATTACTGCCCAGATCAGGGCGCCTGCATTTCCAGATGTATTTTGAGTGATCTGAACCATTTTTTTAAATGAAATTTTCATACAATTTATGAAGTAGACATCCTATTCAGAAGTAGTATTGGAAGTTTGGCAGATTTTGAAACGAATTCAACCTCTAAGAAACACAAAAATAACACGTATGTGCGTTATAGCTCGCGGCCACATCACAAATGTGAATCTGTTATATTTTTCTATATATTTCAAACATTTTCAGACTTTTTTTCTAAAATAATTGAATGTATGCTATCTTTTGAACTCTTGGCATGAAAACAAACTGAGGTTTCTACCATTCTTTGATTTTTCATGTTCATCACTATTTCAAAATAAAGGTCTGAACACGCCTTAGGTGTATGAAAATATTCTTGTTGCAAATTGATAAATTACTGCTCCTCTGTAATTTATTTTAAAAATCAGTCACCGAATATGTAAACTAGAGATTGTAAGCTTTCAAATGATCTATAGTTTGTCAAGATTAGTTTAGGTTTAGTATAGGATATTACTGTTTTAAATATGTAGGCCTAATGGATGTAAATATAAGGGGTTAAAGGACTAAGTGAGTATCATAATAGTGTGTGTTCTGAGTTCATGTCTGTATAACACAAGGAAACATTTACAACCCTAAGGACTGCTGGATAACAGGTTTTGAATGAAAGATTTTATGTTACAAATGAGATCTGTGTGCTTTAGTAAATAAGCATTAGAGATTAAATACTCTTTAGAGAATTAGACTCAAACTAACATGGCGCCGCCTATCACGCATTATAGATAAACTAACAATAACATTATAAAGGTTTTTAAACGACAAAAAACATTCACTTACACATTATTTATTATTCTCGGGTAAAGTAGTTTGAGTCTGGCCTAAATTATAAGCATTTTAAAATCACTTACAATTTGGTCAGAAGACTTCTCTGTGGTTTGTTCTTATTAAAAGTCTTATGGTGTGTTTGCGCTGAACGCAAATTTAATTACATACAAAGTCAATGCAAAGACGCGTATTTGACCCTCTATTTGTGTTCGGTGTGAACCAGGTGTGAACACACTATTACAACACCAGAAATTGTAGTCTCGGTTTAGGCAGTTTTTGTAATCAATTAAATTAGTTTTAATTGGTTACTTTTCTTTTTACAATAAAACAGGCAAATAAAGGCAAATAAACCTTCATTAAAGAATAAAATCCAAAAATCACGTTTTGAATCAAATGTGCAGTCAGATAGGCTTATTGTCTTCCGCTTGGAGTTTCTTATTCTAAAAGCTTGAATATTTTAAACTTGCGTGTGAACGGGTAATGACTAGGGTTGTGTGATTAATAGTATTTTAGTTTCGTTTTTGATGCCGATGCCTCATTCCTTTACTTTTCCTTTAAATTGGATTAATAGTATTTTAGTTTATGCCTCATTCCTTTCCTTTAAAGTGCCGCGCTGTCGCTCTTTCTACGTAACACAGACTAGTCAAAATCACGTAACGTGACTGTCATAATAAACATCCTGTCTGACTTGGTTGATGCAAAAAAATAAAAAATAACATTGAGCCGCGAAAGAGATGCTGTTATCCAGACGGCTCCCTGTGTGTGCGATCCGAGACTGAGACAAGCAGAGGTTACTTTGGGATGCCTGTCTTGGTGACTTTTCACTTAAATGTAGTCAGTTATGTCTTAACTGATCATAACCAATTGGGAAAGGCTTGTCAGTATGTTAGATCTGTGCATTTGGTCTTAAAGTGACAGAAACCTGATAAACCTGCTGCTGTCTCAGTCCTTTGAATATTAAAAAACACTTTTAAAGTATTAAAAACTTTTGTTTAGAAATGCTGATTCGTTTGGACTGTGCAGAAGATGACTGGCTTCTTGGATTTAGATAGTTTATGGATCGTTAGGTAGAGCTCACATCGGTCAGAATCACACAAGATGTCTTCATTGAAAGTATTTATTGCATTTACAACTGCATGATTGAATGTACATTGACGTGTGTGTGTGTGTGTGGTTCTGAAACAAATAGAAGAAATAAACAAACATAATTAGTTGAATGCAGATGAATGATTATCATGCAGCAACTTCTATTTGCATCAACTGTATCCTATACTAATAATATAGCAGGAATAAAATACAGTAATATTTTAACATAACCGAAACGGGGATTAACAGAATGAAAAAGGCTGTTCTGTGGGTCTAAATAGCTACAACTAACAGTTACAAACAATGAGAAAAAATAAGCCATTAGCCATACAATAGCTCCCTCTGCTGGTCATATAGATAACCGATCCAAAAGTATCACGTGATAACCGGTGCGCATACGGGAGGTTCGTGCCCTATAATAAATTAACTAGACTGAAAGCAAATATCACCGCGATAATTTACAAACTATACGCAGTAAGTGCTTAACTAACATTCTACAATGTGAAACCAAAGAATAATGCCCGAGTGGCAGTCTATTCATCGATAGAAAACATCACCTCACGAGGCCTAGCCGTACAGGAAAACTCGGCGCTTACATTTAACAACACTAAACAATGCCAATCTAGCTTTAACAATGACAACAACAATACTGATTCTTACTTGTAAAGACGCACACCGAATAAAGCAGTTGTATTGAAGGCAAGTTGTGAGCTCGTGTGGCTAACATGCGCTACTGGCAAAGTCTCTGACAGAATGCTATTCGCGCGCAGCGATCCTGAGTTAACTTGTGATTGGCAAAAAGTTCAGGTGAAGCGAGGCATCTTCCAGTAGAAGAGAGAGAGTCACGGTGAAGTGTCTGATGTTTAACAGCCACAAGGGGGCCTTTTTTACATGAACAGACACAGACATCATTATAATCTGCATATGAATCTCAAAAATGGTGTCATGCTTCATGGCGCAATGCATGCCGGGAGCCACCATAGTTTAAAACTCATGGCTCCCAGCATGCATTGCAGCATGAAGCATGTTGTAGCTCCTATGAGAGAAAACAAGAAAACACATACAATAACAAAACGAGAAGGTCAAAGAATGTATTTCATTATAAAACTTTATTGAAGTTTGTTTCTCCTGGATCAGGATGGAATGATATGAAAAAGATGAGAGCCAGAGGCTGATAAAACCAGACATTTAAGAGAAAGAAAAGTTCAGTGCTCTGCGTTGCACCCGTTCACTTTAAAACCATTCAGAACTCAACAACAGCCGTATGAACATCCACATGAAGCGTCTTGAGAAGTGTTCGTTTAACTCTACACACTGCATTTCAAACGCCGTCTGTTCATTTCAACTAAATAAGTGTGCTTTCAGTTACACCAGTCCTTTTAAAACAACAGGTCATCGGGAAAGCACTGCTCACATTTAAATAACCGCAACAGTGAAACCCGAACCGCATCGGCTGATTTTGGACGAGTTTCTCGACAGCGTCTGTAGAACATCCACTTTGGCCTCTTGATCATTGGCAACGTGTAAAATCTATCAGAAATAAACATAAAACAAGCGGACGCTCGAAGCCCTGCAGCTCTCAGGACACGCCGGCACTGAGATCACAGGCTGGCCCGAGTGAAAGGAAACACATGACCACTGAAGCAGTGATGCGCGTCCTCAAGAAGGAGCTGGGCCGTGGTTTGGCTGAGACCGGTGTGATGCGCTGCTATAGTTTCAATGTTCCCGCTGGGAGACTTCCATTACACAGTCTGTAGAAGCGCAGGTCGTTCACGATACGATACACTCCCTGAGAAAACGACGGCAGGTCCTGTGAGGGGAGGAAAAGACAGGAAAAAAGAGACGTGACTTGCATGTTCAAACATGAAGACGTTCACGCTGCATGACTACACCTATGACATCATCCAAGCCAGGTTTTGTGAATGACAAAACCGGTCTTAAAACGTCCCGTTCTTATTGCACTCTAAATTCCATAAAGAGAGAGGAAGATAAAATAAATAAATACATTTAAACTGAACAAAGTTATAAACGCAACACTTTTGTTTTTGCCCACATTTTTCATGAGCTGAACTCAAAGATTGAAGACTTTTTCTATGTAGACAAAAGGCCCATTTCTCTACACCTGTACAATAATCAGCTGTCTAATCAGCATCTTGATATTCCACACCTGTGAGGTGGATGGATAATCTCGGCAAAGGAGAAGTGCTCACTAACACAGATTTAGACACATTTGTGAACAACATTTGAGAGAAACAGGCCTTTTGTGTACATAGAAAAAGTCTTATATATTGTTACACCCCTAATATACACTGAACTCAAAGATCTGTCACAATATATCGCAATACAAAAATGCATCAATATGTATCGTGGATAGTGACAATTTGTGTTGTTCACCCAAAATTAAAATTACTGTGTGAAAAAAAAAATTACTAACCAGTGCAAATTTATTTCTGTCTAAGTTCTTATTTTACATATCTAGTCAGTGACAGAGTTCAAGCATATTCGTCTAAAATAATTATGTATTTTCAGCTTCAGAATCATGAATATTGTTATTCTGGTGTCACCATTTCATTTACACCCACAATGCAAAACCAAATTTAGCATTTTAATCAACAGTAGATGTTTTGTTATCCTTTCACCATGTCTTCAGCATCATTACTCCAGTCTTCAGAGTCACATGATCCTTCAGAAATCATTCTAATATTCTGATTTAATGATCAAGAAGCATTTATGAAAGAAACAAGTTATGCTGCTTAATATTTTTTTTATAACCTATGATAAGTTTTTCAGGATTAATTTATGATTAAAAAGTAAAAAAAAAACAACAACAGCATTTATTCAAAATAGAAATCTTTTCTAACAATATAAATCTTTAAAATCACTTTTTATCAATTTAACATAATATTAAAAGAAAGTATTACATTACTTTAAAACAAAGAAAGAAAGAACAAATTACTGACCCAAAACTTTTGAACGGTATTTTATATAAATGCTGTTCTTTTTAACTTTTTATTAATCAAAGAATCCTGAAAAATAGAATAACAGGTTATAAAAAAATATTAAGCAGCACAACTTTTTCCAGCATTGTTAATAATCAGAAACGTATCTTGAGCAGCAAATCATCATTTCTGAAGGATCATGTGACATTGAAATTCAGCTTTAATCACAGGAATAAATGACATTTTACTATATATTCATAGAAATCACATATTTGATCTTTTAAAATATTTCACAATATTACTGCTTGAATATTTAGAGCAAGAAACTTCTTCAAATTTTTTTTTAATATAATTATGGTGAGGCAAAGCTTGGCTTATGGTGCGTTCACACCGGACGCGAATAGCGCGTCAGGCGCGAATGATTTCAATGTTAAGTCAATGCAAAGACGCGCTATGCGCGTAAAAAATTCCTGCGGCGCGAATGAGGCGTAGAGCGCGGCGCGGTAGACGCGAATACGCCTCATTCGCGCGTCAAGTTCGCGCGAATGGCGCGAATTAAGAATCTGGCGCGTTAAGCGCGTTACGCGCATTACGCGCAAATTATTTAGTTAGTGCCATTTGTGCATTCACGCGTTTGACGCGAATTCGCGTCTGCCGCCCGAGTTGAAAAATCTGAACTTCTGCGTCAATTCGCGCCGCGTTAACCAATCAGGAGCCTGCTTGCTGTCACCTGGTGAAGTATCTGGATGCTGGATGCCGCAATACATTATTTTTTAATATGACAAAATGGAATAAAATTACTTTTATATTCTATTCTGTTCTAATGCAGCAACAAAGCAAATATTTTATCACATAAAAACTTGATTTAAATATATGAGACATAATCATTTTGTATTGAATGCTCTTTATTCCATTTCTAGATTATATGAAACATTATTATTCTAATGTAAAGACAACCAACATAGTACATAATTATTCTAGATCCGACGGTGTCCTGTCTGTTATATATATTTGACAGATTAGGTTGGTGAGGGCGAGGGTGATCCTCGCTCCGATGCGGGACAACAGGTCATCAGACTGGGCGCGGGACAGGCGGAAGTACCGCTAGAAGCAGCCGTCATTCAGTCGCTGCTCCTGGAGCGAGAAAATGGTGAAACTCGCCAAACTGAGTTCGCCTCCGAATAGTCTGGTGGACCCAAATACAGCGACGATGATCCGTGCGCCGCTGTTCTGCTTTTCAGAGCAAATACAGAGCGGTGACTCTCTCGATAAATGCTCGATAAACATAAAAAAGATGGCGGCCAACAGATTTCGAATCTGACGCGCGGAAGCGCGTAAATTTCGCTTAAAACTTTTGTTTTTACGCGCGTCAGTTTCACTCTTGACACGCGAATTAACACAAAGTGGTCAAGCGTCAACGCGGTAGACGCGAATTTGACGCGCTATTCGCGTCCGGTGTGAACGCACAGTAAGAGTGAAAATGTCCCAGCTCTTCACATTAGTAAAAACCCTCCAGTAATCAGAGCTTCAGGTTTGGATCACACCAGTCACGGTCACTCACTCTCTCGGGCGTGAAGTTTCGGACAAGCGTTGTGCGCTGGTGAGGGTCGAGGCCTTGGCAGCCGTTGAGAAACTCTGGTAAGAAGGAAGAGTAAAACGCTTGGAAATCCACAGCCGCCATGTTGTAGAGCGCCAGCGTGATGTCGTCCTGGAGGAGGTCGTGACTCTTGTGCAGCAGGACTTGCAGAAGAACATTTATGAAGTGGAACAGCATCGAGTTCCGGAAGAGCTTCTGAAATACACACACACACACACACCACATCACTGACCAAACCACACACACACACACATCACTGACCATACCACACACACACACACACACCACTGACCACACCATACACATCACATCACTGACCAAACCACACACATCACTGACCAAACCACACACACCACACATCACTGATCAAACCACACACACACACACATCACTGACCAAACCACACACACCACACATCAGTGACCAAACCACACACACACACACACACACACACACACATCACATCACTGACCAAACCACACACACCACACATCACTGACCAAACCACACACACCACACATCAGTGACCAAACCACACACACACACACACACACATCACATCACTGACCAAACCACACACACCACACATCACTGACCAAATCTCACACACAATCGCCATTTGATCACATTGCTTGGCATCATATTTGCTAAAGGAAATCTAATACTTGTTTCTTACAAATTTTGGGGTGCTGATTCCAAAAAATTGCTTTAGCGCAAAAAATATGATGCATTTCGTAGCATTTTTGCTTTCGACAACTATTTGTAAGGTGAAGAAGTCTTCTATTATGCATTAAATCACCAGAAAAACTGCCATAAAGACATGATTCCTATCATCAATTCTCAGCTGATTTTCACATGCATGACATTATTTCATGCATAATCCTTGTTTCAAGGTTAGAATTATGGCCAGGGACAGAACAAATATATAAACATGACTCAGATGTTTTCTGATACATCTGTGGGTGTTTTACTACATCCAAACGGCAATGGAAAATTACAGGTTTAGTCTTTTTTTTTTAATAAAATTTAAAAATGATATTAAGTTGTGTTTGTAGATCTTTGACATTAAATGCATTTAGCCATGTTTTCCCACTCTATTGAAGAGGCGTTTTAAGTCCTATAAATATACAATTTATTTTATTTTATATGTATATATGTGCATATGCTTCCATTTGCTCAAATCTGATTGTGTGTGTATATGTCAGCGTGTCTTACCCTGTGGTACAACTTGTGTTTGGTGTTCAGGACCTCCAGGTAACTCAAGTTCTGTTTGAAGATGTGAATATCCGGCTGTAGGAAAGACTGACCAAATGCCTGCAAATCAAAGACACGACGCTCAGACACAAGAATCACGCATAACAGCGTTTACAGCTCCGCTATTTAATCTGCAAATTGTGAATCTTATTTAAATAAATGTCTGGGAACTGCAAAATAATTGACATACAATGAAAAGCCAAATTAATTATTATACAGCTATGGGATTTCAGTACCAAACAGCAGGGTTATATTGGTCAACTAAAACTGAAACTATTAAAAACATTTCCGTTAATTGAAATAAAATATAAATATTAGCTGAAAACATATTAAACAAAAATGAGAAGTGTTTCCTTGCAGGGCTCCAGACTAACATTTGAGCGCAGTAGCAGCGGAGCCTAGAGCTGAAGATCTTTGCCCGAACCCGACGGGACCCGACGGGTTTGGTCTTAATTTTTATCATTTTACACGGGCTCGGGCCGGGCTTGGACTTGCGTTTCGGGTTGCGCGGTAAATGAACGGTCAGGTGATGCGTTTCGATTAGTGCGAAAATGGATGCGGAGAAGGTGAAACGGAGGCTGGCCTCTGGCGATTACATTTTGGTTGCACCGAGAAAGAAAACAAAGTCTGAGGTGTGGAACTCTACATGCATAATGTAGACGCAGTATAGACTAATTTTGGCATTATTCTTTTTATTAAATTTCAGCTGCTGTGTTCACCGTCACTTTGAGGCCGGATTGTGGAAGGAAGTGGCGAAGCAAATCCTGTGGAGCTTTTATCTTAATTTCGTTATTGCCAAATACCCATCTTAATTTAGAATTTTTCTTAATTTAATTTTTTAGACTCCTTTTTATTGGTGCGTTGGCCTATTTAAATTCATATTGTGGAGAGAGGCGGCCGCAAGCAAGTCCCATTTTCGTTAGTCTTAAGACTAATCAATTTTATGTAGCCTAACTTTTCGTTTTATTTCATTATTGCCAAATATCTAAGTTTAGATATCTTGATTTAATTTGTTTAGAAAGACTAATTTTTATAGGCCCGTATTCAGGCCTATTTATACTTATAGGCTAAGTGTATGCCTATGTCTTTAGAGTGCTGAGATGTTACGATGTTACAGAGGACTTATTTTATTTCTTTGTTCCAACTTCCAAGTGGCCTAGCCAATCATGAATAAATGATGTAAAAAAATGTATACATGACTCATTCTTGACAAAAGGCAAAAGATCTGTGTGCGTGCGTACATTTTTATAATGTCGGGCTGTAAACGGGTTCAGGCTTTCAAAAAGCTGTCAATCAAAATGTACTTGTCGGGCTCGGGCCGAATTCTTTCGGGCTCGGGCCTTGTCAGGCCTAACTTTTAAGGCCCGATTACAGCTCTAGCGGAGCCACTCAGTTCTACAGATGGTGGCGCCAGCACCTGATTGGGTAGCGCTGGGGGGAAGGGGGATTTTTAATCATAAAGGTAATTTAAATCATAAAATTGTTATTGTTTTGCATTAATAAGTGCAGTTACTAATAAAATTACATGTTTATTTATAGAAAAGCACATTGGACATTAAAGCAGTGAGCTCGAGTTGAGATGCTGATAAAATTTACTTTTATTAACAACAGTAACATGTTCGATTTCGCAAATTTGAGATTTCTTATTTTTATTAAAAATAATATTTAAACTGGATAATATTTAGAAGTGCTTGAAAAAGTGTGAAGCACTTGAAAGTCCTTGAAAAAAGTGCTTGAATGTCACTCTCAAAAGGATGTACGAACCCTGAAATGAATAATGTTAAAGCATTGGACTATTTCTGCCACAATATCATGGTTACAGTTAGCGTTACTGCATTAAATCCATGGTGAATCATCAAGATTTGTGGACTTAAAGCCTTCTTTAACTTGTTTGTTCATGGCACAATGTCTCTCCTGGTTTGAGATGGTCCTCACTGCAGAACATGAAATCCACGGGGAGGAGTTGGATCCAGATCCCTAAACACACCCCTAAACCTACCCAGCTCCACCCCCTGATCCCTAGACACACCCCTAAACCTACCCAGCTCCACCCCCTGATCCCTAGACACACCCCTAAACCTACCCAGCTCCACCCCCTGATCCCTAGACACACCCCTAAACCTACCCAGCTCCACCCCCTGATCCCTAAACACACCCCTAAACCTACCCAGCTCCACCCCCTGATCCCTAGACACACCCCTAAACCTACCCAGCTCCACCCCCTGATCCCTAGACACACCCCTAAACCTACCCAGCTCCACCCCCTGATCCCTAAACACACCCCTAAACCTACCCAGCTCCACCCCCTGATCCCTAAACACACCCCTAAACCTACCCAGTTCCACCCCCTGATCCCTAGACACACCCCTAAACCTACCCAGCTCCACCCCCTGATCCCTAGACACACCCCTAAACCTACCCAGCTACACCCCCTGATCCCTAAACACACCCCTAAACCTACCCAGCTCCACCCCTTAGATCTGGATCCGACTCCGCCCCCCGGATCTCGTGAACTGCAATGAGGTGCTACTCCCTGGTTTCCACATCAGCGCTGTTTGATCTGACATGGTTTATACAACAGAATTCTGTGCTGAATGTGAATGCTTCTCACTAGATCTCG
Source organism: Semotilus atromaculatus (assembly GCA_031834385.1). Taxonomy (NCBI): domain Eukaryota; kingdom Metazoa; phylum Chordata; class Actinopteri; order Cypriniformes; family Leuciscidae; genus Semotilus; species Semotilus atromaculatus. The sequence continues at coordinate 10,471,827 of JAULUF010000005.1, read as the reverse complement.
CAGCGATGTTATTAAGACTGGAGCGAATTCAAACACTTTCTCACCGGATCTCCGAGCGCTGTGTAGCAACAGCGTCATGTGATCGAGATCGGCTCGTGAGTAAACCTGTTCTGAGCTCGCGTTGTGCTGTCTAATATTGGTCTGAGCTGATTAACGGTCCTGTGAACAATACTGTGCAGCACAAACAAGTAGCGCGGTTTTGTTCCACTTTCATTCCGTTTGATGTTTTTCATATGCAACAGAATATCTTATCGGTGTTGCAGCAGTGCGACAGCAGAGCAGTGGCAAGAAAAAAGGAGCCCTGCCTTAGTAATAAATTGACTAAAAAAGTACTAAAATTAACTGGATATAAATAAAAACTAACACCAACACTGATAGAAAAATAAAGTAAATGATTACAATTATAAATGATTACAATTATAATAAAACTAAAATAACACAACATAATAAAATAAAAATTGGAAAATAGCGACTAACAAAAACTCTTGTTAGGGCATGCACTTCGATCCATATGGAAGAGAGGTTGCTTCAGCACAGCACACTTGGTTAAAGGCACACTATGTAAATTTTATTTACATTTAGGAGCTTTTATTTTATTCTTCCAGTCATGAGTATGTGGGGAAACACAGCGCAGTTTTATCATATTAGATACATTTGAGTATCGCTATGAGTATGATTAGTTGAAAGTTGTTATAATGCTACTCTGTGTGTTCGCTCGGCGGATACTATATGAGACACTTGTTGTCACTGCAGTGAGCTAGATCGACATTAGACATGGTCAATATGGTACTCGCGGTAAATCAAGAACACGAGATTTAAACAAAAATACTAATTGTTTTGAGCTGTATAACAATTATTAGTTTTATGTCTATGAATATATCCAAACAGTTGCTCACCTGTCTAATAAAATGCATAATATATTTAAGCGTCTTCGGTGTTTCCATGGATTCTACAAATTATAACCGGAAATCGAGGGTACACGGTATGTTTGTCATTGATAGGCGACGCACGGCCCGTGTCCTGGTTAAACCTGCTGATTTCTCTGGATTTAAACATTCTTAGAAACATTTGGGATAATGTAAGTACACAAATCAACAAAATATATAACATTGTTTTAGTGGTTTTTGAATATTTTGATCCACAAATCTTACACAGTGTGCCTTTAAGACATGCTGTAACTCAGGCTCTGAGGGTTATACACGTGCGGTCGATACCTGCATGGCAGCCGTGAACTGCGCTTGGTTCTCCATGAGTTCTTCCGCTCCGGTTCTCTGTACGCTGCTCAACACTGAGCTCTTGAAGAAGAACCTCCAGTTCTGATGAAGAATCTGGAAGAGCAGCTCAAACATCTCAGCTTTCACATCTGGACAGGAGCGCTGCAGAACACAGAGGAGAAGATGAGCGAATTACAAGAGCTTCCAGACAGAAGAACGTTAGAGGACTTTTAAAGTCGGCATGAAAGTTGCCATAATCTTTTCTTCTCTATTGTGACGTATATACTAGTGAAATTTCTTCTCAATCAAATAAATAAATAATACAAACAAATATATAGGGTCGGACATCATTTTATGCATCTGGAATTGATTGGATCAACTGATTGGAAAAATGATAAATAATAATATAATAAATACTACAATATTCCATCATTTAAATTGCTAAACTCTTTGTTCAGCTAAACAATGATTAGTGTTTGTCTTGTAAATGATTATCAGTACATTGTACAAATTTTCTATCAATTATAACGAGTAGTAAAATGCATGAATATTCCGTACAGTAAATTTATGGCAACTACAGTTGCCGTTTTTTGTTTGTTTTTGTTTTTAACGTGAATCAAATTATGCTGGGAAATGGATTTTAACCGTAAGCACTCTGAGGTGGGGTGTCTTTAATTCATGTCTCGTACCTCTGCCACTATTGGGTAAACCTGGTCCAAACAAAGGCTGAGGATGCTGGGTAACAGAGGCTTGAAGGTCTGGCCAGGCTCTTGAACCACAACCTGAGACAATAAAGCAAAGATGAACAGCATGTCAGAAAAAATAAATATATATATTTTGAATGGAAGAGGTAATTGAATCTTTAGAGACAGAATAAAAGTTTGCACGTGTGCTTTTTGAGTATCATATTTGATACATCAGGCTTTTATGGCTCATATTGCCTGATATAGTGAGAACATGAAGCACATACCCGAGGAGGAAAAACACTTACATTTTAATCAGAGGCCAAAACTGAGCAAAAATATGCTATATGATGCAGATGTTATTTGTAAGTATAACCAGTATAACATAAAATGCATACAAATATCAGTTGTCACTTTATATCTCCTAATAATGTTTTAGTAAAATTATATATTTATTTATTATATTAAATGCTTAGTTTTATGATCAAATCTCTGTAGTTTTAAAACACAATGCAATACAATGATGACAGATGAACAAATTAATGTTCTTCAAAAGCCTGACGAGGATTGGGGTTGAGGCTCGCATGAGAGCACCTGGTGGCCGGGCCTCCCCCCGTGGGGCTGTAAGGTGCACAGTGGATCGGGCGGCAGTCGAAGGCTGGATACGGAAACTAGCCTTAGGGACGTGGAACGTCACCTCGCTGACGGGGAAGGAGCCTGAGATTGTGCGTGAGGTTGAGAGGTACCGACTAGATATAGTCGGGATCACCTCCACGCATGGCTTGGGCTCTGGAACCACACTCCTTGAGAGAGGATGGACTCTCTACCACTCTGGAGTTACCCATTATTACATAAAAGTTATTTTTACTTTTACTTCAGTAAAGATTTCACAGCAAAAATACCTGAAGGTGGACATTTAGAGGCCTTTGTGTATCAAATGTGTATCAAATATGACTTGTGTATTAAATATGACACAGTAGGCTTTCTAACCACTGAAACTAAAACCATAAAGTGGTTTTACCTGCAGAATCTTGAGAAACTTCTGAACCACTCTGGATCCCGAGCTGCCCTCCTGTAAGATGCTGACGGCCAGCTGGTCCCTGAGGAACATGAAGATCAGTTAACATCAGTGTACGCAGTGACACGTGATGGATGAGTGAACGTGAGGAAGCCGAGGTCACCTGGTGAACATGCTGAGGAAGGTCTGAATGATCTGCTCTGTGAAAGCTACACCCATCTGCACACGCAGCGCTTGAAACAGCGTGAGAAAGAAACTCAGCATGTCGTCTGTCACATCTGAGAGAGAGAGAGAGAGAGAGAGAGAGAGAGAGAGAGAGAGAGAGAGAGAGAGAGAGAGAGAGAGAGAGAGAGAGAGAGAGAGAGAGAGAGAGAGAGAGAGAGAGAGAGAGAGAGAGAGAGAGAGAGAATCCTCAGCAAAGATCATTACAGCACCAGAAGGCAGTAGAGAAGTCGTGGTCATGAATGATGATGATGATGATGAGTTCACCTGGCTGCTGGATGAAGTGAGGGAAAAGCGCGAGCGTGACCTGGACTGACTCCTGCAGGCTGTGGTAACAGATCTGACGTGATTTGGTGGCCTCTCCTGATATACTGTCCACCAGATCCTTCAACACACACAGAGTCTGCTGGATCACCGCTTTACCTGAGGGACACATCATTATTTACATTACTGTCATTTTTGAGAATACTATACAAATACTGTCGTTATTGAAAAGAATAAAAATAAAGTTTGGGGTCGGTAATATTTTTTACGCCTGGTTTCACAGATAAGGCTTAGATTAAGCCAGGATTAAGCCTTAGTTCAATTAGGGCATTTAAGTAGCTTTTATAAACGTGCCTTAGAAAAAAACATTACTGGTGTGAATTTTGGGACAAAACAATGACACTGACATATTTGAAGATATATCAGTGCAAGTTACTTTCAGTTAAAACAGCTCAAACATTAATTTTAGTCTGGGACTATCTTAAGCCTTGTCTGTGAAACTGGGGGATTAGGTTTTTGAAAGAAGTCTCTTAGGCCACATTTACAATACATGGTTTAACTGACCCAATTCCGATCGGATTTGACCCATGATAGTGTAAGCAGGGAAAAAGAACATGGATAATATCAATATTCTCAGGCCTCAGTCATATGTGGAAATAAATCTGATATGAATCGGACACATGCATTTGTGTCGGCATTGTAAACAGACAGATCGGTAATTCCTGTAGATGCAAGTCATACATCATTGAAAAAGTGACGGTAGCAAATGACATCAACTCAAGAGGACACCAACCATGACTCTTTTCAGTGCCAACGCTGCAACAAGGGCTCTTTTATTTTTGCTGACTTTTAAAGATGTTGCGGAAAGCAAGCGCTTGTATAATCATTTAATCTGCGTCCATCGCAAATCGCTGTTTTTACTTCTTCAGCCTTAGCTTTTCCGGGTCAGTACGTCTACCGTGGGTTGTTTCATTAAGTGTAAACGCAGATATCTGATATGGGTCACTTTTAATAGAAATGTCAAACATAAGCTGGTCATCCAAAAAAAATTAAATAGCATATAGTCAACAAATCAGAATTGGGCATCAAGACCTGCAGTGTAAACGCTCACTAAGGTGCATTTATTATCAAAAATCCCATAAAAACTAATATTGTGAAATATTATTACAGAAGTTTTCTTTTATAATACATTTTAAAATGTAATTTATTCCTGCGATAAAAGCTGAATTTTCAGCATCATTACTCCAGTCTCCAGAGTCACATGATCCTTCAGAAATCATTCTATATGATGATTTGATGCTCAAGAAAGATTTCTGATAATTATCAACGTTGATAAAAGTTGTGCTGCTTAATATTTTTGTGTAGATTTTCAGGACTCTCTGATGAATTAAAAGTTCAAAAGAACAGCATTGATGTGAAATAGAGATCGATTTCAATCCATTAAGAAAAAAAAAAAAAGTCTTTAGTCACTTTCTAATCAATATATTGCATCATTGCTCTCACTCTCTCTCTCTCTCTATATATATATATATAAAAACATAAATGGTATATATTATAATGTTTGCCAGTGCTATCAATGTTCATCTGTTGCTCTCACTGTTGGGGTGCTGGTTGGGGGGGCGGGGCAGGAGGCGGTACTGCTGCGTCAGACTGCTGAGGAGCCGCTCGTGATTGGATGAACGGTTCGGCCACTGCTGCTCTGCTTCTGGTAGACTGGGCCACGGCAACAGCAACATGTTGGACAGAGCTCGACACACCAGGACGTGAGCCTTGAGGAAAAAAACAACAAAACTTACATCACAAACAACAACAGAGGGATCCAAGTACAAACTGTGCCACACTGTCGGACCAATATAAACACACACACACACACACACACACACACACACACACACACACCTCCTGAGGTAATCTGTGGTTATGATTCTCTGTGATCAGGTTGAAGATATTCTGCACCGCCGGCAACGACACCAGGAACACCGGTCGTACGGTGGTGGACATGGAGACCACGAGATGGCACGCAGATAACAGCAACTTCTCTGGAACCTGTGACACACAGAGATCGGGCGGATTAGAGTTTATCAAAGACAAAGAATGAAGAATAACTGGTTAAACAGAAAACGGTCTAATCTGAAAATCTACTGAAGACCTCACAGCCGAGAGAAAAGCTTCAGTTTCAAGACAACCCCACAAATAAATATATAGCTTTGTACGTTGCTACTACAAACCTTATTATGAAGACGTGGCTGAATAAATTATGTTTACTTTTAAGGTGATCATATTGCAATATTTTGTAGATGGTTGTAAGAGTGCATATTTTATCGCCCTCATCTGTTTGAATGAGCAGCTGGAAATAGTAAAGAATATACATTTCAAAATAAGAGTCCCTGTGTATTTCAGGCTTGTTTATAAATAACTTTCCCCTGTATTGATGGAATTATCCAGTGGTTATTTTCACTGTTATACTGTAGGGGGCGCTATAAAAAAACTTCTGAATGAGTACAGAAATTGAAATTGGCAGTAGAAAGTTTTGTGCAAATAATCAAAAACGCTGGCAATTAAAAAAAGGGGAAAAAGCTGATGGGGGAAAGAGTTAAAAGTCCAGCATTTTGCATAAAATCTTTTTTTTTAATGGAAATTGTTATGTTGGTTACACAATAAACAGTATCTTTTAATTTAACAAACTATAGTAAATTGTATCTGGGCCGCCCCCAGAGCCGTCGCAATGGGGTAGGCAAGGTAGGCAGCTGCCTAGGGCCCCCAGCTGAAGGGGCCCCCGATGGCCGCACGGTCGTTTAGGTTGTGTATCTGCCCTCGTCAAACAGTATCAACCACTGTAAACAAACCACCACAGTGAGACAGCGCTATCACTCAGTACTGCTCCGTGAGTGAGAGGGGCCCCCCAAACTAGAGAGATTTCACTTATGCAACGACAAACACTATGAGTGCCCTAATCACTGTAATGTTGAAGTGACATCCACCATCACGCACCCCCCATCAGGTCCCCCACTAGCTGTCAGTGGAAGAGAACTCAGCGCTACGCGGGCATTTAAATTTAAAAATGTCATCATGAAGCGCACATACCCTTCAGGATTTTCCAAAAGACAGAGAAAGAAAGAAGAAGAGGAAAAACGCCAAAGACACAGCGGTAACTAAACCATTATTATCTCCAAATGCAACTGTCTGACGTGTTTTCACACTTCTGCGAACATAAACCTTGACATCAGTGACCAAACACAACGGTAGATCGATGCGAGCGTTTCTAGAGGATGAAAAAGTTAAACTAATTAATAGTCATACACAACTTTGTTCTGTTTGCAGAATTTAAGCATAAAATACACACTAGACAACTTCTCGCCCCTTTACTGTTGTAGCTACAGTGTTCGAAAACTTCCTTTGAGCTAAATCCTCTTGATGAACGAGTCCAGATTACGATCGCATGAGATTTTTTGCCATGTATAAAGGAAAAAACTAGAGAAGTGTTGTCACTTACTCCCGCGGCTGCGGTCACGGTAAAAACGTTGTCAATTCCAAACAAAATGAGCTGGTCCTATGACTCCCATGCAGTAACTTAGGTCCAAACAAAATAATCCATCAAGTCCAGTTACATTTTAGGTGGACACTGGCTATCAATTTCCATTGGTGATGTTTCTATTCCATCTGGAGAAAAATGCCCTTTTTCCTTCGCGTTTGTCCTTCTATTCTTCTCCATCAACACATCTCAACACTTTGTACTGTATGCAACAGGTAGTTTTGCGTATGATGTTACTGTCTGTGGCATTATGGGAAGTGAAGTTCTTTTCCAGTAAAGTAAATATCGAATCCTCCACACCTCACTTTCATGATATGCTATGAGAACAACAATAAAGTATGGCTATTCACCAAATGTTTTTTTTTTTTAGGTGCTTTGCTTAAATTTATGTCTGTGCCAATTGATAATGCCACCTCAGTAATTAGTCCGTAATTCATCATGACTCTTAAAATGCACCAGAATACAAGAAATCCCATCTGAATTAAAAAAAATTCCGGAGGGAGGACTTGGGACCTCACTTCACTCTTTTGCCTAGGGCCCCCAAATATCTTGAAACGACCCTGCCCCATCACAGGAAGGAAATACAAAGTAGAGTACATTAACACATTCAATAGATCGATATTTTGATTTACGAGTTCATGTCTCACAATTCTGAGAGAGAGAATTTTTTTATTTATTTTTTCCTTACAATTGGGAGTCAGAATTGTGAGATAAAAAGTCACTATTGCCTTTTTAACTTTTTTTATTCCATTGCAGAAACAAGCTTCCATACTTTCCTTGATGATATCAGCTAAATGTAATATTGATGATAATAATATTGATCGACCTCTTAATTGTATGAAATTATACATAGTAAAATATCAGAAGTACCCATATATTTAATAAAACATGCCTTCAATGCTTTAAACTAGAAATGACTGTGTTGTGCTTTAAATGAGCATTAAAGTATTATCATTTATAAAAATCAAGTGACCTTGGCATTGATGAGAGGGGTCGTGGCGTCCATGCTGGACCTGATGAGATCCACAAATTGCGTTTGATCTTGTTGGCGCTGCACTTCCCCGCAGAACTGAGCCAGCCAATGAGAATACGCCTGCAGAGCGGCCAATGACTGCGCGTGGCTGCAAAACAGAGACGTTTATTAGGTTTTATTTTAAAACTATTCTCATTTAGGTTAACCTGCATCAACTAGCACATTGAACAGTGTTTATGACTACTTACACATCTATAAGATCTGGTTTGAGCACTGTAGGAACAGCCATCTCTACATCGTACAGACTGATCTGAGAACCATAACACGACACTTCCACCAATCTGAGAGGAGAAACATATGGCCAAGAATTAAATATCACATATTTCAGTCAGTTATTTACATCATCCGACCATATGATATTTGTTTGCATTTATTTGCATATAACTTTGACAGTGTTGTCAACAGGAAAATAAATTGCACTTGTGAAAGTAAAACCAAAACCTTTGCTTTTTGAAAAAGTTTAGTTGGTTTAGTTTATATTTGAACAGTCTGCACAAGTTCACAGAGTTACATTAGTAATCATTTGTTTAGTGAGATAAGTGTTTTTCGAGCCAGGGTTAAACAGTACATCAAAGGGGTCTTTTTTTTTTTCATGTTCATCTTCCTTCAGTGTGTAATGTTGCTGTTTGATCATGAAAAATGTCTGTCCCAGGAACAAACACTTCACAATATTCCTTATTTAAATAATTCCCGCCCAAGGCATACGTAAAATAAGGGACGAGGCCTGGTTGAGTTAGTTAGTAGTGTGTTGAAAATCACGGTTGTGGTATGGGGCGGGACATTTCCGAAACACACTTGAAGTGGTTGACCAATCACAACACATTGATCCAGACGACCAATCAGAGCACACAGTTTTTTTGAAGGAGGGCGTTACTGAACAGAGCGTTACTGACAGACTGAGAAGAGAGGAGCTGCAGCAATGACAAATATGAGAAAAATAATGTTTTTTTTTAGGGCTGTAATCTTCTAATCTCCAGTCGTTTTTTTGCCGCGTTCAATTATCAGTTTTCCCGCGTTCATTTCATCAGCCGAGAAACTGAGCTCCTGTGTTCAGCTGCACTGATCGTGTCTGTCAGTTATTATAATACACAAAAATAATTGTCTAAATGATGTTGCATATTCCTCAAAAGTTCTCGTGATGATACCACTAGTTGACAACATAGTACTATTTTCGGAAATCATAGGCTATGATATTGCGCAGGTGCACGTGATGCAACGCTGTCAGCACCGACAGACTCGTGTGTCAGACTCATTTCAGTGCAAAATAATTAGGTCAAAAACGATTTAATATGTTTATTTATAATTCATTTTGGCGGACAACAAGGCTACCAAGTACAGCGCACAGTGCGCAGCTGAAAATTTCAGGACTTCAGTCGACCAAGAACTTCTTTGGTTGATTACAGCCCTAGTTTTAACATTTAAGCATGAAAACCTATTCTAGTAGACCACAAAAACTAAATCTAGACTTTGTAAAAGGGCATAATAACAGCGTTATTTATGACAAGTGTAAATAAAAAAAACAACTAAATTTGGTGTAATCCAAAAAGAAGTAATCAAATGGCCATGTGAAGCACACAACACAACACAGCAAAACCAGTAATTAGACCACTAATAACATGCATAAAAACATGGAATAAAACATAAGCAAGTACAGAGGACATTAAAGTGCACACATAAGGAGGTAGTGTTGTTGTTAAATGAGGAATTGGGAATCAGGAACTGACCTCTGCACGATGGCGAGAGCGTCATTAAAGCGGGCGGTGAAAACGTCCCCTGTGAAGAACTCGGCCAGGCGTCCCACGGCCTGTAAGAGAGAGCTCAGGTCTCTGAGCGCGCAGTGAAGTCTTCTGCAGTCGGCCTCCGCTGTGATGTTCAGCCTGCGACCTGTTCACACACACACACACACACACACAGAGAGGTGTAAAACCACTCAAAACAGCTCACAAGCCACATAAGAACAGACCCGCCACATAGCACCATCAGACTGAGCATTACAAGACCAGATACTACTAAAATACTTATATAAATATAGTCTATAAATATAGGTTGACTGAGTAAGTGCTCAAGCAATCAATAGACGGTAACCTACTGTTCAAAGGTTTGGGGTCAGCAAGTTTAAAAAGAAGAAATGTATAGTTTTTTACAGCAAGAATGCACACAAAAAACATTTTTTTTGTTTCCACAAAAATATAAGCCAACACAACTGTTTTCAACATTGATAATAATAATAATAATTGTTTCTCAAGCATCAAATCATCATATTAGACTGATTTCTGAAGGATCATGTGACACTGAAGACTGGAGTAATGATGCTGAAAATTCAGCTTTGATCACAGGAATAAATTAAAATGTAATTCACATTTAAAAACATTACTTAAACATGTTATTTTTAATTGTAATATTTCTCAATATTACTGTTTTTACTTAGCCTTGGTGAGCAAAAGCGACTTCTTTCAAAAACATTAAAAAAAAATCTTACTGCCCCAAACTTATGAACGGTAATGTATGAGTTACAGTTCTCGTAGAACTTCCTCCTTTATATTTCATCTTGTCTGTAGTCGCACACACTGCTTACCTGGGCTGATTATTATACACTTAAATCAAAAAAATTTAATTCCACATGCCATGGCAGCAACATATTTATACAAGATATTTGATAGAAGGAAGTCAGATAGCAAAAGAAGGAAGAAAAAAAAAAAGTAAAGCAGTAAAGCCTGAAGAACAAGGAAATTTGTCAAAGATATCATATTTCCAACAAATCCCCCCTTTATGCTTCAGTGGATTAAGACATACAAACAGTGACATTTGGATACTGAGTGAAAACGACATATTAGCATCGTTGCAATGCATTCTCCAAGACAAATAGTTCACCCAAAACAATGCATCTAATCTGGGTGTACGGCTGTACAGGTTTGAAAACAAAGCTAATATCTATGAAACTGCTGAATATTCAGACTGTCACCATGAAGAGAAACTCACTTGATCCTGATCTCATGATATACTGCTGCAGCCCAAGATAAACGTCCAGATCGTCCTGGAGCACCGGGAACTAAAAACACACAATCATACTCTGCTCATTATATACTTATCATCAATGTCATTTATTTATAGATAGATAAGATAGATAGATAAGATAGATTGATAAGATAGATTGATTAGATAGATTAGATAGATAGATAGAGCAATAGATAAAGAAATATAAATAGATAGATAAAAAATACATTTAGATGGATAAAAAAAATAGAGAGACAGATAGACATACAGATTTAAACTGGGCATTTGATGAAACATTTATATTGATTGACAGCTCTAATACTCTCTCATGTGGATTACAGCAGAATCTGTAATGCAGAGATCCTCAATGAAAGCTTTGGACTTCACTGAAACTCATTTAAATCAGTTTTGCTTCCATATTAAACTGTTATTAGAATTGCCAATGGAGAGTCCATTGTTTTCAGTTCAAAGAGAAAGAGAGAGTGAACATGTTCACCCACTCATTTAAGAGAGAGAGTTCACCCACATGTTCACCCACTCATTTAAGAGAGAGAGTTCACCCACATGTTCACCCACTCATTTAAAGGTCCCCTGACATGGGGTTATTTTATTATTTTATAATGTTTCCTGGGTTGCCCTCATAATGGTAGAATGTTTTTTAGATCAAAAATAGTCATAGTTTAGAAATAAAAGGCATTTTTCCTAGCCTGATTTTTGCCCTGAGGCCAAACACTCTGTTTGGAGGGGCGTGTCTGTGTGTGTAACCGGCCTCTGCTGTGATTGGCTGACATGTGTGCATAAGAAATAGCTACGTATTACATGTGAAACTCTCTCGAATACTTTTACTACAGCTATTATACGTTTTTACTAATACAGCTATCGAGATGAACGAATCGTGAGAAATGTTTTAAGTATTTAGATCTATTCTCATCACATAAAATGTTGCTGTGATGAGCATTGAGCAAACAGATGACAGTGTGTTGATTGCGAGACAACGCAGTTTCTGCACTCTCTCTAATGCTTTCACCAATGCAAACACGATGATGTATATACAGTAAGAGCTTCGTTGTGCAGTCGCGTGCATCATTGATTTCATAACGATTACCTGTCTGAACTTGAACTTGAATTGTTGCTTGGTAGCTCGATCGATTTATTTTCAGACGTTCATCGAGGCCAGCTCTGTATTGGCCCAAGTTGAGGAAACAGTCGTCGGTGAAATGTTTGGACCATCCAAAACTTTGGGAAGTTGTGTCGGCGCATTTCCAGAGAAAATAAAATTAACCCATTGTTTCTTCAGAGGCTCGGATGAAGGAACTAAAAAATACTTTTGTGAACACTGAACAACTGCCATGCTTCGCTCGTTTGCAAGCCATTATATCTCTCTATTCAACTTTTGTGCTTCGATCGGTCACACGCCATGATATCTCTCGAGGATAAACTAAAATCGCGCGCGCGTTCGTACTTCCTAGCTCGTTTTCTCATGGGCGGGTCAAATTCTCTGGACGGGCAAAGCAGAGAAGAAGGGGGAGGTAACTTTCCCCTATATGACGTCATATAGGGGGAGATTCAAGATCAGCCCGTCTGAGATCTCATTTTCTCACAGGCAGAGAAAGATAGCCAAAACTCGGTTTACACCGACTGAAATTCCTAGACACGAGGGGACCAAATACAGGCTAGGGGAACTAATATTAATGTTAAAAAACCTCAGAAAGTGAAAATTTCATGTCAGGGGACCTTTAAGAGATAGAGTTCACCCACATGTTCACCCACTCATTTAAGAGAGAGAGTTCACCCACACGTTCACCCACTCATTTAAGAGAGAGAGTTCACCCACATGTTCACCCACTCATTTAAGAGAGAGAGTTCACCCACATGTTCACCCACTCATTTAAGAGAGAGAGTTTACCCACATGTTCACCCACTCATTTAAGAGAGAGAGAGAGTTTACCCACATGTTCACCCACTCATTTAAGAGAGAGAGTTTACCCACATGTTCACCCACTCATTTAAGAGAGAGAGTTTACCCACATGTTCACCCACTCATTTAAGAGAGAGAGTTCACCCACATGTTCACCCACTCATTTAAGAGAGAGAGTTCACCCACATGTTCACCCACTCATTTAAGAGAGAGAGTTTACCCACATGTTCACCCACTCATTTAAGAGAGAGAGAGAGTTTACCCACATGTTCACCCACTCATTTAAGAGAGAGAGTTCACCCACATGTTCACCCACTCATTTAAGAGAGAGAGTTTACCCACATGTTCACCCACTCATTTAAGAGAGAGAGAGAGTTCACCCACATGTTCACCCACTCATTTAAGAGAGAGAGTTTACCCACATGTTCACCCACTCATTTAAGAGAGAGAGAGAGTTCACCCACATGTTCACCCACTCATTTAAGAGAGAGAGTTTACCCACATGTTCACCCACTCATTTAAGAGAGAGAGAGAGTTTACCCACATGTTCACCCACTCATTTAAGAGAGAGAGTTCACCCACATGTTCACCCACTCATTTAAGAGAGAGAGTTCACCCACATGTTCACCCACTCATTTAAGAGAGAGAGTTCACCCACATGTTCACCCACTCATTTAAGAGAGAGAGAGAGTTCACCCACATGTTCACCCACTCATTTAAGAGAGAGAGAGAGTTCACCCACATGTTCACCCACTCATTTAAGAGAGAGAGTTCACCCACATGTTCACCCACTCATTTAAGAGAGAGAGTTCACCCACATGTTCACCCACTCATCTACACCCACCAGAACAGAGAAGGTCTGGGACGGCAGCAGCTCCATCACCCTGGCAACCACTTCCAAACTCTGACGCAGGTACCGTTGCCATTCCGTCTGTTGCTATAGAAACCAGAGGGGAAAGAGTTCCAAAAATACAGCCAAAAAAGATGATGTTTTAGCTACTATAACCATGTGTGTGTGTTTGATTGATTGATTGAGTCTTACATCATCGTCCAGGGTCTCATCATCGAGTTCTTCTAGTTGACTCTGGTTTAACCTGAACTGGATCCTGTTGAGAACTTCACGCAGCAGCAGAACTAGAGGATCTTTATACCTGGTCACACACAGACACAAATTACGACAGCGTTCAAGGCTTGAGCAACCCATATAAAACAAACTCTATTCACACGGTCCACAGACATGTACCTGTTAATGACACTGTCTCTGTCAGCCAATCGGCTTCTGATCTTGGTGGTCAGGTAGTCCAGGAATATACTCCAGATGTCAAGACAGGACAGGTAACCCTCGTGACTCGGCTACAACAAAATAATAAAACCATTCAATTAAAAGATACACAAAAACGTCAAGTTTAAGAACTTTAGGGCTGATTCAGTGGTCATGAATTTCATTTTTAATTTTGTTTCCTTAAGTGCATTTATAATGTTAGAAGGATTTATACATCAAAACCTGCAATAACTTTAATAAAAATAGAAAATTCTTGTTTTTTTTGGGAATATTGCCGTATTTATTATAAATGATTTATCAGTGCACATTAGAGGTGTAACGCTACATGTATTCGCCCTGAGCCGTCACGGTTCGGTGCATACAGTCAAACGATGAATACAGTCAGTCACAGGCGATCCACACTCCAATCCAGAAGAGTTAGCTATAAAATAAGTATAGTATAGTATAACCTATACGCTGTTTCAATCTTTTTTTTTTGACACGCTCCACAAACTTCACGGAAAGGAAACTGGGATGGCAGAAAGCGACACCTTGTTTGTATTTTATTATTTTATCTAGCAGCTGTTGCATTTTGCAGCTGGTCCACACAACATTGGTCAATCTATCAATTAGAGCAACAAATCAACAATACCGTTGTTACCATGTGCCCTTGAAGACTCGAATATAAACACATACATATATATATATATATATATATATATGTTTACAGTGAAGAAAATAAGTATTTGAACACCCTGCTATTTTGCAAGTTCTCCCACTTAGAAATCATGGAGGGGTCTGAAATTGTCATCGTAGGTGCATGTCCACTGTGAGAGACATAATCTAAAAAAAAATCCAGAAATCACAATGTATGATTTTTTAACTATTTATTTGTAAGATACAGCTGCAAATAAGTATTTGAACACCTGTCTATCAGCTAGAATTCTGACCCTCAAAGACCTGTTAGTCTGCCTTTAAAATGTCCACCTCCACTCCATTTATTATCCTAAATTAGATGCACCTGTTTGAGGTTGTTAGCTGCATAAAGACCCCTGTACACCCCATACAATCAGTAAGAATCCAACTACTAACATGGCCAAGACCAAAGAGCTGTCCAAAGACACTAGAGACAAAATTGTACACCTCCACAAGGCTGGAAAGGGCTACGGGGAAATTGCCAAGCAGCTTGGTGAAAAAAGGTCCACTGTTGGAGCAATCATTAGAAAATGGAAGAAGCTAAACATGACTGTCAATCTCTCTCGGACTGGGGCTCCATGCAAGATCTCACCTCGTGGGGTCTCAGTGATCCTAAGAAAGGTGAGAAATCAGCCCAGAACTACACGGGAGGAGCTGGTCAATGACCTGAAAAGAGCTGGGACCACCGTTTCCAAGGTTACTGTTGGTAATACACTAAGTACCGATTGTATGGTTTGAAATCATGCATGGCACGGAAGGTTCCCCTGCTTAAACCAGCACATGTCAAGGCCCGTTTTAAGTTTGCCAATGACCATTTGGATGATCCAGAGGAGTCATGGGAGAAAGTCATGTGGTCAGATGAGACCAAAATATAACTTTTTGGTCATAATTGCACTAACCGTGTTTGGAGGAAGAAGAATGATGAGTACCATCCCAAGAACACCATCCCTACTGTGAAGCATGGGGGTGGTAGCATCATGCTTTGGGGGTGTTTTTCTGCACATGGGACAGGGCGACTGCACTGTATTAAGGAGAGGATGACCGGGGCCATGTATTGCGAGATTTTGGGGAACAACCTCCTTCCCTCAGTTAGAGCATTGAAGATGGGTCGAGGCTGGGTCTTCCAACATGACAATGACCCGAAGCACACAGCCAGGATAACCAAGGAGTGGCTCTGTAAGAAGCATATCAAGGTTCTGGCGTGGCCTAGCCAGTCTCCAGACCTAAACCCAATAGAGAATCTTTGGAGGGAGCTCAAACTCCGTGTTTCTCAGCGACAGCCCAGAAACCTGACTGATCTAGAGAAGATCTGTGTGGAGGAGTGGGCCAAAATCCCTCCTGCAGTGTGTGCAAACCTGGTGAAAAACTACAGGAAACGTACATTGTGATTTCTGGATTTCTTTTTTTAGATTATGTCTCTCACAGTGGACATGCACCCACGATGACAATTTCAGACCCCTCCATGATTTCTAAGTGGGAGAACTTGCAAAATAGCAGGGTGTTCAAATACTTATTTTCTTCACTGTATATATACACACACGCACATACAGACATACATATATGTAAATTAGTATTTAATTTAGCATATTTTTAAATAAAATTTGTATATTATAGTTTTATTTATAAATATATTTAGAATTGTATATATATTTTATAAATAATTCATGTTCATTAATACTAATGATTTACTTGTATATTATAAATTGAATATTAAGGACATAAACCTTAATGAAAATATTAATCACATTAATAAAGGACTGTCCTTCCTCTATGGGAGTGTTTAATCTAACAAATTTGATTCTGCTGCCTTTTTATTTTATTTTATTTTTTACAGCAGTATAAAGGTTAAATGAGTTTCCTAATTAAAATTAAAAGTTTGACAAGTCGTAAAGTATTTTTACTGGGAAACAGTCATTCCAAGATAACGAGAACGCTCTATAAACTTAGTCTAAATATTTCTCTTTGTAAGAATGTCTGTCCATTGGCGTTATCAGTGTGATATTTGAACTTTATGAGCTGACCTTCTGAGATGCATTAACAGAATGTCTGTTGATGTTAATAAAGTCAATGTGTTGGTATGTAGAGATGCGTCAGAGCTCTCTTGACATGACATTCCCAGAAGGGAGGTTTGCTGGTTTAGTTCAGGTCAAACTGTGGCGTAAAGGCCCATATGGTGAGGAGGTCAGACTGAACGCTCTGAGTCTGGCCTCTAGTGGAGTCCTCAGTAACAGCAGTCTTTGCAATCAGGGATTTATGCTGGATTAAGTCATTTCGGAAAGATTGTATTTACGAGTTGAACACATATGAACACCACTACAAAGTCGCAAATACGAGTGGGAAGCTCGGGACTTTCTTTAGCCATGATCTTTACAAGTTGAGGGCATTTCAGTGAGAAACATGGTGAAATACCGCAATATTTATAGGTATTTAGAAGTGACATTGTCAGGCTTTTTTAATTTAAAACAAAATAAGATAATTTTTTGCACAAAATATAATAGCATTGTAATATAACAATATAAAATGTAACACTTAGTTGACAGTGGCTTCATAAATTAATGAAAAACATAAAACCTGCTGTACATTTCTTTGTTTTCTAGAAGTAGATTTATAAAACCTTACTGTATTCTTGTGTAATGAATTCAATTTCAGTACATGCTGTATGGATTTTTTTACACTAACTTTAAAATTACTATACATACAATACTACAATACATTTAATAAATGTAAAAATTATTTGTTATAAGAATAGGTTATAATGTGTATGGTATACGTGGCAATAAAATGCATTTGATATCTTGAGTTTAAAATGTATCATTTATATTTTATTACATTTATTTAATAAACAAGTTATGAAATTATAATAGGTTTATGTGACGTTTATTATGCTTATCTGAAATAAAATAAACGTATGTTCTGTAATTTAATGTTAATATTGAATGATAAACAAAATGGATATGTGAGAAATATTAGTTTAGTTTATTTTTTAAAGTTAATTTAAATGAAGTCTTTCAAATATAATGTATATAAAATTAAATACTCATTAGTAGATGTATAATTTAACCTATACTTATTAAAATTAGTTAGAATAGCATTTTTATTCTCAGAAATTGTAAGAATCTATGTGAGCAATATTGGCCTTGATAGTACTGGTTATTAGATCAAAAAGAAGTCCAATTCTAGATCAAAAAGAAGTCCAATTCTAGATCAAAATGAAGTCCAATTCTTTCTACACAAATAGTTTTATAATAATACAAAAATTCTACTGAGCTGGTGTATTTTCAGATTTAACACTAACAGTGCTTTTTTGTGTGTGTTTTTACAGTCATGGTTCCTTTGACGAGGTCCTGCCTGCAACCTGTCGACACAATTTGGAAGTTTTATGAAGAAAAAAAAAATCCTGTTTGAAAATCCCCTCCGACCTGAAATGCACCCTTAGAAACGTGAGCAGAATATGATTGGGAAACGTTCGACCCTGTATTTGCCAACCGTCAGACGCCCTTCAAGCCCGCTCCTCCACCTCCGTTACAGACGTTCAGATCACAGCAGGAGGTGACGGACTGACACACACCTACAGCATCTCGCAAGAACCGTCAGAAAAA
Organism: Semotilus atromaculatus; assembly: GCA_031834385.1. Classification (NCBI taxonomy): domain Eukaryota; kingdom Metazoa; phylum Chordata; class Actinopteri; order Cypriniformes; family Leuciscidae; genus Semotilus; species Semotilus atromaculatus. The sequence goes on along the minus strand of JAULUF010000005.1, from coordinate 10,453,393 downwards.
CAACGGCAACATAGAGGAAGAACCTGATGAACTGAGACAGAAGCAAGGATGTAGTGTACAATGGCTGGGATTATCAACAGTTTCAGTGGTGAGGATTCAGACACAACTAAATCGAAGATCTTTACTAATTAAACTTCAGCTTTTTGTTTTCCAAACACTTAAACATGCTGACGTTCAGCATACAGGCGAAGCTAAAAGTCATTTCACATCATAAGACGTTTTGCAGCATTTGTAACTAAATAGCATGCAGTTGAAAAAAACGTCTTTTTTTCTGTTTCGGTCAATTACTAAACTAATTATGAACAGCAGAAGTATTGCACTACAAATATGCGAAGAACACTAGTTTGATGTGCACTATTGAAAATGCGATAGACGGCGGAACTTATTTGCACATTTTATTGCGGAGAAAACAAACCCCTCACACTACAGCTACCCAGAGACGCATCTCAGAGGAAGTCCTCGTTTTCAGGCCTCAAACAGAAGCGTTTTAATGAAACAAACGTCCAATTCAGGCCCTTAGTGCCAACTAGACAGCACCAGATTTTAGTTAGTACTCCTATAGGACGAAAAATGCCAACCAACACACACACTCTTTAGGTGCTGTCACTTTCGCAAAATTTCGTGGGCGAAAAAGGTCCGTTGTGCATCGCTACTTTATTGACTATGTACAAAGTACAGAATTTGCTGGTCAACGCAGTGGATTTGTTGTGACCATCTTGAACTTGAGGTGAAATCTGTCAGAGATAATCATTGCATTCTTTCATTCTTTTAAACTCACATCCTTTTTTTGTTATTAAAGCCACATGTCTGAAATATAAGTTTTAAATTGATTTTTTAAAAATGAACTCTAATTTTATAGATTTCACTTACATGAAATTCCTTATAATTAATTGTAATTTGTCCTTGAAATTACATAGAGCAACTGTAAAAGTGACCGCCAGGGTTGCCAGGTCTTCGTCACAAAAAACGCCCAACAGTATCCCAATGGCCAATCAGAAATAGCACAACACTTGCCCAATGGCAATCCAAACCAGCCCAAAACTAGCCCAATGACCAATTAAACCAAAACAGTAAGAAAAAAACTAGCCCAATGGCCAATCATAACTATCCCCAATATAGGTCAAAACTAGACCAATGGCCAAACAAACAAAAAGTGTCAAAACCTAGCCTAATGGCCAATCAAAAACAGCCTGTATTCCAGTGACCATATTCTAAATATCAAAACTCAAATTATATAAAATCCACATTTCACAGTCACTGTTAGGCAAATTGAAAAGCAGTGATCGTAGTGATAAAAAAAAAAAATCCCTAAAAGTGGCCCTTCTTCACAAAACTTGACATCTAGCATAGCTTTATCATTTGGTTGAATATAAAGTACTTCCATACTTCAATACTTTGTCAAACCCAATTACCGCGGACTTGGCAACCCTGGTGACCGTTCAAAGCCATTTGAATATCAGAGATAATCATTGCATTCTTTTTTCCCATTTTTTTAAATTAAAGCAATATTGTTAAAAATTAAAAGTAAAATCTCCTTGGGGATATTTTCACCCCCTCATGTGAAATTGCGTAGATTCCTATTTAAACGATGGTATTTCGTCCGCGAAATTTCGCCGAGCAACTGTAAATGTGACGGCACCTTTACAGCAATGTTGACCGAGCTACAATTTAAAAATCGTTTGTTTAAAAAAAATCAAATTTGCGATAATCGTTGCATTCTTTTTATTTCAAACTCAAAATGTTTTAATTGAAGCCATATGTCTGAAATATAAGTTTTAAATAATTTGTTTAAAAACATAAAGCTCTTAATAAGAAGTAGGAAACTTCTAAAATTCTAGTCAAGCAAAGCATAATAAAAGTCCCCAGTTCATTAGCTCTAATAAAGACGGCCCTGGAGACACGCCCACTTCTGTGTTTTGTTTACGTACCTGTTTACACTCCCAGACGTCCGTGTTCCAAGAGCACGCGACCTCGCTGCGGAGCAAAAGAATGTGTGACATATCATAGCCGTGCTCAGAGGGAGGTGGGCCGCTCGGGGTCCGCTTTTATTAGCCACCGCGTTTTACCATTCACTTTAACAGCGACATTTGGGTAACGTTTCGGCATGGCTGTCATAAAAGTATGCGCATACACGCACTGTTGCACGCACAGGTTGACTACAAATGGAAACCTTTAGGGTGAATTACAGTAGCTTCATCCGCTGATAAAACAAACGTTTTGCTTTCAACGCAGCTGTAATGGACAACCTCACTAAATAACTGGACTGCCTGACCATGTATCTCACTGCAGGGAAGCATTGTTGCCGGACGGCCGCCGTGTCATCGCTTTGCTAGAAAACTAACACGAGAATCGTGATGGCAATGGTCTTTTCTTTTCTAATCAAAGGAAGTGCCTCTGTATTCCCATTATGCAATTTGTTAAACATGAATTCAGGTTATTTTCTTGCATATAAGCTATAGAGGAGCGTGAAATTTTTATGAGAAGAAAAAAAAAATGACAAGCGTCAGCTCACTAGTTACAAACATCTTTATATATACAGGATATATCCATATATATTTATATATACATTTTTTTTTCTTTTCTTATTTGCCTAATAAGCTCAGTGGCAGTCTAGTTATTTTTTGAAGTATGACATGATCATGAGTTATCATATATCAGAAATCAGAAGTTCCAGTCCCGAAACCCAGTTCTGCACTTAATAAATTAGAGCGAAAAAATAAACTGGCGGAAATCAGATTTCCGTGGAAAACGTTATTGATAGCGTAGGGAGAAGAAAAAAAATGCACGGCTTTTGATTTCTTTTGTGTTTTGGACAGGAAGTATTTGTTATTGCAAAATAAAGTGTGTTGATTGAGCCATGTGCAATGCCTTGGGTAGAAACTGTGTTTGTCTCATTGTTAGGGTGTACAGGAAAGCGTAGAGGTGAAAATCCTTCTATTATAGTAAAGTCCACGCTGTCCGGGACTCTAAACTACAGGGCGGAGAGAGAGAGAGAGAAAAATACGGTCTTTGTAAGTTTTGGGAATTTGTTTTGTAATCTTTCCTTTTTTTTCTGCTTTTTTTTTATTGTTCATTTGTAATGATTTGTTCTCAAAACTTAGGAGGGCTGAAGCAGCTGTTCTTTTGCGACACGTCAGAATATATCACTAAATAAAACAGGTGCTTTTTATGGATCAAAGTACGATCAATCTCTATTATACATAAGAAGACAAAAAAATAAGTGTTATCAAGACAAACTTTAGGGGGGGGAAACACGTACAATACTCTTTTTCCTTTTTTATATGTACTAAAGGGGGGAGGGGGTTCATTGTGGTCAAGGTTGTGACAAAAGGCATTTTTCCTCCAACCTTTTCTCCGAAGCGATCGAGGAATGACGGCGTCCTATGAGGTTTTACGTTTTTACCAAGCTAAAATGCGGTATTTTTGACTTCACGCTATGCATTCCAGTTTTCTAGAACTTCCATACTTTGGGTCGCCCGAACCGCCGTAGTCCTTAACCAACTTCCCGCCGGACATTTGCTGGCTTTTTGTATGTAGAAAATTTCAAATTCGTTTGAAAGTTATGACAAGATCTTCCCTGTTTATGGGAGAGGCTTTATCACAGCTGGAATAAACTAAAATGCCCGTCGTAAGCTAGAAACTATGAAGAGACGAGAGATGTGATGTGAATTTGTTATTTTTTTTTATATTTTGCTAAACTGGTGAATCTTACAAAAACATGTCATATTTCACTCCAAAATCAAAAGAATTAAAATATTTTTTTGTCAAAAATAAATTAGTGCAAGAACATCATAATGGTCCTAAAAAATAGGCTTAATTTTTATACTTTATGCACAATATCATTTATTTTGATTTAGGAGTGAAAAAAAATCTATATTTCTTAATAAGCTTCACCCAAATAGACCCCCACACAACGTTGGCGACCAATCAGAACGAGAGAGTTGAAACTGAACCCCTCCCCCTCGCAGCGCCCTCTCCTGGCCCTCCGTGTAAATTACTCTAAATATTTGTTTTGTGATCTAGTGTTAGACTCAGAGCATCATAAAGGTTGTCCCTAAAAAGTGCCTTTTGTTCACAGACACCATCTTGTAATCCTGAGTGCCCATCTAAAAAAAAAAAAAGAACAAAAAAAACATTAAAAAAACAAAACAAAAAAGTCCCCTCCTTCAAACTTCTGTATTTCTCCTTCCGCGACATCTTCAAAGCAGTATATATAGTACTAAAGGAAATCGGTGTGACTTAGTTCCTCTTTTTATTGTTGAATAATTAAGAAAACTGTACAAAAAATGACAAAAAAAAAACTTTCTGTCTTGCTTTTCCTTCCTCTGTAATCTTGTCTTCTGCCTCTTTTGGACACTGGAGTAGTCTATAGTTGCAAAACCATCGCCCTTCCCCGTGCCCCTTTTCTATGAACGGAGGGGTTTTAAAATAATAAAAAAAAGAGTAAGAAAAAAATGTTGTCTGAGCAGAATGCAGTTAGCTCACATGTTATTCTTGTCTGTACGCTTCACGTTGTATTCATACCGATCTCTTCAGCTTCTCCATTGAACAGTTAATGTACGTGAACAAGTTACGCCGGTGAGCTCTGGTGGGCCGTCCCACGGACAGACGGGCGTTTCGGCTGCGAGAACGGTAGAGGCCGGCCGCTGGGGTAGAGTAGGCGAGTTTTTGATCTATTTATTTCTTTTTTTGTTACCAAATTCATTTGATTTGCTATGATCTGTTTGTATTGATGTTGCATTGAGAATCTGTATTGATGATGCACCTTTTGAATGGTTGTACGTGACCAGATATTTAATACTAAATAAATAAAAAAGTTCCTGTCAAGACAAAGCACCTTAAAAACGGAGTGGTTTCAGCCCAGGGAAAGCGACGGACAGTTTCGAAGCCCAGCGTTACGAGCCAAACCCTTTAGACCAAAGTGACGCACGCCACAAAAAAAAAAAAACTGAGCGAGACTAAAATTAACTTGAAAACTCACCAGCAAAAGCCGATGTGGGCTTTAAGACATCTTGCTTCCTCCCACAAACAAAATATGCAATTGTTTCACTTTCCCGAGTCCGTGAAGCCGGCGTCCGCGTTGGCTGTGATTTATTAATAACTGTAATAAGTGAAAGCCATAGCGACGGACAAGTGTTTGGCGCTCTCATTGTCCCTCCCTGGTACTGACCGTCCATTTTCTTTCTTTCTTTGGTATTTGCTTTTGTACTCTTTTGTTGAGCGGGGCATTGGATGCGTTTAGAGTAGCACGAGCCCTCGGCGGCTTCGGCCCGGGTCTGAACTCCTCGAGCGGCGCCCGTCTGTCCCACACGCCTTCCAGAGCTCATGGTGAAATGCATGTGTTGATTACAATTTCTTTTCCATAATAAGAAAAACAAGAAAGAGCAGCACCTTTAACTGGTTGAATAAAAGGATGTTCTTGACTGTAAAGACGACTCGTGTGGTTATTTTGATCTTCAGATCCAGTTTAGCCTCAGCGAACTTCCAAGGGGGCCTCAAGAGGATTTAAAATAGGACAAAACAAGCAATAAAATAAGCTAAAAAAATCAAGGTATATTCACCTCATAACTATTTTTTTAATTTTCTTTGAAGAACCAGGGTTCCCACGGTCTTGTATGAAGTGGCCTCATTTTAAGTGTGATTTCTAGACCTGTAAATTAATAGTGTTTTATAACTTCATATGTTTTTATACATTTAGATCATTTTTTAGTCATGCCAAGCTCTAAAATGTTTATTGGATAGAAATTGAAGGGAAAAAGTCTTCAATCCTTATCCAGAAAATCACAAACAAATGGAAAAGTCAAGCGGTCTTTTTCTGTTGTCAAAGAGTCAAAAAGTTTGAGAACTGTACAAATGTATACATACTGTAGATGCCACCGCTTTAGACATGTCCACCATCTTCATGAAGCTGTTCATTACAAATCAATGACACTTCATTGAAAATGTCTCAGCATGGCTGTAAAAACCACCAAACTATAAATTCCAGATGAAATGGGATATCCTTTCACAGGTGAGAATGTGCTGGTTTGTGTTTTAATGAATAACTCAATATGCAATACCATATCCTAAATGATCACAACTACAAGCTGTGAAAATCATCTGCTAATGTCTATTGCAGATGCACAGTCATCTTGTTCCAACATAGAATTAATTTATAGATGTCTCATTAGTGTCTGTTTCTATGTTGAGAATCACTGGTTTAGTAACATATTGATCATGCTCTGATGTAATGTGTACATATATTCACAAACTATTAATGAATTTCCTCCAAAGGATTGTGTTCGGATCACAAACATCTGCTAAAAGGCAAGTAGTCATTTAGTCAGATTAGTAGTCAGATTTTTTTTTTTTTTTAAAGCATTAAAGTATATTGTTTACAGAAGTTAGTTAAAGCACTGTGTGTGTGGTCACTTGTTAAAGAATAAAAGCAATTAAAAATGTAACAAAAATAGCTTTTTAGAAACAATTATGAATCATAAAAACTTGGTCTGTTTTGACTAGTGCTTATGCATCAAAGCAAAAATTAGTCCTTTTCTAAATATTCAAGGCCAACTTTTGTAAATATTTTCTCCAAAAGTTTTTTTTTTTTTTTTTTATAATATATAACATTTCAATTTATTTACATGCAAAATTTTTAAAATTATAGTACATCATTTGTGCACTTACAGTCAAAAACTGCATATACTCAGCATTTATGTGCTATTGGGGAAATTGACCTGAAATCGTCCCATCTGAGGGTGATCCGACGAGTTTGAACACCGAGTCGTCGGCTCCTCTTAAATGTGGTAAAGGCTTTTCTGATCGCATCCCTCCCAGTCGACGAGCTCTGAGCAGTGAAACCACAGCGAGATCTCCCGCTCCGCTCCTTCCACAGAATCAGAGGCGTGCACTACATTTCTGCAGAAATATACAACAGTCATGGCAACCATGCCTCTCATATACATGCCAAACGTTTAGGGTTTGAACACATAATTACAGCTGAGATTCTTGGTAACACTTTATAATAAAGTCCCATTAGTTATAGCATTAAATAGAACTAACTAACAATGAGCAATACATCATTACAGTATTATTTATTAATCTATTATTTATTAATCTGTTCAAGTAAAACAACTGTTCATTGTTAGTTAATGTCTGCTCATGTCCATTAAATAATATTAACAGAAAACCTTTTGTTTTTAAAGTGCCCCTTATACTTTTTCAAATATTATATTTCATGTAGAGTGTAATACAGCTGTTTGTGAATGTAAACGTTGTCTACAAAGTTTCAAAGATCAAAATGCACTATAAATAAAGTTATTATCTCCTAAAAAATAAATAAATTCTGAACTGTAGTAATTCCAGCCTGTGAAGAACTACAGTCTTCATTGGTCGCACGTGAACAACATTTACTTCAAACCCTGACCCTTAAACACTGTAGTTGACGCTGAGACTGGAAAAGTTTGGTTCGTGTTGTCAACATGTTGAGAAGAGGCTGTTTTCATCACTGCGAAAGCAAATCCACTTTCAAATTGATATGGTAAAACTGACATCATTACAGCTTCACTGCGTATCGTGTGCTGAGGAAGATCTAGAGCTGAAATTTAGATATGGTCATCTGACCAATCAGAGCAGAGTAGACCAATCACAACATACTGGGTCATCTGACCAATCAGAGCAGAGTAGACCAATCACAACAGTCTGGGTCATCTGACCAATCAGAGCAGAGTAGACCAATCACAACAGACTGTGTCATGGATCAGATGACTTTCTAATGCTTTATTAAAATGCTTGCTGTTTTCTCAATTTTATTGTTCATTTTGTTATTGAGGAAAGTGCACTGCACATATTTACATATTCATCTAACCGTCACTCATTAGTGTGGGCAGCACTGCATGTTCAATAACAGTATATCACTGCTCACATGTTTTGAACTTTGTTTCACCCCAGAACGAAGAACGGAAAATGATTCGGTGAGTATATTGGGGCCTTGATGCTGCATCTGAAATCGCTTTCTGTATAAGTGCTACTACATTTGGGTTGAAACTTACTCTGCGAGCGTTAAAAAACTACCTTCTATATAGTATGAGTGTGTGTGTAGTATGAATGTAATCCGGACGTACTATATTCACCATGCGGTCATTGTCATGTGAACTATGTGTCAGTTGCATCGCTTCACCTCCATTCTTAAATCCTCTCCTGTGGCCTCATGGGATAGTAACGTGTCCATCATATGCTCACTGAGAATCACGCCAGAAGTAGTTGGTCACCCGAGTGATTATTATGAATACCATGAATTCTTTTATTATGAATACCATGAACTTGGACACTCCTCGGCTCACATACTCTTTTTCGCGTACTATATAGAATGGAAGTATGCATTTTCAGACGCAGCATGAATCTTCAAACGAACCATTTTAAGACTATTTGTAAAATAAGGTGATATGCGATGTATATTATGAATAAATGAAAGTGTTTTTGACCTTTGATGCAAGTAAACCTATTGTAGGAAACTTCCAAAACAAACCTTTAAAAATGGGGGCACTTTTATAATACGTTTGCAAATTTTTAAATAAATATTAATAGATGCTTTAGAAGTATTTTTCATTGTTGGTTCATGTTAACTAATCTATTTACTGTAAGTAATGTTAACAAATGGAACTGTATTGTAAAGTTGTACAAAATATTTTTCTTGATTTAAAAAAAAAAGAAAATTACTGCCAAAGGTTTTGCAAAAACATTAAAAACCAAAACAAACATCATGTGGCAACAATATACTGTAGAATACTACTGTTTAAATATCTATTTTTTAATTTGTAATATTGTATTTATTCTTTCTTTAAATAAAATAAAAAACAGCTAAAAAAAAAAAAAAATATATATATATATATATATATATATATATATACAGTACATATATAGTGTGCAGTACACTAGTATTCATGATGAGTATGTAAGTACCTGCTGATGTGAACGCTGAAATCTCCTCTAATAGTTCCAGGTGAAGCTTCAGCAGGGTCAGTGTCTCCCACCAGCAGACGCGATGACCTCACCACATTATGCCCCTCCCACACCTGAAAACAAGCCAATGATAACTCCTCAATCTTTATGACAGTATGTGACACGTCGTGTAATGGTTTGAATAACACCGTTTCAGTTACTTCTTCATTGCATATTTAATTAGGCGAGTGGCATCTACTTTTCATTTAAATTATTTTGCATTTTTTAATCATTTTTTTTGTAAAACTTACTTTAATCACATTGGAAATCAAAGTGCATTGCACACAGTATGTTCTGGTTGGACACATTAGTTGTATGATATTCATAATCGGTGGTTACCATGGCGACTACAGGGCCAGAGGTCATGTAATACAGCAGGCTGGAGTAGAAGGGCTTCTTCTGCAGCGACACGTAATGCTGCGCTAAAAGCTTGTCAGAAGCCTGAAAACACACAGACACATGATGTACAAACACATCACACACACTCGTGAATGTCTTGTGTGTGTGAATCCCGCACCTGCAGCATCTTCAGACCCACCAATCGGAATCCTCGCTGCTCAAAGCGCTTGATGACGTCACCGATCAGACGCCTCTGAACGCCATCGGGTTTCACAGCGACCAGAGTCCGTTCTTTAATGCCCGACAGGTCTACAGCAGATCAGAAACATATCAATAAATGTCCATTTTCATGGCGACTAAACACTTCTTTTTTTTTTTTTTAGATTAATGATACTTTTGTTAAAAAGCAAACGGCGCCATCCACTGCCCAAGTGTGAGACACACAGAAGAGTTTCACTATTAAACAATGCCGTTCCCAGGGGGAGGTTAACATTAAAGTTTACAAGTGCACATGAATAAAAAAATAAAAAAGTGCAATGACAAATCCTGTGTAATAAAAATGGCAAACATTTTGTTTAAAATAAAATAGATTTGTCCATTTTGATTTCATTGTGATTTTAAAATTATGCACTTCTTTTGAGATTTTAGGTCATTTTGATCTTATTAACGTGTACATTTCTTACTTTCACCATCAAGCTAATGACTACATTTATAATATCTGGATGTCTTTGAGTTAAATTTAAAATACCAAAGCATTTATTATTTTTTTTTAGCATTATTTATTTATTTTAAAATATTTAGCTTCAAGTGTCATCTTGTGCTATTTTTAGTCACTACACTTGCTGTGATATTTTGTTTACTAATATAGGTAATGACAATCTGGCATTTTATAAATCAGAATGTCAATGCATTTTACACTTTTTGTGGCCGTTGCTGTAATTAAAAATGTTGGATTAATGACAACTAACTTAAATGTTTAGAGTATTTTAGCACTTATTAATTATGTATTACTTATTTGTCTTATAAATTTGAAAACATGTTCTTCTGAAAGTAAGTGTATAAGCTGTGCAAGTAAATAAGATTTGGAGGATCCAACACCGAAAATGAAGAACCTTTATTAACTAAAACTTCCTGCCATTAACATTCAGTCATTGTCTCTCAATATTGGTCATTTAGCAGCATTTGAATATTCATTGCAGGAGCAGAGTGATATTTCATCAGATATCATCAGACAAATCATCAGATGTGTATCGCCTGACCATCTCTTACAGGAACACTAACAGTCTCTATAAAGAAAAGTTCCTGCAAACCTGACAGACACTTGATAAGCTTGATCAAGTTTAGGTGGTCACACACACACACACACACACACACACACTAATGTGCTCAGTTTCAGCCCCATATGCTGCCAAGATGCATTCAATACAACACTCTGATTGGCCTCCAGACGGACCAATCACACGCACTGTGAAGAGGGAGTCTAACGCCTTTTTAAGATTTAGATGTATTTACAGTAGTCAACATTTGAAGTGGATCAAAAAAGTTCATCAAAGTTGTCCTAAAGACAAGAACGGGTATTGTTCAAAATTCATGTATAACTTTGATGAAAGGTTTTGATCCACTTCAAATGTTGACTACTGTATATTTAATCATTTTTGTGCTTCAACAAACTTATTACAGTTTATTATCTAGGCAACATTTATTTTTTTTTTATTTAGTTTACATTTTTTTCAGCTTTATTTCATTTAAATGATTTTTATGGAATTAACATTTTTGCTGGATTACAGTTGAATGAGTTTCAAGTTAGAGATGTGAGTATTGTTATGCTCATGTGTAGTTTGTGTCTTTGATTTCAGTGTCAGTGTGCGATAGAGAAAGCCCTTGCAATTTTGACCTGTGCAACTAAATCTATTAGGCTAAGTGTGAGATGACAACTTGCACGAGCTCCATGTGGTCAGCACTCACCCACGTGAGGACGCAATAACACAATTAACCAATCACTGACCGCCTGAGGACAGAGCAAGAAGTGAAACAGACAGAGAACACTTTTATCCTATAGATAAAACTTTGATTTAAAAAATATAATTCGATATATTTGTGTAATGGCTGTAACACTATAAAGTAGCCTACTAATATCAGATGGTTATATACCGTGGTACATTCGTTTAGGCCTATACAGCATGAACCTTTACCATATTCACTCATATCATGGTAAGTTACGTCCAGAGCCTTTGAAATTCATAGGAATTTGAGGTATTTCAATGGTGAAATGTGTCCAGAAACAGCCTTACAAAAAGTACCACGGAATAGCAATGTTATCAAATCTAATACAACGATACTGACATTGATTTACCATGGTATTACTCTGATGTACTAACGTGCATAAAACTCATCGTAGTCCAGTCTTTTTTACCAGTTGTTTAATGTAGCATTACATGGAACGCATCCATAAACATGTTATTTCCACGCTAAACATCCAATAAAATGGTATTGTCATGGTACTTTTAATGTTCCCTGTCATAAACCTTAATAAAGATCACTTTTTGCACTAAACCTGTTTGTTCTCCACAGAGATGCATATAAACAGACCTGTGTCACTGCTGAGGCTGCGCGCGTGCCCATGTCCCAAAGCGCGCGTGGAGGTCCGTGTGGCCGCTTGCGCTCCGTGGAGGCCGAGGGCAAATCTCACAAACATCATCTTCATTTCCAGGTCAAGCCCTTCTCAAACCTTCACTGAGCAGCGCTTTTACAACTCCGAAACTTAAGAGTGGTCCGATACTTTTAACCCCCGGACCGTTACATACGCGCGCGCGCGCGGTCATTCACCCGACAGGTCAAAGTCAAGCGATCAGTCACAGTATATGTTCAGATGAGGCGTGTGTGTGTCATGGGAAGAAGAGACCCGCAAATTACAGCGTAATTACCGGTCATCACGTGCACAAACACGACCTCTTAATTAACACCATTTCCTGTTTGGAGACCCATGAAAGATAGACGCACAAAAATGCATTTAACCATATGAAAAAGACAGACAAATAAAAAACGGAACTGAATTAATAGTTTGTCCTTTAAACTATTTTCATTCTATAGAACATAATATTTTGTCAGATTTTATTTTAATTTAAGGGGATAATTTTGTTTCAGCTATTCTGTCAAAAAAGTGTAGTTAGGTCGAAAGTCAAGCACACATTAATCGATCGCTGGCAGGGAGACAAAACAATAAATGTTAGCCTTTGGAGAACAAACACAAACAGAACTGACTACTTTTGATCATTTCAAACAGGCAATTTCAATCCCATTAACTGCTCTCTGATAGTAGAAATGTGCTACAGGTGAATAATTCAAGCCTTGATCACTGATAATGTGAGTCAGACAGCAGAGAAAGGGTATTGCAAAATATTATACCAAGTGTTATTAAGAGAATTTAACATTCAGCCAAACTTAGAATTTTTACTCCAGAGATCTTAAATCTATCATAAATGACATGAGGGAATGTAAATATCATCATTGACCACTAGAGGTCACGATGTACATACTTTATCAGTAGTATCAATACACTTCATTTAATATCATTCGTTCTAAGTGACATTCAAGGTGCATGTGTAATTAACATGGTTGTATGACTGGTTTTATACTTAGATGCGTCATTTTAAAAGATATCACGATTTATTGCATTATAAATTCCAGACACACACACTCAAAAAAAAAAAGAAAGAAAAAATGCTTTCCTCTTAATAACTGGCCCCTCATGAAGGTGATGAAAACAGGGAAATCACACTGGAATGAGAAGTTTCATAGGATTCCTGGTAACACTTTACAACAAGATCTCGTTACTTAAAGGCAGGGTAGGCGATTTGTTCCAGACATTTTTTTTGTTAAAACATGAAACAAATTAAAGTGAGAAGTGTCATTGACAGAAGAAACTACAGCAGGTTTATCAACCTGAATGATGGGAGGGACTGTGTCTGTTCAGGCGTTACAAGAGAAAGTGAAACTAAACCAGCCCAGGAAGGATCTCCTTTCGATCGAACTAAACTTTCATATGGACACAATTTATTAAGACACTCTTGAGAACACAGTCAGTGTTCAGTTGAAGGTAAGTCATGAAGAATCTGAAACACATTTACCTGAAGTCTGGACGAGTGTGACTCGAGGACCATGTTCAAGTTCAAAAGGTTTAATGCTACTTAATCTTGTAAATAAATGAAAGGTGTTTGAATCAAAATTACAGATATTTTTGCATTTTTGAAAATTAAATCCTGATACAACAACCTAGAACATGTGTTTATATGTATTTATGTGTACTACATGTAGATACACATTGTGTTTTTATATCCTGTTTTGTCTTGACCCGTTTAACCGGTTTTCTTTTAACAGAAAGTGATTGTAAGTGTGTATCTCACTTTTGGACAGAAGGTTAAGTGTAAGTGTTATTCTGTAAAGCATGTATGCTAACAGTTTTCTGTAATGTTTTCTCTTTGTTCATATTTTCTTTTTAGCATCTGTGTCTCAGAAATGAAGTTCATTTGTTTAACTCTCCTGCTTGTTCGTGGAATTACAGACTCAAGATCAGGTAATTTATTAATCATTGTGAATATTATACTTTTGAACAGAACTGTTCGTCTGGAACAACATTAGAGTAAAAACCATTAGGATGTGTAGTTCAGATCTGCTCTTTCTCTTGTTAAAGATCAGTATACAGTAGTTGGACCTGCAGATCCTGTATTTGCTGTAGCCGGTGAAGACGTGATTCTGCCCTGTTCAGTCAAACCCAACATCAGTGTTGTGGACATGAGAGTGGAGTGGTTTAGACTTGATCTGAAAGACTCACAGCTAGTGCATCTCTATGAGGATCATGAAGACAGAAACACAGATCAGATTCAGTCCTACAGAGGAAGAACAAAACTGAACCATCAAGAACTACAGAGAGGAAACGTATCACTCAAACTCTCAACAGTCCGAGTCTCTGATGAAGGACATTATAAGTGTTTTATTCAGTACGAATCCTGGTCTGATGATGTCACTGTTGATGTCAGAGTTGAAGGTGAGGAAACCAGTGAGAACTAGCATGCTCTTTTCACAGAACAAACTAACTTTTAAAAATCCAGAATAACAACAGAATGTTCTTGTTGATCTGTAGCTGTAGGACGTCCTCCAGTGATCACTGTAGATGGGTTTGATCGTTCAGGAGGGCTTCATCTACAGTGTGAATCTGAAGGTTGGTTTCCTGAACCTGATCTTGAGTGGCTGGACAGTGAAGGAGTCAGTTTGAGTTCAGAAACTACAGAGACACACAGAAACTCAGACAGATTCAGTGTCAAACACACCATCATTGTGTATCACAGTGGCAAGATTCACTGCAGAGTCAAACTGAGACATCACATGCTGGAGACACTGATTAACACCACAAGTGAGTACTGATACTTCTTCTGTTACTGATAAAAATAATGAATGATTATCAGCTTATTATTTGAAGCTAAACGCAATAGTAGCATTAGGTTTATAATAGAGTTTTGTATCAACATTGTACCGTGTATGTGCCATTCAGAACTGAACATTATGTAAACACCTGTAAAAAATGTTTGATTTACACAATGTGCTTATTTACTGATTTGTTTTGCAGATAATAGGTTTATTTCTTGGAGGACGTCAATCATCCTGATTGCAGTTGCTGTTGGGCTCATTGTGATTGCTGGAATACTGATAGCTATGTTCACTCATAAAAACAGAGGTAAAGTTCTTGTTTTCATGCTATTTTATATGTTTTATGTAAATAAAGCAGACTGGGGATATTTTGAATTTTTTTTTACTCATGTCTATTTATGAACATCTGCATAACTTAAACACACACAGACATCAACAATCAGCACATGAATCTCAACAATGGTGACAATCAAAGGTTTAATGTCGCAGTGCTGGGTGCCAGCATAATACAAAACTCCCAGCATGCACTGCAGAATGAATAAATTATGCAACTGAATGATCTTACCATTTTCCGTGTTAGCTTGTTTTTTGCTGGTGTTTTTGTTTACTTTTTTTTGTAGACTGCTTTGTGATGTTCAGAGTTTTATTATTTTTTTGATTGTCAATATTGTTGAGATTCATGTGCTGATTTTTAATGTCAGGTATATCAAAGTCTAAGTGATTTGATAACTGTTCATAATGTGTTTTTAAAGGTGGGGTATGTGATTTCTCTTTTTTGTCCATTTTTTCAAAATCACTTGAAATCCTATTCATAACCCACTTACAGCCACTGAGTTAGAAGCACTGAAATGAAAATTAAGCAATTTAATCATCTGTGGAACGGGCAGGACTCAAAAAACTCCAGCCAATCATTTCCAAGACCACCTAGAATCATTGGACAGTAAGTCCGTCAATCAAACGGTCGTACCATACCCCCCTCCCCCTCACGCGAATCAGGGCCAGCGTTGGAGGAAAGAAGGTAGGACCATTTGAGTTGTGTATTTTCATAATCTGCCGGTCGTTTTGCAAATCACATACCCCCCCTTTAAAATCTTTATTATAACTGAATGCTGTTGGAACTCTTGCTGTAGTGTCACAGTGGTGGTAATGTAAAGTTTAAAGGGGTGGTAAAATGCCCTTTTCACAAGATGTAAAATAAATCTCCGATGTCCCCAGAGTGTGTTTGTGAAGTTTTAGCACAAAATACCCCACAGATATTTTTATTGTAAATATAGCATGTTAAAGTTTTCAGTTTTTGAGGGTTAGCAAAAATGCACCGTTTTGTGTCTGGCCCTTTTAATGCAAATGAGCTGCTGCAGAGGGCAGAGTATCAAGAGCTTGTGTGTGTTAGCAGCTGCGATCACGCAGACACACTAAAATGACAGAAACTGTTCTGCCTTTAATGTTAAAAGAAGGTAGGACCATTTGAGTTGTGTATTTTCAAAATCTGACGGCCGTTTTGCAAATCCCATACCCCACCTTTAAGAGCTCCAACCCATATTCAGTGTGCAAATTGAACAAATACAAGCTCAAAACTCTTTTAGTTGTGACAATAGTGTCTGTCTACATTACAGTGCTTCATAATAATAGTTATAATATTAATCCCATGACAGTAATAGTCAAGTCATATTTATTTATATAGCGCTTTTAACAATGTAGATTGTTTCAAAGCAGCTTTACAGAGATAAACATATAATTTAAGGTAACAGAGATTGCTTTGGCTTTATAGCAGTTCTTGAATAATGTTATTTCCAGCTAAAGTTAGTTCTCTTTCAGTCGCTCACGTTCGACGTAACGTCGAGGTGACGACGTAATTGGGATCACATCAGGGAGCCCTATCAACTTTGAGTATCTACAGAACAAGCCAATGAACGTTGGCGTGTGTGAAAGCGTCACGCGCCCCCGCCCCGCAGCGCGGGCATAAACAGGGACCGGGCGCAAGCACACATTGTCTTTCGCTTCGGAGCCGAGCGGATCTACTGTTCCTGCTCTACAATCTTCTGACAGTGTTGAACTTCTAAAGAAGAAAACAAGTCTGCTCTTCAGGAGAACGCCTCTTCAAGCTGGTGTTGGCGTGACAGCACAGACAGCGCTGGCCGCGATCTCACAGTGATCTGGCAAAACAGCTGTTTTCACAGCTCAGAATGTTGCGCCTTCAATGAGAATGTGAGTGCTCACATCAGGCTTGCACTATCGTCCTGTTGTGTAGCCGCGGTCATCCCTGGGTGCTTCAGCACCAGTGAGAGCAGTTTTTTCCTAAAAGAGCATACACGGTTTGACACTGCATATTTTTCAAGACGTCTTTCAACCGTGTGTTTCTGGATGCGGTCGTTTCCTATCCTCATGTGACGACCACGATCTCGGTTTCACATGCCTGGGCTTAAGTGTGTTGAAACTGTGCTCGTGGGTGGTTTATGTTCTCTCATTAGAGCATGACCACGTCGAGACTCGAGTGCCTCAAACGAGGTGGAGTCCCCTCAACTATGCCCCGATCTAGTTCTTTTTCTGGTGCACCAGAAAAAGGCTACTTCTGCGTATAGCCAGGGTGACCAGAGGGTTATAGTGAGGGCTTCCCCGCCCGGTAACCAATCCGTGTGGGCCCCTCACTCCTCTATCGCATCGCAGACATGTGAGACTCATAATCACGTCAGCACGTTGATCGTCTTGCCTTTTCATTATTGAGCGATCGGCGTGCTGTGTGCCGTCAAGTTGACGGCCACATTCACTGTTTCGCATGCCTGGCAGCTTTGGATGGGATGCTGGTCTTTCTCATGATGGACCTAGCATTTCATTCAGGGCTACAGGGGAGGATTAGACGTCGATCGCTGCATCAGAGAGAGTGCTGTTACGCTCTGGAAATGATGATGCTGAGCTCCCATTATAATGGTGCGCATGCTCATGCTGAATCAGATTCAGAATTGACAGCCATTCTTTCCCGGGTTACGCTGAGCGTGCAGTGCAACGCATAATCGCCTTGCCCCACCCCATGCCTTCCCGGATGTGTGTGAAAAACCTTTTGGCCATATGGAATCATTTTTGTGCCAATATGGCGTGTCAAACGTGCCAAAAGCTGCAGAAAGTTTTTCCTCTCTCACTACCCTCAGTGGTGGGACGGTGGTGCTACTGCAGACAGCCTCTTCCCTGCATGTGACCAAACAGTCATAATGCATGAGGGTAGTTCTGAGACGGGGTTGGTGGGGTTGGGGTTGGCTGGTGACTGACCGTGTTAAAGTCACAGCGCTGGCCCTCGGCCAGATGATATCCACCCTAGTGGTCCAGAAGCGCCCCCTGGCTAACCTTGCATAGGTGTGAGACATCGCCAAAGTTCGTTTTCGCGATGCCCCCATCTCACGAGGTGGCCTTCGGCGACACTGTTGGAGATGGTGCCCAGCGGTTCTCCCCAGTTCAAAAGCAGGCTGAGGTAACCAAAAGCTTGCCACAATGTGCTCCCTGAGTCACTGATGGGCCCTCAGTCTGTTTGTCGCCAAGGGTGTCAGTCCCCTGCAAAAAAAAAAAAAACTCCACCACAGCCAGCTCTACTGTGACGTTGAGCTTTCGCAGGTGGACGGCACCACCCGTCTCAGCCCTGAGACAGGCGACCCAGAGTCAGCTGCTCTCCCCCGGAGGAGGGACGGGTAGATAACTTTTGTTGAATCATTCTGTTCCGCCACTGGCGTCTCACCAGCGGTACCAAATTCTCAGCAAAGCAGCTTCTCTTCTCTGGATCCCAAGAGAGCGAGGTTGGCGGTGTGCGACGCTATGCCTTGACACCCTCTGCCCCCTCTTGCTTCGCCAGCGGTAGCTTGATGTGCTCGAGGCCGCGCCTATGCCGTCTCACTCATCCCCTGCCGATCGGTGGAGTCAGGTTAGTGTTGTACACTCAGACCCCACTTCAGGCCGCTATGCCGTCCGAGTCGGGTCCCTGCATTCCGCCGCGCTGCCCCACCTCGGGTACGTCTGTACGTTGGTCCCGCTTGCACGGTGTCTGGGAGCCTGGTAAGTGTTTCCCAGGCCGTCTCGTGGTCAATGGTATCAAATGCAGCACTAAGATTGAGTAACACTAATAGAGAGATACAACCAGGATTGGATGATAAGAGCAAATAATTTGTGACTCTAACGAGAGCTGTCTCGGTACTATGGTACGGTCTAAATCCGGACTGAAAAAATTCTAAAAAGGAACATAGTTGTGAGGATACTGCCTTTTCAAGTAATATTGATAGAAAAGGTAGATTCGAGATCGGCCTGTAATTGACATTCTCTAGGATCAAGTTGCGTTTTTTAAAATAACAGGTTTGATAACAGCAAGCTTAAAAGTTTTTGATACATATTCTAATGACAAAGATGAATTAATGATATTAAGAAGAGGATCTATGACCTCTGGAAGCATTTCTTTCAATACTCACTAAACAATATGATGTCCAAAAGACGTCTTTTCAACATCTTTGTCACAAAAGTCGGACATTGAAAAGACGTCCAATGAGGAGCCAGAATGAAAGTTTTTATGACGTCTTTTTTTTTACATGTTCTGCACGTCCAATATAGCACGTTCTATGGACCCTTCGTACAAGGTTAAAAACTCATTCAAATGTGGCCATTGTGGACATATTTTCAACATAATTTTTCTGGATCAAATAAACACTCACAGGATGCATTAAATTAAAACTCATGTTTATTTCAATGTAATTTCCTTACATTGTTTAGATGAGGTTTAGATGTTGGTATGTTTCATTTTAAAGGAGAACTCCGGGCAATTTTTAAGTTAATCTTGATCGTTAGACCTTTGTGAGTACTGTCTATAGAAAAAAAAACGAACCGGATTGGTGCTTGCGACGCGGAGCTGCGACCGCGAATGCCCAGAGCTCCCACTCAGCTAAAACGGCTGCTCTGGGGGCATGTACATAAAGAGCGTTTTTGAGCCTCTTAACAGACACATAATGCAATTAAAATATCTGTCCAACATGAACAGGGGCCTTACCTGTAAACAAGATGCGTTTAGCAACTTAGCCATGGTTTAAATTCACCTAAATAGTGTTTTAGACGGCAAGCTGTAGTCTCGCGCTGAAGTCTCGCTCCTCCCACCTGGACTCACGTGGGAACTCAGTTGTAGCCGGGATTGGTAAATAGTGTCCAGGTGGGAGGAGCGAGACTTCAGCGCGAGACTACAGCTTGCCGTCTAAAACACTATTTAAACCATGGCTAAGTTGCTAAACGCAACTCGTTCACAGGTAAGGCCCCTGTTCATGTTGGACAGACATTTTAATTGCATTATGTGTCTGTTAAGAGGCACAAAAACGCTCTTTATGTACATGCCCCCAGAGCTGCCGTTTTAGCTGAGTGGGAGCTCTGGGCATTCGCGGTCGCAGCTCCGCTTCGCAAGCACCAATCCGGTTCGTTTTTTTTTTCTATAGTCAGTACTCACAAAGGTCTAACGATCAAGATTAACTTAAAAATTGCCCGGAGTTCTCCTTGAAGTCACCATTGTGGTGATCAGTGTTTGCTTTAGTTGGGCTCTTGGCAGGGGAGTCATACAAGCCAAAATTCTGGGGGGGGGGCACAATCTGAGACGTTGCAATTGTTTTCTGACGGGTGATATGAATCATGTTAGGAGGTGTCAGGGGGTTTCTCCCCCTGAATTTTTTTTTATTCTGGCTGCTAAACATACCATTTCAATGCAGTTTGGTAGGGACAGAAATACCTTAACGGAGCTAGCAGCAACCCTCCTCTATCTGAGGACTAAGTTAAAGTATCTATTTTGTAAGTTTATGTAAAAGACAGGTTGATGAAAGAACTGTATGCTCAAATTCAAAAGCTTTTGAAGTCTACTTCATTAAAGCATGTTTACACACACACTTACTACGCTTAGGCCTACTACACATGATTTTAAAAGCGGTACCATTTCAGTTTTTATGTTATGATTTTAAATTGGTATGTGACCTAAGAGCAATCTTACATTAAAGGTACAAATGTGCTAAGGTCTGACTTTGTGGTGCACTGAAATTAAGTTATTTTAATATTAATATGTGATGAAGGACTTTGAAAGAAGTTTGACAGATTTCAGTGCTGAATGAGGTTAACACTACCCCGTTTATTTTAAAATGGTTAATATTTGACAGAAATGTAAAAAAGTAATCAATATTTAACACCCTCGTTTCTATGAAACTGAAAACAATTGAACCAGCTGGAGACCTGAAACAAGACAAAACAGAACAGATGTTTCAAAACAGATCAGATAACGTTACTATGGCTTATTGGCTTTGTATGGCAGGCAGTAACGTTAGCCAACTAGTTTACGGTTAGACTAGGCTAGCTATCAATAACGTTACACTGACACAACTTAAGTTAATGCTCTGAATTCGCAGCTAATATCAAATCCATAACTTTTTGATCAAGTTAAAATTTCCAGGTCAACCACAAATAATCCCACTACCTTTTAATATCATCCGATAACTAATTCAATGCCGATTTGTTGCTTTGCCCACTTACCATTTCAAAACCATCTGTAAAACATTGCCAGTTCACCGTGCGAGACGAGCGAGTTGCTTGAACATACACAGCATAGATTTGATATACACATATCATCATATTAGGAAAAAGGGGCGGGCTGATGCTGACCGATTTATTACACATCCAGAAGAATACATTTGAGTCGTTATAGGCTCTGGTAATTATGGAGCATAATATGAATAAAGTTGTGACACGAAATTTATCAGGGAGGAAAAATCTGAGGGGGCACGTGCCACTTTGAATGGGCATGACGCCACTGGCTCTTGGTCCCAGTTCTTTTGGACATATTGTTTAGTGCAGAGGTTCTCAAACTTTTTACACCAAGTACCACCTCAGAAAATATTTGGCTCTCCAAGTATGGAGGACCAGGAGTGCCACTTAAAAATGAAATGAAGAATCAATACATAAATTTAATAAATCAAACATAAAAATGTATATAAATAAATCACTTTTAAATGGACAAATTAATAGACATTTTTAAAGTTGTTTATTTAATTCGTGTTTTTAAATGTGTTGCAATTAAACCATAAAACAATAAATAGATAAAAACATTTTAAATGTATAAATAAATAGACACATTTAAAATTGTTTATTTAATTCATGTTTTTAAACGTAGATTAATAAAACAATAAAAAAGTACTTTAAAGGCACATGTTAAATCGCTTTTTTTTAAGCATTTGGTAAACCATTTCTCTATCTATTTGCCAAATGCTTTTCTTTATCCATTTGTCAATCGAGTTAAAAAAAATGCCATTGGACAGTACACACGTGGGAGCAACCAATCACCTTTCGCCTGTCTCCCACTTGTAAATGTAACACGCACTGTCATTGGACAGTTAGAGAGACCATACGTCATTAGCGGGAGTTTGAAGAGGGTTTCTAGGCGAGCGACGCAAAAATGGCAGGTGAATCTGAATGTGTTTTTAGAGGGATTACGGATGATTTGTTGTCTTTAGCTGATTACTGCGAAAGAAATTCTCCTCTCGATTACCATTTTATATATAGAAGAGTTTCGCAGTTGAGGGAAGACGTTGCAAACGCAGCGGATAATTGTGGTAGTACAATAAATGGAAGCATTTGGGTTATGTTTGATGAGGCTCAGAGTGTCATTCAACGACTGAGTCCCTCGGACTGTAGCAGCCGTCACACTATTTTACTTCCAACTCCAAGCATTCTTGAACAACACCAGTCGTTGGATGTACCAGCAGAAGAGACGGCAAGATGTATCGGTGTGTCGCTAAGGACAGTCCAACGAAAACTTGCTCATGATGGTTTGAGGTATGTAAAAGAAAATGTTGTATAATTTGTATAAATAGCTTACCTTCACTGTCAAGCCGCAACCTCTTACTATTTTCAGGGCCCGCAAATATTGTAAACAAGATTTTTTTTTTACTCTTGTAAAACTAAACTCTAACTCCACAATTCAGTACTTCACAGTTCAGCCTTTGTAATGGGTTTTAGCAATACATTTCTAACGTTTATAATGTGTTAAGATGATTTGTTTAGAATTGTCTTTACAGGGACTTTAAAGGGCAGTGAAGTCGGAATTTGTTACAATGGTAATCGAGAGGAGAATTTCTTTCGCAGTAATCAGCTAAAGACAACAAATCATCCGTAATCCCTCTAAAAACACATTCAGATTCACCTGCCATTTTTGCGTCGCTCGCCTAGAAACCCTCTTCAAACTCCCGCTAATGACGTATGGTCTCTCTAACTGTCCAATGACAGTGCGTGTTACATTTACAAGTGGGAGACAGGCGAAAGGTGATTGGTTGCTCCCACGTGTGTACTGTCCAATGGCATTTTTTTAACTCGATTGACAAATGGATAAAGAAAAGCATTTGGCAAATAGATAGAGAAATGGTTTACCAAATGCTTAAAAAAAAGCGATTTAACATGTGCCTTTAAAGTACTTTTTTATTGTTTTATTAATCTACGTTTAAAAACATGAATTAAATAAACAATTTTAAATGTGTCTATTTATTTATACATTTAAAATGTTTTTATCTATTTATTGTTTTATGGTTTAATTGCAACACATTTAAAAACACGAATTAAATAAACAACTTTAAAAATGTCTATTAATTTGTCCATTTAAAAGTGATTTATTTATATACATTTTTATGTTTGAATTATTAAATTTATGTATTGATTCTTCATTTCATTTTTAAGTGGCACTCCTGGTCCTCCATATCCAAGTACCACCATAATGACCAATATGAAAATACAGTAGCAAAGTTGGCCTAACTATTCAGCTACAGTTATCCACAGCTCAAAAACAAGGCGGTTTAATTTCTAATAAGAATATTTATTATTGTCAGCCACTTTAAACATTGTAAAAACACAGTTTGAACATTAACACGGCACTGTTCAGCTTACCAACAGGTTAAATAAAAAACTTAAATAATGATTCAATTCAAATGTATTGCACCTAAAAGTAAAATAAACACTGTAGCCTACTGTACTTAAAATATTAAGGGGGAAAAAAGTACTGTACTTAATAAAATAAAAAACAAGCTGTGTATTCATATTTAACCTTTTTAAACTTTTTAAAATATTCTGGCTGACCCCCGTGAGTTTTTCAAGGCGACCATTATTTTTAGAACGTACCACTTTATTGATTCCATAGACCAACGCTACTTTTGCGTCATCGAAGGGTAACGCCCCTTTTTGGGGGAAAACAAACGGATTCCCCTGAGAACAGAACTCGCTCTAGATCTGCAATTTAAGTTTCGTGGTAGCAAAAATGGCACAAACACACTCAAAAGTGATGGTGTTCCGAAAATTGATTGCATTGTTTATTGAAATAAGTAGAGACTTCAATTATTTTGTTAGAATACTGCATTTTATTGGTTGTTTTCGACATTTAAAGGTAGGCCTATTTTAACAGGTAAAAAGGGCTGGATTGGTTGGTATACAGCAGGTAAAATAATGCAGTCAAAAGAGATCATGTATTTTATTTTTTTATATAGCAGTAAGTCATGTTATATAAGCTACAGTCCGTTTTCCAAATACAAACACGTCACGTAGCCTATTCCATCGGCAACAACGGGCTTCTATTATTTCCTATAATCATGGAAATGTCATGCCTGATAAGCTATCAACTGCAAACACTTATTTGGCCACAAATTGTTATTATGTTAAAAGAAACGTTAAAGTATCACACAGACATAGCTTTGCTATTACCACGGACATAAACTGATGGTTATTTGCACGTTATGTCTGTTTGATCCAGCTGTAGATGTAAAGAGACTGGGCGCAATCAGGTTTCGGCAGACCATCACTTTTCTGCACGACACCGGCCGAGGACCGTGAGCTGTATTTAAAGAAGCTAACGTTACTGGACACGGGGTTACAGAGGTGTCCCTTTGAAATGGTCGAAAACTGGATTAATGACCCCACACAGTGGCCAACTATGGACTATTCAGACTACCACTATCTCGTGGAATCACCAAGTAAGTAGACTATTTTTTTTGTCATTAACACACTCTCAATATGACAAACTAGACGATGAGGCCATGTCACTTTAATCATCATATTTAACTTGATTTAAATTGACATAGTTTTGTTGTCGATTAGCTATACTATTTAGAAAGACGAAGCTGCTAGCAGCTACGTGATTAGCTCTCACTAGGCACGCTACCTTGGCTGTTAACTGATTTTACTGTTGAAATAGTGGCAGGCTAGATCTAAAGTGGACTTGGCTGGTTTCTGCTTGTGTCTAGAAAGTGCTAGGACTTTGAAAGTTGTAAAAGTGCCTATAGTGAGAGCTAATCACGTAGCTGCTAGCAGCTTCGTCTTTCTAACTAGTATAGTCGACAACAAAACTGTAAATAGCTTAAATCAAGTTAAATATGATAGTGATCGTCTAGTTTGTCATACTGTGAGTGTTAATAACAAAAATAAAATAGGCTACTAGATAGTGGTAGATGTCTGAATAGTCCATATTTGGCCACTGCGTGGGGTCATTAATCCAGTTTTCGACCATTTCAAAGGGACACCTCTGTAACCCTGTGTCCAGTAGCTTCTTCTCACGGTCTTCGGACTTCGGTCACTCTTCAAAAAGAGTGTGTTTGTGCCATTTTTGCTATCACGAAACTTAAATTGCAGATCTAGAGCGAGTTCTGTTCTCGGGGGAATCCGTTTGTTTTCCCCCAAAAAGGGGCGTTACCCTTCGATGACGCAAAAGTAGCGTTGGTCTATGGTGACGGACGCGTCATTGTTTGTCACGTGACACACCGCAGCCACAATAGCGCTGAATGACCGATGGTCTGCTTTTATTTCTTTTCTTTTTTTTATTCATTCAAAATATTCACAAATTTGTTAGCTATGGCATGACATATCGTCAAATATATGCAAGTGGAAGTGATTGCGTTAGTTGAGCTATATGCGCTGCCATGTTAGTTTGTGTCACGGTTCAGAGAATCGGATCTGTTGGATTTACAGGACGTGAATTCATCCTTTCTCCCGAAATACATGAAAGTAAGCGGCCGGTGAACTGGGAGAAGAATATAGTTAACTTTAAAGTTACTGACACAATGTGTATCTGATATGAATAAAACGTGTCATCTAATTATAATGAAATTAATATTATTTCCGCTTCCATAGACATCAGTGTGTATTGTACAAATTCTAAATGTATTTTTTGTATTACTTATGTGAATTTAAATGTCTGAAATCTAAAATAAACATTATGTGGTTAAAAACACTGAATAATTGTGATATTTGACAGCGTCTGTGTGGCGCGCGTCTGTCTCTGGCTCAGCGCCAGCCAACTGCGTGAAAGCACATTTGAATTTAGCAGTTGATCACGTGATGCACTGGCTGTTCTACTGACACCGGTGTAATCCTATGGTGTAATCGTATCGTACGCTCCAGGGTACATAGACTGGGTACCAAGACTGATCACACCGGTTTGATCTTAGATGCGAAATTCAGTGATTCCTCTGCGTACCACTAGAGGGATCCTGCGTACTACTAGTGGTACGCGTACCACACTTTGAGAACCACTGGTTTAGTGGGTAGCTTAGTTGGTATAGGGCCCTATCTTGCACCCGGGGCAAATGACTTTGTACACTGACGCATGTATCATTCCTATTTTGCACCCGCGTAAAGCGGACTTTTCCCTCCACAGACACACGTCGGCAAACTAGAGAATGAACTTGCGCTCCCTGGGCGGTTCAGCGCAAAAAAAGGAGGCGTGTTCCGGTGCAAACAATCCCTGGTGCTATTTTGCAGTTCCAGAAAACAATTGCGCCACTGACCAGAAAAAAACTAGTCTAAAGTCAGTGGCGCGTTGCGCGTACATTCAGATGCTATTTTAAGCGCGCGTGCTTGGTCATAATACAGAGTGTGAACAACGCGCATACACTGTAGATGATTCTCTCATCTACACAGATGCATTTTCCTTTTTGCAAAATCTGCCCATTGGCCTCTTTCCATCATGGCCTCCTAATCATCCCCGTATACTGATTGGCTTCATCACTCTGTCTCCTCTCCACCAGTAAAGCTGGTGTGTGGTGGGCGTACTGGCGCAATATGGCTGCCGTCGCATCATCCAGGTGGATGCTGCACATTGGTGGTGGTTGAGGAGATTCCCCCCTTCCTTGTGAAGCGCTTTGAGGTCCCAGATAAAGCGCTATATAAATGTAACAAATTATTATTATTATTATTATTATAAAGAAGTTAATAAAGTCAGTGCTGTGCTGCTTGAAAACGTCCGGTGTTGAAGTATTATTTTTCGTTAATTTAGCTACTGTTTCGGATACATTGTTGGGTTGTGTTTGTTTTCTTCTAAGAGTGTTGAAAAATAAGCAGATCTAGCAGTTTTTAAGTCCTTTCTGTACGCAATCGTGCTCTCTCTCCACGAAATGCGAAAAACTTCTAGTTTTGTTTTCTTCCAGTTGCGCTCCATTCTTCTGGCTGCTCTCTTAAGCAGAGCATCTTATCTCAATAACTCATTAATGTTCTGTTGGGATTGAAAGGGTTTCTGTTGTCTGAGTTTCTGTGGGTCATTGTGCTAAAAAAGCAAAACGTTTGGAAACAAAGATGAAGTTCTCAAGGTGAATGCATACCTTCACTCTAGGGGTCTAACAACTAAAAATCAAGTCAGGAATCTTGGTGTGTCTCTAGAATCAGACCTTAGTTTCAGTAGTCATGTCAAAGCAATAACTAAATCAGCATATTATCATCTGAAAAATATTGCAAGAATTAGATGCTTTGTTTCCAGTCGAGACTTGGAGAAACTAGTGCATGCTTTCATCACCAGCAGTGGATTATTGTAATGGACTCCTCACTGGCCTTCCTAAAAAGACCATAAGACAGTTGCAGCTCATACAGAACGCTGCTGCCAGGATCCTGAGCAGAACCAGAAAATATGAACACATCACACCAGTCCTCAGGTCTTTACACTGGCTCCCAGTTACATTTAGGATTGATTTTAAAGTATTATTACTGGTATATAAATCATTCAATGGCCTAGGAACTCAATATATTGCAGATATGGTCACTGAATATAAACCCAACAGATCACTCAGATCATTAGGATCGCGTCAGCTAGAAATACCAAGGGTTCACTCTAAGCATGACGAGTCCGCTTTTAGCTACTATGCCAGCCGCAGCTGGAACCAGCTTCCAGAAGAGATCAGATGTGCTCCAACAGTATCACATTCAAATCCAGACTGAAAACACTTCTGTTTAGCTGTGCATTTACTGAATGAGCACTGTGCCACTGTGTGTCCGACTGTTTGTACTGTTTTTTTGTTTGTTTTTTGTTTTTTTAAACTGTTTTAATTATTCTTATTTCTGTTGATTATTTTAATTTCTTTATTCTAAATTGTTTTAATTATTCATATTTCTTTTGATTATTTTAAATTTCTTCTATGTAAAGCACTTTGAATTACCACTGTGTATGAAATGTGCTATATAAATAAACTTGCCTTGCCTTGCCTTGCCTAAAGTGTAGAGCATGTGCTTCAGTCCAGCTGAAGATCATGAAACACTGATGATATTCTGCATGTTGCTTTATTTAAAAACACTAACTGTGTAGTTGCTGATGCAGTGAAAAGCTGTTTGCTAATTATATTAGTTTTGGCTGTTGTTAGCAGTTATCTGAAAGAGATTAGAGTTTGTAAGACTGGAAAAACTGGTTGAAGAGATCGACCTGACCACTGGTCTATGAAACAAATGATCTTGCTGGAAATTAACATTTGACTTCCCCCCCCTCTTCCCCTCTCTCAGGGACATCTAAAATTCACACAAGAATATATAGTTTAATGTGAATGATTATCATTGAGTATTATGTTTAGTATCATTTAAACGGTCTCAGGGTGACTGGTACAACGGTCTCATTCCCAAAGAGTAAAACACAAGGTAATAAGGTTTTTAGAAGTTTAGAGAAACTGGCACACAAAGGAAGATAGGCAAATGGTCTTCCTACCCCTCAAGAGGTGTAACCTCTGAATGCAAATTACCAATGTTAGCATGAAAACATTCTGGCTATTTAACGGAATGCAGCGAGAGATCTGGGCCTTTTCTGTCCTCAGATCAGCATGTGAGGTTGAGAGTCCCGAGACTCTCAGCCTCATGTAGCCTATTTCTTAATGTTGAGTTTGCATCTCTTTCTCTTATTCTAGAGCATTCAATG
Organism: Semotilus atromaculatus; assembly: GCA_031834385.1. Lineage (NCBI taxonomy): Eukaryota > Metazoa > Chordata > Actinopteri > Cypriniformes > Leuciscidae > Semotilus > Semotilus atromaculatus. Next base: position 10,424,463 of record JAULUF010000005.1, on the reverse strand, counting down.
TTATTGTTTTGTTTTATTTGGTTCACTTTACTTTAAAGGGGTGGTAAAACACATTTTTTCGAAGGCTTGATTGTGTTTGTGGGGTCTACTGTAACATGCGTTCATGCTTCGTTTTTAAAAAATTGCATTCTTTTTCATATATTTCACCTTTATTCTACACTGCTCTGTCCCTAAGTTTGTAGTTTGAAAAGTTTGTAACTTTAGGTGTTTGTCGGATAACGTTAAGTATGAATGAGCATTTAACAAACTGGTTTGCAGAGCCAAACAGCGTTTTCATTTGTTTACTTCCTTGCTACAACGTACAATTAACAATACGAACTATTACAGGAAAACACATCGACGAAAAATAAATCATACTTACAGGTTGTGGCCCGTAAACAACAGCTTCTGTTCTTAAAGTTGGAACTGCTCCATCTTTCAGGACGCCGTTGTGCGAATCCTGCATTGAACTCGCGAAGATTGTGGAATCTTTCCTCTGTCAAATGTTCAACACAGAGAACGAGATTTGGGTAATAATTATGAGGGACCGAGTTCAAAATAAAATGTAACCATTGATCCCTAACTTCCCCGTCCCTTCTGAACAAAGTGGACCTGCAATCCGGATGAAAAAACAGCGTTTTGACGGCATTGCGGCAACTTATTTAGTATTCTCGGAGGAGGGGTTTATGTAAATATTGGGGTTAGTGATGTCAGCAACCCTGGAGGAATGTTGTGTAGTCCCTATCAGCCGTTTGCTGTAGTTCTAAGAAATTGATTTCTTTAAAAGCAATTATCTCCCTTTGCTTTAAACTTTGAGTGTTGTAACTTTGCAGATGTTGTTTATGCTCAAACAGCAACATTACACACTAGCTAAAGTTAGAAAAGTGAAATAGTGTTTTACCACCCCTTTAAAAAAGATAAGTTAACATGCTCACAAAACTAGCACACTATAAATATTAGCTAAAATATTTAAATGGCATTTAGCCAAATTAAGGCTGTCAGTGTCTGCATATGAAATTAGTTAATTAGTTATTTTAATTTAGTGCAACAGTGCTGACAATATTTTACGGGTCAATTTCTTACAGTAAAAAACGGTTTTCCTTGCAGGGGAAGCTGCTGCCAGTTAATAACTGCTAATTTACAGTGAAAGGTTTTACAGTAATGCTGATAATATTTCATTTGAGGTCACCATTATGGTGATTATTGTTTGTTGTGGTTGAGCACTTGACCCTTGACTTTATTTTTTAATGAATTCCTTTTCACCAATTTTAACAGTGTTCAATTGAGAACATATGAGCATTGACTAAGTACAATTGATCAGCCGAAGGGGTTTATTGCTCTGTTTATTGCAGCACTGAGAGGACTACAGACACTCGATTTTTAAAATCTTTTTTTCAGAGTATTTACATTTTAATTATGTATTTGGTATATAAAGACAGTTTAAACAAATTTGGGAATTGTTTTTTTAATTTTTTTTTTATCCTGCCTACCCTACCTTTAAGCTTACGATGCTTTTGGGAAACCCAGCCCTAGTTAGTAATAAGTGAAGCTTATAATGCTGTTTGTGGCGTTGTTTAATCCTACTTTTTAAGGAGATTTAATTTATTTGATTTGTGATTTATATGTTTCAGGGGCTGACATCAGATCGCTTAATATTTGCTGTAGAAAATAATTTAAACAGGACTGAAACATTTGAAAAAAATAATTTACAATTTAAATAAAAGAACAATTGAAATAAAATAATGATTTATTTGGTCGAACTAAGAAAATAATCCAAATTAGGTGAAATGAAAATGAACTTTGGTGTTGAAAATTAAAAAAGTTCACTTTCATAAAATGATTTCAACTAAATGTATGTTCAATTTCCAAGTTAAAATAACTAACTTTGTCAACTTTAAAATACTAAGTAAACACAACTTAACCGAGTCCATGAAAAACTCATTTTATTTGCCCTAATTCATTCATTCGTTCATGCGTTTTTGAAAGTTTGGTATAATGTACTGCACAAATGCAATCTGTCAAGGATCTGGGTTGCTTCTCTTTTCTCTCCACTCTATCACACACACTCATTGACACACTTATCTCACTCAACTACCAGCACACACACACTTACATGTTTGCACTCTGTCATCACCTGTTGATCATCTCAATCAGCGCTCTCACTGATTTGCAGTGACAACTGTTTAGTCTTGTCTGAATACTCTGTCTACTTCTGGTGTTTGCTCTCTCTGTTCTGTGTTGGATTATTGTGTGTGTTACACTCTGCGTTATGCTCTCTAGTTTCCTACTGACCAAGAGAATTCTATGCTCCACGTTTTCTCTTCTGACAAGTATCTTCTGTTAAGCTGTCCTGGAGAGCCTCTTTTGAGTTCCATTTCTGTGTAATCTAATGCAGACCGCCTGTGTTGTTGAACATTAAAGACTTTCATTTGAGTTACCTTTGCATTTGGATCCCTTTGTTGCACTCTGACACAATCAAATGATCCAGGATGTTTTTTCCTATTATTGCATAATAACTTTGTATTGCACATAACTGAGAGACAAGGGGGCGGGGCTCATTTGACTCAGGCAACCAATCAGTCTCGCAGGATCATTGTGAAGCTATCAAGCCCTAGCAACCATTCAGAGCACCTTAGCAACAAGTTCCATAGACTTCCATTCAAAAAGACCAAATGGGATATCTTGGGATAGAAGTGTCATAGAAACATGAGGGTGTGCAGCAAACGGCCAATCACCCTATCAACATAATGATTATAACATGTCAGAGTTATAAAAATGTACTTTCAATGTCATTTTCTCATATTTTTCTGCATTTTCTTTAGAATGTGATCAACTTTATAAAATGTCAGAAGATTATTATAACACAAGGTGATTTTTTTTAAATATGCTTTTATTACAATTTTAATTAGTTTTGAATAATTTTTCCAAGCAATGAATGAATATGCTGTGCATTCATATATGTATATAATTATTTATATCTTACTATAATGATTCAAATTATTGATCTGATTATTGATCTAAAGATGAATTAGGTTATGAACCCTTTATAACTTCATACTTTCTGTTTTTAGCTGTACAACATTTAAGAAAACGCATGGGTAAGTAAAAACCATTCATTTTTTATCATTATTTATTTTAATTATTTTAATTTCCCAAAATTCATCGTCAAACATTTATTCATTTTATTTATATTTTTTTGGTATAATGTAGTGTACTGCATAAATGCAATCAAGTGAAAATACAATCATATGATCCAAATACTAAATGATCAAGGATGTTATTCCTGCTATTTTTTTTATATTTTAAGAATTTTGTATTGCACATAATTGGATCACAGTGTCATAGAGACAAGGGGGCGGGGCTCGTTTCGCTCAGGCAACCAATCAGTCTCTCAGGATCATTGTGAAGCTATCAAGGCCTAGCAACCATTCAAAGCGCCCTAGCAACAAGTTCCATAGACTTCCATTCAAAGAGACCAAATGGGATATCTTGGGATAGAAGTGTCAAAGAAACATGAGGGTGTGCAGCAAACAGCCAATCACGAATCACCTTCAACACTTCCTAGCCCCGTCCTAGCAACCATGGTCATGCACCCTAGCAATTCTGACAAGCAGCCGTTTGAGTTTCATCATCACTGGCAACTGCCAAGCCACTACCTAGCAACCAAACAGTGTACCCTAGCAACCGTTTAGCACAGCAGTGTCCAGTCCTGCAGAGTTCAGCTCCAACCCCAATTCAACACACTTGAACCACATAATAAAGGTCTAGACGTAAGATAACACCTTTTTTTCAGCTTTTCCCTGTCGAAGAGGTTGTCACATATCTTGGTGTAAAACTTTGTAAAGATGAAGCATATCGTGCTTCTCCTAACTTTAATCCGATTATCAACAGTACAAAAAGAAAGTTTGACTCTTGGTTGCAGAGAGATTGATCCATTTCTGGTCGTGTCTTATTGTCTAAATCTGAAGGTTTGTCAAGGTCTGGTAAATCTCCCAAGCTCTATTTCTACCCAAGACATTTACTAAAGAGTTTGACAAGTTGTTTTTTGATTTTGTTTGGAAAAACAAACCTCATTATTTAAAGAAAAATATTTTATGCAATCCATATGATCAGGGTGGTTTGAATGTTGTGGATTTTACAACTATGAATGGCACTTTTAAAATAAACTGGCTAAAATGTTTTATTAAAAATAATTTCTCTATATGGAATATTCCCTAATTAATCAACTTGGTGGAATACATTTCTTCCTTAGATGCAGTTTTGATATGAACAAAATACCTCTTTATCTAATTTTCACAAGCAAGTATTTTTGACATGGTGTTTGGCTTTTAAACATAACTTCTCTCCTCACTCCATTTTTAGTTGGAATAATAAATATATTACACATCAAAAAAAAAAACTTTATTTTTTAGACATTGGTTTGAGTCTGATATACTATTCAACTTATTTTTATTTATTTTTAAGGATCTGCAGATGCAAATAAAAGTTTAAACCCTCATGAGTTTGCATGTTTTGATGTCCATGTTATTGTTCCAGAAATTACAGTGGCTGTAACATTTCTATCATAAAGAAGTGGCCAAATATTAAAGGGATGATCATCTGTGGATCTGACATTAACGATGTGGAAAAAGCAAAAATACAGAAATTTTGGCGGTTCCTCACAAAAGTGTCGCTCAAATACACACAAGAGATTTCTCTTGCTAGCAATCACCGATAATAGCTAGTCAACACGTGGCAATGCCCTTGAATACCCTAGCTACCAAATCAACACATTAGCAACCACCCATAATACCCTAGCAACCGCACAGCAACCAGCTCGAGTACCCTAGCAACCACATAGCAAAAACCCAGAACACCCATAGCAACTTCAAACCTTTTAAACTACTTCAGACTTTCTGTTCAGGTTTTCTCAAGCAACTTCAAAGTTTGCTTACAAACTTCATCTAGTTTACAATTAATGCAGTATTTTTTATATGTATTTTTTATTTTTATCTAAACCATGATTCTTATTAAAATAAATAATTGTCTTTATTTAATTATTATTTACTTATCTGTAAAGCAGACTTTTCTATATTTTCAGCAGTGAATGTGATTCTGGATGCTGATACGGCTCATCCACGTCTCACCGTGTCTCATGGTGGGAAACAAGTGAGAGATGGAAACAGATGGAATGAGGGAAAAGACAGGTTTGGTTATTATCTTGGTGTTCTCGGGAAGGACGGATTCTCCTCAGGGCGTTTTTACTTTGAGGTGCAGGTGAAGGATCAAACTCAGTGGGATTTAGGAGTGGCCAGAGAATCTGTTGACAGGAGCGGGATCATCAGTCCTGTTGCTGGATACTGGACTGTGAGAAGGAGAGATGGGGAGTATTGGGCTCGTGATTCTTCATCTGTCCGTCTCTCTCTGAGAGTAAAGCCTCAGAGGGTCGGTGTGTTTGTGGATTATGATCAGGGTCTCGTCTCCTTTTATGATGTGAAGTCCATGTCTCATATCTACTCTTACACCAGTCAGTCTTTTAATGAGAAACTCTATCCATTTGTTTGTTTGGGGTATTTGTATAATGATAACTCCACACCACTGATTATCTGTGATGATTATTAATGACTTCAGTGAATGAATTTACATGATCAGGTGAAAAAAAAAAGGAAATACAATTCAATGAGTGTAACAGCCACAAATATGAACTATTATTCACAAATGTGGACACAGAAGTGTGTGTGATCTGATCACTGTTGCCCATCAGCTCCTCCTCATCTCCACTAGATAGTGAATAAAGTCATGAAGTGCTGATCGCACACTAACTGTTTCTCCCTCAATAGTGTTTGTTGATGAATGTCCAGATTGAGTAAAGCTGGAATCAAGTTAAAATAGAAGACATTTTCATTTGTGTAACGTTTTGCTCACTACATCATTCCCACAATGCCATTTGTGTTATTCAGTTTTCATGACTTATATGTGGATAACGTAAAGAATTACTGTGTCCAAAACTTCTGGTTCTAACTCATTTTGGACACAGATGAATACATATGTTTATTCATCTAGTCAAATATTCATAAATACTAATTTATATTTTTCTTTTTTATTCTTTTATTATTCTTTTAATTTCATTTGATTTTGTCGAAGAAATGTCAACACCCAAAAAGTATAAGAATATTTTCATGTCTTTCCAACCCTGTTTTTATTGTTCTATAAACAGAATATTGAGATGTTAGTCTGAGCCAAAACACAGTTGATTTTTGTAAAAAAGACATAGTCACCAGGCTTGAATATACTTGAAGGTTTGTAATGTAAGACTTTACCAAACAAATATTTATTGGTAAATAAATAAAATTTTTGTTCCATTTAAAAAGGATATTGATCTGAACTGTTCTGTTTGCAATACATTGGCTCAAACCTGGTTTCATTTATTTTGGCACTGCAGTGCTTCCACCACAAACGTTATTCAGAGCCGAGACCCAAACCAGTATTGACCCTCTTTCTTCCTTTGATTTATTTGATACTGCAAGTCTTTGTGTTTTATACACAGTAGATTTTTTCTGTCAAGCTCTTAACCCCTGGGGCATCCCCCTTTTTTTAATAGACATGAAAATGCACATTCCGAACTTAAATGGTTATAATTCAAGAATGCTTTGGAATAAGATTGGTCTTGTTTTAAAGACATTTGGCAGATTTTTGAATAAATGAAGAAAGCTAATCAGAACAAAAGTTATAGAAGTTTGAGTTTATGAAAATGTACAATGTTAAAAATGTAATTATTCATATTTTATATAAGATATATATTTTCAAAACCTGGTGGACTCTAAAAATGCACACAAAAAAAAAAAATCAAAGCCAAAAATCTGAACAGGTTGTGTTTCAACTTTTTCTCTAGTTGACAGCCAGACTCCATCACTGCCCATATCAGGGCGCCTGCATTTCCAGATGTTGTTTGAGTGATCTGAACCATTTTTATTTTATTTTATTATTTTCATACAATTTATGAAGTAGACATCCTATTCAGAAGTAGTATTGGAAGTTTGGCAGATTTTGAAACGAATTCAACCTCTAAGAAACACAAAAATAACACGTATGTGCATTATAGCTCGCGGCCACATCACAAATGTGAATCTGTTATATTTTTCTATATATTTCAAACATTTTCAGACCTTTTTTTCTAAAAGAATTGAATGTATGCTATCTTTTGAATTTTTGGCATGAAAACAAACGGAGGTTTCTACCATTCTTTTATTTTTCATGTTCATCACTATTTCAAAATAAAGGTCTGAACACGCCTTAGGAGTATGAAAATATTCTTGTTGCAAATTGATAAATTACGGCTCCTCTGTATTTTATTGTAAAAATCAGTCACCGAATATGTAAACTAGAGATTGTAAGCTTTCAAATGATATATAGTATATTTAGTATAGGATATTACTGTTTTAAATATGTAATGGATGTAAATCTAAGGGGTTAAAGGACTAAGTGTCATAGTGTGTTAATGTCTGTATAACACAATGAAACATTTACAACCCTAAGGAATGCTGGATAACAGGTTTCGAATGAAAGATTTTATGTTACAAATGAGATCTGTGTGCTTTAGAAAATAGCCATTAGAGATTAAATACTCTTTAGAGAATTAGACTCAAACTAACATGGCGGCATTATAGATAAACTAACGATAACATTATAAAGGTTTTTAAACAACAAAAAACATTCACTTAGACATTTATTATTCTCGGGGAAAGTAGTTTGAGTCTGGCCTAAATTATAAGCATTTTAAAATCACTTACAATTTGGTCAGAAGACTTCTCTGTGGTATGTTCTTATTAAAAGTCTTACAACACTAGTCTCGGTATAGGCAGTTTTTGTAATCAATTAAATTTATTTTAATTGGTTACTTTACATTTTTTTTTGTTTATTATAAAAAGAAAAGGCAAATAAAACTTCATTAAAGAATAAAATACAATAATCACGTTTTGAATCAAATGTCATGTCAATCAAAAGTCTTCCGCTTGGAGTTTCTTATTCTAAAAGCTCGAATATTTTAAACTTGCGTGTGAACGGGTAATGACTAGGATTGTGTGATTAATAGTATTTTAGTTTTGTTTTTGATGCCGATGCCTCATTCCTTTACTTTTCCTTTAAATTGGATTAATAGTATTTTAGTTTATGCCTCATTCCTTTCCTTTAAAGTGCCGCGCTGTCGCTCTGTCTACGTAACACAGATTCAAAATCACATAACGTGACTGTCGTAATAAACAGTCTCCTGTCGGACAAAAAAATAAAAATAAAATTGAGCCGCGAAAGAGATGCTGTTATCCTTTACATAGGCTCTCTGTGTGATCCGAGACTGAGACAAGCAGAGGTTACTTTGGGATTCGAGTGTGTTTAACAGACTAGTACACACAAAAATGTGTCAAAATGCCCGTCTTGGTGACTTTTCACTTAAATGTAGTCAGTATGACTGAACTTAACTGAACATAAACAGTTGAGAAAAGCTTGTCAGTATGTTGGATCTGTGCATTTGATCTTAAAGTGACAGAAACCTGATAAACCTGCTGCTGTCTCAGTCATTAAAAGTGTTTTAAAAGTATTTTTTAATATTCTAAAGTATTAAAAACTTTTGTTTAGAAATGCTGATTCATTTGGACAGACACAGACATCAATAATCTGCATATGAATCTCAAAAATGGTGTCATGCTTCATGCCGCAATGCATGCTGGGAGCCACCATAGTTTAAAACTCATGGCTCCCAGCATGCATTGCAGCATGAAGCATGTTGTAGCTTCTATGAGAGAAAACAAGAAAACACATACAATAACAAAATTGTCAAAGAATGCATTTCATTATAAAACTTTATTGAAGTTTGTTTCTCCTGGATCAGGATGGAATGATATGAAAAAGATGAGAGCCAGAGGCTGATAAAACCAGACATTTAAGAGAAAGAAAAGTTCAGTGCTCTGCGTTGCACCGGTTCACTTTAAAACCATTCAGAACTCAACAACAGCCGTATGAACATCCACATGAAGTGTCTTGAGAAGTGTTCGTTTAACTCTACACACTGCATTTCAAACGCCGTCTGTTCATTTCAACTAAATAAGTGTGCTTTCAGTTACTCCAGTCCTTTTAAAACAACAGGTCATCGGGAAAGCACTGCTCACATTTAAATAACCGCAACAGTGAAACCCGAACCGCATCGGCTAATTTTGGACGAGTTTCTCGACAGCGTCTGTAGAACATCCACTTTGGCCTCTTGATCATTGGCAACGTGTAAAATCTATCAGAAATAAACATAAAACAAGCTGACGCTCGAAGCCCTGCAGCTCTCAGGACACGCCGGCACTGAGATCCCAGGCTGGCCCGTGTGAAAGGAAACACATGACCACTGAAGCAGTGATGCGCGTCTCAAGAAGGAGCTGGGCCGTGGTTTGGCTGAGACCGGTGTGATGCGCTGCTATAGTTTCAATGTTCCCGCTGGGAGACTTCCATTGCACAGTCTGTAGAAGCGCAGGTCGTTCACGATACGATACACTCCCTGAGAAAACGACGGCAGGTCCTGTGAGGGGCGGAAAAGACAGAAAAAAAAGAGACGTGACTTGCATGTTAAAACATGAAGACGTTCACGCTGCATGACTACACCTATGACATCATCCAAGCCAGGTTTTGTGAATGACAAAACCGGTCTTAAAACGTCCCGTTCTTATTGCACTCTAAATTCCATAAAGAGAGAGGAAGATAAAATAAATAAATACATTTAAACTGAACAAAGTTATAAACGCAACACTTTTGTTTTTGCCCACATTTTTCATGAGCTGACCTCAAAGATCTAAGACTTTTTCTATGTAGACAAAAGGCCTGTTTCTCTACACCTGTACAATAATCAGCTGTCTAATCAGCATCCTGATATTCCACACCTGTGAGATGGATGGATAATCTCGGCAAAGGAGAAGTGCTCACTAACACAGATTTAGACACATTTGTGAACAACATTTGAGAGAAATAGGCCTTTTGTGTACATTGAACTCAAGATCTAAGACTTTTTCTGTGTATATTAGGGGTGTAACAATATACACTCACCGGCCACTTTATTAGGTACACCTGTCCAACTGCTCCTTAACACTTAATTTCTAAGCAGCCAATCACATGGCGGCAACTCAGTGCATTTAGGCATGTAGACATGGTCAAGACAATCTCCTGCAGTTCAAACCGAGCATCAGTATGGGGAAGAAAGGTGATTTGAGTGACTTTGAACGTGGCATGATTGTTGGTGCCAGAAGGGCTGGTCTGAGTATTTCAGAAACTGCTAATCTACTGGGATTTTCACGCACAACCATCTCTAGGGTTTACAGAGAATGGTCCGAAAAATAAAAAACATCCAGTGAGCGGCAGTTCTGTGGGCGGAAATGCCTTGTTGATGCCAGAGGTCAGAGGAGAATGGCCAGACTGGTTCGAGCTGATAGAAGGGCAACAGTGACTCAAATAACCACCCGTTACAACCAAGGTGGGCAGAAGAGCATCTCTGAATGCACAGTACGTCGAACTTTGAGGCAGATGGGCTACAGCAGCAGAAGACCACACCGGGTGCCACTCCTTTCAGCTAAGAACAGGAAACTGAGGCTACAATTTGCACAAGCTCATCGAAATTGGACAATAGAAGATTGGAAAAACGTTGCCTGGTCTGATGAGTCTCGATTTCTGCTGCGACATTCGGATGGTAGGGTCAGAATTTGGCGTCTACAACATGAAAGCATGGATCCATCTTGCCTTGTATCAACGGTTCAGGCTGGTGGTGGTGGTGTCATGGTGTGGGGAATATTTTCTTGGCACTCTTTGGGCCCCTTGGTACCAATTGAGCATCGTTGCAACGCCACAGCCTACCTGAGTATTGTTGCTGACCATGTCCATCCCTTTATGACCACAATGTACCCAACTTCTGATGGCTACTTTCAGCAGGATAATGCGCCATGTCATAAAGCTGGAATCATCTCAGACTGGTTTCTTGAACATGACAATGAGTTCGCTGTACTCAAATGGCCTCCACAGTCACCAGATCTCAATCCAATAGAGCATCTTTGGGATGTGGTGGAACGGGAGATTCGCATCATGGATGTGCAGCCGACAAATCTGCGGCAACTGTGTGATGCCATCATGTCAATATGGACCAAACTCCCTGAGGAATGCTTCCAGCACCTTGTTGAATCTATGCCACGAAGAATTGAGGCAGTTCTGAAGGCAAAAGGGGGTCCAACCCGTTACTAGCATGGGGTACCTAATAAAGTGGCCGGTGAGTGTATGTCACTATAGAGGGAATGCATTAACGTCACTTTCCCGCCTGAACACGCCCCCCTCAGCCGGACTGCGTGGCAAAAGAGCTGCTGCGTGGCTGGAGTTAATAGGGGAAACTGCGAAAACGCGAGTAAAACAAACTATTATCAGTTTAAACTAAAAGTTGGACTCGATATAGTGTTCCTTACAACTTATCAAAGATCCAGTGATCCATGGATATTGACATGCAGCCAGGAATCGTGTTTCCTGACATTTATATGTGCCTGATTTCGACGCCGGGGAAATAAATTAAGAAAATTTGCCTGTAAATGTTTTATAAATACAATATAGATAGGTCTAAATCCGAGTGATCACTTACATTAATGTTATACTGAATATCATCATATCGTTCAGCCCTAAAACTTGTATAGTTTTTTTGTCCGTGTTTATTTAAAAACATCCAATTATGCAGAATATAGTCTGTTCTGTAGCTTTTTGCAGTCTGTAAAAATATACAGTACCTCGGATTTCTGGTCAAATCTAGTTGTACAGTCAATCGCAAAGCTCTTTCCCGTTTTAGATGTGTTTTGTGTGTTTTTCACGGCATTCACGCTGAAAACAAATGCTGCCGCTCAGTCTTTTTGCCACTTGTGGGCGTGACCGCATTCACTCCGGCCGACGGTGACGTCATGCGCATACCCTCTATATATCGCAATACAAAAATGCATCAATATGTATCGTGGATAGTGACAATTTGTGTTGTTCACCCAAAATTAAAATTACTGTGTGAAAAAAAAAAAATCTAGTTTTCAGAGTTTGTGTCAGTTCTACATTAAACTACTATATATAATGTTAAATATAATGAATAATAATGCAGTGGGGTAATATTTGTAATATTTGTGGGTCCTGATAATGCCAAATGTCATATGTTACCAGTAAAAATTGTCCTACATTACTAACCAGTGCAAATTTATTTCTGTCTAAGAAGTTCTTATTTTACATATCTAGTCAGTGACAAGCATATTCGTTCAAGCATATTCGTCTAAAATAATTATGTATTTTCAGCTTCAGAATCATGAATATTGTTATTCTGGTGTCACCATTTCATTTACACCCACAATGCAAAACCAAATTTAGCATTTTAACCAACAGTAGATTTTTTGTTATCCTTTCACCCTGTCTTAGATGCATCGAATCGTGACATGAGGGTATCGTTACACCCCTAGTGTATATATTGATTACTATAAATTACATTGATTACTATTTTTAATGTTTTTGTAAATAAGTTTCTTATGTTCACAAAGGGCGCATTTATTTGATAAAAAATGCAGAAATAAAAAACGTAATATAAAACCATTATTTTGAATTTGAAATAATATTTTGCAATATTTCAATATTCTTTAAATATTGTTTATTTCTGTGATGGTAAAGCTGTATTTTCATCATCATTACTCCAGTGTTGTGTCACATGATCCTTCAGAAATCATTCTAATATTCTGATTAAATGATCAAGAAGCATTTTATGCAAGAAACAACAGTTATGCTGCTTAATATTTTTTTATAACCTATGATACATTTTTCAGGATTAAATTATGATTAAAAAGTTTTAAAAAATAACAGCATTTATTCAAAATAGAAATCTTTTCTAACAATATAAATCTTTAAAATCACTTTTTATCAATTTAACATATATTAAAAGAAAGTATTACATTACTTTCAAAAAACAAAAAGAAAGAAAAAAATTACTGACCCAAAACTTTTGAACGGTATTTTATATAAATGCTGTTCTTTTTAACTTTTCATTAAATCAAAAGAATCCTGAAAAATAGAATAACACGTTATAAAAAAATATTAAGCATCACATCTTTTTGCAGCATTGTTAATAATCAGAAATGAATCTTGAGCAGCAAATCATCATATCAGAAGGATCATGTGACACTGAAGACTGGAGTAATGATGCTGGAAATTCAGCTTTAATCACAGGAATAACTGACATTTTACAATATATTCATAGAAGTCACATATTTGATCTTTTAAAATATTTCACAATATTACTGCTTTAATATTTAGAGCAAGAAACTTCTTTAAAAAAATGTGGCCATAAAAAAATATGGTCAGGCAAAGTTTGGCTAAATGTCCCAGCTCTTCACATTAGTAAAAACACTCCAGTAATCAGACCTTCAGGTTTGGATCACATCAGTCACGGTCACTCACTCTCTCTGGCGTGAAGTTTCGGACAAGCGTTGTGCGCTGGTGAGGGTCGAGGCCTTGGCAGCCGTTGAGAAACTCTGGTAAGAAGGAAGAGTAAAACGCTTGGAAATCCACAGCCGCCATGTTGTAGAGCGCCAGCGTGATGTCGTCCTGGAGGAGGTCGTGACTCTTGTGCAGCAGGACTTGAAGAAGAACATTTATGAAGTGGAACAGCATCGAGTTCCGGAACAGCTTCTGAAATCACATACACACACACATCACATCACTGACCAAACCACACACACATCACTGACCAAACCACACACACACATCACTGACCAAACCATACACACACATCACTGACCAAACCACACACACACCATACATCACTGACCAAACCACACACACACATCACTGACCAAACCACACACACACCCATCACTGGCCAAACCACACACACCACAGACCACACCATACACAAACATCACTGACCAAACCACACACACACCACTGACCACACCATACACACACACACATCACTGACCAGATCACAGCACACAATCGCCATTTGATCACATTGCTCGGCATCATATTTGCTGAAGGAAATCTAATACTTGTTTCTTACTAATTTTGAGGTGCTGATTCCAAAAAATTGCTTTAGCGCAAAAAATATGATGCATTTCGTAGCATTTTTGCTTTCGACAACTATTTGTAAGGTGAAGAAGTCTTGTATTATGCATTAAATCACCAGAAAAACTGCCATAAAGACATGATTCCTATCATCCTCTTTCAATTCTCAGCTGATTTTCACATGCTTGACATTATTTCATGCATAATCCTTGTTTCAAGGTTAGAATTATGGCCAGGGACAGAACAAATATATAAACATGACTCAGATGTTTTCGGATACATCTGTGGGTGTTTTACTACATCCAAACGGCAATGGAAAATTACAGGTTTAGTCTTTTTTTAAAATAAAATTTAAAAATTATATTAAGTTGTTTTTGTAGTTCTTTGACATTAAATGCATTTAGCCATGTTTTTCCACTCTATTGAAGAGGCGTTTTAAGTCCTATAAATATACAATTTATTTTATTTTATATGTATATATGTGCATATACACACACAATCAGATTTGAGAATATGTAAGCACATGTCAGCGTGTCTTACCCTGTGGTACAGCTTGTGTTTGGTGTTCAGGACCTCCAGGTAACTCAAGTTCTGTTTGAAGATGTGAATATCCGGCTGTAGGAAAGACTGACCAAATGCCTGCAAATCAAAGACACGACGCTCAGACACAAGAATCACGCATAACAGCGTTTACAGCTCCGCTATTTAATCTGCAAACTGTGAATCTTATTTTAAAAAATGTCTGGGAACTGCAAAATAATTGACATACAATGAAAAGCCAAAGTAATTATTATACAGCTATGGGATTTCAGTACCAAACAGCAGGGTTATATTGGTCAACTAAAACTGAAACTATTAAAAACATTTCCGTTAATTGAAATAAATGAAATACAATATAAATATTAGCTGAAAACATATTAAACAAAAATGAGAAGTGTCTCCTTGCAGGGCTCCAGACTAACATTTGAGCGCAGTAGCAGCGGAGCCACTCAGTTCTACAGATGGTGGCGGCAACACCTGATTGGGCAGCGCTGGGGGGAGGGGGATTTTTAATCAGAAAGGTAATTTAAATCATAAAATTGTTATTGTTTTGCATTAATAAGTGCAGTTACTAATAAAATTACATGTTTATTTATAGAAAAGCACATTGGACATTAAAGCAGTGAGCTCGAGTTGAGATGCTGATAAAATTTACTTTTATTAACAACAGTAACATGTAAAAACCTAATTTTTACAGGGCAAATTTGAGATTTCTTATTTTTATTAAAAAATTATATTTAAATTGGATAATATTTAGAAGTGCTTGAAAAAGTGTGAAGCACTTGAAAGTCCTTGAAAAAAGTGCTTGAATTTCACTCTCAAAAGGATGTACGAACCCTGAAATGAATAATGTTAAAGCATTTGACTATTTCTGCCACAATATCATGGTTACAGTTAGCGTTACTGCATTAAATCCATGGTGAATCATCAAGATTTGTGGACTTAAAGCCTTCAGGCTTGTTCGACTTCATGCAGCTCTGCGCAGACCGATCGGCGGCTGACTTGAAGCAGTGCATGCCGGTTAGAAATTTTGTCTGACTTGATACAGCGCCGACGCAACATGACTGTGACGTATGCCATCAAAGTAGCGCGAGAGCGATTCGAGAGTAGCCGGAGAACTCAGTCAGCGCAGCTTCTGAAGAGCGTCTGCTCTGGGCTGCACGAGCTCTGATGACGACACTGCAGTTCCATGATTGGCCGGATTCACCGCATGACAACGATCACATGTGTTTCGTGTTTATTCGAACACCTTTAGTTCCTCTACAGCTCACAAATAATTTTTTTTTATAACAGTAAGCACTCTTTTCATGTAGTCCCAATGTTATATTGTCTCATGTTTATCCAAATAAAACTGATTAAAAAATGTCGATTCCACTATATTGATAGTAGGCTAGCTGTAGTAGGCTTATGGTGAACTTATTCTTGTTCAAACAGACGCTGATTGAAGCAGTACATTACATAAAGTATTGAATGAAAATGTCTCAAATATTGCATTTATTTCACTTCAGCTGTGGTAAAGTATGCAAACACCACGTGAGCGGTCAATACGGGAACCAGAAAGTGTCCGACTTCACGTCTCCGTTTGCAGCTCCTCCCCGCCTGCACACGGCTACTCTCGCCGATCGCTTACATCCAGACGCAGCCGATGTCGAACACACCTTTCTTTAACTTGTTTGTTCATGGCACAATGTCTCTCCTGGTTTGAGATGGTCCTCACTGCAGAACATGAAATCCACGGGGAGGAGTCGGATCCAGATCCAACTCCTCCCACCTTACATATACCTAAACCTACCCAGCTCCACCCCCTGATCCCTAAACAGACCCCTAAACCTACCCAGCTCCACCCCCTGATCCCTAAACACACCCCTAAACCTACCCAGCTCCACCCCCTGATCCCTAACACACCCCTAAACCTACCCAGCTCCACCCCCTGATCCCTAACACACCCCTAAACCTACCCAGCTCCACCCCCTGATCCCTAAACACACCCCTAAACCTACCCAGCTCCACCCGCTGATCCCTAAACACACCCCTAAACCTACCCAGCTCCACCCCCTGATCCCTAAACACACCCCTAAACCTACCCAGCTCCACCCCCTGATCCCTAAACACACCCCTAAACCTACCCAGCCCAACCCCTTAGATCTGGATCCGACTCCGCCCCCTGGATCTCGTGTACTGCAATGAGGTGCTACTCCCTGGTTTCCACGTCAGCGCTGTTTGATCTGACATGTTTATACAACAGAATTCTGCTGAATGTGAATGCTTCTCACTAGATCTCGCAGCGATGTTATTAAGACTGGAGCGAATTCAAACACTTTCTCACCGGATCTCCCAGCGCTGTGTAGCAACAGTGTCACGTGATCGAGATCGGCTCGAGAGTAAACCTGTTCTGAGCTCGCGCTGTGCTGTCTAATATTGGTCTGAGCTGATTAACAGTCCTGTGAACAATACTGTGCAGCACAAACAAGTAGCGCGGTCTTGTTCCACTTTCATTCCGTTTTCCGTTTGATGTTTTTCATATGCAACATAATATCTTATCGGTGTTGCCGCAGTGCGACCTCAAACAAAATTTAGTCGCACTGGCAAGAAAAAAGGAGCCCTGCCTTAGTAATAAATTGACTAAAAAAGTACAAAAATTAACTGGATATAAATAACTAACACCAACACTGATAGAAAAATAAAGTGAACCTAAATGGCAATATTAAAATAATAATGATAATAAAATGAAAAAAGCAAACAAAATGACTAAAAATGTAACTAAAATTAACTAGAATATATAAATAAAAGCTAATTCAAAAAATGAATACAATTATAATAAAACTAAAATAACACAACATAAAAAAACACAACATATAACAAATAAAAATTGGAAAATAGCGACTAACAAAAACTCTTGTTAGGGCATACACTTCGATCCATATGGAAGAGAGGTTGCTTCAGCACAGCATACTTGGTTAAAGGCACACTATGTAACTTTTATTTACATTTAGGAGCTTTTATTTTATTCTTCCAGTCATGAGTATGTGGGGAAACACAGCGCAGTTTTATCATATTAGATACATTTGAGTATCGCTATGAGTATGATTAGTTTAAAGTTGTTATAATGCTACATTGTGTGTTCGCTCGGCGGATACTATATGAGACACTTGTTCACACTGCAGTGAGCTAGATCGATATTAGACATGGTCAATATGGTACTCGCGGTAAATCAAGAACACGAGATTTAAACAAAAAGACTAATTGTTTTGACCTGTATAACAATTATTAGTTTTATGTCTATGAATATATCCAAACAGTTGCTCACCTGTCTAATAAAATGCATAATATATTTAAGCGTCTTTGGTGTTTCCATGGTTTCTACAAATTATAACCGGAAATCGAGGGTAACGCGGGTATGTTTGTCATTGATAGGCGACGCACGGCCCGTGTCCTGGTTAAACCTGCTGATTTCTCTGGATTTAAACATTCTTAGAAACATTTGGGATAATGTAAGTACACAAATCAACAAAATATATAACATTGTTTTAGTGGTTTTTGAATATTTTGATCCACAAATCTTACATAGTGTGCCTTTAAGACATGCTGTAACTCAGGCTCTGAGGGTTATACACGTGCGGTCGATACCTGCATGGCAGCCGTGAACTGCGCTTGGTTCTCCATGAGTTCTTCCGCTCCGGTTCTCTGTACGCTGCTCAACACTGAGCTCTTGAAGAAGAACCTCCAGTTCTGATGAAGAATCTGGAAGAGCAGCTCAAACATCTCAGCTTTCACATCTGGACAGGAGCGCTGCAGAACACAGAGGAGAAGACGAGCGAATTACAAGAGCTTCCAGACAGAAGAACGTTAGAGGACTTTTAAAGTCGGCATGAACGTTGCAATAATCTTTTCTTCTCTATTGTGACGTATATACTAGTGAAATTTCTTCTCAATCAAATGAATAAATAATACAAACAAATATATAGGGTCGGACATCATTTTATGCATCTGGAATTGATTGGATCAACTGATTGGAAAAATGATAAATAATGATATAATAAATACTACAATATTCCATCATTTAAATTGCTAAACTCTTTGTTCAGCTAAACAATGATTAGTGTTTGTCTTGTAAATGATTATCAGTACATTGTACAAATTTTGTATCAATTATAACGAGTAGTAAAATGTATGTATATTTCGTACAGTAAATTTATGGCAACTACAGTTGACGTTTTTTGTTTGTTTTTGTTTTTTAACGTGAATCAAATTATGCTGGGAAATGGATTTTAACTGTAAGCACTCTGAGGTGGGGTGTCTTTAATTCATGTCTCGTACCTCTGCCACTATTGGGTAAACCTGGTCCAAACAAAGGCTGAGGATGCTGGGTAACAGAGGCTTGAAGGTCTGGCCAGGCTCTTGAACCACAACCTGAGACAATAAAGCAAAGATGAACAGCATGTCAGAAAAAATAAATATATATATTATGAATGGAAGAGGTAATTGAATCTTTAGAGACAGAATAAAAGTTTGCATGTGTGCTTTTTGAGTATCATATTTGATACATCAGGCTTTTATGGCTCATATTGCCTGATATAGTGAGAATATGAAGCACAAACCCGAGGAGGAAAAACACTTACATTTTAATCAGAGGCCAAAACTGAGCAAAAATATGCTATATGATGCAGATGTTATTTGTAAGTATAACCAGTATAACAGACTACTTACATAAAATGCATACAAATATCAGTTGTCACTTTATATCTCCTAATAATGTTTTAGTAAAATTATATATTTATTTATTATATTAAATGCTTAGTTTTATGATCAAATCTTTGTAGTTTTAAAACACAATGCTATACAATGATGACAGATGAACAAATTAATGTTCTTCAAAAGCCTGATGAGGATTGGGGTTGAGGCTCGCATGAGAGCACCTGGTGGCCGGGCTCAGCCCGAAGGAGCGAAGGCGGGCCGTAAGGGCCGGTGCACAGTGGATCGGGCAGCAGTCGAAGGCTGGATACGGAAACTAGCCTTAGGGACGTGGAACGAGCCTGAGATTGTGCGGGAGGTTGAGAGGTACCGACTAGATATAGTCGGGATCACCTCCTCCACGCATGGCTTGGGCTCTGGAACCACACTCCTTGAGAGAGGATGGACTCTCTACCACTCTGGAGTACCCCCATTATTACATAAAAGTTATTTTTACTTTTACTTCAGTAAAGATTTCACAGCAAAAATACCTGAAGGTGGACATTTTTAGAAATATACTGAAAGGCCTTTAACTTACTAAAAAACTATAAACTAGCAATCAAACAAAGGGCATGTACTAGATTATTAACAAGATAAAACTGTTGTACACAATTTAGAGGCCTTAGACATATGTGTATCAAATATGACACAGTAGGCTTTCTAACCACTGAAACTAAAACCATAAAGTGGTTTTACCTGCAGAATCTTGAGAAACTTCTGAACCACTCTGGATCCCGAGCTGCCCTCCTGTAAGATGCTGACGGCCAGCTGGTCCCTGAGGAACATGAAGATCAGTTAACATCAGTGTACGCAGTGACACGTGATGGATGAGTGAACGTGAGGAAGCCGAGGTCACCTGGTGAACATGCTGAGGAAGGTCTGAATGATCTGCTCTGTGAAAGCTACACCCATCTGCACACGCAGCGCTTGAAACAGCGTGAGAAAGAAACTCAGCATCTCGTCTGTCACATCTGTGTGTGTGAGAGAGAGAGAGAGAGAGAGAGAGAGAGAGAGAGAGAGAGAGAGAGAGAGAGAGAGAGAGAGAGAGAGAGAGAGAGAGAGAGAGAGAGAGAGAGAGAGAGAGAGAGAGAGAGAGAGAGAGAGAGAGAGAGAGAGAGAGAGAGAGAGAGAGAGAGAGAGAGAGAGAGAGAGAGAGAGAGAGAGAATCCTCAGCAAAGATCATTACAGCACCAGAAGGCAGTAGAGAAGTCGTGGTCATAAATGATGTTGATGATGATGATTTGTTCACCTGGCTGCTGGATGAAGTGAGGGAAAAGCGCGAGCGTGACCTGGACTGACTCCTGCAGGCTGTGGTAACAGATCTGACGTGATTTGGTGGCTTCTCCTGATATACTGTCCACCAGATCCTTCAACACACACAGAGTCTGCTGGATCACCGCTTTACCTGGGGGACACATCATTATTTACATTACTGTCATTTTTGAGAATACTATACAAATACTGTCGTTATTGAAAAGAATAAAAATAAAGTTTGGGGTCGGTAATATTTTTTACGCCTGGTTTCACAGATAAGGCTTAGATTAAGCCAGGATTAAGCCTTAGTTCAATTAGGGCATTTAAGTAGCTTTTATAAACGTGCCTTAGAAAAAAACATTACTGGTGTGAATTTTGGGACAAAACAATGACACTGATATATTTGAAGATATATCAGTGCAAGTTACTTTCAGTTAAAAGAGCTCAAACATTAATTTTAGTCTGGGACTATCTTAAGCCTTGTCTGTGAAACTGGGGGATTAGGTTTTTGAAAGAAGTGTAACCGCATATATCTGATATGGGTCACTTTTAATAGAAATGTCAAATGTAAGCTGGTCGTCCAAAAAAAAAAAGAAATAGCATATAGTCAACAAATCAGAATTGGGCATCAAGACCTGCAGTGTAAACGCTCACTAAGGGTGCATTTATTATCAAAAATACAGTAAAAACTAATATTGTGAAATATTATTACAGAAGTTTTCTTTTATAATACATTTTAAAATGTAATTTAATCCTGAGATAAAAGCTGAATTTTCAGCATCATTACTCCAGTCTCCAGAGTCACATGATCCTTCAGAAATCATTCTATATGATGAATTGATGCTCAAGAAAGATTTCTGATAATTATCAATGTTGATAAAAGTTGTGCTGCTTAATATTTTTGTGTAGATGTGATATTTTTTTTCAGGATTCTCTGATGAATTAAAAGTTCAAAAGAACAGAATTGATGTGAAATAGAGATCGATTTCAATCCATTAAAAAAAAAAGAAAAAAAAAAGTATTTAGTCACTTTCTAATCAATATATTGCATCACTGCTCTCTCTCTATATATATATATATAAAAACATAAATGGTATATATTATAATGTTTGCCATTGCTATCAATATTGATCTGTTGCTCTCACTGTTGGGGTGCTGGTTGGGGGGGCGGGGCAGGAGGCGGTACTGCTGCGTCAGACTGCTGAGGAGCCGCTCGTGATTGGATGAACGGTTCGGCCACTGCTGCTCTGCTTCTGGTAGACTGGGCCACGGCAACAGCAACATGTTGGACAGAGCTCGACACACCAGGACGTGAGCCTTGAGGAAAAAAACAACAAAAATTACATCACAAACAACAACAGAGGGATCCAAATACAAACTGTCTCACACTGTCGGACCAATATACACACACACACACACACACACACACCTCCTGAGGTAATCTGTGGTTATGATTCTCTGTGATCAGGTTGAAGATATTCTGCACCGCCGGCAACGACACCAGGAACACCGGTCGTACGGTGGTGGACATGGAGACCACGAGATGGCACGCAGATAACAGCAACTTCTCTGGAACCTGTGACACACAGAGATCAGGCGGATTAGAGTTTATCAAAGACAAAGAATGAAGAATAACTGGTTAAACAGAAGACAGTCTAATCTAAACATCTACTGAAGACCTCACAGCCGAGAGAAAAGCTTCAGTTTCAAGACAACCCCAAAAAATAAATATATAGCTTTGTACGTTGCTACTACAAATCTTATTATGAAAACATGGCTGAATAAATTATGTTTACTTTTAAGGTGATTATATTGCAATATTTTGTAGATGGTTGTAAGAGTGCATATTTTATCGCCCTCATCTGTTTGAATGAGCAGCTGGAAATAGTAAAGAATATACATTTCAAAATAAGAGTCTCTGTGTATTTCAGGCTTGTTTATAAATAACTTTCCCCTGTATTGATGGAATTATCCAGTGGTTATTTTCACTGTTATACTGTAGGGGGCGCTATAAAAAAACTTCTGAATGAGTACAGAAATTGAAATTGGCAGTAGAAAGTTTTGTGCAAATAATCAAAAACGCTGGCAATTAAAAAAAAAAAAAGCTGATGGGGAAAGAGTTAAAAGTCCAGCATTTTGCATAAAATCTTTTTTTTTAATGGAAATTGTTATGTTGGTTACAAAATAAACAGTATCCTTTAATTTAACAAACTATAGTAACTTGTATCTGGGCCGCCCCATCACAGGAAGGAAAGACTAAGTAGAGTACATTAACACATTCAATAGATCGATATTTTGATTTACGAGTTCATGTCTCACAATTCTGAGAGAGAGAATTTTTTGTTTATTTTTTCCTTACAATTGGGAGTCAGAATTGTGAGATAAAAAGTCACTATTGCCTTTTTAACTTTTTTTTATTCCATTGCAGAAACAAGCTTCCATACTTTCCTTGATGATATCAGCTAAATGTAATATTGATGATAATAATATTGATCGACCTCTTAATTGTATAAAATTATACATAGTAAAATATCAGAAGTACCCATATCAATACACATATATTTAATAAAACATGCCTTCAATGCTTTAAACTTGAAATTACTGTGTTGTGCTTTAAATGAGCATTAAAGGAGCCGTATGTAAGATTGTGGCCAAAACTGGTACTGCAATCCCTTTCAAATTACTGACTCAAGGTTGCCAGATCTGCTGCAGGATCCGATTCCGACACGTTTGTATCTGCAGCTGTGGAAACTAGAGCAGAGCTGGCAACCCGAATGCCGCAACACTACTGACTTTGTGATTGGTAGATCGGTGGAGCTCAGACCAAAACACAACATGACAACATCAACATCAGTTGAGGGCTGCAACTTCACTTTTTAAATGACAATATCCTGGCCGGACTACTGTTGTCAGTGATATAAGTATTTGAAATGAACATGATTTCTTAATGTTTAGTGACATATCAGGGAAAATGTATAATTAATTGAAATAAATTTCTTACATACAGCTCCTTTAAAGTATTATCATTTTTAAAAATCAAGTGACCTTGGCATTGATGAGAGGGGTCGTGGCGTCCATGCTGGACCTGATGAGATCCACAAATTGTGTTTGATCTTGTTGCCGCTGCACTTCCCCGCAGAACTGAGCCAGCCAATGAGAATACGCCTGCAGAGCGGCCAATGACTGAGCGTGGCTGCAATACAGAGACGTTTATTAGGTTTAATTTTAAAACTATTCTCATTTAGGTTAACCTGCATCAACTAGCACATTGAACAGTGTTTATGACTACTTACACATCTATAAGATCTGGTTTGAGCACTGTAGGAACAGCCATCTCTACATCGTACAGACTGATCTGAGAACCATAACACGACACTTCCACCAATCTGAGAGGAGGAGAAACATATGGCCAAGAATTAATCACATATTTCAGTCAGTTATTTACATCTGACCATATGATATTTGTTTGCATTTATTTGCATATAACTTTGACAGTGTTGTCAACAGGAAAATACATTGCACTTGTGAAAGTAAAACCAAAACCTTTGCTTTTTGAAAAAGTTTAGTTGGTTTAGTTTATATTTGAAAAGTCTGCACAAGTTCACACAGTTACATTAGTAATCATTTGTTTAGTGAGATAAGTGTTTTTCGAGCCAGGGTTAAACAGTACATCAAAGGGGTCTTTTTTTTTTCATGTTCATCTTCCTTCAGTGTGTAATGTTGCTGTTTGATCATGAAAAATGTCTGTCCCAGGAACAAACACTTCACAATATTCCTTATTTAAATAATTCCCGCCCAAGGCATATGTAAAATAAGGGACGAGGCCTGGTTGAGTTAGTTAGTAGTGTGTTGAAAATCACGGTTATGGTATGGGGCGGGACATTTCCGAAACACACTTGAAGTGGTTGACCAATCACAACACATTGATCCAGACGACCAATCAGAGCACACTGAGTTTTTTCCAGAAGGAGGGGCTTCATAGAGAGATGAACTAAACAGAGCGTTACTGACAGACTGAGAAGAGAGGAGCTGCAGCAATGACAAATATGAGAAAAATAATGTTTTTTTTTAGGGCTGTAATCTTCTAATCTCCAGTCGATTTTTTGCCGCGTTCAATTATCAGTTTTCCCGCGTTCATTTCATCAGCCGAGAAACTGAGCTCCTGTGTTCAGCTGCACTGATAGTGTCTGTCAGTTATTATAATACACAAAAATAATTGTCTAAATGATGTTGCATATTCCTCAAAAGTTCTCGTGATGATACCACTAGTTGACAACGTAGTACTATTTTCGGAAATCATAGGCTATGATATTGCGCAGGTGCACGTGATGCAACGCTGTCAGCACAGACAGACTCGTGTGTCAGACTCATTTCAGTGCAAAATAATTAGGTCAAAAACGATTTAATATGTTTATTTATAATTCATTTTGGCGGACAACAAGGCTACCAAGTACTGCGCACAGTGCGCAGCTAATTATTTTAATGTTTTTTTTCCTAACGTCATTTTTAGTCGAAAATTTCAGGACTTCAGTCGACCAAGAACTTCTTTGGTTGATTACAGCCCTAGTTTTAACATTTAAGCATGAAAACCTATTCTAGTAGACCACAAAAACTAAATCTAGACTTTGTAAAAGGGCATAATAACAGCGTTATTTATGACAAGTGTAAATAAAAAAAACAACTAAATTTGGTGTAATCCAAAAAGAAGTAATCAAATGGCCATGTGAAGCACACAACACAACACAGCAAAACCAGTAATTAGACCACTAATAATATGCATAAAAAACATGGAATAAAACAATAAAGTACAGAGGACATTAAAGTGCACACATAAGGAGGTAGTGTTGTTGTTAAATGAGGAATTGGGAATCAGGAACTGACCTCTGCACGATGGCGAGAGCGTCATTAAAGCGGGCGGTGAAAACGTCCCCTGTGAAGAACTCGGCCAGGCGTCCCACGGCCTGTAAGAGAGAACTCAGGTCTCTGAGCGCGCAGTGAAGTCTTCTGCAGTCGGCCTCCGCTGTGATGTTCAGCCTGCGACCTGTTCACACACACAGAGAGAGGTGTAAAACCACTCAAAACAGCTCACAAGCCACATAAGAACAGACCCGCCACAGAGCACCATCAGACTGAGCATTACAAGACCAGATACTACTAAAATACTTAGTCAACCTACATTTATAGACTATATTTATATGAGTAAGTGCTCAAGCAATCGATAGAGGGTAACCTACTGTTCAAAGGTTTGGGGTCAGCAAGTTTAAAAAGAAGAAATGTAGTTTTTTACAGCAAGAATGCACACAAAAAACTTTTTTTTTTTGTTTCCAGAAAAATATAAGCCAACACAACTGTTTTCAACATTGATAATAATAATAATAATAATTGTTTCTCAAGCATCAAATCATCATATTAGACTGATTTCTGAAGGATCATGTGACACTGAAGACTGGAGTAATGATGCTGAAAATTCAGCTTTGATCACAGGAATAAATTAAAATGTAATTCACATTTAAAAACATTACTTAAACATGTTATTTTTAATTGTAATATTTCTCAATATTACTTTTTTTACTTAGCCTTGGTGAGCAAAAGCGACTTCTTTCAAAAACATTAAAAAAAAATCTTACTGCCCCAAACTTATGAACGGTAATGTATGAGTTACAGTTCTCGTAGAACTTCCTCCTTTATATTTCATCTTGTCTGTAGTCGTACAGACTGCTTACCTGGGCTGATTATACACTTAGGTCAAAAAAATGTAATTCCACATGCCATGGCAGCAACATATTTATACAAGATATTTGATAGAAGGAAGTCATATAGCAAAAGAAGAAAAAAAGAAAAAAAAAAGTAAAGCAGTAAAGCCTGAAGAACAAGGAAATTTGTCAAAGATATCATATTTCCAACAAATCCCCCCTTTATGCTTCAGTGGATTAAGACATAAAAAACAGTGACATTTGGATACTGAGTGAAAACGACATATTAGCATCGTTGCAATGCATTCTCCAAGACAAATAGTTCACCCAAAACAATGCATCTAATCTGGGTGTACGGCTGTACAGGTTTGAAAACAAAGCTAATATCTATGAAACTGCTGAATATTCAGACTGTGACCATGAAGAGAAACTCACTTGATCCTGATCTCACGATATACTGCTGCAGCCCAAGATAAACGTCCAGATCGTCCTGGAGCACCGGGAACTAAAAACACACAATCATGCTCTGCTCATTATATACTTATCATCAATGTCATTTATTTATAGATAGATAAGATAGATAGATAGATAGAGCAATAGATAAAGAAATATAAATAGATAGATAAAAAATACATTTAGATGGATAAAAAAAATAGAGAGACAGATAGACATACAGATTTAAACTGGGCATTTGATGAAACATTTATATTGATTGACAGCTCTAATACTCTCTCATGTGGATTACAGCAGAATCTGTAATGCAGAGATCCTCAATGCTTTGGACTTCACTGAAACTCATTTAAATCAGTTTTGCTTCCATATTAAACTGTTATTAGAATTGCCAATGGAGAGTCCATTGTTTTCAGTTCAAAGAGAAAGAGAGAGTGAACATGTTCACCCACTCATTTAAGAGAGAGAGTTCACCCACACGTTCACCCACTCATTTAAGAGAGAGAGTTCACCCACATGTTCACCCACTCATTTAAGAGAGAGAGTTCACCCACACGTTCACCCACTCATTTAAGAGAGAGAGAGTTCACCCACACGTTCACCCACTCATTTAAGAGAGAGAGTTCACCCACACGTTCACCCACTCATTTAAGAGAGAGAGTTCACCCACACGTTCACCCACTCATTTAAGCGAGAGAGAGTTCACCCACACGTTCACCCACTCATTTAAGAGAGAGAGTTCACCCACACGTTCACCCACTCATTTAAGAGAGAGAGTTCACCCACACGTTCACCCACTCATTTAAGAGAGAGAGTGTTCACCCACACGTTCACCCACTCATTTAAGAGAGAGAGTGTTCACCCACACGTTCACCCACTCATTTAAGAGAGAGAGTTCACCCACATGTTCACCCACTCATTTAAGAGAGAGAGTGTTCACCCACACGTTCACCCACTCATTTAAGAGAGAGAGTTCACCCACATGTTCACCCACTCATTTAAGAGAGAGAGTTCACCCACACGTTCACCCACTCATTTAAGAGAGAGAGTTCACCCACACGTTCACCCACTCATTTAAGAGAGAGAGTTCACCCACACGTTCACCCACTCATTTAAGAGAGAGAGTTCACCCACACGTTCACCCACTCATTTAAGAGAGAGAGTTCACCCACACGTTCACCCACTCATTTAAGAGAGAGAGTTCACCCACACGTTCACCCACTCATTTAAGAGAGAGTTCACCCACACGTTCACCCACTCATTTAAGAGAGAGAGTTCACCCACATGTTCCCCCACTCATTTAAGAGAGAGAGTTCACCCCCATGTTCACCCACTCATTTAAGAGAGAGAGTTCACCCACATGTTCACCCACTCATTTAAGAGAGAGAGTTCACCCACATGTTCACCCACTCATCTACACCCACCAGAACAGAGAAGGTCTGGGACGGCAGCAGCTCCATCACCCTGGCAACCACTTCCAAACTCTGACGCAGGTACCGTTGCCATTCCGTCTGTTGCTATAGAAACCAGAGGGGAAAGAGTTCCAAAAATACAGCCAAAAAAGATGATGTTTTAGCTACTATGACCATGTGTGTGTGTTTGATTGATTGATTGATTGAGTCTTACATCATCGTCCAGGGTCTCATCATCGAGTTCTTCTAGTTGACTCTGGTTTAACCTGAACTGGATCCTGTTGAGAACTTCACGCAGCAGCAGAACTAGAGGATCTTTATACCTGGTCACACACAGACACAAATTACGACAGCGTTCAATGCTTGAGCAACCCATATAAAACAAACTCTATTCACACGGTCCACAGACATGTACCTGTTAATGACACTGTCTCTGTCAGCCAATCGGCTTCTGATCTTGGTGGTCAGGTAGTCCAGGAATATACTCCAGATATCAAGACAGGACAGGTAACCCTCGTGACTCGGCTACAACAAAATAATAAAACCATTCAATTAAAAGATACACAAAAACGTCAAGTTTAAGAACTTTAGGGCTGATTCAGTGGTCATGAATTTCATTTTTAATTTTGTTTCCTTAAGTGCATTTATAATGTTAGAAGGATTTATACATCAAAACCTGCAATAACTTTAATAAAAATAGAAAATTCTTGTTTTTTTTGGGAATATTGCCGTATTTATTATAAATGATTTATCAGTGCACATTAGAGGTGTAACGCTACATGTATTCGCCCTGAGCCGTCACGGTTCGGTGCATACAGTCAAACGATGAATACAGTCAGTCACAGGCGATCCACACTCCAATCCAGAAGAGTTAGCTATAAAATAAGTATAGTATAGTATAACCTATACGCTGTTTCAATCTTTTTTTTTTGACACGCTCCACAAACTTCACGGAAAGGAAACTGGGATGGCAGAAAGCGACACCTTGTTTGTATTTTATTATTTTATCTAGCAGCTGTTGCATTTTGCAGCTGGTCCACACAACATTGGTCAATCTATCAATTAGAGCAACAAATCAACAATACCGTTGTTACCATGTGCCCCTGAAGACTCGAATATAAACACATACATATATATATATATATATATATATACACACACACACTCACCGGCCACTTTATTAGGTACACCTGTCCAACTGCTCCTTAACACTTAATTTCTAAGCAGCCAATCACATGGCGGCAACTCAGTGCATTTAGGCATGTAGACATGGTCAAGACAATCTCCTGCAGTTCAAACCGAGCATCAGTATGGGGAAGAAAGGTGATTTGAGTGACTTTGAATGTGGCATGATTGTTGGTGCCAGAAGGGCTGGTCTGAGTATTTCAGAAACTGCTAATCTACTGGGATTTTCACGCACAACCATCTCTAGGGTTTACAGAGAATGGTCCGAAAAAGAAAAAACATCCAGTGAGCGGCAGTTCTGTGGGCGGAAATGCCTTGTTGATGCCAGAGGTCAGAGGAGAATGGCCAGACTGGTTCGAGCTGATAGAAGGGCAACAGTGACTCAAATAACCACCCGTTACAACCAAGGTGGGCAGAAGAGCATCTCTGAACGCACAGTACGTCGAACTTTGAGGCAGATGGGCTACAGCAGCAGAAGACCACACCGGGTGCCACTCCTTTCAGCTAAGAACAGGAAACTGAGGCTACAATTTGCACAAGCTCATCGAAATTGGACAATAGAAGATTGGAAAAACGTTGCCTGGTCTGATGAGTCTCGATTTCTGCTGCGACATTCGGATGGTAGGGGCAGAATTTGGCGTCTACAACATGAAAGCATGGATCCATCCTGCCTTGTATCAACGGTTCAGGCTGGTGGTGGTGGTGTCATGGTGTGGGGAATATTTTCTTGGCACTCTTTGGGCCCCTTGGTACCAATTGAGCATCGTTGCAACGCCACAGCCTACCTGAGTGTTGTTGCTGACCATGTCCATCCCTTTATGACCACAATGTACCCAACTTCTGATGGCTACTTTCAGCAGGATAATGCGCCATGTCATAAAGCTGGAATCATCTCAGACTGGTTTCTTGAACATGACAATGAGTTCGCTGTACTCAAATGGCCTCCACAGTCACCAGATCTCAATCCAATAGAGCATCTTTGGGATGTGGTGGAACGAGAGAGTCGCATCATGGATGTGCAGCCGACAAATCTGCGGCAACTGTGTGATGCCATCATGTCAATATGGACCAAACTCCCTGAGGAATGCTTCCAGCACCTTGTTGAATCTATGCCACGAAGAATTGAGGCAGTTCTGAAGGCAAAAGGGGGTCCAACCCGTTACTAGCATGGGGTACCTAATAAAGTGGCCGGTGAGTGTATATATATGTTTACAGTGAAGAAAATAAGTATTTGAACACCCTGCTATTTTGCAAGTTCTCCCACTTAGAAATCATGGAGGGTTCTGAAATTGTCATCGTAGGTGCATGTCCACTGTGAGAGACATAATCTAAAAAAAAATCCAGAAATCACAATGTATGATTTTTTAACTATTTATTTGTAAGATACAGCTGCAAATAAGTATTTGAACACCTGTCTATCAGCTAGAATTCTGACCCTCAAA
This sequence comes from Semotilus atromaculatus, assembly GCA_031834385.1. Classification (NCBI taxonomy): domain Eukaryota; kingdom Metazoa; phylum Chordata; class Actinopteri; order Cypriniformes; family Leuciscidae; genus Semotilus; species Semotilus atromaculatus. The sequence goes on along the minus strand of JAULUF010000005.1, from coordinate 10,393,713 downwards.
GACCTGTTAGTCTGCCTTTAAAATGTCCACCTCCACTCCATTTATTATCCTAAATTAGATGCACCTGTTTGAGGTTGTTAGCTGCATAAAGACCCCTGTACACCCCATACAATCAGTAAGAATCCAACTACTAACATGGCCAAGACCAAAGAGCTGTCCAAAGACACTAGAGACAAAATTGTACACCTCCACAAGGCTGGAAAGGGCTACTGGGAAATTGCCAAGCAGCTTGGTGAAAAAAGGTCCACTGTTGGAGCAATAATTAGAAAATGGAAGAAGCTAAACATGACTGTCAATCTCCTTCGGACTGGGGCTCCATGCAAGATCTCACCTCGTGGGGTCTCAATGATCCTAAGAAAGGTGAGAAATCAGCCCAGAACTACACGGGAGGAGCTGGTCAATGACCTGAAAAGAGCTGGGACCACCGTTTCCAAGGTTACTGTTGGTAATACACTAAGACGTCATGGTTTGAAATCATGCATGGCACGGAAGGTTCCCCTGCTTAAACCAGCACATGTCAAGGCCTGTCTTAAGTTTGCCAATGACCATTTGAATGATCCAGAGGAGTCATGGGAGAAAGTCATGTGGTCAGATGAGACCAAAATAGAACTTTTTGGTCATAATTCCACTAACCGTGTTTGGAGGAAGAAGAATGATGAGTACCATCCCTAGAACACCATCCCTACTGTGAAGCATGGGGGTGGTAGCATCATGCTTTGGGGGTTTTTCTGCACATGGGACAGGGCGACTGCACTGTATTAAGGAGAGGATGACCGGGGCCATGTATTGTGAGATTTTGGGGAACAACCTCCTTCCCTCAGTTAGAGCATTGAAGATGGGTCGAGGCTGGGTCTTCCAACATGACAATGACCCGAAGCACACAGCCAGGATAACCAAGGAGTGGCTCTGTAAGAAGCATATCAAGGTTCTGGCGTGGCCTAGCCAGTCTCCAGACCTAAACCCAATAGAGAATCTTTGGAGGGAGCTCAAACTCCGTGTTTCTCAGCAACAGCCCAGAAACCTGACTGATCTAGAGAAGATCTGTGTGGAGGAGTGGGCCAAAATCCCTCCTGCAGTGTGTGCAAACCTGGTGAAAAACTACAGGAAACGTTTGACCTCTGTAATTGCAAACAAAGGCTACTGTACCAAATATTAACATTGATTTTCTCAGGTGTTCAAATACTTATTTGCAGCTGTATCATACAAATAAATAGTTAAAAAATCATACATTGTGATTTCTGGATTTTTTTTTTTAGATTATGTCTCTCACAGTGGACATGCACCTACGATGACAATTTCAGACCCCTCCATGATTTCTAAGTGGGAGAACTTCCAAAATAGCAGGGTGTTCAAATACTTATTTTCTTCACTGTATATGTACATGCAGTGTACATATATATACACTTAGGGGTGCAACGGTACAGATAGCCCACGGTACGGTCCGTACCTCGGTTTTTGGGCCACGGTCTCGGTTCGGTTTCGGTACACGTTTTGTGCAGAAAGAGACTGCTATTTCATCCCAAAAATATGTTTTATTTTTCTTATGAGCATAAACAAAATGTCACAGTAGGAAGAACATCAATGTGTATGGAATCCCAATGCACCGGTTATCTTTGTGTTTCTGTGAAGATGAACGACTTCGAGCCGAATCTCATCTGGCCGAACTGGTACGTCTGTACCAGCATGTTTATGATCCTTCTATACACAGAGACATTTGCATTGATGGGCGACCATAAAAGCCTCTCATTTTGTGAATAAGAATACATTTGCATTAAGCACCCAGTTTGCACTTGTCTAAAGTAATTGGTTACATTTACAAAATAAGCCTACAATAACAGTAATGGTGTGTTCACACCGAACGCGAATTTAATTATTTGCGCGAGTAGATTACATACAAAGTCAATGCAAAGACGCGAATAGACGCATCATTCGCGCCGGGCGTTGCGAATGACGCGAATTGGGCGACGCGTTTGCCGCGAATGTCTTCCGCGCAAGTTGAAAATTTTTAACTCGCAAGCGTCTAACTAGACGCGTATTTGACGCTCTATTCGCGTTCGGTGTGAACACACCATAAGCCCTGCTGATGAAATTAAGGTTTAAACACTCAGGCTTCAGTTGTTTAACTAGTTTACATCCAGTGAAAGTAGGCTACAATAAACCTACTGCATTTATTACTCTTTTATGAATCAGCAATTAATAAACTACTAATAAACGGCAAACTACTTCTTCACTGCTGATTCCTGGTGGTTTAGAGGAGAATTACTCCGAGTCGCCCCTGTCGTTTCACAGAATAGCACAACGGCGAGCGCGTCAAGTATAAACGCCTCGTCCGTTTGGAGAGGTGCGCGCGCAGTCAGCGGAGACTCGCGCTCGTGCGGACGCGTCGAGTATAAACAAGGCTTAAAGCAAAAACTAAAAGGATCCGCGCGAACTCAATGGCAAAACCGAAGTCCCGCGGGACACGAGGGTAGATTGTCCCGTGCAGGGCTGACCGAACGGTCCGGGATTTTACCGTGTACCGTTGCATCCCTAACTGCTATGATTTGTTAATATCTTTGCATATAAAATGAGCATTACATATGGAACGGCGTTTTTACTAATCACATCTGCTGAGATTAACTAATCGTGAAGTGTTAATAACAACATTATAATTACTTCTACTCCCACTGCAAAAGGTTGAAGCGCTGAGCATTGTAGCCAATCAGAGTCATGTCTGTTTCTGCACTATCACAGATGCTTTCATAATAACCAACACAGTGCAAACATGATGGAAATAAAAGATACAATGAGCAGTGTAGACAGAGTCTTGGATTATAAAAAAGTTTTGGTAAGAATGATTAACTACACTCCACATGATTAACTAACTGTATTTTTTCTATGTACATTTTCTGAAATGCACTTTCTGTAAAGCTGCTTTGAAACTATGTATTGTGAAAAGCGCTATACAAATAAATTTCAATTGAATTGAATTGAATGCAGAACTCAGTTACTCGTGCTGAACTGAAGTGATTGACAGCGATTATAAAGGGAGCCTTCTTTGATTGCTTTCTGTATATAATTTAAATCACAATTTAAATAAGAAATTATTTTCATGGTACCAAAAGGTACAGTGTGAAGTTGACCGTTTAATCACTGGCTTGATTTATTGATGTATAAACAGCAATAAAGGATTTTGTGAAAAAACTTCTGAGAATGAATCTTCACACATCAAAAATCACTGATCACAGATCAGGAATTAAAATGAACGCTTTTATTAAAATGTTGTCGCATTACCGTTGGGTCCATATCTTTCTCTAACAGTCTGTTTGCAAATCCTGCTTCGAATCGCAACTGATTCACCAAAGGATCCACAATGAAATGTACCGAACAAAATAATAATGCTTTATTGAGACGTTTACATAGTTGAAAATAAATAACCACTTTCCTAGCATTAGGATCCTTTAGAAACTGATATTTTATTCCAGTGATCCTGCATCTCTCTTCTCTCCATCTATTCACTAACCATTCACTTCATCTCACTCACGCACAAGTGGGCGGGGCCAAAGAGGCGATGATCTGATTCTGCAGAGGCGGCATTTCGACAAACTTTGACAATCCGAAACAAGTCGTTTTCTGAGCTTGGATTCAATGAAAGTTGTTTTTGGACAATTGAGGAAGTTTTGAGTTGTGAAACTTACAGAATGTTTTAATAGTACAATAACCTCTTGCATGTCAAATAGGGGTGTATACACTTGAGTATCGCGATATTTTATTTTCCAATACTGTATAGATTTTCAAAAATCGTTTTTTTTTTGTACTTTATCGAGCACCATAGCATGGCGTCCAAAGCTAATTTTTGTCCCGCCAAAGTCTTATTTGATCTGCTGCGCTTGTGACAGGGCGCATGTTTAACTGAACGAGCAGAGAGAGAGAGAGCCCCGGTCGCGCACGCGCTCTCTCTGCGGAGCCAGGAGAAAGTATAGGCTACCGTCTCAAAACTAAGCGCTGTCTTGCTCTCTCTTCCTCCCACATATATTAATCAAAATAAATCAACATGATGGTAAGGTCAGAAGACTAAAGTTTCATGTGGAGCATTCTGAGATTTTTATTTTCCTAAATTACCGCTGGGTGTGAATTGTGCTGAAATACGTTGCCTTATCTTCTCTGAAAAGCGTTCCGCACATTCAGCTGACAGACATAATTAAACCACACTTTAAATAAACGGGGAAAAAAAAACCATCCAGTGATGAAATGTTTTCTGTGACTGACACAGATCTTGTGGGATGTCCAACCACCGGGATAATCACACAACGCGCACACATCCAATTTGCGAACTAATGCCTCATTTGAACCGATTCGTTTTAATGAATGGTTAAAACAACTGATCTTTCCAACACTGAACTCACGAGACGTCTGAATCGGTGTATAACTAATCGGTAACACTTTACAATAAGATTTCATTTATTACATAAATTACATAAAAATCACAGTTTGCTTACTCAAGTGTAAGCTTTAAAACAAATAAAACCACTTGTTTTTTTCCCCCGAAAAAGCATATGACTACTTTTTTTCCACACAGTGCTATCAGGAATCGATAAGAGAATCGTTAAAGAATCGGATCGATAAGCAGAATCGTCAGTGGCATTGATATTGATAAAATCTTATCAATTCCCATCCCTACTCACATCTCACCCTTGCTCAAGTTCAAATGCACAAATTACCAACGACTTCAACTCGTGCAATCAAAACAACCCAGTCGGTCGGTAGTTTATTTCATTTGTAAAGACATGCGCCCGCTCAGTGTGGTGGTGCAAATGCAAACAATGGAAATTTGCTCACTAAGAACCTGTGAACCACAATCCCAAACTGGCAGTTTGATTTTCTGTGTACTGAATTGTTTACCTAAAGTAAACTTTTTTGACTTTTATGCACATCATGTCTTTTTTTAAATATTACTTTTTCTAAAACTATAGTCCTACTTTAAAAAAAAAAATCCCAATATCGCCTTATGCACAGTATTGAAATATATTGCAATATATCGAATCGTGACCCATGTATCGTGATACGTATCGTATTGCCAGATTCATGCCAATGCACAGCCCTAATGTCAAAAGATATGACCCCTTTAAATGTTAGTCATGATAACACACATCTTGTGGTTTAATATTGAACATGACATTGATGATGAAGCCATTGGGAAGAGTAAAAAAGCATCTTCAAGTCTAGACTTTTTAAAAAGTCTATTTCCTATTTAAGTCTATTTCTATTACAGGAAACCATTATTGAAAATACCTCTAAAACAAGGTATGAGCATTAAAATATGTTAAAAACAATAAAAAAAGGATGGTGATGGTGTCAAAAAATTAGAGGAACAAGGAAAGCTTAAGTAATCAAAGTACAGGAAAAAGAAATCTCATTAGACATGAATATGGTGTGTTAGAGTTGGTGCTTCCAGGAACATTAAATGAAAGAGTTTTACCTGGTTAAAGGTGTATTTGAAGAGCAAAGCTAGAAATTCCACTAGAGGAAACTGGGCGTTAGATTCGATCCTCCGCAGATGAACACTAACAAAAAGCCTGAGGAAATCGGTGAACTTTTCCACATAGCTGATAGAGACAGACAGACAGACAGATGGAGAGGGTTAAAAAGCAGCAGCATCAATGAGTTAAATGTTTGAATCAAGTGCATCTATCTCTTACCTTTCATCTAATTCTTGCAATCTGCTTTTGATCGTGTGTGTGTTGGTGTGTGAGTGTGTATTTGTGAGTCTTTGAAGTAGGTAGAACGTCTGTTGAAACATGCGTAGCAGAAACTCCTCAAAGTCCACGGGGACGCAGTTCTTGCACATTAACTCGTTGATACAGTTCATGGCCATAACACCCAGCCTGGCGCGATCGGATTGGCCCACCATCTGACCAGTCCTGCCGTGTCCACTGCCGCCATTGGCTGGGAGATTTCCAGGGGCGGAGTCTCCATTCGAAGTGGGCAGAGGTTTAGTTTTGATTGGCTGCTGGCATCCAAAGCGAGCGAAATGAAAAATAGAAGCGAGGAGGGATGGAGTGATAGAAGTGGAGAGAGGAATCCAGCTAAAGAGATGAGCCAAACATTCGAGCGCTAGCAGACACAGAGCGGCACTTTCAGCTTCCAGGATCATCTGTGTGCTGTTGCCCCCAAAAACACCTACAGAACAAGACAAAAGACAACAGTTAATACAACAATCATTTATTGGCAAGTTACTAGTGACAGACCATTTTGTGGTTATTATATCAGTATTGGTTGATGACTAGGGTTGCTCTATTATTGCAAAAATCACAATCACGATTATATTTGGTCAATGTTGAAATCACGATATGCATGTATATTTGAATGTATTTAACACGATTATTGAAGGGCGATATGATCGCCTTATTCCAAGATATGAGGAATTTTAAATATCAGTGAAATTTCACAATTATCAATACTTCAGGAAAAAACTAATACTAGGTTAACTAATATAAGAAAAAGGTCCTCAAAACAATTACGTAAGACAAGAAAACCGTCAGCAATACACTCTTAAAGTGACAGCAGCCTAATAAACCTGCTGCTGTCTGTGTCATTGTCAATCAAAAAACGAATGACAAAAACGGATGCGTATCCGAAGGTCTAAATTTTGAGTTTCCGAGGGGAGAACAATTGCTGCGCTGACTGGTATTCGTAGTTTTTTCCACAACAGCTACATTGCAAAAAAAATTTAGTAAAAACTAAAATTAAAAAAAGACTGAAAATTTTTATTTTACTATTAAATTCCTCAGGCTACAGGATTATAGAACATGCTAAAATGTATTTTATGCCGTGGCAAAAAACAAGCAAAAGTTGCAGACAAGCAAACCAAATCTCACAAGAAAACAACTATTTTAGGTATTTTTATTTGAAGTGGCAATTTTGCATGAATTCGTATGAAAATGTGAGATTTTGAGCACTAAATGGTACCACTGATGTAGACCTCACTTTTCACAGTGGCCCAATGGCAAAAGAGGCAAGCAGAAGCTCACCTGACTCTCTTGACGTGGGGGATGGAGGGGGGGTGGTGACTGTAACACTGTGTTTGTCCCACACCGTCTCCAAAATACCTGCGAGCGAGAGTTATTAAAAATTAAACTGCAAGACTAATCACATGATAGAGGAGGTTCCAGTGCTTAATGAATAGTTACACCCGCATATACTTTCAATTAGTCAGTTACGAGTGTCTCACCAGTCAGGAGGTTCAGTACGGTGGGGATCTGATCCAGCAGGAGTTTCTTCAGCTCCTCTTTACGAGCGACGCTCAAGTCTTCTCTGGGACAGACCAGCTCTTCTGACGTCATCTTGAGCAGAACCAAACCCAGCGGCGCGAGAGACGGCGACTGCACTAACTGCAACACAAACCACAAAGACAGAGCCGGTTCAGTTCGTCTTAATGTAATTTAATAGTAACAGCAGTAAAGAATAACAGGTACCTGTAAGGTGTTGCTGAAGAAGTCATGGTAGAACATAGGCCAGTCCTGGCGTCCAATGTCAACGATGACTTTGCAGAGTTTGTTTCGGATGAAGAAAGGCAGCAGTGCATGCTGGGATAGCAGAAGCTTGGGCAAGCAGCTTCGAAGTTCTGCTTTGTCCTCACTGGCTACACCAACCCACATCTTGTTCACAAGATTCTGCAGAGTACGACCGACACATTTCTAGTCATCATATCGTAAACACAGCAGAGGATACATGTGCTTGCATATTATATTTTAGGATAATTACACAAATATATTGAGGTCCCATTTCAAGAAAATTAAGCCTATTTGTTTTTTTACCAGTAAGGTGTGTTTATTTGCATTGTGATATTGTCATCATGCCAATTCCCCTTCAAATTAAAAACTAAAAGACTGGTATTATTTTACTAATGAAACTTTTTTTTATTAAAATCAGAATAAAAATAATGCAGTACAAATAAATGCTATGCAGTTCACATGGTATACTTTAATGTATGATTTAAATATATCATTATAATGATAATTTCTTCTTTAAAAAAAAAGAAATACAGCAACGATTATAATTAGGGGGTGAATACAACAATTTTACAAAAAGCTAATCATCATATTTCACAATATTAAGTTTATTTTTTCCTGTATTTTTAATCAAATAATGCAGCCTTGGTGAGCAGAAGAGAGGAAATAAACATTAAAAAAAAACTCAAAAATTGACTCCAAACTTTTAAACATTAGTGTAGGCTATGACTTGAACATGGATGTGGCAATTTTCGTGTGGTTGATCTACATAAGATAATGAACTGAAGGGTTAATATTACCTCAAACACTGTAAGGCTGTACATCATGACATATTCATTTCTGCTGTTGGAGAGGAAGTAGAGGCAGTGCCTCCATGAGCCGGGCTGCCCCGCGAAACTGTTCAGCAGCTCTTCTGCAATAAACAACACCACAAAACACTCATTACAAAACACATTCTTATCTAATTGGAACAAAGCGAGCAGTGAAACATTAATGTTTAGTTAGGTTTGTTGCCATTAACACCAAACAAAACCTTCCTTCAATGAGGAACACAAGCGTTGAACTCAAACGCAATGAGGAGGGCTTATACAAGCTATTTCCACAGAGACACATAAGGAACATCTTCTGTAAAGCATAAATGAAGGCTGTTCCCACAACTTGAACTCATTTCTAGTTCAAAGTTAACAAATGTTTCTCGTACACAGAGTTTTGCATACTTGCACAAAAAAAGAAAACATTGCTTTGTTGCACACCCACACATATGTGCATTTCAAAAACCAGCTGAGTTCAAATTACAGTATGTTTCTTAGTTTGAGCTACATCACAATAACTGCATTAGTTACATACATTAAGCCTTTAGATAAAAGCATCTATCAAATTAAATCAATATGCTTGTTGTGTTCCCTTGGAAGTGAACACTTAACACTGACATTACCAGCACTACCTTTTGCCTCCATTAAATATGGCAGATTTTTGTAATGACAACATTTTAAAAACGCCTCTCATGACAATTAGGAAGTGAGAAACTTAACCGCATCTGATAGCTTTTAACATCTGGTTTTGTCTGAAAACATGGTGTGAATTTAGGGTGAAAGATCCTATAGATGTAGGCTCTACAAAGACAACAAGTACACGCGACTTCCACATGCGCTAATGTGACAAAATGCTTCTGAAAAACATCTCGTTCACACTTCATAAACTAAACTTCCTAAATCTAGCCTACATTTTTCTATTGCGTTACGGACTGGATTTTTAATTATGTAGTCTAACGTGGAGATTAAAATAAATCAAGCCATTTCAAATGGATAAAATGTCATCATATTTGGGTGGAGAAAATCAATAATACATTTACAAAAAAAGTAAAACAATATAACATGAGTCAGCATGTATTGTGATCTTAGATACTATCAACCCTGGACTTTGAAACTGAACATTTCCGGTGCAATGCGTGACTTATTCTGGGTCTGATTCACAGGCAGTCTATTTACTTTGACCAGTTTCACAAAGGGTTATTTTCTCCAGAAATATCACAGCTGAGAAATGTACAATGACCATACATTGAGCTACATGCCCTGAGTTTCAATGTCTCTATGAAGCCCCTCTTTCTGAAAGCTCAGTGTGCTCTGATTGGTCGGCTGGATCAGTGTGTTGTGATTGGTCATCCGCTTCGGCATGTTTCAGGAATGTCACGCTACTTACCATAACGTGAGTTTCAACACACGACTAAATAACTCAACCAGGTCTCGCCCCACTTTATTTTTGCGTATGCCTTGGGTGGGAATTATTTAAATGAGAATTATTGTGACGTGTTTGTTCCAGGAAGAAACTCAAGACTACAAAGGAGGCATTTCAGAGAGTTCAGAAACAGTGTAACTGATATAGGAGGAACTCCCTCTGAAGGAAATGTGTGCTTCCTAAGGGACCGTTCACACAGAATGAGTTCTTCTATTCAACTGCATTTTTTTCCCCTTGTTTTTCGATGTAAACTTGCGCTGGACGGATGTCTTTAACCGTTGCGCTTGTGTCTAGCATCTTTTCCAGCATCTCAAGCACAACACGGCTTTCTAAAAAAGTCTTGAAGTCTTAAAGTCTTGCGTTTATAACAGCAAAAAACTTATTCTGTGTGACCCGGCCCTAACTTTGCAGACCTTTTTCATGCTTAAACAGCAACATTTCAGACTAAAGAAAGTTGAGCATGTAAAAAAAGCATAATAGGTCCTTTTAAAAACTTTCATGTAAAGGCCATAATTTCATATGAAATGAGTCATAGCCTATCAAATAAATGGCGCTGAAAAAAGCCGCTCAAACTGTTGAGATCAGACTGAAATGATCAAGTATCCAGTTGAAAATAAACTTCAGCTCTGGTTTCTAACATGGATCAGCAGAGCGGTAGGTGCTACACACAGACAGAAACAGTGGAAAGTTTGACAGACTTCACCACATTTAACACTTGTCGTTACTTGTCTTGCCACTTAGATTTAACAGCAACTATCCTACTCCTAGCACACCACACTTGACAATTTTTCAAATAGGCATCATTAAAGTCAATGTAGGCGATCACATGTTAACATTTCAATATGTTTTTGTTTCAGAAGAGAAAATAGGACGTCTGTTGATATGAGACAGACATAACAAGCCTATTAAGCTAATAACAGCACAAAGGATGACTCTGCAAATCAGGAAATGATGAGGGTGTGAAGGCCAGTGTCAGGCATATGGCTCACCGATCTCTCTCTTGCGGTCATTGGTGGTGCAGCTGTGAAAAAACTCTGTCATAAGACTCTCCAGGCCCCGTAAGGAGGACTCCTCTGACGCCTGTAGACGAGAGAGAGAGAGAGAGAGAGAGAGAGAGAGAGAGAGAGAGATATGACAAGATAAGGCATTTCAGTCTGAAATTAATGCAACCATGCAATGTATCAAACACCCTAATCTAATCAAACTAATATAATTTTTGTATACATAAAGTCCCATTTTAGACTAACCAATATATTCCTCAAATGTTTTCACAACTGATCTGCAAGCTCCCAGCAAGCATTGAAGCATGAATAAACAACATAGGTAACGTTACTGTTTTTGGACTGTTTTATGCTTTGCTGGCTTTATTTACCTTGATGGTTTTGTTGTAGTAACTATTATTTATGGTTTGTGAAATTGTTAACAGCTTATAAAGAGATTGTTCACTAAAAAAATCTAAAGGTTATAGTTATTGACTGATTTCTGTGGGACACAAAATATTTTTGTGAACATTTTTTCCACTCAGTTTTGTTTCTCAAATGTTGGTTTGGAGTGAAAGGACAAAAACAGCGGACAAATTCTTCAAAACATATTATTTTAAAGAAAGACACAGTGTTGGACCATCATGAGGATGTGAAAAAGATTGGGAGGGTAATTATTTATTCTATTTTTAGTTCTGCATTAACCCTTAAAGACTAAGTGAGATGCATCATGGTGTTCTCTCAACAGTTCCTTTTTTCAGTGCTCTCTCAGCCTCAAAATACTCATCTCACATTCAAAGAAAAAGTGAGAAGGAAGCTGATGATGATGATGAAGATGATGCTCAGGGTTCTGAATTCTTAGTATGAGTCACAACACGTTGCGTTGCTCCAGCGTGACGTCACAGAATAGCAGAAGAATGCCTTCGGTTTCCTCATACCGTTCAGACTGTCAATAACTCGAGAGGACACCGTTACATTCACACGCATATACTGTGCTCGGTTTCATTTATGTGACTATCACCTGGTTTCACCCCTTAATGACAGAATAACTTCTATGCATTTGATTTACCTTCTTATCGAACAGATCTGTGTCTGATATTGGTCTCAAAATCTATTATATCTATTATAAGAAATCATATTACGGAAATACGCACATAAAAATAAGTGTTTTTGACAGGTGCTTAAATCAAATCAGTGCTTTTAACACAATGTCATGTTACAATTTACATATGAACAAAAAAGCACTGACAGCTTCAAAAACTATGTAACCTCCAGGCATTGGTGCACATATAGAAAAATCACGATTACATAAGCGAAATTTTGGATCAAATATACAATTTAGTCTTATACATATAAATATATTTGCTTTAATATTGACTCACCATGCCCGGGCTCTTGAGCTTTTATGCGGCTATGATATGAGATGAATGTGGATCTGCTCGCTCATGCTTCCTATGGGGCCTTTGTGTTTCACCTTCTGGAAGCACCGAAACCCCGCATCACTGTCCCGCACACGCCCGGTGGCCCAGGGTTCGGGCTCCGGGACACTTGTTATTATAGTTGATCAAGCGCGAGACTGGAACTGACGCTGCCCGGATACACGGAGACAACCCGCATAAAACTACTGCGAAACAGAGAGAAGACCAACCAAATAGCGGTCTTAAAAATATGCCGGGACTCTATTCTTCACGCCTCGGGTGGTGTTAGCGCTGTGTGGGACTCGGAGCTTTAATTTGAGCCCTCAGAAGTCTGACAGAGCCACTCCTTGGGTTAGTGGGATCTCTCTTTCCGTGCAGGCCTCTCGTAGCTTCCTCTCATCTGTCCATTAACCTAACGGAAGTGACATCTTCCTCACAGAATTATAAACAGTTAGAACGAAAAACAGTGTGGAAGAGTAATGCTTAGATGGGCGGGGCTTAAAGAGTCGAAGTTATCTCTAATTGGTCAGGAGCTTTTTTTACAGTCAGGAGCAGGATGGTCTTTAATTAGGTTTTCCTCCCCCCTCGAACAATACATTCTGCAATTATTTATTTTACTGGGAAAATATCATATATATTTGAGAAGAAGTGGAGTCTTTGCAAACCAACATTTCTTCCATTTTATAAATGGTTTAAAAAAACTCCGTATAAATAAAAAAAAACAAAAAAAAAACGTATGCAACTTTTTTTGGTTTGGCAGCTAATGTTGTACCCTATCCAGTAATAATAATAATAATAATAATAACAACATAATCATTTATAAGTTCATTTTTCTATTTATGTGTACGATTTGGATTAATTAATTAATTTACCTCAAACTGTAGAGCATGATGCTAGCAACACCAAACTCATGGGTTAATCTCTGCCAAATGGATAAATAATGTGATATAAATGTATTTATTTGTTTGTTTTTCTGTTTATTTATTTATTTTAGAACAAAAAATATCAACCTACACAGCTCACATTGATCATACCAAAATCTACTTAAACGTTGTCAAATGTATTGCAGGACATTAGATGACTATTTTATAAAGTAGATTAAAACATTTAAAAAAGGAGTTTCATGGCCTTTTTCTTTCGCTTTTGACGTCACGTGGTACGTGTTACTTTTCACGGCGCTGTTCAGAATGTACCAGTCACAGTCGTTTGTGATTGCTAATCCGGCTTGTACTTTAAATACTTTCATAGGTGATTCAGATGAAAATTTCCATTCGCATGTCAGACATGTATATTTGTAATCATTTCAATTCAATTTTTATACTTTAAATGATGAAAATATCTCTAATAAAACGTTCTGAGATTTGAAGTGTCTCAATAGGGGATTCGGCGTTGTGAGCCGTCAAGCGCCCCTGGAGGAAGATATTAGCGCTCTACAATAAACTGTAACTAGGATGCTAGAGTTACTAGTTACTAGATGCTTTTACTCAAACCATTAAACTACCGGAAGTGAAATCTTAATCTTGGACCGGATGAAACCGGCCGCAACAAGACACATGTTGAGTACAGTATGCACTATGTGTGCAGGTATTGCCTCATTATTGCACATGTGCATCCTCTAAAGCAGAGCTCCTCAATCTAAAATTTCTAAATGAACAAGCTCGTCCTAAAAAGGCATCTGTGTAGTTTCTTGTATAAAGACTGCATTTATACGATACATTTATTTTATTTTTTATTGTTAAAAATGGTATTTTTTTTATTATAGAACTGTACTGTTAGATGTTTATTTCATTTTCATTTTTTTGTATCATTTATTTGTTTAATTTTCTTAATCGCCTGGTATTCCGCTGTTATTTCCAATGGTCAATACTAAGTGATTTCGTTTGACATCAGCTCCAAAACATACACATGGCTTTCTCAATGGATAGCAGTTTTTTATTTTTTCAAAATATTTGTGATTTTGAATAAATGTAGTTTAACTACATTTAATCATTAAAATGCATTGTATCATTCACTGGCTTTTTTAAATATCAGTATAGACCAAATGGCCAAAACCATAAAGCTTTTGGTACTTTGTTTCTGCAGTTAGATGACTTTTGAGACTTTTGAACTGTGAGAATCAGTCTGTGACAGTCTGTCATTTCTGAACTTGAAAGGGAAGAGCTTGCCGCTCTCTCGCTCATCGTTTCATGTGGTTTGCTCAACGACTTCACATTATGCAACCCATCAACTCAAGTACATGTTGAGTAAGACTGCAGACTGCGTAGTAAACATTCAGAAACATACACTTCTCACACAATATATAAACTAAAGATGACTCACAATAAATATGGTTTATTTCCTTTTTTCTGAAAAGAGAAACACTTAAAGAGACTGTACACATGACATTATCTAGGTCACATTAAGAAACAGGAAGTCATCCACGGGTTTGAACCCTTTAAGGAACACTCACAGGCACGACTGTATTTCGACATCTTATGTGTTGTTTCGTTTAAGAGTGGGAGCACAATAAAAATTATATAATTCATATTTAAAAGTTTTTTAAAACAATCTGTAAAACATGATCAAACAAAAACCAAGCTAAAATAAGAAAGCAGAGATTTAAAAAAAAGAAGTTTGTCATCTGGAGACATTTGTATCTTGTGACTGGTAGCGTCGTCTCAGTTCTTGTATGCGATAGGCCCACGCTCTGTCCGCACCTTCACCCTCTAGTTTGCACGCCGTCCAATCAGGAAACGGAAAACGTCCCGCCACAATCAAAGCGTCTTCAGGGAGCTCAGCCAGTAGCTTCTTTTGTAAAAGACTTAACTGATAAACACACAATACATGGTATATAAGGCCTTTAGGCTCAATAGTATGATGCAAATGCATGAACTGACTGAATAAAGTCTAATGTATTGTATTAAATGATTTAGGAACGCTATGGGACTTACCACACTAGGGGCTAGAAATACTGTGACATTTTTATACGCTGAGAGATCAACCTGGAAATACACATGCAAAAACAAAAATGCACAATATTGTTAAGAAATCATATCTTGCTTCTGTATGAGAATTTAGGACAGTGTATTTATATGAGAGAATCTGTTTGAGTATAATATAGTATTTTAGGTGTTTAGATGTTCAAAATACCTTCCACAGGTGTTTGGGGTATGATATGGGTGTTTAATAAATGGGTAAAATATTTGTATATATGTATTTATATATAAATAAAATATATATTATGCATAACAAAATATTTATAATATGGCTGTATAATGTATGGGTAAATTATTTGTGTATATATATTTTTTTCTTTCAATATTAGTGCTGTCAAAATGAATGCTTTTTTTCAGTTTAATGCTTTAAAAATATGGCTGTGTTACATTATATGATCACGCTCTCATTCATTCAAGTGCTTTCCAGAGAACTTAAATCCGTACTGGCGCGTTTTGTGTGAAGCGGCTCTCTGTGAACAAAAACCCGACTGCCCCGAATAGCACAAATGTCAAAATGCCCGTTTTTGTCGAGTATCCTCGTAAGCACAGTCTTAAATAATGTTAAAAAGTCTTTAAAAAAATCGTAATGTGCTGTGAGAAAATTGGGTGCATTTCAGATCCGTTCCATATGCATCGTTCTTCTTAAAGTGACAGCAGCCCAATAAACCTGCTGCGGTCATTTATGTTAATCAAAGAACAAAAGACAAAATCACTAACTGCTCTTGACAGAATAACTTTTGTAGCTTTAATAAGGATTAATCTATTTTCAAATTATGATTAGCTTTTTAGTTATACTGTAATTTGGAATGACTACAATTAATGGCTAAAATCGAGGAAAAATGTGTTTAATAGAGGCAGCAGTATCAGTGATACTAGCTTTCATTTATAGTACTTAGGAAAAAGTATTTAAAATATACTGTCTTTATGTTGTTTCTATATTAATTTGGAGATTCAATGTGAAATTATTACAATATAAAAATATAAATTTTTATATTAATATGTATGTGTGATTAATGAGTTTTTTAATAGATTGATAGCACTCTCTCTTTCGGCTTGCTCACATTTTTTTGGGGTCACCACAACACAGCCGATTTGGCATGTTTTACAGATGATTGACAGCACACACACACACACACACACACACACACACACACACACACACACACACACACACACATAAATATATATTAGATATTTATATACACACACACACATATACTGTATATATATATAATGCATTAAATTTTTTATAATATGGGTGTATAAAGTCTGGGTAAAATATTTGTATAATCTGTTTGGATATAATAAAGTATTTTGCTTGTTAGATGTTCACAATACCTTCCACAGGTCCTCTCGCTGATAGGAAACACTTCTGTGGTGTCCAGCTCTCCACGCATGAAAGCGCGCAAGACGAACAAGCCAAGGATTGAGCTCAAAACCAACTGCTGGAGAGAAACCCTCCCGACACGCTTCTAACACCTGCACACATTTACAACAAACACATAAGCACACACACTACCATTCAAAAGTGTGAAAAAAGACATGTTTTGTTTTTTGTTTTTTTTAAGAAATTCATTCATTCAGCAATTCATTCATTATACATTAATTTGATCAAAAGTGACAGTAAAGAGAATTATAATGTTACAAAAGATTTCAATTTCAAATAAATGCTGTTCTTTTGAAATTCATCAAAGAATCCTGAGAAAATGTATCACATTTTCCACACAAAAAATGAAGCAGCACAACTGTTTTTAACATTTGCAATAATCAGAAATATTTATTGAGCAGCAAATCATCATATTAGACTGATTTCTAAAGGATCATGTGACACTGAAGACTGGAGTAATTATGCTGAAATTCATCTTTACCATCACATGAATCAAATATATTACAACAGAAAACAACTATTTTGAATAGTGATAATATTTCACGATATTACTTCGTTCCCTGTATGTCTGATCAAATAAATGCAGCCTTGGTGAGCATAAGAGACTTCTTTCAAAAACATTTAAAAATCCTACCGACCCCAAACTAAATGAAAAAGTATGAGGATCACTTACAATCCTGCCGTCCCCTGATCCCAGGTCAGCGATGCCTCCAGATCTGCCCTTCAGAAGAGTCATAACGTTACACACTTGAGCTCTGCTCGCTGGCATATAAGGCACCTGGAACACACACACACACAGCAGCAGTTATTGGGCTGATAAATCCCTCATCATGTGCAGCATTAATTCCGACACACTTCTAAAAACCTCACTTGTAATTTAAGTGGCACTCTGCGAAACCCCGGCATTAGAATTCCTGCCCAGACGGCATAGACCGCCAGACCCGTCCCGGCCGTCAGCTGCAGGATCTGCCAGCCGCCCAGACGCCTCTCTCTGAACTCGGACAGCATCTCCTCCTGTATGTCGTCCTCCATGGCTATAGAGATCAACACTGTATGACTATATCAGATTTTACACATCCTATTTTATATCGTTTACATGTTCAGATTGCACACATACCTGAGCAATGGGTCGATGCCTAAAAGTTGCTTAGTGGTTTGAGGTCCAGGCTTGGACCTGAAGTTGCAGGGTGAAGAAATTCACTTTAATTTAGTTTATTTTTGAGGGATGAGGTTAAATTGCAGATTTGAATTGCACCATCTGTCCCTTCTATTAGAGGAACTGAACAATTTGGCTGCTCGGTTCTTCTAGGAATGTGTTGTTTGTTACATTGTTAGCCTAGTTCATGAAGACGAGTCTTAACAGATGGTTGTGACGCTCAACATGAGAACCAATGCAGTAACTATATCAGAGACAAATATTCTGACAACTACTTGTGGTTTTTCAAAGTATCTCTTATTCATGTCAATCTTTAATGTTTTGACTGAGCAAATAGGGAATCCCGTACCTTATTCACCAAGCCTGTTGAATCTAAACTCTTTTAAGATGCACTTAATATTCAGCAATATAATTGATCTGCCTGCATTGACACCATTAAATGATAACTGAACTGAGCTGGACGATGACATCACAGTTTTCTGAAGAGCGGTTGTATAGATAAATAAAATAAATGTATAACTTTTTTACAACAAAAATTAACCATCACTTAACTTACGCTGGCCAATGACGCTATTTTATTCTAGATCTGCTGTACAGCAGAAAACCTTGTTGCATTATTTTCATGTTATCACTTTAAAGCTGCTTTGAAACAATCTGTATTGTAAAAAGCGCTATATAAATAAAGATGACTTGACAAGATCACAAAAATAATTATATAGATAACACTTATAAGACTTATCATAACTTATATGATATATTGGCATGGGATATAGACAATGTGGGCATAATTCACTTTTAATAATGTAACAGTTGGTTATATTTACCTCTTTTACCACAACAAAATACCCCCAATTTATAAAGCCATTTTATTGACATGTAAGTTATTTGACACGTCTTCTGAGTTGTACAGTAAACCCACTGTGAGTGTGTGTAGTGTTAATTTAGGTACCCTTTCCACACATATTATGTCTAAAAGGCTTATTATGATCAGAAACGGCTCTGTGCATAAAAACGCACGATTCCTAAATATGAAGATATTTGTAAAAAAGAAAAAACATTCACATCTCTGGAGGTCAGTCAGTTTTGTTTTACTAATATTTACAACACAGACACATCATAGTCATGCACTGAACGTGATAAACGCATAATTCTATAAAGTGGAATACGAAAACAATATACAACCTTTGAACAAACATTCAAAAACAACCAACTAACCTTTACTGTACGCGGTCTGACATATTTACAGTACAGCAGTTCGACAACTTCCGGATTTGGATGATTCAAAATAAAAGTCCGGCGACTTAACGCATAATTCAAAAGTGAAGTATTATAATGGAGTTTAAAAGAAAAACATTTTTAAAAAAAACTTTAAAAAAAAAACATAAATCTACTCACGGGTTAAATTCATGAATTAAAATTTTTAAAAGCATTACAATAAATATATAAAATAAAATAAAAAAATTTCAAGCTAATTGAAACTTAAAAATGTGTTTATTTTACATCATCTGGCATACAAATCTATGACATATTTCTTGATGAAAACTTGTCGGCTAAATTAGCACACATTTCACTGATGCTTAATCTATGAATAATCGCCTCCTGATCTGTTTTACAGACTGGCACTCTTATAAAGGGAGAGGAAGTCACAGCTAAACAGACTGACACTGACCATTTATTTTCATTTCAACATCATTACAAAGAATGTTTCAGACATCAGACATGTATTGCATGAATTTGCTGAGAAAAAAAAAAACATTATTATATAAACATGATCCTGATTCAGACAAGTTTTAATGTCAACATATGAAATACTGTTAATCTTATATGGAGAACCAAAATCATGTTTAGGTGTCAGTGGAGCAAAATACAAGAATATTGTTTTGCTAGTTAAGATACATCATATATAAGAAACAGAGAATGACTGACTGTTTTTTTCCCCATCCAGCACATCTGCTTTCATGATGATGAAAGCCAAATGAGTTATTAATGTTCAGATTTAGGCAGAGTTTTAACAAAATCATCACTTTAGATGTTCAGATCTCTTACAATGATCGTCCAGTAGAGGACAGACACTGTCCATCAGAAATATTTCATAATTTTAGTATTTTCAGTTCCTCGAACTGTGAATATTTCCAGAATAATTGTGAGCCGTTGTTTCCTTTTTAAATTACATATTTGTAGCTTATTATTATTATTATAGCATGCAACAATGAGATGCTAAACAACACACTGATATGCTTATTATTTAAGTAATGTGCCCTGATAAACATGCTAAAACATATTTGTGGGTGTTTGAAATACAGTATTTAGCCTACATATACATTATAAGCTCTAGTTATTCGGTAAAAGAGGGGGAAAGTAAACATAAACATGAAAGTAAACTTCAATACCTTTAAGATTTTGTCAACGTATTTTTTTTTAACTCACAATGACCTCATATTTTCCACTATAGCTCTAATATTAAAAGATTAATGCATTTGTGATATGATCTAATATACATTTTAGTTAATATTTCCAAACGCATACATAAAAGTCAAACTCCATCACACTATACAAATAACCTTTCATATGCGGCACGTTTCATACAGCCAGTTTATGACTTGACTAAGTCTGTATATTTTGTAATATAAAATATTCTGACAGGCTCCTCTCTGGAAAAGCATCATGATTATGTGTCCAGATCTACGGTCCTCTCCTGCTAAGTGCCAGGACCTCTTCTGGCTCTCCTCTGAGCCCACTGGGCTTTACCCGGGACTTTTGCAGGACTTTTCGCTGGGATCTGTTGTGGGATTCTCCTGACATGTCTCTGGGACGTCCAGAGTTTTGGCTTGGGAAATTTCCCTGCTTGGATCTCGTCCACAAAGCTTTCCACTTTGTCAAACTTGCTGGTTAGCTTGGCCAGGTTCTCCTTCAGAGTGTCGAACTGCTTATAGAGATCTCCCACCGCATCCGACAGGGGCTGGATCCTGTGCACAACAGACACAACATCAAATATATACATAAAAAACACGTAAAAAAAACAAAAAAAAACAAACCCAAGTATTAAATATTCATAAATAATAATAATAATAATAATAATAATTATAAATAGTCCTGCATAAATAATTGCTTAAATCATGTGGTTTGTATGAAATTCTTTTGATTTGGGAAAGTAAGTAATGATGGCAACCACCCATTCTAGAAACACACTAATTGTTTTTAGAACATCTTAGAAACCCCGCGGCAACACAATAATAACAGTGATGTGTGAGTTTTGCACAGGCAAGCACCACTGACTTATCTTCAGAAATTTTACAAATCGATTCTTTTATTTCTACTATACATGCAGTTTTTGACATATGTCGATCATCTATCTATCTATCTATCTATCTATCTATCTATCTATCTATCTATCGTCCATCCATTTATGCATTAATCCATCCATCCGTCCATCTGTCAATCCGTCAAGCCATCCATCCATCCATCTATCCGTCAAGCCATCCATCCATCCATCTGTCCATCCATCCATCTATCCATCTGTCCATCCATCCATCCATCCATCCATCCGTCCATCTATCCATCCATCCATCCATCTATCCATCCATCCATCCATCCATCCATTTGTCCATCCATCCATCCATCCGTCCCTCCATCCATCCATCCATCCGTCCATCTATCCATCCATCCCTCCATCTATCCATCCATCTGTCCATCCATCCATCCATTTGTCCATCCATCCATCCATCCATCCATCCGTCCCTCCATCTATCCATCCATCCATCCGTCTATCCATCCATTCATCCATCCATCCATCTATTCATTCATTCATCCATCCATCCATCCATCCATCCATCCATCCATCCATCCATCCATCCATCCATCCATCCATCCATCCGTCCATCCATCCGTCCATCCATTCATTCATTCATCCGTCCATCCATCCATCCATCCATCCATCCATCCGTCCATCCGTCCATCCATCCATTCATTCACCCATCCATCCATCCATCCATCCATCCATCCATCCATCCATCCATCCATCCATCCATCCGTCCCTCCATCTATCCATCCATCCATCCATCCATCCATCCATCCATCCATCCATCCTTCCATCCATGCATCTATCCATCCGTCCCTCCATCCATCCATCCGTCCTTCCATCCATGCATCTATCCATCCGTCCCTCCATCCATCCATCTATCCATCCATCCGTCCATCCATCCATCTGTCCATCCATCCATTCATCTGTCCATCCATCCATCCATCCATCCATCTGTCCATCCATTCATTCATCCATCTATCCATCCATCCATCTGTCCATCCATCCATTCATCTGTCCATCCATCCATCCATCCATCTGTCCATCCATTCATTCATCCATCCATCCATCCATCCATCCGTCCATCCGTCCATCCATCCATTCATCCGTCCATCCATCCATTCATTCACCCATCCATCCATCCATCCATCCATCCATCCATCCATCCATTCATCTGTCCATCCTTCCATCCATGCATATATCAATATATATTTTCACATCAAATTCACCTGAAAGTCAACAACCCATGGTTGGAATCTACATTGTGATTGTATGGATTAGATAAAAGAGCTGGATTAAACCCCAGTGACATATTTTATTCGCTCAGAGGTCAGGTTATAAAAGTAAATGATGATCTGTAGCAGAATTAGTTAGAAATGATGTAGTAATTATGCACATGAAGTCTTTCATACACGACTAATGCTGCATGAAGCTGCTGCACAGATTTTAGGCTTAGATCAAATGTCCTGCACCTTGAGAAGGCATATTGAGCAGATTAGGGGGTTCATTTCAGTCAAAGCATTTTTGGATTAATAATCATTTCCTTTTATGCCATGTGATCCTAATTTTCTCCAGTTGCTGTGAAAAAAAGAAACAGAAAGGAAAATGTCACAGAGAAAAAGGCCAGATGGCCTCAGACTGGACTATGAGTGCCATGGACAGACTAGCTTTGGTTTCCATTAGTCACAGAAAATACCTCATTTCACGAAACCAAACACCTACAAAAGTTACATCAACAACATATTTCATATACCTGCTATATTCGGGTAAGATGGACGCATGATCGTTGACCAGCATGTCTTTGACCTGGTACATGATGGCGTATTTCCAGTTGTCCAGCACCTGCGTCAGGTTTGAACAGCTCTTGCCATTCGGTTTGTCTGTGACAAGTGAACACAACTTCACAGTGAGCTTCTGCTTATACGAAAACTCATTCAAAGATGCTTAAATGTCACAGTGAGCCATCATCTGTGAGGAGGATAAACCTTTTTGAGATTGCTCTTACTTTGAATGTTGAATTTATTCTTACATCTTTTAGCTCAGTGCCATGTATGAGCTCCCAACAAAAATAAACTTTGACCAAAAGCAAAACCAGAGGCACATTCAGACAAATAAAATATAAAAAGTGTGATTATAGATTATTGATTTTGACATTGTTTACAAAATAGCACTAGGCACTTTTCATGAATATAGGGAACTGATTGGAGTCCCGTCGTTTTTCTTAAAGTAATAAAGTTTTTTTTTTTTTTTTTTTTTTTTTTACTATATTGTCAAAGTTAATGTAAGAAAAATAAAAACATGATCAAACACATATTTTTCTTTAATGTATGAGAAATACAAGTTCATCCACAACTAAACTAAACTAACTAAACTAGCAAACTGAACAACAGATTAATTTAGACATGGTGTTCAACTTATCCATTTAGTGTTGTTTTACAGTTTTTCTCCATTGGTTTGGCTCATTTCTTGAAACAGAAATTACATTCACAAAACAATATGGACAAACTTCCAAACCACTTGGCAATTGTTCACAACAGAATTGAATTTCTCATTCATTTCATCAAATTTGCAAATGTCTAAGTACATGTCTCAATGTCTCAGTACATCTTTGCAAATGATTAAGTACAGGTAGCCTACATTTAGCACAATTTTCAAAGTGAAAAGATCTTGTTGATCTAAACTGATGGTTAATTCTCAGTCTAATGGTCGTTCGCTCCAAAACGTGTCAGCGTCATTTAATTGTATACGTCATCACATGCACAATAGTCTGTTCAATTGTCACAATTAGTCAAGAACATAATACCATGAATACCATATATGAATCCCTTGGAACATTTGATACATTTATTACAGCAATTGACAGTCAGGTGAAACTAGAACTTGGCTAACGAAGGAGGAGTTTCACACATCTCAGATGACCAATCAAACAGTATGTTTAGTTACCCGACAGGTGCTGTCCATGACTGTGAATGCTGCCAAACATGTAAAGAGCTTGACCATGCAGGACCAGTACAATTTCTGAACATGGAGGCACCTGGCCAAGTAAATGAACAAGGGCAACTGCCTGCTCGAGGAAGAGGAGGAGGAAGAAGAAGAGGAGGAGGATGAGAATGATGATGAGGATGAGGATGAGGATGATGATGATGAGGAGGAGGATGAGGATGATGATGAGGAGGAGGAGGGGGATGAGTAGGAGGAGGAGGAGGAGGATGAGGATGATGATGAGGAGGAGGAGGGGGAGGAGGAGGAGGATGATGATGAGGAGGATGAGGATGATGATGAGGAGGAGGAGGGGGAGGAAGAGGAGGATGAGGAGGAGGAGGATGAGGATGATGATGAGGAGGAGGAGGGGGAGGAGGAGGAGGATGATGATGAGGAGGATGAGGATGATGATGAGGAGGAGGAGGGGGATGAGTAGGAGGAGGAGGGGGATGAGGAGGAGGAGGATGAGGAGGAGGAGGGGGAGGAGGGGGATGAGTAGGAGGATGATGATGAGGAGGATGAGGAGGAGGAGGAGGAGGAGGGGGATGAGTAGGAGGATGAGGATGATGATGAGGAGGAGGAGGGGGAGGAGGAGGAGGAGGAGGAGGAGGATGATGATGAGGAGGAGGAGGGGGAGGAGGAGGAGGATGATGATGAGGAGGATGAGGATGATGATGAGGAGGAGGAGGGGGAGGAGGAGGAGGAGGAGGAGGAGGAGGAGGAGGATGATGAGGAGGAGGAGGGGGAGGAGGAGGAGGATGATGATGAGGAGGATGAGGATGATGATGAGGAGGAGGGGGAGGAGGAGGAGGATGATGATGAGGAGGATGAGGATGATGATGAGGAGGAGGAGGGGGATGAGTAGGAGGAGGAGGGGGATGAGGAGGAGGAGGATGAGGAGGAGGAGGGGGAGGAGGAGGAGGAGGATGATGATGAGGAGGAGGATGAGGATGATGATGATGATTATGAGGAGGAGGAGGAGTAAGAGGAGTAAGAGGAGGAAGGGTGTGTGGTCTACATACCAAAACAGGTATGTAGTCAGTCAATGATGGAATGATATGTTGTAAAGGACAGGACACTGTGCATAGAGCAAGAAATATACACATTTACCTATTCAGTAATATGTCATGATAATAAAAATGACAAGAAAAACATCGGAGAAAATAAACTATGGAATCGTTTATTTTCTACAGTGCTGATGGTACAGTTTGCAGTAGTATTCCAGTCACTGTGCAGTGATGCATTAGAATTGTGGTAAAGTTACTGTAAGTAAAACAACAATACAAATACATAGGTAACTCATTCTGTAAGGAATACATAAGGTATACGTTACAAATGGAGTGTTGTCCTTTGAATTCTCTGTCTAGAATCTGTGGCAGCGTGTGGATGGACAGGAGGATGAGGACGGTGGCCACTGAAGAACTGTTAGTTGTGAAACTCCAGCTTTATTTACAGCACTGTTGGCTGCATATCATTTTCATTGTTTTTTGTTTGTGTGTTTGTTACAGTATATTATGCTGTATACATTTTATTTGTACTCTGATGTATGGAAGTTACTTTATGTGTGTGAATGATAATTCACACACAAGGTTAAAATTTCCTTGGCAGTGAGTGCAATGTGTGATGTCAAACCTTGGAGGCTAATCTTACCCTAAAATCCTATTTCTTTTTTTCAGTTTTATACACAATTGTATTCTGTTAGCTGGACAAAAAACAGTACAGTAACCATTGTCAATGAAGGACTGGTCTAAGACTGAAAGGTGGACATGAGGGATATTTCAATGGTCCTCTGCCATAGTGACAAAACATCTCAACATTTAGACTTGCAGTGCTTGCACAATGCCAAAGGGACAAATTTAGTTTTGACACATGAGTGAACTGTTTTGGGAGAGGTATGAGCTTGTGCAGGTGAACCATGGTGTTGAGCCGAACCATCCACGTTATTTTGGCAAAAGCACCAAGAGTGTTGAGAACGTCCGGTCTGTTTCAAGAAATGATCCAAAGCAATTGAGAAGGATCTTTGCCATTTTGGTGGCGCTGACTCTTTACATGGGAAAGGAATTATTTTTGAAGCATGAGTGAACAGTTTTGGGAGAGATGTGAGCTTTTGCAAGTGCGCTATAGTGTTGTGCTGAACTGTAAGACTGTTTTGCCAAATGATCTTAGAGTTTTGAGAATGTAATTTCTGTTTCAAGAAATGAGCCAAACCAATGGATAAATATCAATGAGATGTTAATACTGATTTACTAGTTAAAAAAAATAAAAATAAAAATAAATAAATATATATATATATATATATATATATATATATATATATATATAGGCCTATTACAAATATTATGTATGTTCATGGTTTTTATTTCAGTATTAGTTTTAGGTTTATTAATACAGCAAGTGAAACTAAATGAAAATAAGAAATCTTGCCTTAACTAGCTATAATATTAACTATTATATTTTATTTTTATATATTTTATTATTATTATTATTATTATTATTATTATCATACTTTAACAATATATTTATTATTGTTAAAGTTTATTTTATTTCAAGTAACAAAAGTTTTTTGTGTTTTTAGTTTTAGTTAACTATAATAACCATTATCCATTCTGACATTTTTCTTCATTTAATTGTTCTTTTTAATCAGTAACTTAGGATTTCATTAATGTTTTTTTTTTAGTGCTAGAAAACAACAACAACAAAAATACAAAAATCAGTGTTTCAAACTGCCATGTCCAAGGTGAAAAGGTTTGTAAAATGTACGACCCTCATGTGAAATATAATCTTTTATTTCAACGACCTGCACTGTCAGAAAAAAAATTGCAAAAATGTTTCCATTTACGAGTTCTGCCCCAGTGACATTTTTGTAAAAGGCGGATAAACAATATTTTCTGAAAGTTTCAAATCTTTCACTGATACTTGAAAGGGAAAAGTAAGCTTTTGGAGATCTATTTTGAACGCTATACTGGTAAAAAATATTTATCCTCTAAACTATTTTGGAGACATTTCTACAAACATTTGCATATCAGCACAACTGCTCTTTAAGAGTGAAATGATTAAGATCGGTCAGGATTTTTCCTCACATCAATTGTTCCTACTGATAAAAAAAAAAAAATTGAGAGATTTTACCTCGGTGGTCCCACTCAGACGTGTCCTGGGTCAGTTTCTTCTGGGCCGCACACAGACACAGCAGCGACAGCAGGTTCAGAGCGCTCTTCATCCTCATCCTCCTCAGGGAAACAACAATCATGTCATTCAGGACAGACATTATCTCAGGCTTTTATAAGAGTTCATGATTTTGCAGCATATGCTTCACACATTTAAGAAAACTTCACTTTTGGAAAGAGTTAAATAAAATCTGATGAAGGGCTTCATTGACTGTCTGGTAAACAGATTGTTGTAAACTGAGCAGATGCAGAAAACGCAGAGCATCTGTAAAGTCTAAAAATGCTCCAAACGAGACATCTCTCTGGAATAGTTAAAGGTCATGTTGTGTGCTGGAGTAATATCCGAGTTGTAGTCCAGGGTAAATACCTCAGTTCGTGTTCTGGGAGTTTGTTCCAGTGGTCAGCGGAGTTGCTTGCATGAACTAATCCCTGTTACTGAGATTCAAGTGAAGGAACACAACTGCGTCTGCTGGTTTATAGCAATATACCACTCCAAAATCCTTCCCTCAACCTGTTCCCACCCCCTCAACAGAGACACACAGATGCATGACATCACCGCTCTCATCACAAATTTATTGTAACAAATCTGAGATGTCCTAATTGTTAGTTGGCAATGACATGGAGTCTCCTGCTTAGATGTTTCTCCTAAAAAAAAAAACCTAGAGTAAACTCACATTTTTTAAAATATTTAAAATTATATTTTTGTATTTTCTTTTTAAAGTTATTTTAATTTTAGTTTAGTAATTTTGTTGTGTTTTTGTCATTTGTAATAGATTTTTGTTGTTGTAATATGTCTATAGTTTTTATTTTTATATCAGT
This sequence comes from Semotilus atromaculatus, assembly GCA_031834385.1. Taxonomy (NCBI): domain Eukaryota; kingdom Metazoa; phylum Chordata; class Actinopteri; order Cypriniformes; family Leuciscidae; genus Semotilus; species Semotilus atromaculatus. Next base: position 10,365,809 of record JAULUF010000005.1, on the reverse strand, counting down.
TTTACTGAAATGTTTCTTTGGCAGCTAGCCGAATATTTAAAATATATATATTTATATTTAATATTAATATTATATTTAATTTCAGTTCATATTTATTTTATTTCAAATATAAAAAAAATATATTTTTATGGTTTTATTTTTTAGTTAGTTATAATAACCCTGGCTCATATTCGTCTCTGCAATGAAACATCAGATATCTCAATATGAACTCAAGCATTTCTCATAAAATTCTTGCAAGACTAAATGATCTGCTGCCAACATTAATTTAACCACTCTATAATCTTACTCTATGACAACTATTGACTCATTTGTGTGTATTTTATGTAGTCAGAATTATAGAAGAAACTTCTAAGTGCACTTAGCTCTTCTTAGGTTTTAATCACATTAGATGAATGAAATTCTCTAAGACTAAAAAAAGTTTTTTGCTTTTGTAGATGATCCTTCAATATACATGGTACTCATCGATTACCTTATTCAAATGACTGGTATATATATACCTACAATAAGATACACTACCATTCAAATGTTTGGGGTCATAAGAAATTAATACTTTTTCTTAAAGTTGCATTTAATAAATCAAGTTTAAGGGATCTTGAACATACAATATTGCATGGGCAAAAAACACAGACATTTTTCAACATCTTCTGATGTCTTCCACACAAGAAAAGGGGTTTGGGCGAGAAAATGGACGAGAAAATGACAGAAGTTTTGGGGTGAACTGTCCCTTTAAGACTGATCACTTGTTTTAGCAAACACCACCATTTAAAGCTCTGTTTAAACAGATGTCCTCTTTACAAATGATTTCTTTAAACCACAAATTGCTTCTCTTTATGGCTAAGGAGCTCATATTTACTCTCTTCCAGACACTAGCCAAACAGAAACGAGGATCTCCCTCGTCCAGACCCTTTCCAGTCACTGTGACTGAGGGGACGATAGTTATCAGCATAACTCTTGCCGCATCACTTCCAGATCTGGGATCAATGCCAGCGGAGAAGTGTTTGATGCCACAGCATTCCTGCTCCTCCCTGTAAACGTCTGCTCAACATCTGGACCTGACGGATCATGGAAGCGACACCAACACACAAGCTGAAGCTGCATTTGCAGACATTCTGTAGTAAAATATAACATCTTTAGCAAGCAGTAATAGGGAAGAATGAAATATTTCATCATAACCTGGCCGGCGAAAAAGTATGCAGGGGAGGAAAAGGAAAAACATGCTTCAACAGCAGATGATCCCTTTGTAAGGATTACGGCGGCGTTTTGCTTCTTTGATATCAGTTATCCTTCTTGAGTGTGTTCAGCTTTCATCCTCAATCACGCTTTCACGTAGTTTTATTTATTAACAATGTGTCAATTTGCACATTTCTGACTTAAGTTTTAATAATAGTATCAGGGCTGTCAACTTTTGTGTTTAGCTTGGAGTGAGAACTATGGATGGGGAGGAAGGGTTACATGAGGCACGATACATTTCAGTAAGCTGTACTGTATCTTTCAGTATACCTTCTGATGTTCATTCGTGTTTATTTGGTGCTATAGTAATAAAGAAAAAGCACGTGCTGCTTGAACTGAGGAGCTACAGCGATCACGACTGTCATGGCACATTAAAGAGAGCCAAATCGTTACGTATTATTTGAATTTTATAATAAAATCGACAGACCATTTACCTATACATAACCTGTATTATAGCGTTGTCCACTTGTGATCCGATCGACAGAAACGCAGGTGTAAACAGGGCCTTTGTTTCATATAAAAAGTAACCTGCTCTTTCTTGTCTGTCAGTGCGTTGTATGTGTTTTTAAACTCTGCAGTGTTTTTTCACTGCGTGAGAAAATGGATGTGTGGCGTGAGAGCGTGAGAACAGTGTCAACTGCGTGAGTCACACTACAGATAGCCTAACAATAATGACACAGAGGAACGATACCATTGGGACCAGCTGAACCCGTCCGAGTTAAGTGGACGCATAACCGCTAATAAACAGAACGCTATCGTCAGTTGGTGTGGATGCTAAATTAATATAGTTATCATTATATTTATAGTTATGGTTTTTGTGTGAATGGGCCTTCAGTGAGTTAAAGGGATAGTTCACCCAAAAATTTAGGTTCTGTCATTATTAAAACCTGTATAACTTTCTTTCTTCTGAGGAAAACTGAAAAATGCCTGTTTTTTGTTTTGTTTGCATACAATGAAACTGAATGGGGATTAATGTTGTTTTGGACACCATTGACTTTCATTATTTAAAAAAAAGAAAGTTTGCAACTATCCCTTTAAGTTTGTAACTGACCTGCACCTGTTGTTCAGAAAATACTTTTGGAAAAATGAAAAACGATCGTAGTAAAGCAATTACTATCAGATCCAAGGATTTCCAAAATAGTTCCGTATGTGCCTTGTGGGTGTTTTTGATGGGAGTGCTCTTTTTCCCAAAAGCCGTGACAACTTGACTTCATTGTGCACAGAAATCATGTGACATTACTTAACCGTTTTCAAACGAGAAGCGAAAATAGATGTTCTGGATCATATTTCGTGAACCCTTGTGAGAATGTGAATGTTCCTCATTGGACTTTTGAGCTTTCATTACATAAACTGCATGTTCTGAAAGTGTGCAGAAATGATCTGGCCCAGGCAATTCCCTAGAGTCATGACAGCATTACGTAATTCAGCATTTGAAACAAATAACAGTTTGGCTTCGCCTCTTTCCGTATCAGAATAAACTCATTCATCAGCACGACAATGCCAGACCGAGTGCTACAATAAAAAACTACTGCATGTTCCCAGAATCAATCACATGCATCTCCAGTCTTTGTGAGAACTGTGAGGTGTGACAAACATCACAGATCCAAACAGGTTTGAGTGATTTTGTAAAAGGTCTCAAAAACATGGAAATTGAAAGTATGTTCTTTCCATTAGTATTAAACTTAGCCGAAGTTTGCTATAAGCGGTACTTACGCAAAACTTGCTGCCATGATGCCAGGGCATTGCTATCGTCACGTTTTGAGACTTCTTGTTCACATTTAGAGTTTGTTTTTGATCTGTGGCCTGTTGCACAAAGCTGGTTTCAGTTTCAACCCAAGTTCAAGATTAGTTTGATCAAACTCTGGTTTTTCAGGCTCAAAAAGGAGGATTGTTTTTTAGGGGTTTTATCGCCATGGCAACTTATTGCAACCCAATCGTGACCCAATCTTTGTTTTAATAAAAGTTAAACTGCTGCATTTAGATCATTTACTAAAAATAATATGCATGAGGAATAATAATCTTAAAATAAATGAATACTGATTGAAAGGTATCACTATTGCTCAAAACACAATATCCTCAATATGGAAATATCCTCAACCGATTCAGAAAAGCTTCAGGGATTAAGTCATTTTGGCTGGGCGAGTAAAGTGTTATGGACAGATGAAATGAACTTTGCTACATATGGACCGGAAAGCGAATAAGATTCATTACGCAGAACGCATAGCGGCATCCACAAATCCCACAGCTAGAACAAATTACATAGACTGAACAAGAGTGCAATGGAGCTTTCAGGTTTTCCCCTAAACAACAAAAAATAGTAATCTCATAAATTTTGCAGAATAGCTCAAAAGCCTAGTCTTTGTGCATGCAGTTGGCCTAATGCAATACTAAAATAGAAATGAAGAACAGGCTTTTGCAAACCCCCTCAGATTCATCCAAGGTCAGACTTGAGAAATGTGTATAACAGAAAGTGAGTTGAATTTCCTCCTGAGTTGAAAAAGAGATCGTCTATAAACAAACAGGCTCTGCTAATCCAATCAAAACCTGCCAATGTGAGAATGCAGGAGAGATCAGTGTCTTCTGGCCTGAATGAGTTTAGGAAAATAACTGGATGCTCTCCTGTTAGGAAGTCCTGCATCAGATATAATGAGATTAGTGCAATATTTTCACATTTATGAAAATAGCATGAAGACTGGATTATTATAGAAAAATCTTACAGTAATCTGCATTATAATGAAAGGTCACCTTTCTCTTATGAAGGCTTTTTAAGCAACACAAGTTTAATACCTTAAACCTAATATTTCAGCATATTACAGTAAATGTTTTGCCATGGATGGATGGATGGATGATAGATAGACAGACTGATGGACAGATGGATAGACAGATATTTCATGGAAGTCCAGGCTTTATGCTTCATTTTCTGCAAAATATATTTTCTTTAGGTTTCTTTGAATTGTTGGGGTGAAATATAACCTGGACATGTTTTCCTGAGTTTGACTTTCAAATGTTATGGACTTGTGCAATTTGTGGACATTCTGGTTATAAATTCCTCCTGGAGGTTTCAACCTGTCTGCGCAAAAAGCATCAGTACAGCTCACGGATGTAATTTAACATGAAACAGTCTGACAACAAAGCCACAGAGGAAGCACAAATGGGAATAGGAAGGAAGCACAAGATTTATGTTTATTCCATTTTAAGGGAGACCACAATTTTTTTGGCCATTAAAATGCCTGATATCTGTAAACTCTTGAAAACAACTAGTCAAATCTGTTGTCCAGCATGTGCAGGACATTGCTAAAAAAATGATTAGGGTCAAACCAGAAGGCAGGGTAACCTCTAACCCAGCTAAAGCTCTGGATCCTGAATCTGGGCTCAGGTCCTGGACTAATCAACAGCCATGAGCTTTGATCCAATGCACAGGCCTGGCCAGCAGCGCTCTGCAGAACAGACCAGCGTGGACTTATGGAAATAATGACACAACACTGAGACCCGGGTGCCAGAATGAAAAATTTGGCCCACAATTGTTTTTCAACAACTTCTCGCTCTCTTTCTTGCCTTGTGCCATTCTCTTACTGAGACACAGCTGTGATGGTAACACCAGTCATACACTCTAACGGTTAGTTCAACCAAAACTGAAAAAAATGTGTTTTTGGTCAACGCTTCAAAAAAAATTCATAAAGAGATTGTAAACCGTAAAAGCTCAAACATGCTGTGTAACACGAGAATGAACCTCATTGGTTCTCACACATCAAGCGAAATGATTGAGCTTCTGTTTACCACTACTGATGTGTGAATTGATGAATGTTTATAGAATAAAATCCTAAATTCAATCATGTTCACATAAGCATGTCTCTCTTCAATTTTTTGTTTAACTAAACTGCTCAATTCATATGGATTAGTTTTACGATCTCTATTTTGAAGGATCAAAGTGGTAGATGTGTATTTCTGAATGTCTTGATTTAGTCTTTGATCCTAACTTTTTGCTCAACCCTTTTATATTGAATAATATTTCCCCTGTAAAGCAATTTCGGTGACATCATAAAAATGACCACATGGTTCAAACAGAAGTAAGTCTGTACAGCAGTTCATTGTTTATAATTGCATTGGATTTGTCAAGCTCAAGTTTTATGGGAAAAATCATAGTGATCAATTTTGTTAGAGAAAAATATTGTTCTTGGCACATTGTACAAAAATACTGACTGAGTGGTAATACATGTTTTGAAAAGAAATGTCATGGGCTATTAAAGGTACAATATGCAACATTTTTGCATTAAATTATCCCCAAATCACAAGGCCAGTGTTATATATTTTGTTAAGTTGATAACTTTTAACCAAGGAAACGGGGCGTGTGAGCAGGGGTGAGCTGGGAGTCGCCAGTCAAGGGCGTCATATCCGCGTTACCCTCGGTTTCCACCGTCTATGGTTTCCACTCGTACTCCCATAGTAACCACGGCGACAGACGTGGACAACTGTGTTATGCCTAGCAGGACGCTCACACTGTTGTTGTTTTTGGTCAAACATTATGGACCATGGCAAGCAGACTTTGAGACAAAAAGAGGACTAAAACGAAGATCAACATCTTTCGAGATGCCGAAAGCTCCATGTCCGCGACTAACTTGACAGAGCTTCACGAGTCACGACTTGACAGCGACAACGCTCTTGCACATACTTTATTAGACAGGTGAGCAAATGTGCATAAAACAAATCAATGCTTAACATGATGAAATGTTAAAATATGATCAGTATGTTATTCTAATGTTGATCTATAACGTTACTGCTAGTTTCATATAGCAAACGAACTAACACATAGAATAACATCATAATGCTGTTTAGCATAGTGTAACAGTTAACGTTAGACCAAGTGGAACAGCACTGCGTTCCCTCACAAGTTTAATTAGTCTAATAAACTGACCTTTGAGTAGTAATTCAGCACTTGCGTGTATTAGGTAGAATTAAATGTCCTCATTCCTTTATATCCTTTATATCCGCGGGACTCTCGTGTGATATATGTCTCTATTAACAATCGCGACCTGCTTCATACCACTGTAATGTTAAAAAACATGAACGTTTTCACTTATCCATAAACATTATTAGATCCATCAGTTTGACAGCAAGTCCCATCATTCAGCTCGTCAATGCGTCATAAACCTACGCCTTTGTTATTGTAAGAGGTTAGCGACCCCTAGCGGCGAAAAAAAATCGCATATTGTACCTTTAAGTTTGTTCTTCCCCATTTCATATTAGTGGTTTATTGCAAGGCACAAATAATGAGACTAAGAGACTTAGTTATGTATTCAACTTAAATTCTAAATTTAATTTAGATTTAAATCAAACAAATTGGCTATCAATGTTTTTATCGTTTATCAGCTGGGAAAAAAATCCTGAAAGGGTATTCCAACGATGTCATCAATAGAGTTGTAGTGTAGACAATGCTATTCATTTTATATTTACAATGATTTTCAGAACTATATCTTTAACGTTATAGTTATCATCTTTAGTGTGAACAGGCCTTAAGAATCAGCCATCGAAAAACCCATAATTATTGCCTATTAAATGACAAAAATATGTAAATAAATAAATGCACATGCCTGCCACAACTCTTAGGAGAAAAATGACAACAGAGAAAACAGAGATTGTGACCTGACTTCATCAGCTATTAGCGGTGATGGAAAAAGTGTCAAGTAGCTCTAGATACTGTGTTTTTCACTCCATATCTTACATGAAAATGCGGCTTTATTATCTGAACATGTGATTGTGAAGCAGTCATCACATCATAAGGAAACAGTTTTTTCAATATATATGTATATATATTTCCAATTAGAGAATATTTCTGGTGAAGGAGAATGTGGCAAGCCAGTGAAAAAGTAGAGGAGCAAACAATAAATTTTTGTGGAAATCTTTTTAATGCCAGAAAGTAACCAGAAGCAAGCAATAAAGAACTTTAGACACCTTTACGGTCAGATGAATTGAATTTTACGTTTTAAATTTGTATTGTCTGGATCATTAGAGAGTGTTTAATTTATTATCAAAAAACTTTGGCAATAATATACATCTAAATAAGCATCAAAGCAACTGCAGACCTGAGGTGATGCATATGTTATTTTTAATTTACAGCCTGCAACGTAGAATCTCGGTTGACGTGTTCAGATTGGCACACGGTTTTAAGCCACAGCCAGATTTAACAGGTGGATTTCATTTATCAACATAACAATGAAGGAAAAATCATAGATTTCCACAAAAATACCAGACTAACAGTTATTCTGTCTGAGCGATTATCAATTTGTACTGAGAGGCAAAATGTCAAGAGAAAGAATACAGTGAGGAGAGTAATACATATATAGACTATTCAGATACTCATTATTTTTCATAGAAGTTTTACAATATAAAGTTTAGAACTCCCAAGTCTCTCATCCAGTTCAGATCTCTAACTAAAAGTACGAGCAGTAATTGTGATGCTTCAAAACCTTCACAACATCAATTTGTTTTCAGGAAATCTTTGAAGTGCCCTTGTTATGCTGTTTCATGTAATATAGATGTTTGTGATTGTAAAATGTCTGCAAAGTTTTAAAGATCAAAGTGCATTACAGAAACAAGTTGTCAGTAAATTTAGCCTTACTACCTGCACAAACCTATTTAAGTTTGTATAAAACAATTGCACAATGTCTATGCTCATTAGTTGCCAGAGAAACAATGTCTACTTTGACCCTCAAACACTGTAGTTGTTGCTGAGGACTGGAAGAGTTTGGTGTGTGTTGTCAACATGTCAAGAAGAATGTTTTCTGCACTCATTTGTTTCAAGCAAATCTACATTTCATGTCCAACAAGTGCTGTAAGCAGACCAATCAACAGACTAGGCCATCTGACCATTCAGAGCAAAGACCAATCACAACAGCCTGGGCCATCTGACCAATCAGAGCAGAGTAGACCAATCACAACAGCCTGAACCATCTGACCAATCAGAGCAGAGTAGACCAATCACAACAGCCTGGGCCATCTGACCAATCAGAGCAGAGTAGACCAATCACAACAGCCTGAACCATCTGACCAATCAGAGCAGAGTAGACCAATCACAACAGCCTGAACCATCTGACCAATCAGAGCAGAGTAGACCAATCACAACAGCCTGAACCATCTGACCAGTCTAGAAAGTAGGGGTTTAGAGAGACCAGATCTTTTATCGAACCATTTCGAGAAATGAAATTCTGAAAATCTATGATAAAAGAAGTGATACTGCAATGCATATTATGAGAAAATGTAAGTTTTTTTTAATTTTTTTTTTACATTGAATACATGTAAACCTAATGTAGGAGACCTCCAAAACAAAATTAGGAATGTAAAAAATAACAGAATGGGGGGATTTTAAAACGAACTTAGATAATGCAAACGTAAGCATCAGTAAACCTCCAGACATGGCAAAGCGAGCACAGTTTTATGGAGTTTGCACAGACAGCAGTGTCTGTATGAGTAATATTTTTGGAGTCAGGTGGTGTGAGATGATTTGGCTGCGGATGGAGCTGTGAGAAGGAAAAATCTGCTCTGTTCATTCCTGGAATACCTACTGTGCTGCGCTCTCCTCTTCAAATGAAGACCTGAAGCCAAGGTCAGGAAAGGATCCAGGAGCCTGGAGAACTTCTCACAGCGTGCACATCTGCACAAGCAACCACAGGAAAAGAAAATGATGAGACGTATGCATGCATCAATGCTAATTTTATGTTTCGTTTAATTCCAGAGGACTCCAAATGTTTTCAGTAGCTGTAGGTTCGCCCTTTTCAGTGAAAAGCAAGTTTACTGCCTTTTTCCAAAAGTGATTTTCACTGAAAGTCACTAGTGGATAGTATTTTACATTTGTGATGTATTGTAATACTAATCTAAAACAAAACATCTGTTACAAATATTATAATAGTAACATTTTTCACAAATTTAATGGTGTCATATTTTCATGTCATTTCAAAACCATTTGATTGAACAAACCATTGAACACAAAAGGAGAAATGTTTGTAATTTCTCACAAAACGCCATGATAACAATGACACGATAAACCAATCAATTATATAATACTATTATGAAAATGTATTCGTAATTTGAATGAACTTTCACTGATATATTTTCAGTGTTTAATTTTAGTTTTTTGTAATTTTTATATACTTTATTTTATATTTACATTTACTTTTATTTTTTTTTGTACTTATTTAGTACTTTATTAAATAATACTTATTTATTTCCATTAGTTGCCAAGGCAATATTTCTAATTGTCATTCAAAGTTTAAACTTCAATTAACAAACACCATTTTCAACAGTTTTAGTTAATAACAACGGTCCCTGTGACCATAAACTTATGCATGAACGTTATTGTGCTTTATTATGTCAGAGTGGTGGAGCAGTGAACCATCTTGCTAACGCGTTCAGTGTTTCGTGTGAGCTCTGCACAGTGTCTGGTTGAGCCCTCAGGGCCCGTTGAAACGCTGACCCTCTAATCCTCAGTACTGTGACTCTCACATGATGTTGGAATGCTGTGCACTCGCACTCGTTCCCTTCTGTCTTCTCTACCCCTCGGCCGACCAGCATCCCTCTCGGAGCGCTCTGGAGGACATAACGTGTCCACTCCCGGTATTTGGGAGGTATGGGGCGGTTTCCGTCTTTTGGGAGATTTTTCTTTTTCTGGGAGCGGAGGAATCACTTCCAGAATGGAGAGAACAAACCTCTTATACCAAAGGTAGTGTGATTCCTTTACATTTTTTTATTGCCACATTTGTCAGTTGATTGTACATTTGTGCCCGCTAAGCGTTGTTTCAGCAGCCAATTCACAAAAGACATCATGCAAATCAAAGAGTGGAAACTTATTTCTGCTCAATTGAGTAGCACAACTTCTGGTATACAACCAATGATGTGAGTTTAATGCAGGATTACCGATAATACACTATTTAGTGAAAAACTGAGAGAGGCAAGAATGTTTGCTTAAACTATTTGGATATAATAATTAATATTATTAATAATAACTTATTTTGAATAATAAAAATATAATTAATAATTTAAAAAAACCAATCGATACTGTAAATTTGGTCCAAACTGTCTAAGAATATTCTACTGAAGAGTGTTTGATTAAACTATTTGGAAATAATAGTTAATAATAATAATAACTTATTATTATTATTAATAATAATGCACTGACACTGTTTCGTGAAGAATCTGGGCCAAGATCTCTTTCATCTGACCAAATACATGAACTTTCTACTTATATCATCATCAGGGAGACGTAAAAAAATCAGAGGGTACCTCAGCGGCCTCGTATCTGGGAACGCACGACAGTTCAGGAAGTCAGACCAGCTCGAGTTTATCCTGCCATGAAGGGTCAACCGGAGCTTCATCACGTAACTTCTTCACTCCACGGGTTCTCAGTTCGTCCAGTTGGAGCGACTATATTCTGAAGTACCTCCTCATCACGAGCAACCTGCTCTTCACTGTTCTCGGTCTGGTCACGCTAGTAGTAGGCCTGTGGGGTCTGATTAACAAAGAGTCCTTTGCTCAGGAGAAGATCAGCGGCATCGGCACAGACCCCATGATGCTCTTCACGTTCCTCGGTTTGGTTCTCGCCCTGCTGAGCCTGACGGGATGCGTGGGGGTGTTGCGGGAGAACGTGTGCCTTCTTCGGACCTTCTCGGCTGCTGTGCTGCTCCTTTTGGTGGCGCAGGTTCTGGCGGCGGTCCTGGTTTACAGCCTGCAAGGCCAGATCGTGGAGGTTTTGCGCTCGGGTATGCTGGCCGCCGTGGTGCGGTACCAGGACGACCTGGACCTGAGGTTCATCACTGATGAGATCCAGACGGGCCTACAGTGCTGTGGGGCGGATACCTACAGAGACTGGGAAATCAATGTGTGAGTGCATGAGCAAAATGAGTGGAAATCAAGAGAGGGGCTGACATCATTACAGTTTCCAACACTGCAGTAGTCCAAAGTTAAATACACAGATTATACAACCTAATTTGCAATAAAGAGCGTCTCCAGCATTTAATGCTTTCTGGACTCATAGTTTGGAGTTGGCTTTCTCATAATTTTCCCATTCATGCATGCTTTCCAATATATTTCACTTTGATCACACCACAATCCTTATTTGTGATTACCCGTTATTGACAAAGTAAGGCTCTATTGAAGGGAGTTTAAAATTAAAGTGTGCATTATTTTCTATTTCTATTTATTATTTATTATCTAGAAACCACACATGCTATGCCCTAAAAACCATTCGGAATCCTGGGCTAGAAAACATTAATCTAGAAACCACCCAAAAACGCACTAAAACATCCTAAAACCACCTAACAACACCCTGGCATCCATGGCATCAAGTTTTGGATTCACCTTTTTGACCTAGTCTAGTAAACAACCACCTAGAAATACACTAAAAACTACTCTGAATTCCTTAGCAACCCCATAGCAACACCCTTGCATTATGGCATCAAGTTTTGCATGAACCCTTTTGACCTGGGCTGGTAAGCAATTATCTAGAAACCACCCAAAAAATGCACTAAAATCTAATTTAGAATCACTTTGCAACTTCCTAGCAACACCCTAGCATCATGGCAGCAATCATGGATTTGCATGAACCTTTTTGACCTTTTCTAGTAAGCATCCACCCTAGCAATCACAGAAATGTACAAAATAAAACAATCTTGAGTCCCTTAGCAACCCCTTAGCAACGACCTAGCATCATAACATCAATTTTGCTCTATCCCAAATGGCACCCTAAACACTCACGGTCCACACTTTCGTGAAGTAATGGCGGTTTGACTGTCAGGGTAAGTCTGCTGCTTAGCTCATTTCTGTCCAGGCTCAGTAATATTGTGCATCGAGGGCGCATATCGACTGAATCCTAAAATGACGAATGGGACACCCTTCAGTCTCTTGAACTTCACGATCGATCACGCACACAAGACCGTAAGTGCATATGAAGTGTGCTATTTGGGACAGGGCCTAAGAACACCTTATCAACCAAATAGAAATCACCTACAACATTCTATCGGTTTAGGACTTTAGACATGCATCACTAACAATATTCCAAAATGTAAAAACATAGGCTTTCTTATTTTAGCATTAATTCTTGGTGCCACAAGTGGGGCAGATATGACACTTCACCCTTGACCTACCTTTTAACTCAAAAAGCATTGTTGCAAATCCAGTTGAGTGAGTCTCATCGGTCTCCATTTTTCTGGCACAGGTATTTCAACTGTTCGGCTCCAGGGGTCCAGGCTTGCGGAGTGCCCCCTTCATGCTGTGTGGATCCCCTAGAGAACGGGACGGTGTGGAACACCCAGTGTGGAGTGGGCGCCCAACAGCTGGACGAGTTCTCCGCCCAGAGCGTGATCTTCCTGGGCGGCTGTTTGGGCAGCATCTCCCGCTGGATTGAGCACAACAGTGGAGTGATTGTCACGGTAGTCATAATTCTGCTGGGGGTCCAGATACTCACTCTGTTCATAACGGCTCATCTGCTGCAGAAGATACGGTGGAACAGAGCTCAGCATGATGTGTACTTACAATCACTGCAATGAATGGACTCAGATGTTTTCAATAACACAATATTGTGCCAACAGAATTCTGAACCAGCCTGGATTGAATTAATTCATTGCATCTGGCATCTGGATAAGTTAAGCTGTTTAGTCTGGAGACAAATAGTCTAGGAATTTTATGATTGCATGTAAAATCTTAAAGGCATTAAAGGTACTTATTGGTTTTCGTTGTTTGTAAATGTTTTCGATACCTATTTTTAGTTGGTAAAGTTGTTTAAATGACCAAATAATACTCGACACATGTACACGAACACATACACTTCTACACAAGCTTTTTGTATATAATCACATTTCAAATATTCTTAAAGTGCAATTCATAACGTAAAGCTAAGGGCCTTCTAAGCCGCTCATAGTGAACATTATCAGGTCAACAAGTCAATTGTGTGTAAATGTGATGTGTACATTAAAAAAAAAACATTTAACATGCTTAATAAAAGTTGAATTTAATAAAATAATTTAAGATTCATGATTCTCTAATTATGGCTCTAAATTGTTAATTGGCCCGTTAAAGGAAGGGTAGGCAATGTGTTTTAGAAACACTTATGGCTACTGGTTAAAACTCTGATAGCAATCAATAATAGAAGTGGTATAAATAATAAAACATGCATAATATATGTTCTGTGGAAGTCTCAGGACGAAGAATTGTTCGTCCAATCATTGCATTCGGTCTGGTGTCCTAATACTTGCCTGTCAACATGTATTTCTATGCATCCGCGCACCTGCTCGCAGACATCACACGCCATCAGTGCATTGGAAATGAGTGTGGGTGGAGGGTGGCCCAGGAAATTTTCATATAACATTTTACAGAAAAACACTGCTATTTTACATGTATATACTGAATTAACTGATGGGACAGTCGATATGGGGCTCCGATCAAAGCGTTGTATCACACACTGTACCGAATGCTTGTATCGAAATGACAATACCATGTGATTGATGACATTTGAAGTTTCGAACGTCATGCAGTATCGGAAGGTCGGGGCAGCTGGTTTGAAAAAAATTGGCGCTTAACAACCTCATCTGATGCTTAAAAAGGGAAATGATTATGGATGAGGCATTATTTAAATGATTTAACACTACACATCCCTATAACATAATTTATATATTTTAAAAACAGAACACCCAAAATATTTTTTTCAACTACAATTAGGCTATAATTATGATCACATATGTGTATATTTTATATTATTGATCAATATGTGAATCCGTTGACCAGGCTACACACGTGTTGTGGTCTCATTGGCACAAATTAATTTATTTGAGATTAGATAGAACTGTATTGATCCCACTCTTGTATGTCATGAGCTGAATCCGAAATCGCCCCCTATACCCTCAAATAGGGCGTTATTTGAGGGGACAGCCATTTGTGGTGGTCTCCGAAACAATAGTGGACGTTATTGAGTGCACTTCAATCCCACATTGCACTGCAATAACGATTGTGTACAACCGATACACAGTCAACGGCTTTCCGAATTCACTAACTCGTTTTCATTCTCTCCTTCATGTGAACAGTATTAGTGGACTAACGTGAAATAGTGAATGAGGGTTTAGGTGGCTATTTTAGATTTCAGAATTCCAAAGCTTTGTTTGGTCAAATGCATTTTCTGCTCTGCTGTGATTTATTAGATATGGTGGAGAAAACAAGTGTGACCACCAGATTTCACTAATGCGCACTGAGTTAAAAGCTTAGAGTAATGAACCTTTTTTTCAGCCCAATTTGAGTTAACTACATACATGAATTAATGTAACTATACGTCACTGCATCAGCAACTACACAGTTACAGCCACTTAAATAAAGAAACACACAGTAAAACATCAATGTTTTCTGGCCCTTCCTGGACTGAAGCACTGCATGGGAAGACCCTGACGAACTTCCGGCAAATTTGAGATTTGTCCGTCTGGCCAAGAGCCCATTCAAGCCCATTTCCAATTTTTCCAAATCGAGGCACCAATTACAAACGTTGAGGCGGGCTTTACATGATGACAATAGTGCAGGGACGTTGAAGCGTCATCTCCTTCATCTATCTGATTGGTTTTAGGTCTATCCAATTGCACCCAGAGGCATTTGAGTGACGTTCCTTGATGACGCCTCTTTGGAAATGGGCTGTGAATGAACCTTCCCCAGACCCACTCTCAGTTACAACTGAGAAGGGTCTGGTGTCAACCAGGCTACTGAAGCACAGGCTCTACTCTTCAGAATGTGACACTGCACAAAACAGACCATACAGAAACCCTACAAATCCCAACAGAACATTAAACACTAACAGATCTCTCAAGATCTCAGCATCTTCACTTATTACAATCCAGACTTTATTTCTTTCACACAAAAGTTTTAGATGTGGTTTAGAGGTTGATGTTGTATTGAAAATAATGAAGTTTGATGTCACCATTGTGGTTTGCTTTAGTTGTGCTCTTGACCCTTGAATTTTTTAACATACGTTTTTCTCTGGCTGCTTTAATTGTGACTGTGTCACTGATACACATATATTATAGCAAGAAATGCAAGAGAAACTCATAATTTTGTGACCTGATTCACTAATAACAGAGTCTCTGATTAAACGGTTTAATGTTAGTTAGGAATTTCACATGCCACTACTTCTTGCATCTCATTGCAGATGAGCATAGTTTTGACCATTACGTGAGAGGGGAAGTAATAATATAAGGAAAATTAAACAGCAGGGATATTGGTCTCCACATTTGTATGCAATGGTAGACAATTTTTAGCCTGGTCCTACCAGACTCTCGTACACATTTCATTTGTACATAGAGTCTGGCCACTCTCCATTGACAAACGTTAACGCCCTTGAAGGCGGGTACTCTGTTCAAGTTTAAAACTATTGGATCTGCCCAGAGTCACTCTGGATCTGCCATAACCAATCGCTAACATTTGGTTGTGACGTATATGTCTACAACTCAAACTAGCGCACCTCAACGTCATCGTTCTCAGCCACTCCCTCTGTTCGCTGATTGGACCGGTAAAAAATTTATCGGAGAAACCCATAGACAGTAAAAGAAATGGACACAACGACCCCATTGATTTCAACAGAGAAAATTTAAGTCCGTTAAAAGCTGATCGCCAGGGTTACTGCGCAGGCTCAAACTGAGCTCGACGACGTAGATGTCACGTGAGCAACCTGTCTGTCTTCTAGTAGCTGTGCCGAGAGAAATCTGAATAATTCCCTTCTGAATCTCGCAGAGACGGAGAGCGTGAGTATTAGCTGTCCATGAGCTAGCAGCAGGAGACACTTTATGACTCTCTATGGGCTTCTCCCTTTACTTTATCAGACTTTATGCCTCCACGTCCCCCCGATTGCCTGCGAGCTTCTCCTCCTGTCTTCACGGTAATTTCTCTACTGTGCGACAGAGAGTCGATTGGTTATGACGCAATGGAATGCTAACAGCAGGTGATAGTCTGCTAAAATGGCGGCCCCCAGGAGGCTTCAGTTTCCGGCGGATAGATTACCCCTTGGAGAAACCCAAGAATATACAGCAAACCCAGACGTAGTGCTGAAGGAAAATGAAAGTTGAGCGGAAGTACGTAGCAGGGCGGAGCCAGGCTAGACAATTTTCAGTCCACATGTGAAATTTGTGCCAAAAACAAATGTTAGGAAAGGAACAGCGACACCAATAGGCCACATACCAGTACCAGAAGGACCATTCAAACACTTGGTAATGGATTATCTGGACATGATAAAGCGAGTACAAGGCAAACGGTACATGCTTGTGGTAATAGATAGATTTAGCAGATCGGTAGAGGCAATGCCATCAGCAGATGAGGGGTCAGGAACAGTGATTCAATTTTTAATAAGAGAAGTAATCCCTAGATTTGGAATATAACTCTATAAGTCTATAAGTATATAGACTATAGCCAAGTGTATGAGTGCTTTATTAAGTCTATACTGTAAAAAAAAAAAAAATCCAAATTTTACAGAAAATAGCTGTGATTTTTTGACGATAATTTTCTTTAATTTACAATTATACTCAAAACTCTGTAAAATTACAAATATCTATACATTAAAAATTCAGCTGTTATTTTAGGTATTGTGACATTAATGACAAATTCCAGTAATTCACATTTTTTATACAGAAAACTTACTGTATTTTTCAAACCGTATTTTTTCTGTTTTCTTAAATTACATAAAAATGTATGTAAAATGACAAATTTAAAATGTAATTAAACGGTAACAAAACAGTTAAATAATAAAACGGTCAAATGACTGGCAGCCCCAAAAAAACCTGTAACATTAAAGTAAAACATCCTAAATTTCACAGGTATTTCCTGAATTATCGCGATCATATACTTTCATTGTAAAAAATAAATGGTCAAAATGGCAGAGACAAAAAACATAAAATGAAAGTAAAATATGCTCATTTAAATAAAGGGCAAAAAACTTGACCAGAAATCTGAAGTCACCATGATGGAGATCAGTGTTTGGTTTAGTTGGACTCATGAGCCTTGAGTTTTAACACTAGTGTTCTCTAGCTGCATTAACTGTGTTTTTGATTCACATTTGTTATGGCAATAAATGCTAGAGAAAATCTAATGAGATGATGTGTGTCCCTTAATGGTGATTTTATTGTTATCATATGGTGACCTGATTCACTGATATGACACTGAGTCAACTCTCTGAATATTATGAGGTTACATAATATATATAGAGACTTTTATACAAAGTCTATGATTAATGTCATCATTTTTCAAATGACCCTTGTAATAATGTGGCATTAGTATTATAACAATCTGATATTCTGAAATAAATAAATAAAAATTATACAGAAAATGTTTTGAGCTGGTTTATTTATTTAGGTATAGCTATAGAGACATGAAGAATCAACATATGAATCTCAACAATGGTGACAATCAACAAAGCTTTAGTAGTGGAAGTGGCCTCATCGAACCCTTTTAGGGTTGATGACAGCTGCAATGTTTCGGAAAGAGGAAGGGCGAACACGTGCAGGAATAATCATCTTATGATGCTCAGAAGTATATAAGAGCTGATGTGAGCACGTGTGTTGACAGAGAGCTGTGTCCTCAACACCTCAACACACACAGAGAGACAGAGGAAAGACCAGCAGGTGAGTACATCTGCTTTACAACATCTAGAATGAAAAAAAACAAACAAAAGATTTGTAATGTTTTAGTTATGTGAAAGCTTCAGTTATTGCTAATGGTTATATCATATTGTGGCATTGATTTTAAAGAAAGACAGCACAAGCACACCTATCGAACAATTCACAAAAGCGGTGTGTTGGAAATGATAAAACAATTTATTGTTCAAAAAGATATTTTTTTGTTTGTTTGTTGTTAGTGGACATTTTTAAAGTTTAAGCCCATTTACACCAAGGACGGTAACTATGACAACAAAGCTTTGATATCAGTTCTTATTCATGCATTTTCAGAACAATTTTTTTTACAGCTGATGAACCATAAAAACATTGACAGTAAAACAGAATCCACCCGAGTTTAATAAGCTGAAGCATTTAAACTGGCAGACAACATAACCATGTATATGCTTATATACATATACAGGTGAAACTCGAAATTATAACTTTTGCACAATATTCACATTTTTAGAGTTTCACCTGTACTTCTCCTGTGTGTGTAGGCTAATATAGTTATTGTTATCTTTATTATCATTCTTGGTGTGAAACAGGGAAACTCAGTTCCTAGAGTTTAGCTCCAACCAGCTCCAAAACATTTATTTGTTTTTCTTCAAGACTGGTCATAACTTACATAAAAAGGTAGATTGGACTCATTTGAATCCGAAAAGGAGGAATGATTAGCCACAACTAATTGCTGGATGGTCAGACTAGTTCTTAATGGTCAGACAGTCTTATTAATTTGCTATGTTTGTGCAAATGGCTCCTGCCTGGAAGTTTATAATAATCCTGAAGATCTTGATTAGTAGTTCAGGGTGTGTTTAATTGAGGTTGGAGCTGAACTCTGCAGGACAGTGACTCTCCGGGAACTGAGTTTGACTGGTGTGAACGATCCTGATGAACTAAACCCACTTGAACTTGAAGAGAACTGACCTCATACATCCACTAATTACCTAAACAGTGATTTAAAAAAACATTGAGCGAAAATGACGTAGAAACTTTTGATGTTTTTGTTTTGTTTTTTTGTTTTATCTAATGCAGTGACATTCAGATATTTTAAGCAAGTCTTACATGTTTGGTGCCACAGTTTCAGCTGCAGAAGAGAAACTATTGTGATGCAAGTGATGTTTTGAACTCATTTCCTACATTATAGCACCGTAAACTCAAGCAATGAACAATTTTGTGCTTCATCTAATAAAAGGAAGAGTTTGACATCAAGCTAATTCTGCTTATTGTGCACTGACCTTCATCTAATAAGATTAATTGAGAACCCCTCTGGACAGCAGATTAAAGAGGACTTGATCATTGTAAGAGGGATTAAAGGAGCCTGGAAACTGACAGCCTAGAGATTTATAATTATTATTATACACGGTGTATTCATCTGGTCAGAAAAGATTACCTATATTTTCTCTTTATAAATCGTTTTTAATTCTTCCAATGAATCTTTAATCATTATCTAAACTTTAGTGGAAATGCAATGCAATGTAAATATATATATAGCCATTTTTATTATATATTACCATATTAATTTTTATTTACTGAAATTATTAAAATGACAATGTTTTTTTTTACGTCTATTAATGTTTTAGTTTTTTTTGCTTGTTTATTTGCCAACTTTTGAATGCCAAACAGCAATCTCTAAACCCTCAATCTCTTACAGATCATCATCAAATAAGTGCCAAGTACTTGCCATTGGTTTCTATTGTGGTTATGGAGGACTCAAAGCTTAAAGCGGGCAGCAAGGTTGTCACACGTGTCACGGGGCCTGGCAGCAGCCAGCCCAAGTTCAAACAGAGGTCAATGCGACAGTTCAAGAGCAAACCCCCCAAAAAGGGTGTCATTGGGTACTACTTTTAACTTTTTCAAAATTACTTTAAACGCCTTTAGTTTGGTCTTGGATGGATCTGCAGGTTTTATCTGTCTTAATATTATTAATGTTGTTATTCTCAGATTTGGTGAAGAGATTCCTGGAATGGAAGGGTTGGGAACTGGTATGTAAAATTTTTAAGACAAAAAAAAATATTATTAAATATTATTTACTATATTCAAGTTTGAAACTTTGAGATTATGTGCATTTGTAATCATATTCTCTGTCACAGACTTTAACGTGATCTGTCCGTGGGAGGCATACAGTCACCTGGAATTACATGAGCTGGCTCAGTATGGCATTATATGAGGTCACTTACTGTTCCCACATCCCACTGAATCAGCAACCAGTGAATGATCATGACAACATCCTGCACCTTAACACGTCATTTAAATATTAATATTAGCTATATCTTAAGTAGAAGTTTGGTAAGTACTAAATGGAATTAGTTACTCTACCTCTTCAAACTAGATTTCACTCTGTCACCCATGATCATTTCAGATAGCTTCTTCTCAATCATCTTTTTTTACTTCATTATTTTACATATTAGTATTGTCATATTGACATATAAATGGCGTTTTAGGTGCCACTCTGCTAACATCAATATACAAAATGTAGCAGCAGCTGGATCTTTTTAATGATGAATGTGTATGTTTTCATTTTGTCAAGTTGTAAAATTTCTGTCTTGTACAAAAATGAGTTTGGGTGCTGTGGGTTCTCGGCCATCTGCCCATAGCGCGATTACTGGGAGCAGCTCTCTGTGAGAGCCCGGCCCAGTTTACTGGTCTTATGATGCTAGAGAACCATATGAGAATGAGTCCGACTCATTCCCGGCAGTACAGAAAGGGTTTAGACATCAAATAAAGCTTGATTATTTTCATACTTTTCAACAATGTGTCTGCGTAATTCCTGCTTGCATAACTGTTGATCAAATACAAACTAAAACATCATGCACAATATGCAGTCTATAACATGTCCAAAACCAGGATGTGGTTTCATGCACATTTTTGATTAAATCAAAACACTTCATTTACCCTTAAAAATGTTTCAGTGTCTATCTGCAATTCAATTAACATGACTGGTGTTTAGTTAATGGGGCCTACACACCAGAAACACACTTTAAAAATGCAAAAGCGGTGCTATTCTGGCTTTAACAAACCAGTACTAAAGAGGGCAATAGAGCTACATTCAAATGTCTGCACTATAAACCGGATGTTCAATTAAAAAAATTGCGATATTGTTTAGAATGTGAGTTGTTTACAGTGGGCGCATACGCTCTGTAGCGATCTACTGCAGGCATTGCGGACACCTGTTGTTTTCGAAACATTAAAGATATATTTTGTAGCGTTTTTGCCGTTTATCATGATAGGACAGCATGTTGTCAGGAAGTAAAGTTGGAGAGAGAGTGAGTGACGGGGACAGGATCAGGAAAAGTCATGAGTCACAAATCAAATTTAAGCAACCTGAAGCACAATGGCACTATGTCAGCATGCTGACAACGAGGCTATCAGCGCAAACTAGCCAGCAATAGTTTTGTAGATATTAGAACCTCAGTGTGTAAGAAACATGAGGGGAACAGAATCTGACGGCAAACAATCCAGCTGTTGGAATCCGTTCCCCCACACATTTGACGGGAGATGTTGATGTAGTGGGTTAAAAGATGCTGATTTTACTCCCTGTGTGGATGGAGTTTCACCAGCAACATTTTAAGATTTACTTTATGGCGTTTTTGCCTTTTATCAAAATAGGATGTTGTGGTTTCTCTTTTTTGTGAAAAATCACTTCAGACTCCATATTTTTGCTCAGCTCACACATACAGTATATACCATACGTCCTTTTACAAAAATGGTAACACCATTATATTTAGCCATAGATATAGATATTACCACCATAGATATTTTTGGGTAAGAGGTCTTTGTACCATGTGACATACTAGAATATAATTTTCTGCTGCAAGCAACATTCCAGGCCTTTCTTCAGGCGTAAAAAAGTCAGACCAGAGTCACAGACAGAAATAATAGGGTACAAACATATAGCTAAATTACTTATTTCCTAGAACAATTTACTTATTTTCTAAATAATAAAATCTTCTACATTCCCCTCTCTGGGGCTTACTTAAGCCGCACATTAACTATCCTTTTCCAGAGTGTAGTTTCAAAATCCAGCCCCCTCAGTTATATATATAATATATTTATAATATCAGCAAGCAAGAATGACACACACACACACACGAAGCTCTGTTTACTCACTTAAGCATAACAGACGTAACACCGCAACAATCCTGATAATATATACTTTGGTTGCCCTCTAAACTTATTTTACCATTTTCTTAACATTTTAGCACTTCCATTTCCAACTAGTGATCTTAATATGGGAAGTACAGAATAATAATCCTCCTATTAATATTGCACCTCCAAAATTCCTAATTTTGCAAACCATGCTCCCAATGCTCCAAAGTTGAATCAAACCAGTCCCACATTTGACCATGTCTTCCAGCATTTGCTTTAACGTCTGCTCTTAAGCCTTTCATCTTAATCATAGCTTCAGTTCATTTTTCTTCTGGAGCAGTATTATTTGGTATAAAAGTACAACACTGGTCTCCAAACATAATACATACACCTCCTTTCAATAACCAATTAAGGGCTTATTTTGCCATTTCATTTTATTTGTTTCATGTAATTGTTCTCCTAATGCATCATCTGTGTAATTAATAAATCTCTGCTGTGCTGATATAGTAAATATAACTGATCCATTAAACATATTTGTTTTGCGTGATCCATATGAATATTGATTCAAACCCCGATTTAACTTCATCTCTAGCTTTAAATTCATAGCTCTAGGTTGGCCAATTGAATCTAATGTATATTAGGATCTGGTTGATGTTAAGCTCTCTTACTTCTGTTAATGTCTTCCTTTATAACTTGTTCTGGTTCCCACTGTGCGATAGTAATTTCTTGAATTAGTCTTAAATTAATCCGGTTAGTTTTCCATGGTTCATGCAATAGCCTATTAGGTTAATTAGGCACAGAGGGTTTTTTATTTTGTTTAGGATTTTATTTAGGATTTTATTTGTTTTTGCTTCAGGGTTTGTTTATTTATTTCTTTACATATTATCATAACAATTTGAATGAAAACAGTTGTGAATTTGAATAATTAAATTGAATATTGCATAAAAATAATGTCAAGATATGACATTGAAGATAATTAAAAAGGGATAAACAGGCCTGCAGGAGTAAGGAGTCACATCAAAATATTCACATCAGCAATTTTGTTTATGCAGACAGAACTGTCAGCAGCTCACATATTCACACACATGACACGTAGTGTGATGATCCTGATCTTCTACTTACGTAACAGTTTTTCTGAATCACCTGTCCAGAAGTCCCGTGTGTGCTGTGAGTCCTGGCTTCAGTTTGTTCAGCAGTCTGTCAGATAATCTCTATCTCCATCCATTCAGAGAAAAGATTAACATCTCCAATCTGAACAAACACACACAACACTAACTCAACTGCAGTATCAGTATCACACCCTTATGAAAAGACAATATATTTCCATATATATGAATGATCAATATATTAAATGGTTTAACAGTATATTTGAAAATATATATAGTATAATATACACTCACCGGCCACTTTATTAGGTACACCTGTCCAACTGCTCGTTAACACTTAATTTCTAAGCAGCCAATCACATGGCGGCAACTCAGTGCATTTAGGCATGTAGACATGGTCAAGACAATCTCCTGCAGTTCAAACCGAGCATCAGTATGGGGAAGAAAGGTGATTTGAGTGACTTTGAACGTGGCATGATTGTTGGTGCCAGAAGGGCTGGTCTGAGTATTTCAGAAACTGCTAATCTACTGGGATTTTCACGCACAACCATCTCTAGGGTTTACAGAGAATGGTCCGAAAAAGGAAAAACATCCAGTGAGCGGCAGTTCTGTGGGCGGAAATGCCTTGTTGATGCCAGAGGTCAGAGGAGAATGGCCAGACTGGTTCGAGCTGATAGAAGGGCAACAGTGACTCAAATAACCACCCGTTACAACCAAGGTGGGCAGAAGAGCATCTCTGAACGCACAGTACGTCGAACTTTGAGGCAGATGGGCTACCGCAGCAGAAGACCACACCGGGTGCCACTCCTTTCAGCTAAGAACAGGAAACTGAGGCTACAATTTGCACAAGCTCATCGAAATTGGACAATAGAAGATTGGAAAAACGTTGCCTGGTCTGATGAGTCTCGATTTCTGCTGCGACATTCGGATGGTAGGGTCAGAATTTGGCGTCTACAACATGAAAGCATGGATCCATCCTGCCTTGTATCAACGGTTCAGGCTGGTGGTGGTGGTGTCATGGTGTGGGGAATATTTTCTTGGCACTCTTTGGGCCCCTTGGTACCAATTGAGCATCGTTGCAACGCCACAGCCTACCTGAGTATTGTTGCTGACCATGTCCATCCCTTTATGACCACAATGTACCCAACTTCTGATGGCTACTTTCAGCAGGATAATGCGCCATGTCATAAAGCTGGAATCATCTCAGACTGGTTTCTTGAACATGACAATGAGTTCGCTGTACTCAAATGACCTCCACAGTCACCAGATCTCAATCCAATAGAGCATCTTTGGGATGTGGTGGAACGGGTGATTCGCATCATGGATGTGCAGCCGACAAATCTGCGGCAACTGTGTGATGCCATCATGTCAATACAGCCCGTTCTCATCCCAAGGCGTCATACACTGACGCTCGTGACATTTCGTCTACATTCAACGCGCATGGTACCCTTTAGCGTCAATATGAGACGCAGATTTAAATGGGTCAGAAGGCGCCTCCTAGCGGTCTAACTCTAACCCTATACCAGACCTAAACCTACCCATTCTTGTGCGTGTTATATTGACGCTAAAGGGTACCATGCGCGTTAGATTTAGACGAAATGTCAAAAGTGTCAGATATGACGCCAAAGGATGAGAATGCGTTGGTCAATATGGACCAAACTCCCTGAGGAATGCTTCCAGCACCTTGTTGAATCTATGCCACGAAGAATTGAGGCAGTTCTGAAGGCAAAAGGGGGTCCAACCCGTTACTAGCATGGGGTACCTAATAAAGTGGCCGGTGAGTGTATTCTGTTAACCCCTAAACAGGCAAGAGTGGAAAATAATTTCATGTCATTTTTTATATCATCTGGACTTAAATAAAACATATCCAAAATAATATTTTTTTTAAATGTTAGTTGTGACTCCTGAGTCACGTTGACTGATTAGGGTATAAAAAAGGACCAAGTCATACAATTAAATTCAATGGAATGTAAGTCACCCGGTGGCTATTTCTGCTATTATGCCTAAACAAAATCTCATGGGAACTTAAATTTTTGGGATATCAACTTCAAATTGGGAACACAACTTGGTTAGATATATGGCTTTGATTTTATAGTAAATTTAAGTACAGTATATTTGATTTACTGTAAGTTTAGACTTCCATAACTTTTTCATACTTTCATTCTTTGAAGTGCTTTCACTGTTTTATTTAAAACAAGACCAAACTTATGTCTATATTCCAAAGCATTCTTGAATTACAATCATTTAAGTTTGAATAGTGCATTTTAAATAGAGCTAGTTTAATCCCTTTTTTATACCCTAAACAGGCAACGTGACTCAGGAGTGACATACATTTCAAAACGTGCTAATAACAACATGAATAACATATTACTTAATTTTCTCCTTCAGCGCCTTAAGACAATGTTCACAATTAATGTTAGCAGTATTCTTTCTTTTTTTTTGTTTTTTTTGAAGAAAAGTACGTTTAATATATATTTACTTATCTCAAAATCTGAATGTTCTGCACATAGGGTTCTGCACATAGAGGGTTCTGCACCACTGGCAGCCATGTTGGATTTAGGCCAGGCTGACTAATTGATCACAAAAAATTTTAAGCAAATCATGTGACCAGCATACTCAAGACAGACCAGGCTGTCATAAGTGATAAAAATATCGTTCTTATGCCCCCCCAAAAAACAATAAAAATGCTGTGACTCGTGAGTCATGTTGTCTGTTTCAGGGGCTAATATATTACAATACTGGATTGGCTGGACAAGGGTTAACTAATTAGAAACAATAGTGACTGATTAGAACTAACAGACATGACAGAAACAACTAAACAGAACATGATTGTGACAGTATTGATAATAATGAGATAAATAAACCCAGTTAACCTAATCCGCTGTCCGTGCAGGTGGGGCTTGAAAATATATTCATAAAATTCTTTTTTTTTTTAAATCCTCAGAATCTAATTGACACATATATTTGATGATTTGTTTAATGGACTACCGAAGACATTAGTTTCATTATAATTTGGAATAAAAAAAACTATTTTTTAAAATTATGTTCAGAAATAGTAGGCCTAAAGCACTTGTTTCATTGTAAATACAAATCATCAGCAAGGAGTCTTTGACTTGATCCCAAATATACTGGATTCAAAAAATCAAGAGTTTTCCAATTAAAAGCAGCTAGCGCCACCATGTGGCAAGAATAGAAATAACCCAATGTTCATTTGAGTTTTATCAAATAAAAGAGAATTTAATCTTAATTGGTGATTTTACCATCACATTTAAGTATTATTGCACACCTGCATGCATAATATGCATACCATGCACAATAAAAACAGTTACAATTTACATGCTCGAGTAATGAGTAAACTTAATTAAGATCATGAACTTACATTGTAAGTAGCCTATAGCCTTGAGGACATTTATTACACAAATTTTGTTTTTAATTGAATCACCTAGGCCTACACAGAATATTTCACATATATTTCCTTTGGACTCGACTACGATAAGACTGAAATGACCATCTTGTTTCATTGCAGCCTGTTTTTGTATTATCATCAATTTCAGATTAACCCATCCCTAAACTTCAAAAGTCAGAAATGAAAAATGTCCATGTCATATGGCTTTTCATCTAACTGATTATCATTATTACGTGGCCAGAATCAATTTGAAATAAGAATTTTTATGACTTAATGTCAAAATGTGAGACCACAAAAATTAATACAGAAAGGATTTCACACACACTTTCAGATTTCTATTACACATTTTCAACACATTTCCGAATAATTTATTTCTGAATATGCTAATTCTGATCCTATTAGAAATCATCAGATGAGATCAGATCCTTCTCATAATCCTTGTTTTATTCACAACTTGTAGTAATTTTACAGCATTATAAACAAAAAATTAAAAAACTGCATGGAGACAATTACAATGTTTTTCATGAACACTTTTATAGTTATACTGGGTGAAACTCTCTTCACATCCTAATAGCAATTAATAATAGAAGTGGTCTAAATATAAAACATTTACATATATTTTCTGTGGAAGTGTCAAAACCAAAAATGTTCGTCCAATTATTGCATTCATTCCGAATGCAATGAGTGGGATTAATGTGACGCGACACAGGTAGAGTTGGGACTTGAAAATGTCATCATAAAATACCATATTTTTTTAATTCTAAGAATCTAAAAGTTAAAATTTGATGATTTATTAACATATGGACTACAGAAGATATTAGTTTCATTACAATCTGACAATATTTACACCTTAAACTAGAAAATATACAGTCTTTTTACAATATGTTAAAAAATATATCAGACCTTTATAACCAATTGCTTCATTGTAAATACAGATAATCAGTGAGGACAGACAGCAAATACACTGGATTAAAACAATCAAGACTCAACCGATTAAAAGTGAGTAGTTAGTACCACCATCTGGCAAGAATAGATATAACACAATGTTGGAGTTTCCCATGGTTGACAAAAACATTCATTTGAGTTTTATAAAACAGAATCGAATAGAGTATTTTTTGGGTATTTTACCATCACATTTGTATTGTTCATACATGCATGAGAAAAACATTTACATGCACAAAGTTAACTTAAGATTGTAAACTTGCATTAAGTATTGCCTCGCCGATATTTATTACACAAATTTAGTTTGTAATTGCAATGCCTTTGTACATATTTCCTTTGGACTCGTTTATTAAAAAACATTGCATCATCTGTGATAAAATTGTGCCATTATGTAAATGAGTATCTTGTTGCATTGCATACCTTTTTGTATTATCATCGGTTTTAGAAGTCAAACTTAAAAGCACGTCGGTCTGATGGCTTTAAGCTAATTGAGAAGTTCCTGGCCAGGATAAGCTGTAAATAGAATTTAAAATGTGAAACCACACCAATTAAATCAGAAATTGTTGCTCACTCATTTTCAGGTTTATACAGATGATCAGTGGTTCAGTGGAGAGTTTACACCAATCAGGATCTAAACTAACAGATGGATAAAGTTTCTCTTTAAAAGACTGGCCAGATGTGTGACCGCTGCTAAATCCCAATCAGTTTGCTTCATCACATGCACTTCATAAAATACACCCTGAGGAACATTCATCAATCGTCACCATTCAGATCATTTTCAACCTTTACCTTCTTATGGTGCTGTGTTGTCATTTATCACTTCTTCCTCGTCTTCAGGCCCGGTGAGACATGAATTAGCTGAATCGGCATCCAGAGTCACATTCACTGTTGAAATATACTGTTTCACAAATGGGTAAATAATAAAATAATAATAATCTATTTTTAATAGTATCTTACCGGAATCCTGCAACTTTACAGGATTAGGCTATATCTACTTTAAAGATTGGTGTATGAAGGTAACATAATGTTATGTAATGCTAGACCTTTACTACTGTAAGGGAATTTAATTTGACATATTAAACTACACATCACTTCATGGTAACTAACTTAATTAAATAACTTAATTATGATACAATTCTTGACACCCCAACAAGGACATCACCAATTTTCATCTGCCCTATTGCTTTTATTTGTGTAACTTTTCTTTAGTTACAGTTACATTTACAAGTTTAAATTGTAAAATTGTTAAATTATGGTTAAATGTTGTAATGTTGTTTACATATAAACCATCATTCATTTGATCATTTGGGATCTGAACCATTTGATTGCATTTTTCCAGTGATAGTTTGTGTTCTACCAAACTCTCAAAGTATAGAAATAAATAAGATTTGGCATGACCATGCATTTTGGTCAAATAAATGATTGAACTCATAGTCAAGTCATCTTCATTTATATAGAGCTTTTAACAATGTAGATTGTTTCAAAGCAGCTTTACAGAGATAAACATATAATTTAACAGAGATTGTTTTGGCTTTATAGCGGTTCTTGAATAATGTTATTTCCATTGATTCACTTCTGGCGAAATGATCATTTGTTATTAAAGGTGCAGTGTGTGATTTTTAGCGACATCTAGCGGTTCGGTTGCGAGTTTGCACTAAGGGCACAGCCCACTGCTCACCCCTCCCTTTTGAAGAAGCTACGGTGGCTAAAACGGGACAAACATCGTCGTCTGAGACAGCAGAGAATAGCCAGAGTAAACCAAGTTTATGTACCACAGTCCATTATAAACCACATCATGGATAAAGTTTACAAAGCCATAGTCAGGTGAGGATCAAGGGTCTTAATACATAATATAATAATAGTAATCAGCTGATTATCTCACGAACGTAACCAGCACATTTCTCCCCACATAGCAAACCCATAATACAGTGAGGGAGAAGAACCACATGAAACTATGCAACTATATATTTTTTCTAACAGGGTAGTAAAAGTTCAGCTGGCTAATATGAGCTGTTACTGTGGCTGAGCTGGTTAAAGCGTAAAAGCCTTGTTTATACTCGACGCGTCCGCATGAGCCCAAAGGTGTGTGCGGCAAAAATTACGTGATTATAACAGCGCGCGCGCCTCCGCATCCCCTAGACACCACTTACTACACACAATAGGCTTTTTTCTCTGATTTTGGAAACTCGATCGACTTAAAATGCTTCCAAGATCGACGGGTTGGTGATTCTTGTAACTGTTTTACGGTCAATGACAAGAGTAGCCTAACTTACTAATCAGCTGTCTCACGAACGTAACCAGCACATTTATCCCCACATAGCAAAGCCATAACACAGCAAGGGAGAAGAATTAAGTTACATGAAACAATCCAGTATACATATTTACACCACTGACAAGGGAAAAGTCACTACTCACGGTGTTTATGTCTAGCTTCTGGCTTTCTGCGGCTTCTCTTTCAAGGTAGTGACGAAACGCGCTCTGTAACGCTGTTTGTTCGCTGTCGGCTACGGTAGAAATATGACGTCACAATATGTCGACCTTCATAGAAGGGGGTGCCCGCGGTTATGTAGATATAAATGCCTCATTCTAAGGTAATAAAAACATTACGGTTTATTAAGTAAGGTCTTAATACACCACTGAAAACATATTTATGGATGTCATATTGCATTTCTGTTAATAGATACTCAATCTTTACACATTGCACCTTTAAATTAGGGGCCGCTGAGATTACTTTTTTTTTATTTTTTACTCACCCATGTCTGTTTCTGAATGTGTGGTCATCACTAAAAACAGAAAGAAAGTATGAAGTTAGGGTCCATAACAGAGTTCATCAATAATGAGATTCACCACTTGAAGTCCAGCAAAAAGCAAAAACAGTTTCTCACAAAAATCTATAGTGAATTGTATTCATATATGAATTCATATATGTGCGGTGTATTCATTAATTGTTTTGCAGAATAGTAATGTATTCATAATTTAATAAATTAATATAAAACAAATTCACCTTTTGGTATCTTCTGAATCTGTAAAAGTTTGTCAAGTTCTAAAGAAAGTTCAGAATAAAGCAAGGAGAAAAGAAAATTTAAACAATATAACTTTCGATAAACAATACTGAAATATTAAATATAAATTATTATAATTGAGATGTGTTTATTATAGAATGTATTGTCATTGCACACATGCACATCTAGTAACTAAATAATCAAAATACACATGCATATACAATGTAAACATTCATATCTAAATTTCCATAAAATCAAATCTATCTAATTTCGTTTATAAGTAAATATACAGTGTGTGTTAATTTGTTTTGCAGACCAAAGCAGAGTTCATAATTAATTAAGGGATAATCCATAGCTAGTCTGCAGATGATTTTAATGCATGACGTGGAGGCAAAGAACCACTCGATGCAAAACTGACCATGTTTTATTCTCCTGTTCTCAGTCTGTAGTTGATTGTGTTCTGAAAAAAAAACAAAAACATAATAAAGACAATAAAAACACCATTAAATAGAAAACATCACAATGGGAGTTTGTTTAAAAAAATAAAAAAAGAGAGATAAAAAAAAATAAAAATTTTGGTAAAAAAAATGGTACAAAATAAAATCTCTAATAAAAAATATAATTGCGTAAAAATAAAAATCTAGACTTTTTCCATGCAACTTTGACTTTCAGAATTGCGAGATATAAACTCAGAATTGCGAGATATCTCAGAACTCAGATTGTAAGATAAAAAGTAGCAATTTGCTTTTCTTTTCTTTTTTTTTTAAGGATTGCGAGCTGTAAACTAAGGATTTTGAGAACAAGTCCAAATTGTGAGATATAAAGTCAAAATTGCAAGATTTATAATTTGATCCCTGAGACCAAAATGGCTGCCAAATCTAATATGGCCGCCACCTGAAAAGGGATTCGGCTGTGGGATTATCAGCGAATCATGACCTCATAGCACACGACACCCAAGATATTATGGAAAGAGAAGTGGCTGATTCGCTCACTACTGCTCACAAAGTTGGTATAGCCCTACATGCTGTAGAGCAGCGACTTGACAAGATCAAGACAAGCCTGGATCAGATATGATTCCTCGGGCAAATATACTGACATTTGCCAATCGACCTGACACAAAAGCCAAGTACAAAACAAAGAATGAGATTAACAAGCAAAACATGACGCTCGTCACACAACTCTTCCTTTCCCTTCAGTCCAGGCCTGATGCAGACATGGCAGAATTCTTCAGGTTTGAAAATCAAAGGGAGCCACCCAGCATTTCCAACCAGGGGCGTTTACGCAGTGGCACAAAGTCAGACATTCTCGAATGCATGAAGGTGAAAAAAACCCATGTAGCAGCAGCTAGAGATGCAACTGTAGTTGTGCTTGATGTTGCTGTAATGGTCCAAATGGTCCGGTCAACTACTGCAAAAACATTCCATGACTACGTTAACACCAATATTGCTGGGTTTGTGAGGTCACACATGAGCTATGAATCTGTCACACGATTGGATATTGTGTTTGATACATATCCAGAGGAGAACCTCAAAGCACAAACTCACCAACGCAGAGGAACCGGGTCAAGAACTAAAGTAGATGGGAAAACTCCAATTCCAAAACGTAACTAGAACAGAGATTTCCTGAAAAATTAAGAGATAACCAAGTATGGCATGTCAGGTAAACTCCTCCTTTCCACCAAGAAAGATGCTGTACTCTCCAACAGACCAGGGTATGACATGTCTGCCATTCAGCCTTGTAATCATCCAGAAGCAGATACAAGAATAATCCTGCATCTTGCACATGCTGGGGCCAATAGCCATAAAAAGGCATTTGTCTGGACTGTCGACAGCGATGTTGTCATCCTTGCCATCCGCTTCTTCAACTCACTCGGCCTCACAGAGCTCTGGATCTGCTTTGCAAGTGGAAAACTATAGGGACATTCCTGCTCATGAAATCAGCAAGGATCTTGGTCCCCAGAAGTCACTGGCCTTGATGCTCTTCCACGCTTTAACAGGCTGTGACACAACCTCATCCTTCCTGGGCCATGGGAAAAAGAGTGCATGGGCAGCTCGTGAGGCAACACCAGATCTCACAGAATCCGGACCCTGAACAGATCAACAATGATGTCCATGTCCAAAGGCTGGAGCGTATGGTCCTCATCATGTATAGCAAGAGCTGTGGTTCCAGCCGCGTAGATGAAGCTAGACATCACCTTTTGTCGAATGGTACCAAGTCTCTTGAGAACATGCCTCCTACCCAAGCTGCACTGATTCAGCACATCAAAAGAGCACTGCTGCAGGCCAGCTTCTACTGGAATCAGGCAACCGCTGTCCAGCAAGATATTCAAGAGTTCAATACATGTGGATGATATCGGGACTCTACGAGCAAGACTTGCAATTGGAACCTTACTAAACTAAACTCAGAGACGGCAGTAAAGCCTGCACCATTCTCCTCCACTGTGGCTGCAAGACAGCATGTGCTGTAAAGCCGGAGTTCGTTGCATTGAGAATATCCTTCAAAGGTGTGGTAAAAAAGGATTTTCAACCACAGTCTTGAAAAGAATACAGGTTCTAGACTTACACAAGTATAAATATGCCAATGGACTTCCTGTGGTCAATAAAAACAGACATTTGTAGCACATTTGGTAATCCACCAGCCGGAAACTGAAGCCTCCTGGGCGCCGCCATTGTAGCAGGCTATCACCTGCTGTTAGCATCCCATTGACTCCCATTCATTTTGGCGTCACTTTGACAGCGGATAACTTTACATCTGAGGCATTTAAAGACTCCATTTGTCCATTATTTATTTCTAAAGAAACATGACAATGTATAAAAGGCTCCATTACCTTGTATCTTACGTTATGGCCCTGTAGAAGCAGTTTTTGTAAAAATAGGCTAACGATTGCGTCATAACCACTCGACTCTCCATCGCACAGTCGAGAAATTACCGTATAGACAGGCGGAGAAGCTCACGGGCAATCGGGGGACGTGGAGGCATAAAGTCTGATAAAGTAAAGGGAGAAGCCCATAGAGAGTCATAAAGTGTCTCCTGCTGCTAGTTCATGGACAGCTAATACTCACGCTCTCAGTCTCTGCGAGATTCGTAAGGGAATTATTCAGATTTCTCTCGGCACAGCTACTAGAAGACAGACAGGTTGCTCACGTGACATTACGTCATCAAGCTCAGTTTGAGCCTGCGCAGTAACCCTGGCGATCAGCTTTTAACGGGCTTCAATTTTCTCAGTTGAAATCAATGGGGTCACTGTGTCCATTTCTTTTACTGTCTATGGTATGACCCACTAGCAGTTTGTCAGGGGCAGTCAGTCTTACTTTTCGGTATCAAATTAGGCCAATCTACGTTTTTATGTAACTGATTTAAAAAAGCTATGAACAGTCTAAAAGAAACAAATTTGATGTCTAACTTGTACGACTAGTCTTAGAGGTTTATGCAACCGGCCCCTGGTCACCAAATAATGAACTAAGTCTAAGATATACACTTTCCATTATGTGACATTACATACTGATAAATTATATTATGTGAATGAAAAGAGACTTTAAATGAACAATGAAATAACTCAAATACCTCTGTATTTATGAAGGTACACAGTTAACAGTATTCCAGCAAAACCACTTAGCACAACTATAACTGAAAACAAGATGGCTGCTGTCCTCCAAAGATTAAACATGCTACCTGTAAAACAAAACAGTAACTTTCACTGAGCACTTTGTGTCCAGTCAAACATTTATTTTTGTTTGATTCAAAATGGTTAATAATGTAAACAATTATATATTTGTAATGCCCTGAATTGATAATCAGTTTTTCTATCCAACTGTATCAAATTATCTTAAATTGCACACCAAAAGTAGTAGCCTACTTACTTGAGCTGATAATCAGTGTCTCCAGCAAGTGATGATTCAGTTTGACTCTGCAGTGAATCTTGCCACTGTGATAAACAATGATGGTGTGTTTGACACTGAATCTGTCTGAGTTTCTGTGTGTCTCTGTAGTTTCTGAACTCAAACTGACTCCTTCACTGTCCAGCCACTCAAGATCAGGTTCAGGAAACCAACCTTCAGATTCACACTGTAGATGAAGCCCTCCTGAACTATCAAACCCATCTACAGTGATCACTGGAGGACGTCCTATAGCTACAGATAAACAGGAAAATATTAATTGAGTGAACATGTTTTTTCCCTATAAGCCTGTTTCCTGTCATTTTAATGGGTTATTTTTTGTTAATTTTACCCAGGTGCTGGGTAGTTTTTATGTAACTCGGCCGCTGGGTCCATTTATTATCATCAAACACACCCAGTGCTGGGTCAGTTAAAAAACTATCATTATATTAAAATACTCTCATTATATTACATGTTTTGTATCCTGTGTGATAATCCTGCACTAGAAACAACACAAGACACACTTTTTCTAAAAAATCATGTTACTGTAAGCTGTATCCTTCCACACTTCAGCTCTGCATTCGCTCAGCTAAGGATTCATTCACTTCAATAAGCTAAAATCTTTGCTTACAACACTGCTTTATGCACTTTTATGGATTAGATTATTTGGATGCCTTTTTGTAATATTTGATTTTTTCATGACATTTTACATGCATGTGTTTGGACTGCTGTTTCTACAAGATATTAAAACAATTCTGATTTGGATATATGATGTATATTTGTTAGTTTATTTGGTAAGTATCCATATAATAAGGATAATTTACAATGAACCAGTAAGAATTGCAAAATGATTCCAGCTGGACAATGACCAGCTCACTGTACATTGTCCCATACATAAGTTACTTATTAAATCTCCTTCCCTCTTTCTTTTACACGTGAACACAATACTTCAAATAATTACCTGATCTTGAATCTGTAGCTCCACTAATGATCAGGAGGGTCAAACAAATCAACTTCATCTCTGAAGGACACGGATGCTAAAAGAAAACGTGTATTATGTCATAAAACACAAAATGCTGTGTTAACATGCATGTTACCTCAACACTGTTCTCAGGAGTGTGAATGAAAAAGATATGAGAGATCATATGGAGTTTGTTCCTGGTTTGGTTTTACTTTCTCATATCACTAAACAACTAAAGTGATAACACAGTCCCTCCCATCATACTACTTAATAACCCGGGCTTCTGAAATCAACGTCTTCAGGCTTTGACTGTTGGGTTTATTACTTGCATGTGTGGATGGGTGTGATTTTTTTATATGGGTGTGAACTGTTAGGGGCGTTCCAAACAAAAGTACACATCAAAATCCCATCAAAATAAGAATTTGTATGATTTGTCTAAATCCCAGTGACGGTTAGGTTTCGGGGCGAGGTCAGGGGTTGGTCATTCGTACGAATTTATACAAATTGGGCAACTCGTAAAATATGTACGATTTAGCAAAAATCTTACAAATTCGTAAGAGTGAGAAAATCGTATGAATTCGTACGAATTAGCCACCTCGTAAAACTTGTACGAATTGCTGTGAGATCGGGTTGGATGGTCACTTCAAACAAATAATTGTATCGTTTATGGTCATGTGACCTTTGGTGGTGAATCGTAGCGATTCATTTTTAAAGCTAGATATGGCAGGAGAATTCGAGTTAATGTATAAACAGAATAAGTTGCTTTGTCCTAAAGAAAGTTTGGTTCAGATGCCATCACACATGCTCAGTATCTCCAGCTCATCGGTTCTCAGTATCGAACGTGTCCGAAAGAAAAATTCTCGGTTCTGTACTGGTGATTCGAGAACTTCTGCAACAACTAGTTCTTGACTCAAGTGTTCCGAGCTGAGAACTGCTGCAATCTGAATATACAGTCGACAAAACTAAAAAGTCAAAGCATGTCTCCAGTATATTTAATACTACGTTTTACTGTTTTGATTGGACATTTACTTTGCACCCTTACAACCTTGGCTAATGTTTACGTCAAAGATTTATATTAAAGGTGCCATATGTAAAAATTGAGGTAACAATATCCAAAAAATGAGCTACACGTATCAAAAGAATGAGAAGAAATAAATGCAATTATGTCATTAAAAAAATTACAAGTTATAGTGCTGCCGAGATATAAACCTGAATTAGCATGCTAAATTACTAGCCCCGGCCCGGCCGGTGTCATAATACCAGTTTCGGCCATGGGAGGCGGTATGCGGGCAACATACATAACCACCAGCCAAACTGCAACACACGAATAACTCGCACGGCTTGTGGGCGTACCTGATGTCAATCGCGTCTATATGAGACCGGCCTTTATAATTTAGTGTTGAGATGTTGTTCATTGAGTCTCTAATCTCTAAAAATCTCCAAATGAACTGCGGTCTTACTATCGTGTCAATTGATTTGATTAATATGCGCGAGGGAGAGAGAGCAGGACCGCGCTCGTGTTGTTTGAAGACGTGAGAGTGCGCGCGCGCGGCCGGGGCGCTCTCTCTCTCTCTGCTCGTTATAAGCCCTGTCAAGCGCAGCAGTCATTATATTCTACATCACTCACCGATCAAAATAGGCTTTGGCGGGACAAAGCGGACGATTTGACGGTTTTAGAAGATTAACAACCCGAAACTAAAAAACAGACTAGAGTAGGCCAACTTTCTGGAGGTATACTGCCCCCATCTGGTATGGAATATGTGGAGTATGAATTTATTTTTTGGCAGACATTCCACATGGCACCTTTAATCTTACTTAGAAATTGTTTCTGAAAATAATGTTTTAGGATTTTCATTACACGAGAGTAGATGTTAAAACTTCATGCTGATTTGCACTTGGCTTTCGCCAAGATAAGCACCAACTAAGACGTAGCTTTACAGTAACCTATGGCATACTACCTAACAACCCGACCAGTCACAGCAAAATACCCAGAGTTAAATTAACTCTGCTCAGAGGACATTTGGTCCCTCTCTACAGAGAGTTAAAATAACTCTAAATCAGAGTTAAAGTTAATGAGATACTTAGGTGATTCATTAAGTGATGATTGGGCATTAATGATTAACACCTGCTGTCAACAAGCATAATCACTTAAACAGATAACTAGATGGGTGGGGCTACACAATAGACATCCGAGCACATGGCACAGAGGGTGCTTCTCAATATCCCTCCTCGTCTCCTCGATCCTCCGTCCTCCATCCTATGACCCGGAAACCGATCGAGCTCAGCCATCTTGAAGGACATCTCAATTCTCGAATTGCACTCCGAGGAGGCGAGGATCGAGGAGGGAGGAGGCTTCCTGAGGAGCGATGAGCGAGGATACACGGGTGTATCCTATGCGGAAGAGTTTTATCGACTAAACATGACGCACATATACATTCTCCTCCCCTTTCACATCGGCCACAATCATTTTAATTTGTACTCTACCTTTGCAGTTTATATAAACCACAAATCTCACACATTTCAACAGGGTATCTTGCTTTATTGTTATTTATTATGAATTTCTTAAATAACCAAACTAATACAACTTAAGGGCAGATCCTTTGAGCGCTGCTGATGACGCTGTAAAGTGACGCTCGAGTGATCAAGTATTCCAATGTATAAAAAAAGCTTTCATTCGACTCCTTCGTCCTCATTTTCTTTCCTTGCAGCCTTCCCTCGCATCCTACAGGGGGTGGAGCTGAGACGTGAGGAAAGGAAACGAGGAAAGGAAACGAGGATGCACAAATAAGAAATGAGAAGCACCCAGGGGCTGCATTCCAGTCCACTTTTAGACACGCACTTGAGAACTTCCCTAAGTACTTCCCCTCGCGGGAATCCCTGCCGCCATTTTGAAGTACGTTCCACTTCATGAAGTGGACGAGGGAAGTTTAATGGACGAGTTTTAAGTTTAAGTTTTCACCTTGATTTTGACAGAGGGAGCGAGTCTACTTCATATGTACACTTCAGGCAGCTCCATATACCACAATGCAACACGATTGTGATGTCACCGCAGATCTCGTCTAATCATCACAAATAACTCTATGATATATTAATTATATATATATATATATATATTTTAAATGTATTTTTTTATTTTTTTAAACACACCTATATACATTTGGATGCTGCATTAAAAAATTCTTAAAGGGAAAAAAAATAAAATAATAA
Organism: Semotilus atromaculatus; assembly: GCA_031834385.1. NCBI lineage: Eukaryota > Metazoa > Chordata > Actinopteri > Cypriniformes > Leuciscidae > Semotilus > Semotilus atromaculatus. The sequence goes on along the minus strand of JAULUF010000005.1, from coordinate 10,327,333 downwards.
ATCAGCTCCATAGCTGATTCCAAGTGATCAAGGGTACATCTGAGTGAACGAGATGGAGGGAACTTAGCCAGTGAAGGGCATGACAATTTTGGACTGGAACGCAGACTGGGAAACATGCAGGAAGCCATGTGCTTGCACCAAACAGACAAAACACACCCAAATAGAAGGGCACATGGTCGCCCTCACAACAAGACAAGATACAAGCAGTGTCAGAGGTCACCAAACCAAGAATAAACAGACAGAAGAACAGAACCCAGACAAAAACTAGATTCAGATCAATTAGTTTTTTGTTCGGTATGCAAACATTTCACATACAAATTTTCGATTTAATTTTTTTATTATTGAATAAAAATATGATTAAAACAAAATGGCACAAATTCAAAGTCAGTTTTCTACAGTAAATTATATATTACAAGATCAAACAGTTGTGTTGCATTTTGACTTTCTGAATATAATAAAGAGGAATCTACGTGTTTGGCTCTACCATGTGTTATATCTACTAAGGTGAAAGTATCAGCAAACACACATTTTTCTATCAGTCAATCCTGTAATGTTCTCCAAAAGCCGCTCGAGAATTTGCGTAAGGCATTTTACACAGGCATGTATCGGACTGCACACAGACGTCATCAGTGACCGTCCGCCGGGTCCTTTCAGTCACTGTACGCCTGTCACGCCGTAGTTTACAGTCTTCTATAGGTCAAACTACAGCAGTATCTGCAGCAGAAATGATCCGATCATTAAGTTTACTCAAATATTCACTGAATGTCTCTCAACGAGCACATGTCAGGCTGTTATCATCCAGCAGAGGAGTCGGGAAAAGAATAGTCCCCGCGACATTCACTGGAGGTACATGTTTAATTTAACATTGCCGAACTGTTAAATAATATGATCAGCGAATTAGAACAGACCAGCATAATGACACATTATATTATACAAGTTGAAGAATTATTTTAATCAAATAAACGCTGGCTTTTCAGTTAAAAGTATGTATTTATCCAGATTATGTTGTAACTCATTGACAAAATGAACAAAAATTATGCAGAATTGTTTTATTCTAATGATATTCTATAATTTTAGAAGTGTTAACTGTCTCCGTGAATAATCTCCATATTTACCTATGAATGCAGATGTAAAGACTATAGAGCACAGGCAGTAACAATTATCAAGTCCAAACCCCTCTGTTTGCTGAATAAAACATCAGTGCTGTTTAATTGTGATGACTCTGGCTCTGTTTTTCTTCAACAGTTGATACTAATGGCAGATCTGCCAGACTGTGGAGCTGCAGCAGTGCTGGTGTCAGTGTGGCTCATCGCTCCTACAGCACACAACAGGCCGAGACCGCAGAGGAGGAGACGCTCCACAGCATCATCACCGACACAGAGAACGTCCAAGGTGAACTAAAGCAGCATATTAAGGGGATAGTTCACCCAAATGGAAACTCGGTCATCATTTGCTCACCCTCATGTTGTTCCAAAACTGTATGAGTTTCTTTCTTCTGCTGAACACAAAAGAACATATTTTGAAGAATGTCAGTAACCAGACAATTGATGGGACTCCATTGACTTCCATAGTATTGAAAAAATATACAGGTGAAACTCGATAAATTAGAATATCGTGCAAAAGTTATCATTTTGATGATTATGGCTTTCAGCTTATGAAAACCCTGACATTAAAGTCTCACATGAAATCAATAAAAAAAAGGATTATAAATACAGAAATGTCGGCCCCCTGAAAAGTATAATCATGCATAGGTATATAGTTATATATACTAAATATATTAGTTTCACCTTTTAATTTGACTTGCATGAACTTTTGCACAATATTCAAATTTTTCGAGTTTCACCTGTACTATGGAAGTCAACGGGGTCAATCAACTGTTTGGTTACAGACAATCTTCAAAATATCTTATTTTGTGTTCAGCAAAAACTTGAGGGTGAGTAAGTGATGACAGCGTTTTCATTTTTAAGTGAACTATTCCTTTAAGAATGATTTCTGAAGGATCATGTGACACTGAAGACTGGAGTAATGATGCTGAAAATTCAACTTAAGATCACAGGAATAAATTACATTTTAAAATATATTCAAATAGAAAGTAGTTATTTCATATTGTAATAATATTTCACAATATTTCTGTTTTTACTTTATTTTTTTTATCAAATAAATGCAGCCTTGATGAGCATAAGAGACAAAAAAAACATAAAAATATCTTACTGACCCAATTTAGTATAGTGTATGGAAATTATGAGGATGTTCAAACTCTTGTTTCTTTGTTCAAATAAGGATCCTACTCCAAACACGAGTTCCAAGCAGAGACGAAGAAACTGCTGGATATTGTGGCCAGATCGCTGTATTCTGAGAAAGAGGTGATAAATCAACAACAACAAAATTATGTAATGCTGTCATGTTTGAGCAATTCTCATGAAGCATTCAAGACTGATCCTAGAGGATTGAACAATAAATTGAATATGAATAAATTATTTGAAAAAATGAAAGTTGTATGATGTTTGTAATCTGCAATATATTGGCTGTAGGCCACCATATAGATTTTATCCATTAATAATCAAGTAATTAAATATTGAATCAGCTTGATATGGCTAAATGTTGTCATTTTTGTCTAGTTGGAGTTCCAAATTAATAGTGATAAATATGCCATTCAATTTCAAGGATTGGAAGTAGAAAACCACCCCAGAAATATCTATAAATTATTCTTTTTTAAATGTATAGTAATCATAAATGAATAGAAAAGTGATGTAAATGCATTGATGAGAGAGGGCTAACGGTCAGTGACTCTGTCAGGTGTTCATCAGAGAGCTGATCTCAAACGGCAGTGATGCGCTGGAGAAACTGCGGCACAAGATGATGACGTCAGGAGGAGAGAGCGCAGACATGGAGATCCACCTGCAGACGGATGCAGCCAAAGGCACCTTCACCATACAGGTATCTCCAACACATGCAGATTAAACGGCTGGTACTGCTCCTCATATTCTTTGACCCATCACTTTATTCAAATACGAGGGACCAATAGCGTTGTAAGGGAAGATGAAGAGCAGCTTTGCTTTTGCCAATTTGTGTCATTCCAAAGCTGTTCTCGATTTATGAAATAACTAAAGCAGCACAATTAATCGTTAAAAGATCGCGATCTCGATTCAGACATCCTCACAATCTTATTCCTAAAAGACAGCGATTCGGCTCGAAGTTCGATCACAGTGAACATTCAAATCTGCGTTGATGCTGTCGCTGACCCAGAGAGAGAGAGAGAGAGAGAGAGAGAGAGAGAGAGCAGTTGTCATGTATAGTGTGAAACCGCTTCACAAACAGTCTTTTCATCCACACAGTATCATTAATTCTGTCCAGCAATAATTTATATAATCACAGAAGTACTGGGATACAATTTTATAGTTCAGATATAAACACTGATGTCTACGGGAAGCAATCCGCAACCTTTTGAAAGTAACTTGACGCTTCAAATACAGATTGCATCGATTACATTGTTAGGCCGGCAGGTGGCGACAAATGAATGTTAAAAAATGTATTTGTCATTGAATCATTCATTCTAGAGATTCGTTCAGAAACACTGATTTATAAAGTAATGAAAAAAGTGTTTATGAGTGAGTCATCGATTCATTCAAACTGAAAAAAAAGAAAAAAAAATCTTTAAAATTGATTAAACATTTTTAAATTGGCTGCAGTAATTAATATTTTGACAGAATCTTTAGTAAATTCCATGTTATTTTGTGTAGCTGTCTTTTCAGAATCGTGGGAAAATTGAGATTCTCAGTTTATCCAGAATCATGCAGCTCTACTTGACACATTTAACGAATCTTTTATAGAATTGTACTCATTTTGTACATGCACTTATTTTTGAATTTATTTGTTTTTGTCTAAGTTTGTTTTTATTATGTTGTACTTATGATTAAATGTTTAATATGTATCTGCCATGTAACGGTGATGCTGATATGTCAATAAACTTAAATACTACTACTAATACAATCAACATCTACATAACTTTCCAGTGCATATGTGAAAAAAAAAAAAGCTTTTAACAGCAAACAGTGTTTTGTTTTAAGTGAATCTCTAACACTTAACATCAGTGAACAAAACCTCTGATGATTTCTTCAATGGTGACGAATCTAATCTGCACTGATCTTATACATGGCCTCTCTGCAGTTTAACTGGAGGATATCCGTTGTAGCAGCGGATCCCTTTAATCCCTGTGTAAATGCATTGATCGACATGTTTATGCTGTGATTTGTAGGACACAGGTGTTGGGATGAACAAAGAGGATCTGGTTGCTAATCTGGGCACCATCGCTCGCTCTGGATCAAAGGTGCGTCTCATTGAACTCTTCCGAAGTCTGCGATTCCTCATTCTAAATGTGGTTTTGATTTCACGCTCCTCTTGTTCGTCCTCCTGCAGGCTTTTCTGGACGCTCTTCAGAGTCAAGCCGAGGCCAGCAGCTCCATCATTGGTCAGTTCGGTGTGGGCTTTTACTCCGCCTTCATGGTGGCTGATAAGGTGGACGTTTATTCTCAGGCAGCAGAACCAGACGCTCCTGGATACAAGTGGTCCTCAGACGGGTGAGACCAATCAGAAGAGAGACGGATTTAATACCAGGTTTTGGACAAAAATAATGTATTTTTATTACGGCTGCTCGATTATGACAAAAATCATAATCAATGTTTTAATTACAATTATTTAACACTATTAGTAGTGGGCGATATGACCACAATCTGAAGTATTTTTTTCACAATAGTGATAAATATCAAGGATATTTTATTGGAAATAATGTTTTTGAAATTTCTCTATTTTTGATACGACAGCAGAAAATAATAATTAAAAGTCCATGGTTAAAGAAACGCAAACAGTCAGTAATGCACTAAAAAACAAACAGGACAACGCAATGCAAATGTGTAGTACGACAGTGACGTTACATGATTTGACCGATTCGGACGCTACGGTTTAAAGGAATTTAATGCGGCACAATCATTTCATCTTGATTTTCATGTTTTCATAATAATTGGAAGCTGAAATCAAAATGAATATTCGACTCATCACAGCCCTACTTTTTATCAGCTTCAGGAATCAGAACGGAACTGGAAATCTTGGCCGGCTTTTTTTTTAGGCATCTGAGGTTAACATTAGAATAAGATGAATCACATTGGACTGACTGAGTTTGGTGTGTCTGCAGCTCTGGAGTGTTTGAGGTCGCAGAAGCCTCAGGTGTGCGTCAGGGCACTAAGATCGTGCTCCACCTTAAGGACGACTGCAAGGAGTTTTCATCAGAAGATCGTGTTAAAGGTCTGCAAACCACGAACAGTGACATAAAACATGACATGCTTGGACAATAAACTCATGTCAGTGACTTTGGTCTGTTTTTGCAGAGGTTGTGAGTAAGTACAGCAACTTCGTCAGTTTTCCCATCTTCCTGAACGGACGTCGGCTGAACACCCTGCAGGTGTGTGAAGTCTGCTGATCAATGACCTTTGACCCCCCTGTGGCTCTGATCCTGAGTCCTGACCTGTTTTCCTCTCTCTCTCTCTGCAGGCGCTCTGGGTGATGGAGCCCAAAGACATCAGCGAGTGGCAGCATGAGGAGTTTTATCGCTACGTGGCTCAATCCCACGATAGACCCCGCTACACACTGCACTACCGCGCTGACGCCCCGCTCAATATCCGCAGCATCTTCTACGTGCCGGAGATGGTGAGTGTGAGATGACGGTTATTGTACACAGTAGTGGAACTTAGTCTTTTACACACAATGCTTTTTTTGCTTTCCACTGGGCTACTTTAATAAAAAAAAAATTGATGTATACATGTGATAGACGGATGTGTTTGACTGTTGTGACCGTGTCTTGCATATTTTGCTTATGATGCACTATTCTTAAAAACGTTTTCCATTCCACCGCCCTGCGTCTCTAATTTTTACCCTCAAAAACACGTTCTGTGTGAATGGCCTTATTCATGAAAGTAGCAGAGCCACTATGGCTTACATTATTCAGAACTGATGTTACCCTTTCAATAAATATAATAAAGTTCTGCCAGCTCACTTGTCAAATATCTCTTAATATTATACTGTTTTACCTATTAAATATAATATCTAACAATTTAACTACAAAAACTGAGCAATTCCAATAGGGTCCTCACACCATCTGTGCTCTGGCCCTAATGACAACTGAAATATGCATTTAAATCACTAATTTGTACATGTTGTAATTTAAATGGAATTATATGCATTTATTTCACCTCAAATTACAGTATCTTAGTTAATTTAAAAAGTATTTACAGTTTATAATAATTTTTATTATTATTATTTATTCAGCTTGTTACATCATTTAACAACTGAAATATGTATTTAAAGAACTAATTTGTGCATATTTCAATTCACATGGTAATTTTAAGTTTATTATTTAGGATTTTTTTATTTAATTCAATTAATTTAATTGCTTTATACATATAAAATTACTTAAAAGTAATTGTATTACTTTTAAATGAATTAGCCAGTTAAATAATTTAACAAATAAAATATGCATTTAAAACAATAATTTGTACATATTTGAATAAATATGCAATTCAATGAATTTAATTAAACTTTTATTACAGTATGTACATAATTAAAAATGTCATTATATTACATGTTCATTAATCTATTATTTAATTAATGTGCTTATGCAATTATGTGCATTTCATTTGTATACAAATGAAAACACATGAACAGTTTTAATATTATATACTGTTTTTCAGTTATACATTTTTAGTATTTAGTATTCTCTCTTCTTTCTTCTTATAAAATAAAATAAGGAATCCAAATTAATATTTCATGTCCGTTTAATTGGTAATCAGCCATATAGTAAATCCTACTGATTCTTTGTATTATTTTAATGACTGCACTGGCTGCATTACCCCGTTTGTAAACGTGTGTGTGTGTGTGTGTGTGTGTGTGTGTGTGAGCAGAAACCGTCCATGTTTGACGTGAGTCGTGAGATGGGATCCAGTGTGGCTCTGTACAGCAGGAAGATTCTGATCCAAACCAAAGCCACAGACATCCTTCCCAAGTGGCTGCGCTTCCTGCGAGGTCAGATGAGCGTCCGGATATCTGCATGAAACTAATTTAAAGATAAAAACATTTGAACCCAATCAAGTTTTGTCATGTGATCGCGTTCGCAGGTGTTGTGGACAGTGAAGATATTCCTCTAAACCTCAGCAGAGAGCTGCTACAGGAAAGCGCCCTGATCAGGTACAAACCCACCAGAAATATGAAGTTACGCCTTCAGCATTGTGCAGATGACAAGAGTAACAAACTGTATTCTCTCAGGAAACTGCGGGATGTTTTGCAGCAGCGTGTCATTCGGTTTCTGTTGGACCAGAGCAAGAAGGATCCGGAGAAATACGCTCGCTTCTTTGACGACTACGGGCTGTTTATGCGCGAGGGCATCGTGACCACAGCGGAGCAGAGCGTCAAGGTGCGGGACACCTCCATCACCCTTCATAATCTACCCGTTCCTCTCTGATCGTTTTTAAATGGATGATTCATGTGTTCACAGGAGGACATTGCCAAGCTGTTGCGCTTCGAGTCGTCAGCGCTTCCCGTGGGACAGCAGACCAGTCTGATGGACTACGCCTCTCGGATGAAGGCGGGAACGAGGAACATTTACTATCTGTGCGCACCCAACCGCCACCTGGCCGAACACTCGCCGTACTTCGAGGCCATGAAGCAGAAAGATATGGAGGTGAGACGAGAGACGAACAGGTCTACGGTCAACTGACACCGTCATATTCAACTACTCATGGGCAGTAAATCTAGACGTCAATCCAAAGGCGATTGTAGCGCATTGATAACTGAATTGCAATTAAAAATGTACTCAAAATATATAGGCCTGGTTTCACAGACAAGGCTTAGAGTAAGCCAGGATTAGGCTGTAGTTTAATTAGGACATTTAAGTAGCTTTTATAAACATTCCGTACTGGTGGGCATCTTGAGACAAAACAATGGCTCTGACATATATTTAAGATGTGTATGTTTAAGCGTTGTGAAACCAGGGGAAAATGTACATTATGCATCGACAGGGATGTTGGTCGATTTTGAGATGAACACAAGGTGGCGCAAAGACTTCTGTTAATCTCAAAATGGCCAAAAATATAAGCTTTGAGATGGCATTTCAAACATATGATCTTGTCTATGATCAAAGCATGACAAAGTATTCTATGTTTCTTGGGATTGCATATTTACTTTCATAAGTCCCATTTACAGTCCCATTTAAAATGTGCTTAATTGTAAATGCTTAACCAATTGCATGTAATTTAATATAAATATTAAAAAAAAATACACATTTAATAATATAATATTAATTAATATATAAGTATAGAGTAATAAAGAGAATAAAGCCATACATTTTTATTTGAAGCCTGTCTGTTATTTTGCACCACAGGGTAAAAACAAATAAGGTCAGATCAGAAAAATATCTTTTTACTTTTAATTATAAAATCTGTTAACTTTTATTGAACATCTTACCTAATTATAAAATCTATTAACTTTTATTAAGACATAAATCCTGTTCTTAATTTATGTAATATTATATATAAATAAATGACTGTACATTTTTGGATTTTAATCTTTAACCTTAAAAACATCAAACTCCAAATATTTTTTTTTTTTTATTTGTTAAAATTATTATTATTGATTTACTCTGTTAATCGTTTTATATTATAGGATTTTTATTTGGTGCTTTGCTTTATTTAATAGGTCAACAAATACGGTTGAGATCCTGCTGAAATTGAATTGAGATCATAAAGACAATGTCATGTCGAGTAGCGATAAGCGCAGAAAGAAAAAGCCGTGCCTGTGTTTGAGGATGTGCTCTTCCTGCAGGTCTTGTTCTGCTTCGAGCAGTTTGACGAGCTCACGCTTCTTCACCTCAGAGAGTTCGACAGGAAGAAGCTCATCTCCGCCGAGACAGACATCGTTGTAGACCATTACAAGGAGGAGAAGTTTCAAGACAGCAAACCAGGTAAGAATAAACATCAGCAAAGAGATGACAAGTGACATGCGCGAAGTCTGAATTGCTCATCATTTGTAAATAACTATATATTTGAATTATATATACATCATTGATCTAACGTGTTTGTCCCGTGCAGCATCAGAGCGCTTGACCGATCAGCATGCAGAAGATCTGATGGCCTGGATGAGGAACTCGCTCGGAAAGACAGTCACCAACATCAAGGTACATCACTTTTCACAATCATGACCTTCTCGTTTATTTCACAGCACCCATCAAACGCATACAAATTAAAACACATTTACAGTTTTAATTATATATGAAATGTACATACACTCTGATGAGCCAAAACATTATGAGGAGTCACAGGTAATGTTGTCAAAAGTACCGACTTCGGTAATAAAAAAATAAAAAAAATGTGACGACTGCAGCATTTCCCTCCAGCATTTTGAGAGCGTTTGAAAGCAGCGTCTATCAGGGAATCCCTAATATATCCGCTGATAGGCGCTGCTTTCAAACGCTCCCATGTGTAAGCATTCAGTGAAGGCGTCAAAGATGTCTATTTACAACATATTTGAAGTGTTGATCATTGTAGCCAATTACAGACACATATGTTGAGCGCTTCAACAACGGCCAATCAGAGGTGTTTAATTAAAAATCTGTTAAAAAACAGTACTCAAAATGGAGGGGGGCACCATTGGGTAAGTTGTGTCAAAAGGGAGGCCCACTGTCTTAGACTTTGAAAACCCCTGTGCTAGAGGGAAATGCTGGTATCGTCACATTTTTTTATTTTTGGTACCGAAGTCGGTACTTTTGTCAACACTAGTCAGTGTTGCGAATATCGTTGATCATCTCCTCACAAGGACACACATTAAAGTCTGGTTAGATTAGATAGTAAGCAGACAATCAGTTCTCGTAATCTACATGTTAAATGCAGGCGAAATGAGCAGGAATTAAGATCTGGGCTGAGTTTCCCGATAACGTTGTCTCTTAGTGCGCTACGAAGACTCTTAAGGTATAACTTAACTGAAGGTATACCATTTCTAGGCGTGTTCCCCGAACTATACCTTAGAAAGCTGCTTAAGATATACCTTCTTACGTGCGACGTTACCGGGTGCTGTCCGTGGCGATGGTGCTGAATCTGTTGATATCGATGACTCGAGAATCAATTATTCTCTCGTGCAGGGGCTGTTTATGTGAGAAAGCGCGGTTCTTTATAAAAGAAGCACTTCAGAAATAGTTGAAATTGCATTTACTAGGACTCATGGGATATTATAAAAAATAATCCAAACTATAACAGCCTAGCCTTGCCTACATATTTTAAAATTGTATCATTGCTGCCATAATAACCATTAAATTTTTTTATGTGCTTTCTTCTCTTTCCCATTTTTGTTCGCTGAGGTGAGCTGCGATGAAATACTGTTCTTGTAAATACTTTCAAGCATTTCAGTAATCACGTAGCTACGGTGCTCGGCAGTGATCAAAAAGGATTTAAACCGTGAATTTTGAATCTCTTCTTGTAAACTCAGAGATGTAGATTCAGACGGCAATTAAATTACCACACGACATGTTTGTCAAAAATCAGTAGGTACTAATTTGGACAGAGATTTTTACGCAGGTTGGGTGAGAAAAAACACTGATATTATGGATTCGGACGGCACTAAAATAACCGACTTACCCCTGTAAATGTTTAAAATACCGTACGAGCCCATGATAAACAATATTAGCGTCCGAATAGGACTTAACTGACAGTAGCCTATGCTTTCACTGGCCTTTAAAAGCGCTCTTTAATTAAAATAAATGTATAAAATTTTATTATATATAATAATATAATTAAAATTCTAACAACAAATTCTTTGCATGAAAACACTTGAATTAGCCTAATTGAACACTGTCTGGGTGTATTAAGACTTCAGAATTATATTCATATAGACCTTTAACAGTGATAAGGTAAAGCTAAGAGTGGTCCAGACCAACCTTCCGAACGTATAACTTACAGAAGGTTTACTTAACTAAGAGCGTTTCGGGAAACGCGTATTAACGATAAGGTACAGCTTAAGGTGTAACTTAAGAACGACGTAGCGTTAAGAAGGTTTCGGGAAACTCAGCCCTGAGCAACTTTGAAAAGGCCAGTGGGTCAGAGTATCTCTGAAACGATAAGCCTTGTGTGTTGATCCTGGCCAGCAGTGGTGACAATTTACCAACAAACCAGTGACAGGGTGTTGGGCGCACAAGACTCATCGATGCATGAGGGCAGCAAAGGCAATCCCGTCTGGTCCCAGACAACAGAAGGTCTACTGTGTGTATACGTGTGTGCTGTTTACCTGGGGAAGTGATGTCACCAGGATCACTGTGTGATGACGACAAGCTGGTGGAGGGAGTGTGATGCTCTGGGCAACACTGAGTCTGGCCATTCATGTGGACGTCAGTTTGAGACCTGGAGCACCTCTCCATGACACCGGTGTTCCCTGGTGGAAGTGTCTCTTTCAACAGGATAATGTACTCGCACTGCACACATTGATCAGGAATGGTTTGAGGAACATGATGAAGAGCTCAAGGTGTTGTGCTGGACCGACACGTTACACGTTACCTCACAGCCCACAGGACTTGAAGGATCTGCTGCTAACGTCTCGGTGCCAGAGACCACAGCGGAGTCCATGCCTGCTTTTCCAATAATCATTTCAACACAAACCAATATTCCACGTCTATTTATTTGTTTAGTAGTCAGTCATGCAATAAATCCTATTCATTCTTTGTATTACAATGATAACCTGCTTAATTCAAGGCGTTATTTTGTTATTTTGCATAGAGCAGAAGTTGCAATAGATATACGTCACAATAGGGAAGAAAAGACTGAGTGAAATGGCTTCTCGAAAAATAAAAAGTAGGATGGTGCTTCATTTTGTCCATCAGGAACTGATTGGATCTTTGTCGTCTAAATGCTCAATCATTAACATGCATGTGCACCAAATCATTTTCATCATGCACACAGATTTTCTCTTGCATCTGTGATTATCAGCATTCATTGACCCGTTGCTTCCGTAGGTGACGCCGCGTCTGGACACACACCCCGCCATGATCACAGTGCTGGAGATGGGAGCCGCGCGTCACTTCCTGCGCACGCAACAGCATCTCGCCCGCAGCTCAGAGGAGAGAGCTCAGATCCTGCAGCCCACGCTGGAGATCAACACTGGGTACCTGACTCTAACACTGTCTGACCAGAAGAAGCCCTAGTGATTCACTACAGATGCAGAGAAACGGGTTTATTGTTGATGTGTATTCAAGAGGCTCTATTATTCAGAATAGTGTGGCAGATGAATAACGTCTGTCTGCAGAATGTGAAAAAAATGAGTTTCTTAGGTACGGTTACAGATATCTAATCATCCTTAAATCAAGACAAATGATGTATTGTATAATTGATAAAAATTTAGTTTATGCTTAAAACAAGGGTGGAAAAAAATAATTCTAGTGGTAAAATCTTTCCCTTTTAATTAACTTTATTTTTCTGACCCCTCTGGCAGATGATTGTTCTTATTTTAAGCATATAAGTATATCTGACTTTTGCTTCTCATGTTAATGCATCTTGATTTAAGTTTTTTTATTTATTTAGGTATTTGTACTGAAAACACAAGGCAAAAATACTGAGCATGAAAATAATTAAGCAGTGTATCTAGGAGTGTGACCACTAAAGTGAAGTATATTGTGCTTGCATAAATAGAAATGCTGTCGTTTCTCTAATGTCAAGCGATTGTTTGCAGACATGATCTGATCAAGAAGCTTCATGCCCTGAAGGACTCGAACCCTGAGCTGGCACAGCTTCTCCTTGAACAGGTGAAGGAAGATTCACACAAATACACCATTCTCTCACCTCACTTATTTATAATTGAAAACTAAATGGCATTTTTTTACGCACCAGATTTATGACAACGCCATGATCACCGCCGGGCTGAACGATGACCCTCGTCCGATGATCTCGCGGCTGAATCAGCTTCTTACTCAAGCGCTGGAGAAACACTGATGTGTTCAGCCTGACAGACTTGTTTTGCCACCATTAGAGCCGTGTGTTGATGCACACAAAGACTGCGTACCCTAGTGCTGCCGAGGCGCGCTAAACACAAGCAAACGTTGTTTATAAGAAGACTTGAGAATCTTTGTGCAGGTGTGACATTGTCGTTTATGTGGAAGTCGTGTTTTACAGCTGACTGATAAACCAACAATTCAGCATTGTGTGACTGCCAGAGCCGCACTCCCTGAACTTACCTGGAAACATGCAAGAAAAATTGCCATAGCAAGATTATTTCTTGTACCTTTTTTGCTCTAAAATTATTCACATTTCAAATCATTGGCTCATTATATTAACTGCTTTTCCATGTGTAAATTGTGATTAGAGTGATGAAAATATGAAATAAAACATAAAATGTCTTAAATGTATTTAAAAAAAATTTTACTTTAGTTTGAATACTTTTACAACTGTAAAATTTACAAGACCCCTGTAATAGAAGATGACTATGGACGGTAATTGAGAAATGGCATAGATTATTCATAAACTGTATTCCTGTGCTCACTTAACAGCTCACCAGAAATTCTACAATTTTTTAAACTGGAATGAAAATACCATCTCTCACTGATGTGATCATATTTAACTCTTTGAAATGAAATGGTAACCCAGTGCGCTCTGAAATGGTGACATGCGCCACAAGAGCTTTAAACTGCAGTTTCAACATTCAGACACCAGGAGGCGCAGTGACGCCATGATGAGTGTATACTGGGATCGGTCTGTTACTCGCGCATTTACAGTAGATCATGCAGATTTGAGTTATTACTGTTAATAATCTGATTGAATGATGTAGTGCTTGGTGTTAAATTTACATTTTCAGACAATTCAGAAAAAAAAATCATGAGGTACCGGCTTTATTATATTTAACCCAACAATATTTAACATCACGCTATAAAAGTGAATGTTTGGACGTTTTTAAACAATGCCATCACTTTTTAATGCTCCTGTAGCACGACCTGTACGAAACATATGCATTCGTTCAAATAATTTGAGCTCATAATGCTGCGTGCATCTAAAATAATGCGAATGCTGTTTGAGCTCTAGATGGAGCATAGTCTGTCGCAATTTAACCAATCGGTATTATAAACCACTGCTTGCATGGATTAGCTATATAAAAAGGCTTTTACGTGCAAGACTCAACTGAACGGCGCTTCTGCCCGTTCCCACACATCGCGTTCTTGCGTTAAAAACCGCGAGAAGCAACGCTAAAGAAATTAAGAACGCTGGGTCTCCAGGCGCGTTTTTAAACGTTTAACTTGGAAAGAAAAAAGCTTTAAAAGCAGCATTTTGCAGCGCGACTGTCTTCAATATTGCTCATGTTTGCGTTCTAAGAACAAATATAACGCGCAGCGCAACTGGAACGCTAAACACGTTCTGTCGATCTGACCTATCTGGCTCAGGATGACATCAGTAGGTAAAACAGATGTTTGTGAACGAACATAAGAAACATGAAAAAGAAAGAAAAAGAAAACCTGTCGATATATATCTGCGGTTTAGGCGTTTAAAACGCAGTAGCCCAACACATTTTGTGAGGTTGAAAATAGGAAAGGTTCTGTAAAATGTACAATGGTGACAGGCAGCACTAATTATTCAGCGAACTCTAAAATAGCGTGAACACAGCGGAGCAATCTCTTATCTTAAAACAAATCAATTTAGTTAAGCGCCAAGGGCAAATGGGCCGTTTCACCATTTGTATCACTCCGAGGTCACGTACACTGCAAAGTAACAAGAGTGACATACAGGAGCTGCTCGTGAAATGTTGATGACTTAAGTATAGTGATAGGCCTACCTAAAACAATTTTGGACTTTTCGCAGAGACAATTTGACCTTTTTGGCAAATCTATTTTTGACCAAAGTAACTAGAAATTAGTATGAAAGACCATTTTCATAGGCTATTAGAAAAATAAAAACCATGCTTTGGTAAATCAGAATTGACAAAAATGTCATAATAATGAGATAGTAATACACAATTATGTGATCAAAAGTCAATTTGTGACATTTTGTCATAATTTTTTACTTTTAATCTCAATTATGACTGTATAAGAGGCCGTTTACTTTTTTCAACTAAAAAGTGAAAAAAAAATTATGCATTTTGGCAGCTCATTTACACGACAACGGCGTTTTGAAATGCCAACCTAAAAATGCAAACTTTTGAAAATATGTTTCAAAGTGGAAGTTTTTGAAAACAATAGAGTTATTGTCTCTGTGTAAACAACAAAAACGTGTATTTGTGAAAACGGTGAATCATGCAGATTACATTTTCAGTCTTTATGCACATCGTGTTTCTTTACAACATCGCCAACAACTGGCCCTACATGAATAATACAGCGTTTTTAATAATTCTCGTGGGTCCGTGTAAACGGGTTAGTTTTGACAACATTTACGGTGCAAAAATGCTACAATATGCATCATGGATAGTTCACCCAAAATGAAAAAAATGACTCTGTGAAAAAAAATCTAATTTTCAGAGTTTTAGTTTGTCAGTAGGCCTACTCCATTAAACTACTATATAATGTTTAATATAATGTATAATAATGAAATGGGGGAATATTTGTGTAAAAAGTGGCCTACATTATTTTAAATATATCTAGCTTATTTTCATATTTTCAGCTTCAGAATCATGAATATTTTTATTCTGATGTCACTATTGTCCTGTGCTTTGGGTTTCCAGCACCAAGTCCAAGCCTATTCATTTACACCCACAATATAATACCACATTTAGCATTTTAATCAAGTTTATTTTGTTGTTGACCTTTTACCATATGTCTTGAGAATCGCAAAAATATCGTATCGTGATAAGTATCGAAGTGACACGAGGGTATCACTATATTTCTCAATATAGACTTTTAACATTAGTTACTTGATATGACATAAGTTAATTCATAATGACTTAGTATCTGTTTAAAAAAAAAAAAACTAAATGACGTAAATTTCTGAAATTATGACGTCATAATCGTGACGTGCAAAATTTTGTCAGTTGTGACTTTGATGTCAATTGTTTCATAATTGATTCACCAAAGATTTTTTTTTCTCATGTGGTGGAAATGGGCTACCATAAACGAGACGTTACTTTCCAAAAATGATTAGCATAGAATTAGTACTACGTGACGGAGAGAAGCAGTGTTTTGACATTTAACCTTCTGCATTTAAACAGCGTAATCTCGCTGAACAATAAATGTAGTTTCCACAAGACAATTTTAATAATTAGTGAATGAGTGAAAACACATACCTGTCTCTGTGATTTTTTAGAACTTCTCAGCCAGCTGTCAGTGCGCAAAAGATTGTGCATTAAAAAGCGGAGTAACATTTTCTATATACTAGAACAATTAAATCTAAAACAATAATGGATTTAACATCAACATGTTATTAATATAAAATTTAGTAAATTCTTTCTGACCAGTCTATTTGAATGGAGAAAGTTTACATTTATTTGAAAGAATTAAGAGCAGTTTCATTATCTCTCCTTTTATAGTTCAACTGATCAAGGTTGTGGGATTTAAAAAAATATTATTATATACTTTTAAAGACTGTTATTAGTGCAGTAATCCAATTACACTGTTGAAGACGTAATTAGTAGATAGTAATTACTTTTTTACCGCAACTTGCCCAACACTGCTTGTAAGAAACAAGCTCAATGTAAAATTTGGCCTGGTCATATTTTTAAGTTTCTTTCTTTTCTCAATTTAATCACACTCAACCCTGTGAAATGACCATGCGCACAGAAATGGTGAATTGCAGAACAAGGGCTCTAAACTGCAGTTGCACAATCCAGACACCAGGAGGCGCAGTGAAGCTAGTGATGAGCACAGACTGCAATCTCTGCTGAAAAAAGTCAAACGGTTATTCTTCTACAGCACTTTTTTTCTTTTTACAGTTACAATTAAACAGTGAAAACAAATTAAAATGGTTAATCACACTTTCTGCAACAGACAGTTGGGTGCAAGATGTAAATATTCAGGCACATAAATAGCCGGAAATGAGATTTCCGAGAACACGCAAGACAAAGTCATCAGAAGCATTGTGTCTGTTGCACACAGTTTATTTAACAATATGGTATATAAGTACGAAACAAGATCTTAACCAGTTTATACAGCGATCTCAATCTTTTTTCCTTTTATTTACAGTATGTCATCAAGCTGCATGATTTACATTAAAGAATCGTTCACCTTCAATTCAAGTTTCATGAGGAGAAAAAAAACAAGAGGTTGACTGAAGAACTCTTTGAACAAATCAGCAGTCAGACGAAGCTCCAGCCTCATACGCGAGGTGGAGGGGACATCATCGATGTTTCAGAGATCAAACGAGAAAACAGGAACATCTTCCTACATCTTAAGAGAGACAACTACTGAATCCAGGCCAATAAATAAACACATCTGGGCACCTTGAAAAATAAGAGCAACTTTCACAATTTGCTCACGTGTTTGTGTGTGTCTGTGTTTGTGTGTGTCTGTGTGTGTGTGTGTGTGTGTGCAGTAGCCAAGCTCCTTTCTGTACAAATGAATACAGGTCCTCTGTACAAACTCCACAGTTTGGAGAGAAAAAGGCTGCGTGTCCTTTTCCAAACCTGGTAAATGTGAATACGTATCAGACAGGAATGAGGATTGATCCTGATTCCACACCAATTATCTTAGTCCCTAAACACGCGCGCACACTCACAACGAAAAAAAAAATGCATTTCAGTTTGCAAACATACAAAAATGAAAGTCTTCAATAATAAAATCAAATATTTTGCCTTGAGAAATTCCATTTAAAAAGTCCATAAGCTCAAAATAACCCCCTCCCCGAAAACAACAGAAAAAACAAAATTTAAAATGTAACTCCATATGGACCAGGATTGAATTTCGTCCGGTCCGACATCCCCTCCTAGAAAAAAAACCCCTTTGTGATTCTGCTCTTTAAACAGTAAATTCAATCCCTCCGATAAGGAAGAAATAAAGCAGTCCATTGGTTGTGTAAACCTATTACAGTCTTATTTTGTCGTCTTTCATTTCTCACGTACAAAACGCACCTTTTCTCTCCGCAAAAGAACGTCTCTTAATGCTACAATCCCTCTACGAACTTCTCTAGCGTGTCGCCCGTGGTGTCCATGCTCAAGTCGTTGGAAAGCCCTCCACGGTTTGGCGTGTTCAGCTGCGGAAGCATTGCACTCTGTTCAGGTGTGCACAGGTGGGCCTGGTCCATGGGGCCCGGCATGGGTCCCGCCAGGCTGGGGTGTAGGGGCGAGGGCTGGGGCTGCATGCGAGGGGACGGGCTGGAATGTGGCGGCTGTTGGGAAGGGGGACGGGGCGATTGCACGGGGGCAGGCGACCTCACCTGGTTGCCCAGCGCATTAGCCATGGCCTGTCCAGGCAGGTGGGCTCCCTGCGCCTGTCCTGCAAGCATGTGTGATTGGGGACTCATGGAAGCGGTCTGTGCCGGCGAGCCCATTTGCTGCTTCAGCAACTGTTGTTGCTGCTGCTGCTGCTGTAGCATGCGCTGTTGCAGCATATTTTGCTGGGCGTCCATACTCATGCCAGGCTGGCCCATCTGAGCCATGGGTTGCATTTGCCCTCCGCCGCCCTGCATGGCCATCTGCTGCTGCATGCGGATTTGCGAGTAACTAGCTGCGCCTTGAGGCTGCGGGAATCTCCCTTGTCCTGTAGGGAGTGTTCCTTGTAGTTGTTGCTGCTGCATCTGACGAATTAGTTGCCGGCGGAACAGCTGCTGGTTCCCATTGTGCGCAGCATTCATCATTTGTCCCTGGGAGCCGAGGGCCGCCATGGATTGGGTCGGGGCTGACTGCGCCTGCTGGGGGGGCATGACGGGTCTCTGCACGGGGCCGGCCTGCATCGCAGCCATGTTCTGCATTCCCGGCTGCCCTGCGAGCATGGCCTGCGGGTTCTGCTGCTGCGGTTGGCTGGCTTGGTATTTCGCCGTGCGCTGTTTGATGAATGCGGCCATGAGATGCGGGTTCGACTTGAGGATATTGAGGACCTGTTGCTGCTGCTGAGGGGAGCTTGGTGATTTTAACGTGCGCAGAAGGTCCTGCAGCGCTCCTGGAGCGATGCTGCTGGTCACACCTCTTTGCTGCATGCCTTGTTGCTGAGGAGCCTGTGGTTGCGCCTGCTGGGGAGGCATGACGGCCTGCATTTGCCTCGGCTGCTGCTGTTGTTGCTGCTGCTGCTGCTGCATCAAGGCGCGCTGCATCATTTGCGCCTGTTGGGGCGTCTGCGCAACCTGAGACTGCTGTTGAGCCATGGCCATTTGCTGCGGGGGAACTTGCTGCGCTGGAGGCGCCTGCGGATTCTGCATGGACCCTTGCATCCCAGGTGGCCACTGGCCAGGCTGCATGTTCTGAACCATCTGAGGACCACGAGGGCCCATCATCTGCATGGGAGTCATCATGCGAGGTTGGTTCATCGGCATGCCATTCATATTCATTCTATAGTCTTGCTGCTGCTGCTGCTGCTGCTGTTGTTGTTGTTGTTGCTGTTGTTGTTGCTGCTGCTTAACTTTGGTCATCATCTCTATTTTTTGCGCAACTTTCAAAGCCTGCTGCTGCTGCGGAGAGGGCTGAGGCTGTTGTTGAGGAGGCATGGGCAGGGGAGACTGTTGCTGCTGCTGTTGCAGGGGTGAGGACTGCGGCCCTGGTTTACCCTGGGGTCCTGGGGTCTGTGGTTGGCTGGGGAAGCCTTGCACCATTGTAGCCACATTTGGATGCGTCTGTTGGGGCTGGTTGGCTAAAGACTGCGAGGTCTGAGGTGTGTTAGGCTGCTGCAGCTGCTGAGAGTTGGGCGTCCCCGGACCTCCTGAGGTAGTTGGGGAGGGCAGACTCGGAGGCATTCCTCGGCCCTGCATTAGTGCCATACGCCGCCGCATCATCTGCGCCTGCTGCAGTCGCTGCTGAATCTGCTGCTGTCGCAGCTTGTGCTTGATATTTAGACAAAAGGGCACAGGGCACTTGTTCTCTTGGCAGTGCTTGGCATGGTAGCAGCACAATGCGATGAGTTGCTTGCAAACAGGGCAGCCTCCGTTGGTCTTGCGCTTGCAGCCCTTGGTATGCTGCACCACTCTCTTCATCTTCTGACAAGACGGCAGAGAACAGTTGGCGTTGCGGCACTGGCAGGCATGCACCAGCGACTGAATGCAGCGTTGGATGCTGAGGCGTCGACTCTCCTGTGGGCTCTTGTTGGCCTCGCCGCCCTGGTTGTTGCTGTCGTCGTCCAGGCCCAATCCCCACTTCACCATCTGGTGCTCATGGCCCTTGGAGTTGTAGCAGTTAATGCATAGATCAAAGTCCTGAAAGAAATCAGAAGAAGAATTGATATTGATTTCTGGATAATCATAATATAGCATATAAATTCACTGCTGCACGACCAGAGCCGGTATACTGGCGTCATATTTATAGCTACAGGCACAGTTGTCCTAGAGCAATGGTTCCCTCCTTGTGAGGTTCGAACATGCAACCTGCTAGTTTTCACCTAAGATCTTGATAAATAGCCAATACAATGGTATCATTTCTCTTGTCTAGTTTTTACAAACTACCTGTTGAATATCAAACAATGGTAACAGTAACTCAAATGCTCTGTCAAAGCCACAAAGAGGAGACTGACCACGCAAACGGTGCAATGCCAGCGTGTCTCTACGTGATGTTGGCATTCGTTGCAGGTGTACACAAATCGGTCTTGACCCTGATTGTGTAGCTCCACCAGCATGCACATACTGCTCCACTTGCAACGGCGCAGGGAACTGAACTCCCAGTGCTTGTCCCTGGCCAGTGTCAGGAAGGCATCACGGCCGTCCATCAGGTCGCAGGTCAACGGCGGGTCAGGGTCCATGATCGGAGGAAGGGTGTTGACCACTGGACCCGCATGGAGGTGGATAACAAAGAAGACCTGGATTTCACGAAGTAAGAGGAGATCTGGTCAGGACTTGGCACATTAGCAAATTTTGAGTGGAAGTAATGGTATTCAGGTAAAAAGTCTAGTCTCACCTCTTTGTGCTTCTCCATTGTTGCATATAGCTTCTGGGACAGATCATTAGCTACATTCGGCATCCCAGGCTTCTTTTTGTTGGCGCGGCTCACGCTGCTCTTGTTTTTGTTGGTCTTTTTATTGTTCTTCTTTTTGGCGTTCTTGCTGTCAGCTTGGGTTCCCTGCGGAAATGCAAAACTTTCATTAAAAAAAATGGCTACAGACTACACTAAATATTCATTCACACCATTTGGCACTCTGACTAACCTCTACTGTCTCAGAGGAGGCTGTATTCTCCTCCTTCTTCCTTTCCTCCTCCTCCTGTTCCAGCTCCTTGATGCTTTCCTCCAGAACATTGGGCCAGAAATCACCTTCGAAATAGGGTAGCTCATTGGCACTTGTAAGCCGGTCCTCAGTGGCCTGCTTAAATATGTCCTGCATAACACAAGTGAGCCATTTTGAGTCATATCTGTGACAATATGATGTTAATCCATTATGAATGAAACCTGACAAAAGCGCAAATACATTAATATACAAATCCAACATCGGCATACCTTATAGTCATGAATGATTCTTTCTGCATATGCTTTGTCCAGCATTTTGCGGTACCACTCCTGGAGTCTTTTAGGCTTGGGAATTTTCTGATCAGGAGGGTGACAGTGGAAGATGTAGTCATCGCCTTCACTAGGTGGGCAGGCCCAGATATGACCAGTCACATATCTGTAGGTGGGAAAATAAAATTCATTAGTGCATTACATGTGAAAAAAAATAAATATATATATGTTTTTTTTATTGTTTTTTTTACAAATGGCTTATTTAGAGTGGACTTGTAATTTTAGGCTGAGATTGGAGAAAGCATGTATTGTAACACCAAAAACCATTACACATATCTTTAAGGAAGCATGTTTATAACTTAATCAAGGTGGCACAACTTACCCAAGTTTCTTAACATACTCCAAATAGCCAATGAGGATTTCATGATAAACTGCAGTTCTTAGCAACCGAGGCTTGAAGAAGTGAATACTGTCAAGATATGATATGTATACCCGCCTGGAAAAAGGAGAAAAACGAGACAATCAGTCAATTCTGCCTGTTCAAGACACAATTCAAGATTGTTTTTTTTCAGACAGATCAGTATTTGCATGATACCTGGTGTTAGGAAAGGGACATTCAGATCCATATTCCTGGACATGCATGCCAAAGAAACACACATCCACTCCATCAATCTCCTCAAATGCAAAAAGTGCTTTGGTTCTGTAGGGAAAGCTTTCGCACATCTCTCCTGAGTCAACAAACCTGCAGAGAAATTGTTTGACGCAAAATTAGCTTCTTTCAATTCAGGTACATAGAAACAAATTGGGTTCGATTTTGATTTCATGCTGACTAAGAATGGTTTTCTGACTAAGTCAGAGTCAAATGCTGGATTTATATTCATTATCTGTGACTTTACCTGGATTTCATCCCAGGTTTGACCTCCACGGTCTTTTCAGAGCTGGCGACCACCCGCACAAACACCTCTCCGGCCTCAGGGTGACTCTGCCTTTTCAAGTACTTATTCACTCGGTCCTCGATGTACGATCCCAGCCTCGTGGTCTGTAACCCTGATCAGAAATACAGAGTTACTTCTCTCTGCAACAGACACTGACAGAGAGGCAAGCAGGAATATACATCAGAAACACTCACTTTTAGCAGAGAACTTGTTTTCCTTTCTCGTTTTTCCTGACTTCTTCATGCAGTTGTCACAGATGAAACTGTTATAGGAGAAGAGACAGAAAGCTGTAGTGATCACATCACATGACATGCTAAACTTCAGGAGAACAGGCAGATAAAATACTCACCCTGTTGGCCAGATGATGTCGTAATGCAGTGCACAGATTTGATGCATCTTTCGGCCACAGTCTTTACATTCAACAAAGCTGTTAATACAGAGGAAGGTGTTAAAAACAATATTGACAGGCGTGATTTATTTTTTTTCTTTCCCAATGAGTAAAACTTTAGAATAAGACCTAATTTGTAAATATTACTTAATGCAAAAACAATGGCAAATGCATTTTTACAGGATTTATTCATCTTTGTTAACGTTAGTTTATAAAATTTTTACATTAGATCAGCGTTAACTCATGTTAACTGATTAAATGTATTAGTAAATGTTGAGATTAACATTATGAAAGCTTAATGTAAAATATTACCATTTCATGTAACTTTTCAAAATTAAGAATACCACTCACTACATAATGCACAATAGAAGGCCTGCCATTTTTAAATTCATATGCAAATTAATGTTCAAAAATGTCAATTTCTTGAAAATATTTGACAAATAACTTATTTCAGGAAGTGGCATTCAAATGGTAAATTATTTTATATTTTAATGCAATATTGTAATCTAATCAAGACTAAAGACATTGATTGTGCTTCTGATTCATTTGTTACTTTAATTTGCATACAATATGCATAAGAATACAGATTTTTGCTCTAATAGTATGCAAAAGTGCATAGTCTAAAATATACACACACACAAAAAGGATTAAAATGATGAGACTTACGGCTCAGAGTCCAACATGTCATTTTTCTTCTTCTCAAACTGCTCCTTTGATATCATACTGCAGAGAGACGTATAATATACATTCCACATGGCATCTTTACACATGTACAACTCATTCTTTAGGAGTAATTGTGCGATTTAATAGAAGCAAAACCTCAAAGCTTTCTGGGCGACAGAAGATACATACGTCTGCGGCTGCGCGGGGTCGTCTCCCAGGGTGACACTGTCGCCCTGGATCTCGTTGAAGCACTTCTCGCAGAAGTGATACCTGTCGGCAACAAGGCCATATTTGAGTGAACTGGAGCCAGCACACAAGAGCACAAGGCAAATCGGCACACGGAGAGCAGCACCGCACAACAGCGCAGAACGTGGGGTCGGGCAGAGATACGAGACACAGCAGACAGGCAGAGGCAGAATACAGGTTAGCAATCCAACTCACAAATGAGCGTTAAATCAAAAAATGATGAATAGCAACAGGATGGTCTGTCTTTTCATGCACTAGACAGAAGCTGCATGCATTTTCTGATTGACCACGGGATCTTAAGAACAAAATATAAGCACGAAGCAAACAAAGAGTGCAACAAGACAACATGATGGAGATGAGAAACATGGGAAAGTGATGCACTAGAGCATTTCCAGTAGTGCTGCACGATTAATCATATCGCAATCGTAATCGCGATGTCAAGCCTATGCGATTATATGACGTAAAATGCCACGATTTTATATTAAATAAACAAATTAGGGCTGTTAACGCAATTAGCCTAACGTAGCATCGGTTATTTTCCGTCATCATTTGGCTAGTGTTACATGATCCCGCTCTTATTCGTGCGAAAACCATTCTAGCACGACTAGCCAAAAGAGAGCGCGCTGACTGTGAATGTCCTGACTGACTGTGACACACAGAAAGATGCGCACGGCCAGTATAATGCGCATGCACAGACTGCGCGCCAGAATACAGTTCTCTTTCGCACTTGAACTAACAATAACACACAATTATGCCAAACTATCGTTTTGTCGAGTATCTTCATAACATAAGAGCAGTCTTATGATGGACGTAAAGAGTTGTTAGAGAATGAGGCGCGTGTGAGATCCGTGTCTCTGTCAACAACAGCGGCTGCTCTTAAAGCGCCAGCATCCAATAATGCTCTGTCAGTAAAGTTAATCAAAGAACAAAGGGAACAGAGAAAAATACTCGGTCGGTGCTCTTGACTAAATAACTTTTGTAGCTTTAATAAGGATTAGGGCCTAGTCTATATATAATTTATGCAAACTGTTTGATAACTTTATTCAATTTCTGTATTATGTCCTATCTGTTAGACAGGAAGGGCACAGGTAAATATGACATTTATTATGGGTTAATATTTTAATTAAATTAAAAGCTGTTATATTTTTTTAAGCCTAAAATATTTTTAAAAAATGTATAGCTTTCATTTGTAATGACGGAATCACTGTAATGTTGGATGGCTATAATTAATGTCATTTTTATCCAGACATCAATGGTTTATTGATCATTAAAGGTGTTATTAATCATTTAGTTGTTGTTGCTAGTTTGAATGGAGAAATACACATTAATACACAGAAGTATCACTAATCTGTGTGTGCATTTTGCTTTAGAACCAAGTAAGTTGACTCATGAAACCATTTGTTTATTATATCGCAAATCACAATAATCGCAATATGACATTTTCCCCAAATCGTGCAGCCCTAATTTCCAGGCATTATATTTCTTAATATTATGGCAATTAACAAAGTTTTCAGGATTTACACAAATACAAGTGGTCTGCTGGGTGAGGCAGCCTTGTAAGTAAACCGAAAGATTCAAATCCAACAACGACTGATCCAAGTATTACCACTGCACCCTTGAGCAAGTCGCTTAACCTTTGAACTTGCTTTTATGACTCTGTTTATAAGGTGCAAACAACACAGTCAACTGAGCACTAAACATCTCAAGCCTGATCTCAGTGCATCACGGTCCCATTTGGAAACTCGTTCATCGCCACCTCATTTCTCACGCCATTGGTTACCTGTTTTGGTAGCTGTAATATGTGCCGTCTCTGGAGATAGTGCAGAGCTGTTTGCCATAGCAGCAAAGCGTCTGAGGTGAAAACTCGTACTGTGGAGACAGAAAAGACAATTCTGTGAAGTGCAACCATGGTCATTTTAGCATTATTTATAATTATTTTAAATTAGCATTTTTTTATATTTCCTATTGTCATTCATTTTAGTTTCATTGAATACTTCGGTAACCCTTTACAATAAGGTCTCATTAGTTAATGAATTAGCTAACATGAACAAAAAACAAGTAATATGTGTTTTACAGAATGTATTCATCTTTGTTACTGTTAGTTAATAAAAATACTACTGATCATTGTTTGTTCGAGTTAGTTCACAGTGCATTGTTACAGATAACTTTTTAAAATGTATACAATGTTGAAATTAACTTCAAGTACTGTTCATTGTTAGTTCAATAGTTAACTAATGTTAACAAATCAAAACAAAGTGCTACCTATATTTCTATATAGCTTAAAATTTGTATTCAGTTTTATTTTTTAGTCATTTAAGTACTTAAACTTTATCCCCAGTTACACAGACAAGGCTTAAGTCTAGTCCCAGACTAAAATCCATGTTTGAACTGTTTTAACAGAAAGTAACCTGCACTGATATCTCTTAAAATATGCCAGTGTCATTGGTTTGTTTCAAGATGCACATCAGTAATGTTTTTTTTTCTAAGGCACGTTTATAAAAACTAATTAACTAACTACTTGAACTAAGGCCTAAACTTTTAGTGGAAACTATTTAAAACAAGGTCCCATTATGCTCGGTTCAGACAACACGTTATCAGCCCGATTTTGGCACGATCTGTTTGATGTAGGTTGTCGTGGTGATTCATAAATGACAATGGGCATCGGGAAACAAGAATCGATCGTTTTATCTCATATAGAGCGTCAAAGTAGATAACAACCAATGCCGCAATGTCTGTGACACTTCACGAAAGAAAGACCAGCATGTGTAACGAGTTATAAGAAGTGAAATCCAAGTTTAATGTATTATTGCTTTTTCACTAAAATCCTTATTTTATTACTGATTTATTTCCGGTTTTCTTTGAGCAATATATGCTGATTCTGCGATTCACTCTCTAGAGACTTTTATTTTGACATTTTTTTCTGCCGCTGTCCTTGGTGCCCTTTTGAAGTGTGCGCGCCTCTCTCCAGTTCGTATTGCACACGCTGGGGAGAGGTAAGCATTTTTCAGAGCTCTTCAATTTTTGAACAAATTAAGTATGCAAAGTGTGTAAATTGATTTAATATCATCTTGTAAACAGTACGGAGACTGTATAGTGTGTTCTGTTGTGTTATATGCGTGAGTGGAATAAGAATTTGAAGATATGTCATGTGGGCCGTATAATATGTATTAGCAGGGTTTTGAGCCATTAATCAACTAACTAGTGTTGTATCATCCAGGTGAATGTTGTCATGAAATGCCGACAAGCGATTTATCAGCTTTATTGATGTTGATCCACAGATGGTGAGCAGTCCATGCTGGGCGTGACTGTTAATAAACAAGAAGCTCTTCTGTACACAGCTTTCAAACATGCGAAACGAAAGAGACAATGGTATTGTTGCTGCTAGAAGCGCGCGCTTAACTGAAGGAGGCGCGTCAGGAACCCAGCGAGTACTGGAATTAGCATTAAGATACTATATAACCACTGTTTGTTTACGCTCTTGTTTTCAGAAGTCAGTCGCTAGTTCCGCCTTCTCTATGACATCACGCAGGTTGTTAAAGATGGCAAGCAATGATTGGTCGGGAAGCAACGCGTAGTCTGACATGTTTCTTGTCCACGACACCTCAAGAGTTTAGGAGAATTTAACGCATAATCTGACACAGTTACTCTAATAACAGACAAAAACATTGTGTAGTCTGAAACCGGCATTAGTAAATGTAAGTTAATGCATTAGCTAACAATGATCAAAAGATTTATTACAGTATTTATTAAACTTGATTAAGGTAAGGCAAGTAAATTAAAAGACAGATATTAATAAAGAAAAAAAGATTAATATTGACAGATATAATTTTTGATTTTAATAATGTAAATGTTAACAAATGGAACCATAATGTAAAGTGTTACCATTATAGTTAACAATAACAACATGACTGCACTTGGAGATGTTCTCAGGTTCGTTTCAGAGGAGTTTGAGTTTGTTTGGAGCAAACAACTCTTTCCTGAACAGAGAAGCTCCAGTTCTCACCTTGCGCCCGCAGCAGTAACCCAGACCCTGCATGACAGGGTCAATCTCCTGCTCGAACACCTCGGCCAGCTTCGAGCAGTACTTGTACACTCGAGATGTTTTGCGGTTGTAGAGCCAGGCGTTGTTGAACATCAGCCAGATGTCGTCAACATACTGCCAGGGTTCCTGGTACTGCCCGGTGTCCAGCTTCCTCTTGATGGTGGAAAGGTCAATTGGGTTCTTTACAATGTCAAAGTAGTCCTGAAGAAACAAGATTGAACACATGGTGAATATCTAATACTTTTAGATCTTTTTGAAGAACTTGATCTGCCCAATAATAGGTGTATGGGATTTACCGGTATGCCCAGTAGATTTGGGTCCACCGGCTGGCGGAAGGGCAAGGACTCCGGATCTTGACGATACAGCGCTTCTAAGGTAGGCATCAACGCCTGTCTGAGCTCCTCTGGTTTAAAAACTGTAACAAATCATCATGATCGAATCAAATTACAGATATTTTCTGAATGTAGTTACAATGTTTTTTTCCTCAAGGAATTGTTTTTTTTACTTTTCTTGCGTGACTGGGCAGATTGACTGGATGGTGCGTTGTTGGTGCTGGACACGTCCTCCTCTTTTGGTTCAGTCTTTATCTCTGGTTTCTTCTCCTCCGTTTCCATCGATTCCTGTTTGGGTTCTACAGTCTCTGGCTGCTCCTTTACTTGTAGAGGTTTGACATCTTCATCCTAATGAACAACACAAATTACATTACTAAAGACTGTTTCATCAGACAAGGAAAGATCGTGGAACTAGAGAACTGAAGAGCATCAAGAGGTTTTTTAATAGCGTCTCTGATTTGAACTTCTCTAACACAAATTGTATTTGAGTTAGCAAAATTAATCAGTTTAAACTTTCAACAGGTACATTTAATAATACATAAGTCAATTTAACATTGACAGTGAATATCTATAAAAGGATGAAAAAACTTGCCACGGCACCATTCAAAATTTGGGGTCAGTAATATTTCTGAGTACTTTTGCTCACCAAGGCTGCATTTATCTGATCAAAAATACAGTAATAAAAAGTAACAGTTATTTTAAATTGCAATAATATTTTACAGTTTTCTATTGTAATATACTTTAAAATTGTATTTATTTTTGTGATCTCAAAGCTGAATTTTCAGCATTACTCCAGCATTTTCAGTGTCACATGATCGTTCAGAAATCATTCTAATATCGTCACCTTCCTAAAATAATTAACTAAGTCATTTGAAAATGAAATTGACTTGGCCAATTATTTTAGGATGGTGACGATATGATGATTTGCTGCTCAAAAGAAACATTTCTTATCTTTATAAGAATCATTATTGATATTATACATTTCTAATTATCATCAATACTGAAAACGGTTGTTTTTCAAGATTTTTTTTCTATAAAGTTAAAAGCTTTTATTTGAAATGGAAATATTTACTGTCAAATTAATGCATCCTTGCTGAATAAAAGTACCAATATCTTTAAAAAATAATAAAAAATCTTACCAAACCCAAACTTTACAAAGAAATAAAGTCAAGAACTGCGGAACCATTTGCAAGTTTAATTTCAGTAATATCACACCTCCATCTTGATATCAGGCTGCTTTTTCCCAGATTCAAACCCCTGCTCGTCATCTTGATGCTCAATTTTGGGCTCAACAGCAGGGTAGTCAGGCAAAGCTTGCTGGGAGTGGGTCTCAGCCACAGACGCAGGCGTGGGAACTCTATTATCAACGCTAGCGGCCATTTGAGAGAGCTAATGGACAGACAAACAAGGAATGACATGAGTTAAGGGTGTCACACACAACTACAAACGAGGCTGTGTTTTCGATCCTCACCGGAGTGCTGGGCTGCTGGGCTTGCACAGAGGTGGGCTGCTGCATCTGCAGGGAGGGCTCAGGCTGGGACTGCAGGGGCGTGAGCGGCTGGGAGGGGGCAGGAGAGGAGCCCAGGACTGAGGGAGGGCGGGGCAAGCCGCTGGGGATGTGGGTGGGCGTGACGTGGCCTCCAGCCGAGGCCGGCGTGGAAGGCTGGGTCTGGAGTGGCTGTAGGCTAGCAGCTGCTGATGGGGTGGAGGGTGGAGGAGGGGTGGAGCACAGGGCGGACGGGGGGCCGAGAGAGCCCACAGCATTCAGGGTCAGGTTAGCGTTCTGTTGCTGCTGCAGAGGAGAGATGGAGGGTATAGCGACTCAGATGATATAGCAAATCAAACTACATTAGCCGCCTTTTTGCGACAGCCAGTTCCGGAAATTTCATTCATTTTAGAATGTAAATTTCATTCATTTTCTCCATAAGGACATTCATTTTTAACCATCACTTATAAAGTATTTTAACTTTTGATTCAATTTTTAAATACTTTTTTTGGTTCAAATAAAAAATTTTATTGTTGTGATTCAGCTCTTAGCTGGTTCGCTTGGTTCATGGCTAATAACAGATATTTAAAAATCGCTGTGGAAAAAATACTTCCGTAACTAACACAGCTGAAAAAGTGGATGGGCACTATTTCACTCATCATATGACAGGAAGTGTTTGTGGTGGTGAAATGTCTCACTTGAATGCCTAAGTAACACCACAAACAACGAAACTCCAATGGAGAAAGGACATTTCTGACTCCTCACCTGTGGGACAGACTGTCCTGACTGCTGGGCAAGGTTTACATTCACATTCATGCCCCCGGCTGATGATGGGAAGGGCGCCTGGTTCATGAACTGGTTCTGGTTGGAAGGCTGGCCCACCATATTGTTAGCATGGCCTGCCATCATGGATGGTGCTTGCTGCATCCTGGAAGGAGACATACCCATCTGAAAAAAACATTAAGAGAAGTTAGAGAAGTTATATATATATATCGTCTGACAATATATATATATAATACTTTTGTATAATATTTATTGTAAAACATGCATAAATATACAAATATTGAATTATTTTCAGTGTAGGAGACTCAATGACAACATTCTTAGTGGGATATGGGAGAGGATGGACACTAGAGAATTATTTTGCCGCAATTTGCTCTAAAAAAAGGTCTTGTTTCTTTTTAAGAATCATGGGTAATGTAGGAAACACCAGGTTAGCACCAGAAAATAGTGTTAACCAAGATTTATACATTTTGAAATAGTACAGAATAGTATATTCTACTGATTTACAGTTTATATGTAAATGTTAAAAATCAATTCCCCATGGAGTAAATTAATGGGATTTTTATTTCCAGCATCTAAATTTTGCACTCTAATGAGAGTATAAAGCTGTTAGCTTAGCGACACGTTAAATGCAAATGTTATTGGAATCAATAGTGAGTCGTGTGTCTTGTTGCTTATGTAGAGCATTCCAAATCAGCCGTTTTTTTTAAAAACACCTGGTTAGACAGCCAGGCAGCTCACTAGTTTCAACACACTGTAGAGTAATGCCAAAGTCCCTTTAACACAAGTCAATTAACTCGGAGGCCATCTTTGAAATGCCTCTCGGGTCTCTTTTGAATGGGGAAACATCAAATTCTCCAAAACTGTTCGCCAAGCTTACGCTTAAATTTCCTATTTGAAATCACCAATGAAATCTGACAACAACTGTCTCATAAATTTTGTTTCTAAACGCTCGAATCATGAATTTTTTTTTATGCTGGATCAAGCTAATGGCGATCTATTCCGCCATCTGAGCGTTGCACTATCCCCCATTTAAAACAATACGAGTGACACGTCTTGTGTTATTCGTCTTTCGTAATGCTCACCGCTGGAACATTACCCATGCCCATCTGAGGGGGGTGGGTCATAGGGGATGCAGCACGAGGAGCTCCCACCGGCGACTGGGACATCTGCACGTTCTGCATGGTCACGGGGTTGAACTGGCCCATTCCTGCAGAGCATTATGGGAAACACACATTAAAAAGTTGATAAAAGGGGAATTGAAGCTTTTGAGTAATTCCTGTGCTACCAGTATGACCAGTCTGACTGCATTTTTTCTTCCCAAGTCAACATGAAATGGCATTCACAACCAATTTTATTCCTGTAATGTAAAGTATTTCAGAGTCAAAATCTTCTTAAATCTATCATTATTGGCTATTTTTGACACAACTTTTAATACATTTAGGTTGACTGCCAATGTGTCTGCTTTTTGGCAAAATTTCAGAAAGTCTGCCGTTTCAGAGATGCAAGTTATTACATATATCTAAAATATGTACAACAGGCACAAAAAGATCCAGAAAGTGTTTTGAATTGTGTATGTATCAAAATTAAACTTATTTACAAAGCAAAAAGGAATCGGTTAGACGATATAGAAGAATTGATTAATTAAATATAATAATTAGAAATGTTTCTTGAGCAGCAAATCATCATATTAGGATGATTTCTGAAGGACCATGTGACACTGAACACTTGAGTAATGATGCTGAAAATTCAGCTTTGATCACAGAAATAAATTACATTTGACAAAAAACAATTTAAATTATAAAAATAAACAAAACATTACTGTTTTACTGTATTTTTGACCAAATAATTGCCATTTTGGTGAGCTAAAGAGTCTTCTTCCAAAATCAACAAAAAAATTGCCAATTTTTAAACGGTAGTGTATACATGCATACAAAAAGATAAACAATACCTTGAGGGACCTGCATCCGGGCCATCAACTGATTTGGCACATTGGACATAGGGACAGGTCCATCTGAGGAAATAAGGAATATTTTGAGCAGCTGAACACATCAAAAAAGCAGCCAGGGAACATTCATCATCCAGAAGATCAGAGCATTAAAAAAGCAAAGCCACTAACTTGGTGGCCGGATGGCTTGTGCAGGACCCATAGCGTTGGGCTGGGGAAGGCCAGGCTGCGGAGGACCCTGAGCGCCCATTTGTGGCTTTGACAGCCTGGACTTTCTCTTCTCCTCCAGCTCCTTCTGGATCTTATAGATCTTCTCAGCCAGAAAGTGGTAATACTCATCCTGATCACAAGATTTTAAAATATATTAATACATGGACCACCTGGTGCCTTCTTACAGTCACACACACACCGTATTGAAGGAAAGTTCAAAGTTAGCACGATAGTTCAGGTACTTTACCCTGCTGTTGGCTGACTCATACATGTCCCCTTCAACCTTACGCGCGTAAGCGACCAAGTTGTCCATGCGTCTGTCCTTCAGTGCTGCAGGGTCAGGCGTCGGGAATATGGCTTGAACTCTGTAGGGGTGTTAAAAGAATACAGTGTTAAGAGAACTGCCCTTGGCAAATCATGATTGTGAACAGGGTTTGAAAGTGACACCCGCCAAATGCGAGTGAAAATCCACTGTGGCGTGTAACGCAATTCAACACATTAGCCAATTCGGCAGGTTATGATTCATAAATTATGTTCGATCACTTTGCATGCCATTGCTATCAGAGCCCTTCCCCTAACCGGAGCCTCAAAACAACGCACAAAGAGGGTCGCACAATGAGAGAAAAATCAATTAAATTCGAACGCATTGTTTTCTATGACCGTACGCAGACACAACAGCGGCACCCAACTATGACTCCGCCTGTTCAAAATCATGCCGAACCACACCATAGTTTTCCATTAGAAAACAACGATTAAGGGCAAACATATGTGCGAACTGACTTCACCCTAGGTGATTTGAGTATTGTGCATTTTTCAGAAACGGGTTTGTTTTTGTGGCTTGAATAAATATGCTTCATATAGAGAAATAATATAGATCGCACTTTCTCTTTCCGTTTGCGCTAGGAGTGTAACGATACATTGTTATATTGAGATATGATTTGCGATATAGAGTTAGTTTTATCCAAGGCTCAGCTCAACTGTATTTATAAGCTATAATTCACCCAAAAAAGGTCAATTCTGTCATCATATACTCACGCTCGTGTCAACTTATAAGATTTTTATTCAACTGCCAAACACAAATGAAGATATTTTTTTATTGGAATAAATGGATATTTCTGTTTCCTCTATTGAGCGGTCTAATCCAATTCAAGTCAGACATTTGATGACATACATGTGATTTACAGTATGCTCGTCATTGTAAATCTGTTCATGTTTAGATGCTTGCGTGACACACGAAAACAACATGAGAGTGAGTAAATGCAGAACTTACATTTTTGGATGAACTAGTTTGAGAATAGTCATTTAGACATGCTTTCTTGCGATTAGAATTGTGATGGATTGCATTGATCATCTGAAGCTTGTACGCCTCACTCATCAAAGTGAAAACGCTAACATTATTTAAAATCACCATATCACATTTAGTTTTAGTAGTATGATTATTCAAAGTGTTTAGATGGTTTATTCTTATTTGTATAGTGAATTAATAGCAGGAGAGGCGGGACATAGCGAGCACGGCTTGTCATGTCCAACTAATGCCTGTATTCAAAGCGTGAATACTACCTGAGGAATCTTTTTTTTTCAGTGACATTACTACATTAAACTACTATATATAATGTTGAATATAATGTATAATAATGCAATGGGGCAATATTTGTGAGTCAGGATAATAATAATAATAAAAAAAAGACGATTTTGGCTTAAAATATCACGATAAGCATAAGTGAGTTCAGTATCGCAATTTGTATTGAATCGTGACGAGTATCGTTACACCCCTAGTTTGCGCTGTTTTTTTCCAAATACCTTAATTCAAACTCATTGACGCCACTTTGTTCATTCTTGAAGTAAACTTTTTGCCTGTATTGTGATTAGATTCACTGTTTTGGACTGCTGCCTTGAACTTGAGAACGCGAGTACAGAATGACGTGACCGGTGTGCGATAAGCCTGCCTTTGAGATGTCCGCAGCGCGGCGCTTCCCGTCTGCTGTGCGACTGGTAAACGCTCCGCCAGAGCCCTAGGAGACAATTAAGAGGCCACTTTTTATAGAGGCCTGTTCTCAAAAATGCCGCATGTCCAAGACTTTTGGGCAAAAAAAGCGCCCTAGCGTCTTTATTGCTACGTGCAGGTAAACTCATGCCAATCATAAGAGAAGTCACAGAGAATTGTGTTTTATTTCCATTTTATTTTATTTGAATGATATCTGCAAACAGTGATTGACTGTCGTGAAGCTGAAAGCAAAACAATGATTTAGAATCGGATCTAATAATAAATATATTTAAATCTAAGCTGGTTTATATCTGATATTTTTGTTTTGGCTATTAGAAGTTCTGAATGGCTGGCAAATTAAGCCAAATTGTCTGGTGAGTGAAAATGTGAAATATGATTTCTCCAACTCACAGCTTGTGCACTAGGTGATTCCTCAAGTCCTGAGTGACGTGCTCGTGCCAGGGCTTCTTCATGCCAGGCATTGACAGCGGTGCAGCTGTGGGCAGGTTCCCAGCGCCGCCCATGTTAGACCCGTCTGACATCATCTGACTGCGAGAGCAGGATTACAACATTAGTTTTCAGAACCTCACTTCATATTTCAAGATTTTTCTACATAACAGGGTGCATCATTTGACAAAAATCTGCACAATCTGACAAAGAACCATGGCATATGCGTTTTAAACCAATTTAAAAATATATATATTATTCCTTTTTATCATCTGAGATTTCCTTGAAGTTTCAGACATTACAACCCATTTTAGCCACAGAACGGCAGTAAAAATCATTCCACATTGACACCGTTTGCTCTCCTACATTGCTGTACTCTACAGATGAACATTTCCGGCTCTGCAGTGTGTGTGAGAGGTTAAAGGTGAGGGATGAAAGGTGAAAAGACTCACTTGCTGTTGAGGGATGAGGGGAGAGAGGAATCAGTGTGAAGGTTCGTCTGATCGGCCATACCGTTACCGCCGATGTTCATCTGGTTAGTGCCTGAAGATGTTGTGGGAAACCAGACAGGGGTTACACACGAATACACCACATGATGAGCAGCATGAAGTTTCAAAGCATACTGACACCAGATGCAACAAAATGTATCGCTTATTGACCAAGATGCACTTTATATGCCAGTTTTCCACTTTATTTTGTCCCATCATTAATAAGGAATTTAATGAACTACATTTAGCAAATCTAATTATGCAATAAAATTGATGTTGCACTTGTGTGCATCTTTGAAAGTGTTTGATAAATTGCATTTACTAAATGTAATTATGCATTATAAAGATCTGATTGCACTTGTGTGCATGTTTAGTACAATGGCTCAATGTATTTAAAAATGATGCAAGATGAAGTTACAAAATGACAGCAACTTTCAAGGTTAATAATGAACATGGACCATTGAATCGTTCACAATATTCCGCTTTTCCTCAAATACCACACACTCAATCACACATAACATTTCAGATTTCCTTGATACCTAAAGCAGTCATGGAGCGCATCTGCTGTTGCTGGGACTGCGTGGGCTGCTGTCCTGGGACCTGCGTCTGCGCAGCCGGCTGGTTCCCGTACGGGAGCCCGAGTGCTGCGTACGCCCTCTGCATAGAGCTGGGGTCTATGTGTGTGCCGCTGCTGATGGCGGGTGCAGCGGGTTGACTCGTGCCCACGGGGCCCAGCGGAGCCTGCATGCCAGTGTTAGGGGAGCTCAGCATTGCTGCAAATACCACAGAAACACATTTGTTAAATGAAAATATTTCCATTAAACCTTTATAATAATAATAAAATTGCATACTTTTTCATATCATGCAAGTTGTAGCTTCAGATTAAGCCTAACAACCCTTAACTTTGGTCAAATCACTGTAATATCTACAAACAATATTAGGTAACACAAAGTTCATTAGTTAGTCAATGTATTAACTAATGTGAACTAACAATGAGCAATATATTTGTTACAGTATTTATTCATCTTTGTTAATGTTAGTTAATAAGAATACAGCTGTTTGTTCATGTTAGTTCACAGTGCATTAACTAATGTTGACAAACACAACTATTGATTTTAATAACGTATTAGTAATTTTTGAAATGAATAATAACTAAGATTAATATTATTAATACATTCTTAGTTCCTGTTAACTAAGATAGTTAACTGAGGTTAACTAATTAACATTATTGTAAAGTGTTACGCAATATAAAAACTGTTCTTCATAAATAACTAATTTGTAAATGACTGTGGATAAAAGTGCCTGCTAAAAGCACATGAAAAATTTAAAACAAACTTTAGCAATATATTTTCTATTTGCAATTTTGCAGTAATTCCACTTGAACTGGAAACACAAGCGACTGAAGTGGAATAGCCATTTTGGAAACACAGAGCAGCGGCACAGAGCAGAACTGCAAGAGAGACTGAGAGAACGTGCTTCTGTTGCCACTACAGGGGGATTTAAACGATTTGTCCAATCAGTAAGCGGGAGCTCTCTGTGTCCCGCCCCCCGAGAAAAACGAAGGGTGGAGCCCCTCCCCCACGGTGTCAGATTACAGCCCCGCTGCCTGCCGGAATCTGCTGCTGGTCTCATGCTTTCACATCCAGAGCGCAGCCGAGATGCACGCATCACCTACAGGTGGCAGCACTCATATCTCAAACGCACCCGGTCTCTCAAAGCATGAGATGGAGAACCACACAGTAAGTACAGTAACAAACCTGTGTTCACACATTAAACTAATTATTTTGCTTTATCACTTTCAGAATGGCAAATTTTGTGCGTAATGGAAAATGTACATAAAACATTCTTTATGGAAAATTTGTGAATAAAAAATTAAATAACCATAACAATTAAACCACATGACAGTGCTGGTGGGACGTTTATGCAATGTCGTAACATATAGCGCCAGGAAGAATATCTCTGAAAATATGGTCAAAATCCTCCTTGGAAAATAAACTGAAAGAGATGCAGAGAATGTATCAGTGCAGGTAGAGTATTTTTAAATGTGAATAAGACGTACGCTGCTGGTTTCTCTTGTCGCTGGCGTTCTTCAGGGGCAGACAGACGGGGCAGTCGTGCCGGGTGCAGTTCTTCCAGTGCGAGATGATCTGTCTAGAGGAGGCGCAGTGAGCCACTGTGGAAATGGACAAAAAAAACATAAAAACTTTGTTATGCTGCAAAGAAATTACAATACTGATCAATCAATCGCATACTTAAAAGGATATAAAAAAAAGGACAGAAAAGAATAATGACTAGAAGAAAATATGAATAATTAAATGTTTGAAAGGTGTTGCTATGTGGTTATTAGGGTGGTCTTGGCAGTTGCTGGTTGCACTACTAGGTGGTTGATTACTGCTTACTGAAAAATGAAAAATGTCATTGGTAGGTGAAAGAGGGTTTTTTAAGTACATGACAGTTTTGTGGGCTTTTAGTATTTACTAGTGTTTGTTCTAAATGGTCCTGTCATCTGCTGTGTTCAGACTTAAGTTGTGTTTGATTGCTACATTCAGGAAGTGTACTTTCTTGGAGCAGATATAATAAAAAAAGGGAGTTCATATTGACTGCCAAAACAGCCCTGACCCATCAAGGCATGGACTCCACTAGACCCCTAAAGGTGTGCTGTGGTATCTGGCACCAAGGTGTTAACAGCAGATCCTTTAAGTCTTGTACGT
The DNA here is from genome assembly GCA_031834385.1 of Semotilus atromaculatus. Taxonomy (NCBI): domain Eukaryota; kingdom Metazoa; phylum Chordata; class Actinopteri; order Cypriniformes; family Leuciscidae; genus Semotilus; species Semotilus atromaculatus. The sequence goes on along the minus strand of JAULUF010000005.1, from coordinate 10,289,115 downwards.
TGCGAGGTGGGGCCTCCATGGATCGGACTTGTTTGTTCAGCACATCCCACAGATGCTCGATTGGATTGAGATCTGGGGAATTTGAAAGCCAAGTCAACACCTCAAACTCATTGTTGTGTTACTCAAACCATTCCTGAACCATTTTTGCTTTGTCGCAGGGCGCATTATCCAGCTGAAAGAGGCCACAGCCACCAGGGAATACCGTTTCCATGAAAGGGTGTACATGGTCTGCAACAATGCTTAGGTAGGTGGTACGTGTCAAAGTAACATCCACATGGATGGCAGGACCCAATGTGTCGCAGCAGTACATTGCCCAAAGCATCACACTTCCTCTTCCGGCTTGCCTTCTTCCCATAGTGCATCCTGGTACCATGTGTTCCCTAGGTAAGCGACGTCAGAGACAATTTATATAGAGGCATGCCACTTCCTCAATACAACTATATAGGGAAAACCCGTAACGCCAAAGATGGCGGTTGTATGCACATATCCCGCCCCTCCCGCTGGAAAGCCAATCGTCTGCTTTTAACAATCAAGCCGGGAAACATTTAAGCCTATCGTCTGGTTCCACTGATGCATGCGCACAGTTGAGGTTTGCGACAGCGAAGACGAGAACCCTTGCGCATGTGTAGTAAAAGTATAACCGGTGGGGAAAAAGCCGTTTTAAACCTTATTTTGGGGCAAAGTAATCAAACTTTTTCAGCAATTTTTATCATATTTTACTGCGGTTTCTATACAAGCAGTTTTTATGTCCCGGTGACCAGTGAAAGTTCAGTTCTGACTCTCTGCCCATTCATTTAGATAGGAACCTGGTCTTGTTAGTCCGAAATAGATGCCCGGAGGCGTTGCCAAGATGGCGACCGAGTGGCATGACTTGCCTAAAAGGACTTTGGCGACGCACACACACCCTGCCATCCACGTGATGTAAAAGAAAACGTAATTGCTCCGTGGTCCAGTTCTGATGCTCACGTGCCCACTGTTGGTGCTTTCTGCGGTGGACAGGGGTCCGCATTGGCACTCTGACTGTGTATTCTGACACCTTTCTATCAGAACCAGCCTTAACTTCTTGAGCAATTTGAGCTATAGTAGCTCGTCTGTAGGATCGGATCACACGGGCCAGCCTTCACTCCCCACAGGCATCAATGAGCCTTGGCCCTGTCGCCGGTTCATCACTGTTCCTTCCTTGGACCAATTTTTATAGATATTGACCACTGCAGACCGGGAACACCCCACAAGAGCTGCAGTTTAAGAGATGCTCTGACCCAGTCGTCTAGCCATCACAATTTGGCCCTTGTCAAACTCTCTCAAATCCTCACGCTTGCCAATTTTTCCTGCTTCTAACACATCAACTTTGATAACAAAATGTTCACTAACCGGTGCCGTGATGGAGAGATAATCAGTGTTATTCACTTCACCTGTCAGTGGTCATATTGTTATGCCTGATCGGTGTAATTTTAGTAAAGTTTTAAACAAGTTGGCTGGAGCTTTTTGCAACATTTTCCAGTATAGACCCAGAGATTGATCAAAATGGGAGCAATGCAGTTTTGCCAAACTTATTATTTAAACTTTTTTCCATCCCAGTTTGTGCCGTGTAAATGTGCAGAATGGGTCCAGATTGGGCGCCAAAAAAAGCGTATTATATTAAGGTCCCTAGATACGTTTCAGGTCCCTCTAACAATAGTCATGCTTGTCTTAGCAAGAACCTCTAATAAATAAGAGATATATTACATTCTTGATGAACAAAGTTTGTTTGCATTTATTTTAATTTTTTTACAACATGAGAAAATGCTCAGGCCAAATGATATCACGTCAAGGAGTAAAAGGGGCTTCAATGCTCCAGACTTCATCATACTTAGACAGTGAGGCCACAAGAGTCAAGAGTGAGTTCTCATGTTTACATGAAGCTTGAGTGGCCAGCCAGACAGTTCAACAACACAAAGATGTACAGTCATTACTAAAATATGGTTGTGGACAAAGAGACATGTGGTTGGATGAATACCCAAGCACTTTCAGATCGACTCAGATGACAATGACATAATAGACCAAGAGTTGTATAAAATTCAGAGCTTGGGTCAATTGCTGGAGTCCAGTTATATATTAACATAACTGGTGTCATTCTGTCTCTCACCTTGGCAGGATTTTCCCGCCTGGCAGTGGGTCATGTGGTTAAGGACGTTCTTCATGGTGCGGCAGTGGGGTAGGGCACAGGCGCGCACCTCTCCGTTGGCCTGCTCTCGCCGCTGGCACTTGTGGGCGTGAAGCAGCAGGACCAGCTGCTGCTGGATCAGTTTGCGCTTCTCCGGGTCGGCCGTGGGGCCTGTCGACACCCCCTGCCCCGGGACCATGCCCACCGAGGACACCTGCTGCTGCAGCTGGAGGAAAGAGTTTAGATTAGATACAAGCTCCATTTCTGTTATAATGTATAGAACAAATCTTTCTAAACATTCTCAGTTGGTTTGAACGATAAAGCCACAAAAGGCCATGAATTTATGATTATATTCACTGAGGTGTTAAGCATCTATTTTACGCCTTAAACTAATCAACTAAAGATAAAAGCACAGATACAGCACTTCTAGTCATGAAGTTTTATATAAAAGAAATAAGAATTATTATTTGGTTTAACAATACAGAATAATTATTTTAATATTTGTTAGTAAATTGTCTGGAAAAAACCCCCCAATGAATTACAATAAGTTTACTTTTATGTAAATCTTTTAAAGGTAGCTTTACATAGAAAAAATAATACAATATACACTACTGTATTTATTGGATCAACAACAGTAAAAACAGTAATAATTGTGAAATATCATTGCATTTTAAAATAACTATTTGAATACATTTATAAATGTCACTTATTTTTGTTATGTTAAAGCTGAACTTTCAGCATCATTACTTAAGTCTACCACATGATCCTTCAGAAATCATTCTAATATGATGATTTGCTGCTCAAGAAGCATTTCTTATCATCAATTTTAAAAACAGTTATGCTGCTTAATATTTTTGCTGAAACGGTGATACATTTTTCTTCAGCATTCTTTGATGAATAGAAATGGACAAATTATTTGAAATAGAGATCTATTGTAACATTAAAATCAAAATACTTTGTTAACCTAATTACATTATGCTGGAGCAGTCTAGGTCATTTTTCCTGATCTGAATGAGCCCAACAACAATTAATTTGAGACTTAATTTGGTAGTTTATTTACTTTTTACGTCATATTCTGCTGCATGTAAGCATGCATTTCAATTATCTCGCTAAAAGAATAATTAGCTGCTGAATAGATGCGTGACGCAGAGACAAGAGACCTGAAGTGTTGTGGACTGAACCAGAGCCCGCTCTGGGGGGTTACTCACCAGATTTGGCACGCTGGAAGCACCCTTCAGGGTGGGCTGGAGGCTGTTGGGGAGAGCTGCCTTGTTCTGGATCTGAGCGTTTAATCCAGCGCTGGACATCTGCTGGACCGAACCCTGTGCATACTGCTGCCCGAATGGGCCATTAGGGGTTGCAAGACCCATCTATGGAGAAAAAAAAAGAAGAGCTTTAGCATCAATAAACCTCTCTAGTTCTCATAGACTTTACCCAATGCAGCGCAAATGTGGCCCAAAACAGCTTTCACTCTAGCCCTTCAGTTTAAATTCATAGAGAGCATTCTGCAGGCACAAGGTTCAGCTCTCTGCCAGTGTAGCGTAGACGCTGTCGAGCCAAACGTTCATAGGTCAAAGAGTGTACTAAAAGATACTGTCATCAGCTGCTCAGTGACATCCGTCTGCTCACATACGAGAAGTGGATACAGTTTTGCCTTTCAGTGAAGCAGAGCTTGAGAACAAGAAAGAGCCGGCTCTTTATAAAAACACCAAATTACAGATTTACTGATGATGCAATACATAGAATTTATACACTATAGTTCAAAAGTTTGGGGTCAGTAATATATTAAAGAATACAGTAATATTGTGAAATAGTTAAAAAAAATTACATTTTCTATTATAATATATTTTAAAATGTAATTTATTCCTGTGATCAAAGCTGAATTACTTCACTCTTCAGTGTCACATGATCCTTCAGAAGTCATTCTAATATGATGATTTGATGCTCAAGAAACATTTCTTCTTATTATCAATGTTGAAAACAGTTGTGCTGCTTCATATTTTAAAGCGATCGTGTCACTTTGGACTAAACCGGCTGATTCATATGGATTAGTTTTACGAACTCTTTATGAACTTTATGAAGCGTCAAAGTGGTAGTTGCGTAGCTGTCAATGGAGGGACAGAAATCTCTCAGATTTCATCAAAAGTTCAGTCAGAGAACAGACACTTAAAGAACTGAACGTGTTTGCTCAATCAAAGACTATAACGCAGCGAGAGCCGAACGAGAGTTGCAGAACAGATTCAGTCAGACTTCACCTCATTTCACCTCACTCACAAGCAAGCACGGTTATTATAGTTTTGCATTTTCCATTAGTTTTTATTTCTATTTTGTTTTGACTTTTTGTTTTCAAATTCAGTTTAGTTTTAATTAGTTTTTAAAGTGGGTTTGCTGAAAATGCTTAGTTTTAGTGTTACTTTTAGTCTTTTTTTTGTAATTTGGGTTATTTGTCAGGGGCAAGATTCAAAAAGGTCAGAAAAAAGTATTGTGAAATAATAACTCATCAAAAACATCATACATCTCTAGAAATATGTATTCAACAATAACACCAGTACATAAAACATACATTTGGGCACAAATATGTAAACAGTCTACACAAGACTCTACCGTAAGTGCACAATGTTTAAGTGACATATGCCAGGAAAAAACCTAAATAGACATCAGACTAAAGAAGACATACATGAACAGCATGTATTCAACCCATTTTTGAGTCACACAAGACATTGCTGTCAGAGTGTCAGAGAGCTCAATCTGAGAAAAGAACATGAAAAATAAAAAAGAACTCAAGACAAGGGTCAACACATTTAGATGAACCATCTCAAAATGAACTAGGCTACTCAATGAATTGGACTGGCCAGCATTAGATGCATGTGCTGCAGCTCTATGGCACATCCCTGCAGTTGAATAGCAATACAATACTGCATATGTTGTACTTGACATCATTAATTAACAGTGAATATTTATCAAAAATCTAAATCAAAATAATCTAGCACTTAATCGATCGATTAATCGGATAAAAAATCTTTGTGTTTTTAAACAACCAAAACAAATAATGCATAACGAAAATGATGTGGCTGTAAAATGATCAAGCATTTGACTTATTTCAAAAAAAAAAAAAAAACCCAGAGGTATTTATTCCAACTCCAACATTTGGCTCCAAAACGAAGCCTATTTATTGCAATTTTTACCCATTTAGTGTTTATAAGTGCCAGTGCCAACTAGGGATGGGAATTGATAAGAATTTAACGATTCCGATTCCATTATCGATATTGCTTATCGATTCCTTATCGATTCTCTTATCGATTCTCATTAGGTGAGGGAATAAGTAAAAAATTGTTTGTTTGTATTAACTCGCTTTAATATCTGATCAGAAGACACAGCACTGAGTATTAGTAGTGTGAACTGGTCTCACGGTTTGGTTTGATTACGATTATCATGTCATCGATTCAGTTCAATTCGATATCTCGATGCATTACGATGCACTGCATCCAATTTTCAATTTTACTTCAAAGGTGATGCATGTGCGTGTGTGTGTGTGTGTGTGTGTGTGTGTGCGCGCGCGTTCGCCTGTTCGGGAAGTTGCAGTGACAGAAAAAGGGACATTCCAGTTTAAGTTTCATGGGACTAAAGTCTGTTTATGCCATTAAGAAAATGAAATTGTCAAATCAATTTTGTTTTAAAGAAATGTTCATTTAAAAGCAGCGCTCATTCATCAGTGTATATGACGCGCGCATCCGTCAACGAGTCTGCTGTTGAAGGTGACGATCATCTATAAATCACGCATAACAACACAGAATAGGCTACTTGTAATTTGACCATCGGGTGTGGATCCTTAAATCAGAGAACATTAGGGCGGGTGGATGATTTGTTTTTGGCTGCAGATCCGGGTGATATTACTCCTATTACTCTAAAGCAGTCAGACTCTGCAGGCGTTATAACAGCTCGAGTGAACACGGCTAACGTGGTATTTCAAGTTAGTGGTATTACCTCCTGCATATTCTATTTGTGCGTGACATGAGCTCACACAGCGCGTGTCTTCTCCAGCTCGTGCTTAGCAGGTTGTTCATAAAAGCCGAAATGTGCCCAGATGTAGACTTTTAAAGTAGTTGGAGCATTTTTAATTACTCACACTCGCGTCAAATGAATTGCATGCTGTGTGGCCAAATGTTTCTGCATATTGGAGGTAGTTCCCTTTGACGAAATGTAAATTTTACAAGTGTTGCAACTTGTAAGTGACCGTATTGTCGTCTTTTCGCATGAAATATAACCAAACTTTAGAGCGCTTCTGCCTCGATGCCATATTTGCTGCGTTCTGAACCAAAACAACGCAGCACGTGTGTGACGTCGTGACATTTGCAACGAGCGGAACCGATAAGCAGAATCGTTAAGCAGGCATGCTAACGGTTCCAAGGAATCGATTCACTGGGCACCGGTTCTGAAGAAGATTCCCATCCCTAGTGCAACAATTATAACAATAAAGTTGTTGCTGTAAATACAGTCAACTTGCTGTAAAACATGTAAAACTATGAATTAGGGGTGTGACGGTTATTATATAAGCGTGAGACCGACGGTTGTAGTTAGAACACCGTCATTAGAACTCTACCCGCTAAAACCGTGTTATTAAAATATCTTGCAGAAGGTTATCTACTATTATCAGTGTTGGGGAGTAACGGAATACATGTACCGGTGTTATGTATTCAGAATACAAATTATGAGTATAACTGTAGTAGGGCTGGGCGATATATCGGATGACATTGTTATGCGCATCTCGTCAGTAAAGCCGGTTCCTTGATTAGTAGTAAATCGCCATCACTTGCTATCAGATGGAGTGGCATTTACTACACAGAGCCGTAGTTCACTGACAAGCTGAGCCATATCGCATTAATTATCGCGGACATATCGCCAGCGATAATTAATGCGATATGGCTCAGCTTGTCAGTGAACTACGGTTCTGTGTAGTTGAGCGTTGCTCTGATTGGTTGTAGGTCTATCCAATTGAGTGCAGAGTTTTTTTTTTCTCTCCTGGTTTGGTTAAGACACGCCTCATAATCAAAGCCCTATGGAGCAGTATAAGACTCACATTCTGACTAGAATCGATTACAAATTCCATACAGGAGTAACTCTCTCTAAATCCCTCCTTTCCGCGAGCCACTCTGCTCTGATTGGCCAGACAGCTCAGTCTGTTGTGATTGGTTTACCGCGTGCCATAACAACGACAGCTCGGCGTGCTATATGTAACTTTTAGCGGCCTCTAGCGTAAGACTGGGGCGGTATGGATTTTTTCTTACCGCGGTTGAAAAGCAAGAAATTCCCGCGGTATTGCGGTAAATCGCTATTAGCACCATCCCGTGAAAAACTGCCCCCTCTCCATGCGCAATACATCCCGCGTGCACACAAGCGCACACACATAAGGCTAGCCTTGTTTATACTCAACGCGTCCGCACGAGCGTGAGTCTCCGCTGACTGCCGGCTGTTTTGCAAATCACATACCCCACCTTTAACCATCATCAACGTGAGAAGAAAGTTCCACACGTGACAATGTTTATTTTAGTACATCACCACCAATAACACTACAAAAAGAATCGAGTAAAATCCATTATGATTATCCAAATCCAATGAGATTATTACCTCAGTGATATTAGAAGAAAATATGTGGATATAAAAACATGTAGGCCTATGTATTTCATACAACTCAATTAACGATAGGGCTGGATGATTAATCGAAAAATAATCGAAACCGAAATTCAGAGCCTATAACCGACGTAATTTTACCATGTCGGTTATTTCGGTTTTTGAATCCTATTAATATTTCCGCCCACTGCGTTAATGTACTTTCCCCTTAAAACATATTACCGCGTGTGTAGTCACGTGACTCCGCACCGTCCAGTCAGTCTGCGAAATTGAAGCAACATGAGCTCCTTTCACACAGCGCGCCGTTGATCCCGGGAGGGAAATTGTCGGGAAATTTCCTTCTGTGTGAACGCAAACACGAGCCGGGATTGATGTTGGGGACCTAGTAACATTGCCGTGTTCAGTCCCGAAACGCGCGCTGTGTGAACAAAAGCTGTAATCAATGCCGTGTCGTCGTAATGATGACGCTGAAGCCGGGATCGTTCGCCAGCGTTTATGATCGAATCAGAGAAAAAAAATGCACAAGCGTGGTTTCTCTAGAGAGAAATCGCAGCTCATATGCAAACTGTAGACGCTGCTGAGACATTACATGTGCATTGCTCAAAAAGAGAGAGAGACTGACAAACGCCCAGCAAGTGCCCCCACAAAGCAGGTGTCTAACACTACAAATGCTATACGATATGAAAATGATTTGTTTTTTAGTTTTATACAAGTTATATTTTACTTTTAAGATGGCAATATTTAAAATAATTTATTTTGTTTACAAAAATAACTTTAAAAGTTCTTTATTTTCTACATTTTTAGGAAACTTTATTTTTAAAGTTTTTTTATAAGACGTTTTTATTTCAAGCATTGTATGCTTTGTTTAATTCAAATGTTTGAAATATTTAATAAATAAGCATTAATAGCTATCTGTGTGTTTCCTTATTTTAGAATCACAAAGATAGGATTATGCTCTCTTTCATTAGAAAAAATAACCGTAAACATATTTACAGTAAAAGCCTTGCCAGTGACATGAGAATTTTTTTTAAATAATCGTTCAATAATCGTAATCGAGGTGACTTGTTCGATTAATCGCGATTATGATTTTAGCCAAAATCTTCCAGCCCTAATTAACGATCTCTTAAATATTTTCTTATTTCACTAAACAATTAAGTTTCATGGACATTTTATAAAACATGGAACTTTATTTTTATTAAAATGGCTTATGTCTGCTATAGGCTCATTTTGTAAATGTAAGAAACTATTTAAGACGCACAAACTGGGTGCCGGTGCAGTGAGACATACATGCTTGCTCAGCCAGATTTGGCTCGAAGTTGTTCATCTTCGGATGCGGGGCCGTGCACGATGTTACAAAGAGTCTTGCGCACCCAACGCGCGCGACCGCCCACACCGCAATGACGTCATTTTTTGCCACGCGCACCTTCGCGCTCGTGCGGACGCGTCGAGTATAAACAAGGCTTTAGGCAATTGAACTTAATAAGGAACATGTTTATTTAACATTTATTTCACATTTAGAACACGAACATTTAGAACAGAAATGGAATGATGTCTAGACAAAACGTGCACATGTGCAGGCACTTTTTTTTTTTGCGGTGATGACGGTGACGAGCTCAGACCCGCGGTAGGGGTCACGTGACCGCGGTATTGCGGTAACCGTCCCAGCCCTACTCTAGCGGTGATGTTTCAGATTGCAACCAATTTTTACAAGAGCGCTCGTGCTTGTGCGCATACTTGAACTCCACAGCGAGCACTCAGGGTAACGGCCACACTTAGACTTTCAACACACCGGAGAAAGCATCAACACAACATGCTGGGAACTCAAGTAAACTCCCACTGCAGTAGGGGTGTAACGGTTCACAAAATTCACGGTTCGGTTCGATACAATACACTGGTGTCACGGTTCGGTACGTTTTCGATACAGCAAAAAGAAAGAAATGCCAGAGAAATTCTCTTGATTTTTTTATTATTATTATTATTATATTTTTATTAAAACTAACATCATAAAGTTTTTTTTTTTTTTTTTTACTTTGAGCAATGATGGCGCTATACTTCACTTTTCTTAGGAGCATCTAAAACAAAACAGCTCCTTGGACAAAATTAAATGTAATATTGTAGTAGTTATAAACAAAGGTTTATTTTAGTTGTATTTTATTTTAATTGTATTCATAATGTCAAAATAAAACCGACGTAATGTTACTTGAAAGCATTATAGCCTACTATTCCTGCCAAACCTCCATGGTTACTGTTAGTGTTACTACAGTAAATCCATGGTGATGTTGCTGATCTGTGGACACTGGATAGTTCATTCATGGCACAATGTTTCTTCCTGGTTTCCACGTCAGCGCTGTTTGATCTGTTAATAACGGAGAAATGTGAATGTTTCTCACTAGATCTCGCAGCGATGTTATTACTTCAGTGGCGAATTCAAATGCTTTCTTTACTGGATCTCTCAGCACTGTGTAGTAACAGTGTCGTTTGATCAAGATCGGCTCGCGCTGCATTGGTCCAAACTGATAAACGGTCCGTCGACCACACAATAACGAGTAGCTCAGTTTCATTCCACTTACATTTGCCATTTGATGTTGGGCAATATTGTGGTCGCGCCAGCATCTCGAGCGCGCTTGACACGCATCGCGCCTACATTTGAAATAGCGAAATTTTGGTTGGCAGGAAAAATGGTCCAACGAAATGTTTGGTTTGAAAATGCGTACCGAAAACCGAACCGAAAGCCTCGTACCGAACGGTTCAATATGAATACGTGTATCGTTACACCCCTACACTGCAGCGTTACAATAATAGGCTACTTTGATCAGCTTGACTTTGAACTAATGCTCCATGCTCGTACCATGATAACGTTACATTGACTGCATTTAGCCGACATGCGGTGTTATCTAGCATAAGGTATTTCACTAACTATTCGTGAAATCTTTCACAATGAGCAATGTCAACAGAGGTGAATGTATATGATAAGATAACGAAAACGGTTAGTGAACTGGACTGAACAATTTCAGTGTAACAGTAAGACCGTAGGAAGTAACATTACTGTACTGAACGTGTTTGGAAATGTGTATTATAAACAATATGATAGTAGTGGGATGAGTAACGTTAGACAGTAGATCTAGTACATAAAATAAACATTTTATGTACTAAAGCACCTACTTTTTGTTATCCTGGAACAGTCTTTTGTATTCATTTCATGTCTCATGTATGTTGTAGTAAGTAGAAGTTGATCTGAATCACGTTTGGCTGACGAGCTTCAGCAGATACTGAACTTTTTTAGTTTTTTATATTTATGTGTAGTTTGTGTTGGAGTCTGTGTTGTGCTGGAGGCAGGTTGTTTCTTGGTGTTATCAGACTCCATGTCATTAGCTGCAGTACAGTCGCATAGACTGTAAAGAAGAGAGGCTCGAGAGCGCACATGCACGTCACATTCGATGGATTTCGCGGTAAATCCGACCCGGAGCCTTCACATAGAAATAGGAATACTGGCCTTCAGAGGTAATAGCAAAACCCGACAAGTAGATCATTGTAATGTGTGATTACAACCCCTTCACACACAGGCAATAAATAAATGATTCATTTTAGTAGAAAATCTACATATAGCACCTTTAAATGAAACATGCACATCAATTATTCACAATAAGATCTAATAGCCTATGTGAATTTAGAAAATAGACAAGGTGAATTTTCTTCTCATGCCAACTTTAAATTGTGCCATTAACCATCATTTAACACACAAAAAAATAAATAAAAAAATGAAGTAGTTCAAGTAGATGAACATCTGCATTAGAACCGCAGTTATTTACTCTACTTTTCCCAGCATGGTTCTGCAGCAGAGCATCGGATCAGAGCTCGTCCAGCGGCGTGTGTAAACCAGCCCTTCCCCCACCGTCACTAATGCAAGCCTGCAGCCATTAGCGCTGCACACACACACGCCACTGCTGAACGTGCCACGCTGAGGAACTCCCTGTCCTGAGCAACACACACATCTCTGCTGCCAGTCGCTCTCTTTCACTCCAACACGCTCCGTGACGCCATTAAAATAGCAAGCCATAAATCCTCTTCCACGTTAATCTGGCTTTTCTAACAAGCCGCAACTACAAGCAGCAATTTTATTGGTCATTTGGCTTTTCATTTTTTGCTTTTTAAATCAACACAAACTTAAAATCTCATTGGGCCAAAATCTCAATCCAGTCACCACTTTCATTTTAAAAATGTACTTTGTTCTGATTGGCTGTCATTTTAAATTTAATTTCCAGTGAGCGAGAACAAAATTATTTGACAACGGAAAACTTGAAACAAAAACAATGACCAAAATATTACAGATGTATAACAACAGGAATTTTTACTATTGCTGTTTTTATAATCGTTAGAAATAATATAGGCTACATTTTATAATGAAGTTTCTAAAATATTCTTTATGTATTGTGTTCCGTCTCTGCTCTCAACTTTAAAAATTCCCGTCTCACTTGCAGTTAACACTATCAATTTTATCTACTATTAAACTCTAGCCTGGCTAACGTCAGACCTAGTCTCATTGAGACGTGGGTCTGGGAACCACGTGTTCCTTTTCTCGTATTTTGAGGCGTGGTTTACGAATGCCCAGAGCCGTTTTTTGTGTGCTACGAATGTCTATCAAATGCGCCTGTACGTAGCTCATAGCCAATCTTTTCAATTATACCAGATGATGTATGTAGAGCGACGGAAAAGTTGCTTTTTTTCAAAATAAACTTGCGTTCTAAACTACTTAGAACAATATCTAAGGCTGCATCGAAAGGTAACTTTGCGTCTGCTGCCATGTTGGATCCATAGATATAAACAATTATATAGGCTAAGCTTCGGTGTGTCGCATAGACGTCGTCATCGTCTCGCTGCTCCCTCCCCGTTCTGTGATTGGTTCCCTATCTGAGGTGCAAATCTGGTCCATGGAATCCAGACTGCCTAGCAGCGTGAATAAAATCGTGCTGCGTGCAAGGCAGCATGGGGAAACCCAGGCTAATTAAACTAAATTCTTAATTATGAAACTTATATAAACTGCATATGAAATGTATGACAAATGTGAGTAAAATACCACAAATAGACATGTGCCGGTATTCGGTAATGCGATAAATCGCGGTAATGAATATGCACGATATTGTTATCGCGGGCACTTCAAAATACCGTGAAAAATAATAGATCCGAATTTAGATTTTTAGAACGCGCATTATCTTATTTTCCATCAACCGCCTAAGAAAACACTGCGTATATGCTGCGCAAAACACATGGCACTCTGATGTAAACAATCCACACATGTATAAGCACAGTGTGCATGCGGCGCATTGCGCACTCTCGTCTAATAAACAATCCTTGTATGGAGAAGAAGCATAGCGGAAGGAACACTGCCAACGATTTGTCCCCCTTCTAAAACTCACTTCTTTCAACTCTCACGCATTCAGCTTGAGACTAACGCAATCGACATTTTCACACGCTCTCCCGCCACACATCTATTTTCTCACGCAGAGAAAAATCGCGGAGCAAAGAGGACACCGACAGACTAGAAAGAGCAGGTTAGTTTTGATATGAAAAAATATATATCAGCTCTCACTCAGGTTCTGTCCATTTTATTACGAAATTCAGACAATAAATGCCGTTTTGGCGCTTGTAAATGTGACGTGACAGATCGCTGTAGCGCCTCAATTCAAGTAAACCGATCATCTGATACTTTTTATATAAAGATAAAGTAGCCTACAACTTACCGATATGACTCATACTACTCGGGTATGACTCATACATAATATCGATCAATCAGTGTTTTTCAGGAGAGCTGCAGTAGAGCAATATGTCACAGAACGTACATTTACCTCAGGAAAGCTTAGGTAATTTAATGACCAGCACGTTAGTTGACTAGAAAAAGTAACTATAGAGAGGAGTCTTTTGCTAAATATGCCGCTTTATATTACATATGCTATTTATTATAGTTTTACTTGTGTCATTACATAATTTTTTAACCTTTAATAATACCAGCTGATAGGGCTCTGTATGTTTACAGCATTATGTGAGATCTATTTTTTCTTGAGAAAAATGAACATGTTATTTAACATGTAAATTAGCATCTACTGTAGCCTACCTAATATTTATCCAAATAGAGTCAATATTGAATCAAGATTAAACTGAAATCGTGAAAATTGTCTTAAGCAATAATACAAACAGTAGCCTACCAGTCATTGTACCATGTAAACATTGTAACATGTTGTCACTAAACTTAATAAAATTCTGTTTAGTTACCAAATGTTTTGACAATCACAATTACACCTATTGTGATGCAAGATTTTTTTTCACCACTGGTGTCCACTGGTATGAACTGAAAATGCTCACATTGTTCTGTTTGTTTTACTTTCAAATTAGCGCCAATTCGGGGGCGGCTTGTTTGATTGGTGGGTTCTAGGGCTGTAACGATACACGATATAAAATCGAAATCGCGATTCTCAGATCCACGATCTGTATCGCGGTGTGAGAAGGCAGAATCGCGACACACCTCTTCCAACTCCCAGAGTTATCCTTCCCGTCCAGATCCAGTGCTACCACATCTTTAAATTACTATTAGTATTATAAAATGTTTCTAGTGTCAATGTATTGCTTGTTTTTTCTGTTTACATTGTATGTTGTGACACTTGTCTTCTCTCATGATCGAACATAGAATGCTGCTACGTCAGAGCGGCCAAAGCGCAATATATAATTCTGTGAATTACACTGCACAAAGCAAAAGTAATACTACCCACCGGATGAAGATGGGTTGGCTCTCCCCAGAACATAAAATATGAATTTTATTTTCCGTGTTCGCATTTATGAGGAAAAAACAATATTACAGACGTGACAGTTCTCTGGAAGTGGCACTAAAACTTTCACAGACCTCAAACAGAAAGCACAAAGCCTTTCTTTAAAGTGAATTTCGTTTTGTAGTAATTATATCTTAATTTTAATTAATGTTTCATCAACCAATTACCTGGATTTAATAAATAAGAAGTAAATATTGCAGACAATAGATAATCACGACACGGAGTAGCCGGCGCGTGATCTGGAGCTCGTCTCATAAATGAACCGAAACTCAGCGTATAAGGTAGCGTACTTGCCTTACAGACCTGAGAAATATATCTATATTGAAATGTCTACTTTTAAACAGAACAATTCAAAAAGAAAGAAAACAGACTAGCCTACTCTCTGCTTATGTAGGCTAATCCGTATGAAAAGTGTATTTCTCTCTGGCGCGTTCACTAGGCTACTGAAGATCGCGAGTCAGTATCGTCAACTTCATCTTAGCCGATAGTGACAAAGAAAACACTTGTTTATTAATAAACAATTAAAATATCTCCTTGCTGTATTTGACATATTCATAATCATTACTTTTGCCGGTTCTTTGTGACAGCTATTAGCCTAGGTTCTTTATTGGCAGCGCCACCCTTACATGTTACATGAACGCGTCACCACCGCATCAGCACCGAAAACATGGAGATTTTTTTAGACAATAATCTATTTGATATTCTATAATTAAATACTCAGTGACTCATCCCAACCAACTATTAAAAAAAGTTTATTTGTAAGCGTCTTTTATCATGTTACGTGTCATGTTAGTAGGCTACCTTTCCATGTGACGCGAGCTAGTTGAAGAACGTGAGGAAATCGTGTAGGCTAGTCGACAAGAACCACACAGTTTGCCGTAAGTGTTTTAAGAAGCTTCCTCAAATGACCGGCAACATGTCCAACATGCAGATGCATATCCTACGGCACCATCCCGCTATCAATTTAGTTGGAGCACAGAAAACAACCCAAAAGCAGCAGCCTAAGCTACTGCCTAGTTTAGTTTAATCATTTGCATAGTATTGCATAGTATTGCAGTATTTAATATTGTTCTTTGGTGTTCAGTTTAAATACAGGTTTAAAAAAAAAAAAAATTCTATCAAAATCTCTCTTTTTTTTCACCCCCAAGCCCCGCCCCCCAAGCCCCGCCCCCGTGATAGAATCGCGAAACGAACCGAATCGTGGGTCAAAAATCGTGATACGAACCGAATCGTGGGTTTGGTGTATCGTTACAGCCCTAGTGGGTTCATTAGTCTATTATTCTTAATGGAAAAACACAACAACAAAACAGTACAATGACAAACTTGCTTAAATAGGCGCTTTTACATTTTGCTTTGAAACCAAATCTTCCACTGTCGTCTTGTCAGTCAAGAGTCAAATCTGACTCCCGCTGCGACTCGTTCAGCTCACGCTTTATTAAGCAGACACGTTCAGTTTTTAATTGTAGTGTCTGTTTTCTAACTGAACTAACTGATTTTATTACTATAAAAAATCTAAAGGATGATGGGGGCGGTGAGCAAGTGATGGTGTTGCGGCTGAACACCGTCAACACCGACTATCGGGCAAGCTTACCACAAACAAACAAACTCTCTCGGCATCAAGCTTTTAAAATGAATAGCAAGGATTCACCACCCTAGGTCACATGACCATAAATTATGCTTCCTTGAATTGACCATCGCTTGTACCCTTTGCGAACGAACTTGAAGGAATTCAGGTGTTCACCTTCGTTTGGAACCCCCCCCCCCACAAAGGCCCTGTCCCAAATGAGCCTTGCGGTCTTCCTACGAGTCCGCACTTTTGCAACGTAATGCCATTTTTAATGTCGGGAAGAAGTCTGCAGCGACGCTCGCTTCAGTGCGCATCAAGGGCAAATATCAACTTTAAAGGTGGGTGCTCATGAGCACCCTTCTGAAACCTAAAATGACAAATGGGACATCCTTGTCTCTTGGACTTCACAATCACACACACATGGTGGCCATTGTAAGTCAACAAGAGCGAAAGAGCATATGAAGTGGCCCATTTGGGACAGGACCAAATGATGTTGCCTTCTCAAAGTGAAGTGCACTTCAAGAATGCAAAAACACATATGGAATTTGCCCAATGACTGGAGAAGTCCGGCATATCATTTCACCGGAAGATCGAAAATAATTAAGAGGTTAATTTATTATTAAAAATGAAAAATGCATGGACGAATCATTCACAATAAGATCAAATGAAATGCATATAAAAATAGATCGGGTGAATATTTCATATATAATGCAGCAAATCACGACATTACTGATGCTCATGTGTAAATAAATAGCATAAATCACTTCTGTCTACTAACAGCCATTCAAATATATCCACCGCAATATAGGTTAAACAGAATAGCAAAATCCCACATTTCATCCATTGCGCAGTAGGCCTATATCATACAACCCAGTCCAAATATTGTTATATTTTAATTATTCAAAGTTATTAAACTGTTCAAGATTGATTTAATTAGACATTCTTTTTGATGCTTAACAAAACAGAACCTAGAAAAATCTGAATGAAAAGCCAGGATTTGTGAAAACCATAAAACAGATTTCCTATGAATAGCTTTAGGCCACAAGCAAGAGCTCAGTACAGACATACTATACCACTACACTGAACACAAGTCCTGACACTCTGATGTGGACTCTGATCTCACACACTTCACCTGCACTTGTGACTCTCATAATCTGTGTGCAATGCAAACACACGCCACACTGCCGACAGCACATCTATTCACCTGAACAAACAGCAGATATGGAAACCCACGAAACACTCCGGCAGCCTGTGTGAAGTTATTCACAATGTTTAATTGGCCAACTCCATCGATTGACTGATTTCTCAAAATGAACCCAACACCCCAGCACAAGTGCTTGATGAGCGCTCACTTGTGAGAAAAATCACATTGCGAGTAGCAGACTGGTTTCCGATTGGTTTCCTGTAAAATCACAACAGTCAGACACACGCAATAGCCACAGCTACCTTTCTGTGCAATCTTTTCTTTAAAGATGTGGTTGATTATGATTTCACTTTTCTAACTTTAGTTAGAGTTTAATGTTGCTGTTTGAGCATAAACAACATCTGCAAAGTTGCAACGCTCAAAGTTCAACGCAAAAGGCAGGGCTCGGTAGGGCTGGGCGATAAAAAGATTACGATAATTATCACGATTTAATTTTTCTCGATAAAACGATATCAAGAGTTCGATAAATGTACGATAATGTTTTTGCGCCAAAAGCGGAAAAAAACTAATTTGAACCACGTGTCACACGGACCATTTATCTGCTCGGCTCAAAGTCCAAACGGCAGCGCGAGCTCACTAGAGCAGATGCGTTCACTCTGATCGGTCTCGGTCACGAGAACCAGTGAGAAGCGTTTGAATTCAGCGAAGAACACAAATGTCTCAGTGATTTAAACCAGTTTAAAGGCAGATGAAACAGCGCTGACGAACAGGAGAAACACTGTGCGCAATACAGTCAGAAAGCTTTTCCGTCTACAAATTCCCATCATTTACCACGGATTTACTGTAACGTTAGCCTAGTATATTAACTGCACCATGAAATGTGGGATATACATATTGAATTGTTTTATTATATTAATGTAGACAATGTATTAAAGGACTAATGGAATTAATTACAGTATTTAATGCATTTAGGCTACTGTTTTTCATACAAATACCCTTGAAACCATAAAGTTAGCCTACATTTTGCCATGATAGTAAGGTGCTATAGGTTATGCCTGGTTTTATCTGTGGTTATGATCTAAATGCATGATACTGGATGACCAATGGTTAATTTTAATAAAACTCAAACAGTCAGAATATTACATTTTACCAAATAAAAGGTCTTTACTTTTTTTTTTAACAGATGTTAGGCTACTGTTTTTGTTAATGAACATAAATGTAACATAGTAAATCCGCAACTAAATTTAAGATAATACTACTGTCAACTCACTGTCAAATATTATTTCAAGACAAAACATGTAATATTAATATTGCAGCCTGCGCTGCAAACTGTTCTGAAGATACATGCCATCAAAGTTAGGCAACACAAACCTGTTTCAAGACTTGAATCAATATTCCACATTAGCACATGCAGAACTAAGAAATACATTTTCCAATAAAGATATTTATTTTGTTAAGGAAAAATGACAAATGTTTGAATGTTCTACCTCAGATTTGTGAAATGTTCACCTGTTTGGCAAGTGCTTGTCATATGTACTAGGGGGGCTGTCACATTGAGAAAAATCAAATTTGAACGAATATCAAATATCAAGCAATGTATTCAAATATATTCGAATATCTACAGTAGTCAACGCGCCAGAGAGAAATGCACATTTCATACGGATTACATAAGCAGAGAGCAGTCTGTTTTCTTTTGTTTTGAATTGTTCTGTTTAAAAGTAGACATGTCTGTGAGGCAAGTAGGCTACCTTATACGCTGAGTTTCGGTTCATTTATGAGACGAGCTCCAGTTCACACGCCCGCGCCTCCGCTTCGTGATTATCAGAGCGGTCACGTCCGTAACATTGTTTTTTCCTCATAAATGTGAACACGAAAAATAAAATAAAATGAATATTTGATGTTGTGTGGAGACTACAGCTTTACTCATAATTTGTATTCTGAATACGTAACGCCGGTACATGTATTCCGTTCCTACCCAACACTGATATTAGTATATGAGCAATTCCAGCGTTATGATGTGACATTTGCAGTCAAAACGTAAAATATAAATTCTCAGAAAATGCATTTAATACCAATATATTTAAACGTCTGTTTATATGTCCATACTCTGTTAATAAAGGAGTCCAGACATTAGAAAAACATCTAAATAACAATTAATACTAGTACCAACATTATGGTTGGTACACACTGCAGTACACTGCAATTAATACTAGTACCAACATTATGGTTTGCACACACTGCAGGAGGGATTTTGGCCCACTCCTCCACACAGATCTTCTCTAGATCAGTCAGGTTTCTGGGCTGTCGCTGAGAAACACGGAGTTTGAGCTCCCTCCAAAGATTCTCTATTGGGTTTAGGTCTGGAGACTGGCTAGGCCACGCCAGAACCTTGATATGCTTCTTACAGAGCCACTCCTTGGTTATCCTGGCTGTGTGCTTCGGGTCATTGTCATGTTGGAAGACCCACCCTCGACCCATCTTCAATGCTCTAACTGAGGGAAGGAGGTTGTTCCCCAAAATCTCGCAATACATGGCCCCGGTCATCCTCTCCTTAATACAGTGCAGTCGCCCTGTCTCATGTGCAGAAAAACACCCCCAAAGCATGATGCTGCCCCCATGCTTCACAGTAGGGATGGTGTTCTTGGGATGGTATTCATCATTCTTCTTCCTCCAAACACGGTTAGTGGAATTATGACCAAAAAGTTCTATTTTGGTCTCATCTGACCACATGACTTTCTCCCATGACTCCTCTGGATCATCCAAATGGTCATTGGCAAACTTAAGACGGGCCTTGACATGTGCTGGTTTAAGCAGGGGAACCTTCCGTGCCATGCATAATTTCAAACCATGACGTCTTAGTGTATTACCAACAGTAACCTTGGAAACGGTGGTCCCAGCTCTTTTCAGGTCATTGACCAGCTCCTCCCGTGTAGTTCTGGGCTGATTTCTCACCTTTCTTAGGATCTTTGAGACCCCACGAGGTGAGATCGTGCATGGAGCCTCAGTCCGAGGGAGATTGATTGTCATGTTTAGCTTCTTCCATTTTCTAATGATTGCTCCAACAGTGGACCTTTTTTCACTGCTTAGCAATTTCCCCGTAGCCCTTTCCAGCCTTGTTGAGGTGTACAATTTTGTCTCTAGTGTCTTTGGACAGCTCTTTGGTCTTGGCCATGTTAGTTGTTGGATTCTTACTGATTGTATGGGGTGGACAGGGGTCTTTATGCAGCTAAGAAGCTCAAACAGGTACATCTAATTTAGGATAATAAATGAAGTGGAGGTGGACATTTTAAAGGCAGACTAACAGGTCTTTGAGGGTCAGAATTCTAGCTGATAGACAGGTGTTCAAATACTTATTTGCGGCTGTATCTTACAAATAAATAGTTAAAAAAATCATACATTGTGATTTCTGGATTTTTTTTTTTAGATTATGTCCATTACAGTGGACTAGGGTTGGGAATCGTAAGAAATTTTCCGGTTCCGGTTCCGATTCCGGTTCCCCCAAACGATTCCGGTTCCGGTTCCCATTCAATAAAAATTATTAAAACAACTAATACAAATAGTACAGGGAAAATATACAATCCTTTTTGTGTTTTATTTCTGATACTTGTCAAATGTGTTTAACAGACTGGCAATGTCAACAAATTCAACATATTATTTAGCAACACATTTTTCTGAAGGAAAATAAACATTTTTGCATTCTCAAGGATAATTTGGGACCTCTCCTATAGCTTATTGTATCTCCTGCAGTGGAATACCCTCTCAGAAGGGGTAGAATATGCTTGAACACACATGTAAAATCCAGACAAGTGAAACATAATATTTTTAAAATCGGTTTGAATGATTGATTCATAAAGACTTCACTTGTTTCATTACTGGATTAAACTGCTCTAGCAGTTAATAAACAGAAATGCATGCGTCTTGCGGAAGGACATTATAGCCGGAGCTACTTCTCTATGTTTATGTGTATGATGCGGGTGAGTCACGCAGGCACTGGGCTACTCCGCAGCGGTGCCGAACCAACCAGTGTAAAGTAGTCCGAGTCTAAACGCTTATTACAGCCTTACCATGGTGATTCAGGATAAGACAAAAACACGGTTTGAAAAAAGGCATTCATGATGTAATCGCTCATTATATAGCTACATTTTGTAAATTCTGAAGCGAGTTTTCGTTATTTGAAGCGACTTTCAAAAGGTGATTAACTCTGTTTTAGTTGCTGTACCGTAGACATCAGTGTTTATTCTCGAACTATAAACTTTTATCTCAGTACTTCTGTGATCATTTGAATATTTTTAACACAGAAATATCGATAACTTACTGTGTTGTTGAAAAGACTGAAAGTAAGCTGTTTCATGTAGAACTGCTCTCTCTGGGTCAGTGACAGCGCAAACAGATTTGAATGTCCCGGTGTGAAGTTTTTGTCATTTAGGAATAAGATCGCGTGGGCGTTTGAATCGAGATCGTTTAAAGATGAATGGTGCAGCTCTACTGTCTTTATTCTCTCTCTCTCTCTCTCGCGCGCGCAGTCGCCCTGTTCACAGTAACAATCTCTCTGCGTTGATATCTGACGCAAAAAAAAACGTATACGAATAGCGCGAGGGACAGTGCATTCATTACAATTTTAATATTCACGTGGTGAGACGTCGCTATTACAGGATAAGCTCCCAGCACTTCGTCCACACATCACACCAGAACCGTTTTCGGAACCGAAACTCAGGAATTTCGCACGGTTCCGGTATTTTTGAAAAAACACTACCGGTTCTGGATAAGAACCGGTTCTCGGTGCCCAACCCTACAGTGGACATGCACCTACGATGACAATTTCAGACCCCTCCATGATTTCTAAGTGGGAGAACTTGCAAAATAGCAGGGTGTTCAATTCTTATTTTCTTCACTGTATGTGCGTTTTTTTTTAGCAGTAACATGTTGAACATGTTGAAAGACCGGGGTGGGTTTAAATAAGTTTAACTTCTTCCCACTCCGTTTCAAGCAATAGATCGATTTATGTTGTAAAGCTGATGAATTTATCTTTTCGTATTGATTTAATCAGAATGCTTCTTGATTTCCTTTGTTCTGTGTCATTATATTGCTCGAAATAAATTCATTCATTCAACAAATATGCACTGGTCAAATCATGCATGATTTAGGCTAATATGAAGCGTCCATAACAGTCACGTCCGTAACGCATAATTAGGTTGTTTAGAGCAAATAAGTAGGGATGCACCGATGTATCGGCCGATTTGTGATTAATTTAACACCATCGGCATATCGGCAAAAGCATGAAAAAGGCAGATACTGATGGTATATAAATTAATTGCTTGAAGGCAATGAGCTGCATGTCTGTTGCATATTCAAAAAAAAATTCTGGGTAAAATAATTAAATACCAAAACAAAATGAAATTTGTACGAAATAAAATATAGTTTGTCAGATGTGGATCGGGGGTGGGAAAGTTCACGTGACATTCACGTGAGAAATGCGCGCTGAATAGGAGTCTCGGAAAAATGTCTGCGGTCTGGGCCTTTTTCAAAATCTCGGATATGCCCCCCAAAAAAAAATCAAAAAAAAAAAAAAAAAAAAAATCACCATTTGCAATGAGTGTTCAGCTGAAATATCAAGAGGGGGTAGCACGGCTAAGAATTTCAACACATCCAATTAAATCTGCCACCTGAAAAAGCATCCTGAACAGCATGCTGCGTTCCTCAGTGCTACCAAGAAAAAACTGCCGCCTCCCAGCGTTCCAACACCCTCTGTGGCTCAGGTATTTGAAAAAGTAAAAAAGTTTACTCAAGACAGCATCAAAGCAAAGGGGATTACCCAAAAAATTATGGAAGTTATCGCACTGGACGATCAGCCGTTTTCCGTCGTGGAAGACGTGGGGTTTCGTAGACTTGTTGAACACCTTGAGCCACGTTAGTCCCTACCTAGTCGGCGATATTTTTCAGACGTTTGCCTGCCAGAAATGAACAATGTTGTAGCCGCGCATGTACATGAGCTCTTGGCCACTGATATTTCAGCCATCAGATTTACAACTGACATTTGGAGCTCAGATGTAAGCCCTACCTGTATGCTCAGTCTCACTGGGCAATGGATTGATAAAGATTTCAAATTGCAAAAAATATTGTTGCACGCACAAGAATTTACAGGTTCACACACCGCAGAGGTGATCTCTTCAACATTCAACACAATGCTTGTGCATTGTGCAATGCAATGTGGAAAATCGACAAATTCAAGGTACATGCAGTTGTCAGAGACAATGCAAGAAACATTACAAAGGCATTGGATGTCAGTGATATCACGAGTTTACCCTGCGTTGCACACACTTTACAATTAGCTGTCAATAGGGATGCAACGGTACACGGTAAAATCCCGGACCGGTCGGTCAGCCCTGCACGGGACAATCTACCCTCGTGTCCCGCGGGACTTCGGTTTTGCCATTGAGTTCGCGCTGATCCTTTTTGCTTTAAGCCTTGTTTATACTCGACGCGTCCGCACGAGCGCGAGTCTCCGCTGACTGCGCGCGCACCTCTCCAAACGGACGAGGCGTTTATACTTGACGCGCTCGCCGTTGTGCTATTCTGTGAAACGACAGGGAGCGACTCGGAGTAATTCTCCTCTAAACCACCAGGAATCAGCAGTGAAGAAGTAGTTTGTCGTTTATTAGTAGTTTATTAATTGCTGATTCATAAAAGAGTAATAAATGCAGTAGGTTTATTGTAGCCTACTTTCACGGCATGTAAACTAGTTAAACAACTGAAGCCTGAGTGTTTAAACCTTAATTTCATCAGCAGGGCTTATGGTGTGTTTACACCGAACGCGAATAGAGCGTCAAATACGCGTCTAGTTAGATGCTTGAACATTCGCTCGAGTTCAAATTTTTCAACTTGCGCGGAAGACATTTGCATTGACTTTGTATGTAATCTACTCGCGCAAATAATTAAATTCGCGTTCGGTGTGAACACACCATTACTTCTGTTATTGTAGGCTTATTTTGTAAATGTAACCAATTACTTTAGACAAGTGCAAACTGGGTGCTTAATGCAAATGTGTTCCTATTCACAAAATGAGAGGCTTTTATGGTCGCCCATCAATGCAAATGTCTCTGTGTATAGAAGGATCATAAACCCCAAGGCGTAATATACTGACGCGTCTATATCGAACGCACATGGTACCCTTTAGCGTCAATATGAGACGCCGATATATATGGGGCAGAAGGCGCCTCCTAGCGGTCTAACCCTAACCCTACACCATACCTAAACCTACCCATATCTTGGCGTATTATATTGACGCTAAAGGGTTCCATGGGCGTTGGATTTAGACACTTTGTCAAAGTGTCAGAATATGACGCTTTGGGATGAGGATGCGTTGCATAAACATGCTGGTACAGACGTACCAGTTCGGCCAGATTCGGCTCGAAGTCAAGTCGTTCATCTTCACAGAAACACAGAAAGATAACCGGTGCATTGGGATTCCATACACATTGATGTTCTTCGTAGAAGTTCCTACTGTGACATTCTGTTTATGCTCATAAGAAAAATAAAACATTTTTGGGATGAAATAGCAGTCTCTTTCTGCACAAAACATGTACCGAAACCGAACCGAGACCGTGGCCCAAAAACCGAGGTACGGACCGTACCGTGGGCTATCTGTACCGTTGCACCCCTAGCTGTCAACGAGGGCTTGTTATGTCAACGGAGCATATCTGACGTGATAGCAATATGCAGACGAATAGTAGGCCACTTTAAGCATTCCCCTTTAGCGTACTCGCGCTTACACAGTGTCCAAATTCAGATGGGAATGCAACCAAAAATTCTTCAGCAAGATGTTTCAACAAGGTGGAACAGTACTTTTTATATGCTGAGAAGCCTCTTGGATCAAAAGCAAGCAATCGCGGCTTATAGTGCAGATTATGTTCTGCCTGTGACATTAACTGCCCATCATTGGTGTTTAATTGAGAA
The DNA here is from genome assembly GCA_031834385.1 of Semotilus atromaculatus. Taxonomy (NCBI): domain Eukaryota; kingdom Metazoa; phylum Chordata; class Actinopteri; order Cypriniformes; family Leuciscidae; genus Semotilus; species Semotilus atromaculatus. The sequence goes on along the minus strand of JAULUF010000005.1, from coordinate 10,263,862 downwards.
CACAGTTTCTATTCTTTACCCATTTGAGCAACTAACGAGGGAGATGAGTGGATCTGGAGCATCTGCAGCAGATGTGATTCCATCAATTGTTGCGCTAAAGCGGCTACTGAGCAAGGACCTTGAAACTGACCAGGGAATAAAAACGACCAAAAAAACACTACTAGATGCGGTGACAAAGCGTTTTGCTAAAAATGACTCAGAACCTCTTTATTGTATCGCAACAGTGTTAGACCCAAGATACAAAGATAACTACTTCGATACGGACAAAAAGCAGGCAGTTCGCATGATGCTGCAAGCACAGCTGGATTTGAGCGACGAAAGTGGTGGAAAAGACGCGGTGCGTCACCCAGAGGACGACCCAAAAGCCAAAAAGTCGCGCAAGGACAGTGAACATGCACCCAGTCTGTGTGACATGTTCGACAAAGTTTTGGAGGAAAATTTATCACATGGATTTAGGATTAACCCTACCATGCCACAAATGGATGCTTACCTCGCAGAAATCCCAATTGAAAGAAATGAGAATCCTCTTCAATACTGGTGTCAATCAAGGTCGGTTTCCGTCTCTTGCGCAAACTGGACGCAAGTATTTGTGTGCACCGAGCACAAGCACAGACAGTGAACGATTGTTCAGTGCTGCATCCAATGTCTTGGACAGTAAAAGAAACCGACAGCACTGTGAAAAAGCAGAAAAGCTTCTTTTTATAAAGAAGAACCTGCCCCTTTTTCTAAAGCAGCAACCTTAATACTTGATAACAGCAAATGGACTGAATGAACTGTTCATGAGTTTGAAAGTTTGTCATGTCATATTTTTTTAAAAATCTTTATGTTAAACAGATCTATGTTCATTTGAAATGATTTAATGTTTAGTGTGCACCATGCACAACGACTGAATTAACGGTTCATGAGTTTTTAAGCTAAGTTGTTTTAAATATGATTCAGTTGTTAAAATAAAACATTTTAGTTGTTAAGAAGGAATGTTTTATTGCAAAAAACCCTTTTAAGTTTGTCATGTCATATTTTTAATCTTTGTTAAACATGTTAATTTGAAATTATTTAATGTTCTAGTCCAACATGCACAACTACTGAATGAACTGTTCATGAGTTATTAAGCCATTTTATCATAATAGTTGTAAAGATGATTATATTGTTAAGAAGTAATCAAATATGAGTTCATGTTGTTAAACAAAGAAATATTGGATAGCAAAAATCACCTCTGAACGTTGTCATCTTGTCTTATTGTATTATTTTTATCTTTGAGCCTCTCTTATAATGCTGGTCAGATGAATGTTAAATGGATCCAATCCATGTTCAGAGAAAATAATCTGATGCAGAAATAAACTAGCTAGTACTGAATAGTATTGTATGCAAGTGACAAATATCGGTATCGGCCAGTAGTTGTTTGTTGCAATCGGTATCGGCCAAAAAAAATCCTATCGGTGCATCCCTACAAGTAAGTGAGATCATAATTGTCAATCATAACTAGAATGGACATATTTTGGCTTTGTACATACATTTTCAAATTAATTGTACTAATAATTATTATACAATATAAACTTATTTAAATCGTTACGGACGTGACGCAGCACTGAAGCGTCGTGACTTCCTAAATATAGCCTCTATAAATTTAAAGGGCAATGCAGTTATAACAAAGTGGGTGTATTTATATTTCAGTCATGCTCCCATCTTTCTGCAAAATGCTAATTACGGTCAACAAAGCATAACATTTTTTTTTTTAAAGAGTCTTTGATCCTTTTTAAAGCATGAAATATGTTTGTTTGAAAAAGCCATTTTAGTATCTGTGCACACCTTATCTGAGGTGAATAAACAGACATTTCCTTAAAATGTACATGACAGCACATCAATACAATAAAATACAGACCCAAATGGACAACTTAGAAAGGGTTTTGATATTTTGATAACTATTTTTTCATGGCAAGGTTGACATTTGCATGGAATCGCCCATATAACCTTATTTGCAAGATATTTTAATAACACAGTTTTGGCGGTTATTGAGTTCTCATGACGGTGTTCAACTATAACCACCGATCTCACGGTTATATAATAATCGTCACACCCCTAGCACAGACGTGCCTGGCACACAGGTATTTTTGCGCGTCAATGTTGAGAGAAGTGGTATCTACGGTGTAGAACCCAAAATATTTCCAAACACTACTTTTTAGATGAGGGGTCGTAATTGTGCACTCAGACTGGCCGTTCTAACGAACTATAGATCGTTTATTTATAGTTTAATTACGGATATTTCACGTCATGTTCGAATGCATATTCGTATATCGAATAAAAAGTGACAGCCCTAATATATTCTGACAATAAAGAGTAGTTTAAAACCACAATTAACGCTCTGGTTTCTACAACTTTCACTTAGGAGCAAAGATCTTTAAGTAAAGATTTGACATTTATCGTGATAATTATCGATATCGACTGATGTGTAAACAATTATCTTGGTAAAAAAAAAAAAATGGCCATATCACCCAGCCCTAGAGATCGGCAATAAGGACTGCCCGATGGCCCGGGGCCAGCATGAAAGACGCTCGGGCCATTTGAAGGTATTGTCTTGTATTTGTTTCTATTTTGTTTATTTTATTTTGTTTACTGAGTTATAATATCACCACCACAATGAGAAATCACATGAAATCCAAACACCAGTCGGCTGAGGAAGCAGCTGTCCATCACTGCATTAACGACTGCAGGTAAGCGCAGCTGTACCCCGAGGGAATCGTGATCCGAGATGATATCTTCTGGTAGCAAAATGATCTTGAGACATAGGCCTATGCTTCCTTTAAAGTGCCCCAATCATGGATTTTTTAAAGTTTCCTAATGTTGTTTTGAAGTCTCCTACAACAGGTTTACATGCATCAAACTTCAAAAAACTGTTTCATTTTCTCATAATATACATTTACAAATGTATATCACCAGATTTTTGATGACTCTCAAACGACTCGCCAAATGAATCAATCTCTCTAAATCCCTCCTTTCCGCGAGCTACTCTGCTCTGATTAGCCAGACAGCTCAGTCTGTTGTGATTGGTTTACCGCGTACAGCATGTGTCGAAAACAAAAATTCATATTGCCTTAACAGCCACAGCTCTGCATGTTCTGAGGCTTCCTACACCGTAAACTAATAAACACAGTAACAAACAATGACGTCGATTTTACCATATCAATCCGAGCGCGAGTCCGATGATGAAACACTAGAAGAACCATTCATTCAACCCGAACCTCCATCGCAAGGACGACTCGAGCAGGACGTTTCAGTGATTCACTACTCAGTTTGAGGTACATTATGAGATGTTGCTATTCCTCACCATCAGCATTAACATGTGCATGTCCATCAACTGATTATTTTACTAATTTATTTACCGAGTATGTTTCTAATATATTGCGGTGAACACGTGGAAACTGTATCAATAACAATGCATGTAGGCTATGCAATGTATACATTAGCCGAGCTCTAGCGTGAATGACTGATGTAACAAACATTGGTAAAACAATCTGCAGACAATCTGCATTAATAGACAGTTTTATATGTAATAGTGGCCCACAGCTGATTAGCGTACTCCGATATTTGAGAAGCAGTCGTCAGTAAAATAAAGGTAACACGAAAAGTTTGATTATACTGCTGTAGTATCATGGTAAAGATTAATTTTAACCACAGATTCTTCACATGCTTGTACTTGGGCTGTGGAAAAAAATGTCTTTACCATCACATTGTAGAGCACAGCGTCTCCTAGACATGATTTATCCAGTATCCACAGGATCAGCTGCCGGTTTGACATTTAAGTATCCCGGGTACCCGCACAATAAGTGGGCGGGCTAATGTTTCATCTTGACGTCACTACGAAACGGCTTATGACTCGTTTGAAAAACAATTAATTTCATTTACTCCGAGTCGACGCTTACTTTTGAAAAGACAATAACTTTATATACGGTGCACTTTCAGATTTAAAACTTTGCAGGATGTTTTTATTCACTTAGAGCTATATTACACACTACATGAAAGGTCATTTTCAAAAATCCATGATAGGGGCCCTTTAAGTTCTGTTGAGGGAGACATGTTTAAGAACAGAAAACGCTAAGTGCTGTTCGTAACTTCACTTTGCACACGGTGTCTATACAAGCAACGTCTGTCAGTGCAGCGCGTTCTCACTCAAGCATGTGGATATTGTTTCTCAACATGAACGTGAAACAATATAAACACAATGATGACTCGAGTGCATGTACGTTCTGTATAGGGTTGGGTATCGGTTGGGTTTTATCCGATACCAGTACCTACTCGGTATTTTTTAAACGGTTCCGGTGCTTAAACGGTTCTTGAAACGGTACTTAAGAAAAAAAAACACACACACTTTGTCCAAAAAAAAAAACCTTTTATTTACAGGGCCAAACTGGACACAATATTAACTTAAATATTTAAAGATTTTCTGATTTCTGATTAAATTAAAAATTGCGCCGTTTGATAGGCTACTGATGTAAAATACTTAAGATCAACATTTTGTCTTCACATAGGCCTATTATAACTACGTTAAGCAGAGAAATATCTGACACTGAGCAGAAATTTAACACACACACAGTAGCCTCGTATAAAGAAGTGTTGGAACTTTGTTAAAACATTTTGCATATGTTGTCACACTCGCTGTTGAATGGCAACGGTGTTTGCTAGCCTAGCCTACTTGATATGCAAGATTTGCAGTTGGCATTAAAATAGGCCTACTAGACAGACTTACCCGAAGAGGAACGGCTGCTTTTATCATCGTCTGTGATGTCGCAACCCGATAGATCGCAACACTTCTAGATCGTCTCTATAGCAAGCAGTGTGTTTATCGTGTAATTTTTAAGCAGAAAATTGGTTTTTACGTGCATAGGATACGCATGGGTTGGTTAGTATGTTTAGTAGTGGTGTGGGGTGCGTGTGTAGGCCTATAATACTGTAATGTCAGTACAAATGGAAGATACTAGTGTTATGTTGTTCGACAGTGTTAATCGAATCATAAGTGGTTCTATCTGTTAGTCCCTGGTTCTTTAAGGGGCGGGGTTTTAGCGGGGTCAAGTGACTGGAGCGAGTGAGAGAGCTGGAAGCGGGAAGTCAGAGTGAGTTTAACAGCAGATACAGCACGTTATATGTCTCCCTTCATGTTGTACGGCGTGGGTTACGGCCATAACAGTAACCCTGCAGTTCTTGAATAAAGCCTTAAAAGGAGGAAGAATCCGTCTGTTTACTTTTTAGTAGCGAAACGCTACAATACGTTTGGCTTTGGGTAGAATGAGTGGTGTGGGATGCGTGTGTATTACACGCAATGAAGTGCGTATCAAATGCACGCAAAAACCTCGTAGCCTATCATATGCACGTAAAATCTAATTTTCGCATATAAATTGCACAATAAACACACTGCGTGCTATAGAGACACAGCTGAACTTGAACTTTCGTCAAGCGTGTCAGAGGATCTGAGTTCCGCATTCGTACAGTTTTGTGTTCTTTTTTTTGTTCTCATCAAAACCGATTATGCTCATCAATGGTTGTATATCAAGCAGGGACACGTTTTTGTGCATTATATTTTGTGATTTATATTTTTTCCGATTTCACCGGAACGAGAGTCTCTCCGCAACGGATTGAAGCGCGCGTCTGAGTGAAGACAGCGCCACTGATCGCAGAGGCAAAGAGCACTTTGATCACTTGATTTAAAAAAACACATGTCAGCGCTAGACTGTCTCTTATTTAACAAACGAACGAAATGAATGCTCTGCTGGTTAACTGGAGATGTTTTATTGTATTGGATCATTCGTGCCGCGAGATGTTTTACAGGCACCGAAATCAGGCACCGAAATTTTCGTTCTTATTCGGTCTGGTTACTACCGTTTACGTCGGAACCGGTTCCCTATTGGAACCGAGTTTCGGTACCCAACCCTAGTTCTGTACGATAATTGCGCAGTCTGCTTTATTAGCGTTTTTTTCGTTCGCGCTGCTTGAGCTTAAATGCTTTGGTTCTTTATATTTTTTGCACAAGTTTACACATATTGTTAAATGTTTTCAACTAAAAGAAAACCTTAAGATATATAATAAGCTTGTTGTGTATATTGCCTATTGTAAGCTTGTTCAGAAATGGTGAAAAAACCTTAAACTTAAAAAATAACATATTCCTCGTTAAATACATATATATTTAAATACAATATTTTGGAAAAATGCCCATCCCTACTATAAATGTTTGAAAAGCTCAAGCAGGCACAGATTAATGTTAAACATACATTGAATAAGAAGCCTACTGAAGTAAATGGCTTGCTCACACTAGCCATGTTTGGTTGGATTAAAACGAACCCTGGCGCATGCGATTCATTTGAATAAGTGTGAACACTGCCATCTGAACCCTGGTGCCACCAAACAAGCAGACTGAGACCCCTGAAAAGATGGGTCTTGGTCCACTTCTAAACCAACTCTGGTGCGGTACGACTGAAATATGAACAATACGGACCTATGACATGTAAATGAACCAAAAACCTGGAAGATGAGACCCTAAAAAGGACAGGATGCTCACGCAGATCTTTTTTTTCTCGGTTTGTCACCACAGTTTGGTACAGGCATAAGAACTGCTTCTCCTAACAGTAGATCTTAATTTTTGTGTGTGACAGGGATTTCTGCCTCAGTTTTTAATCCTTTACACATTTTATAAGCTCTTCACGAGTTCTCAGCTGGTCAAAATACCATAATATGTACAGGGTTTCCCGCAGCACTTTGTAACTAAGGCGGCCGCCTAAGCAACACACGCCTGCCGCCTTAACTAACGTTAACTTACGTTGTCAAAAAAATGTATGAGCGATATCCGCCGTGTTACTCACTCTGTCCTGTTTAGAGCATAGGTTTAGAGCTTAGATTCTCTGACCGAGGCGGAATTTGGGCCGATATATTACGCCGCCATCCTCGGGCCGGGCCTTTGATCTAGAGACGTGCGGTGCGGGACTAGATTTGATGGCCGAGTGTGTGTGGGCTGCGGGAGAATAAAACGATTCGCGTGACTCCCGCAAAATATAAATATCAATGAATAAAACATATAAAAACAAATAAATTGTTATTCATCTGTTGCAGAAAAGACCAACTAAAACAAAATAGAAATGAATTACAGGCCAGAGTTTCTATTAGTAACATGTTTGCAGCGTTGAGCGATGTAGCCAATCACAGACATGTGTGTTGATTTTTTTAACACAATGGCCAATCAGAAGCATTTAAGATAGACTCCCCTCACCGCTCAAAACGGACTTTTTGTTCAGTGCTGAATTCTGCATGCTGGCAAATCCTCTGATTATAACAAACAAAGTGTAGATAATATTATGAAATATTCATTGCGCAACCAGCTTCATTGATAATAACAGAGATGTTTGAGTTTGTGATGATGTCAGCTTTTTATGGATTATTAGGGGAGCACACTTTGCGCACATTCAGTCACGGCAAACCATGCACATAATAATAATTAAGCCTGCTTGCTTTTATGTTACATTAACAGTTGTTTGTAAATTACCCACCTCTGCATTTTGACAATGTCGTTTTGCTCTTTCTTTTGCACTTCATTGTTTTATAGTTAGTGTTTGTTAAAATGCAGTTGTTGTTGGTTCAGTTATGTTGGTTTGCACTTTTTAGCACAAATATTATTAAATATTTGTATAGTTTGTTAAAATTGCACATTGTAACTGTTATTTTGAAAAGCTGGTTATTTATAAATCTAAATGGTTATTTACATTTAATATAGTGTTTAATAATTGTTAAGTACAGAGCCTGTAGTCTATCACACAAACAAACCCAGAATTTCCTTTCATTTTAAAAAGGCTTTGATAATTGATAGGGAAAATGACAAAACAACCAAGTAAATTATCATACTACAAAAAGAAAACCTTCCAACATGATACTTAAATCAATGCAACATAAATAGCACTCTACCATTTGAGGAGGAAATTATAGGTTGAAACTGAAACTTCACGTATACGAAGCTGGTCGAAACCGAAACAATTATTTTTTTTGTATTCCTGTTAGCTTGTTAAATCATTCCAACCCAACCACGCTGAACAATTAAACAAAGCATTAGAATGCAAGAGCTGAAAAATAGCAATGGGTGACTTACCTTGTTCATGTTTCCCCCTTGCTGGGGATTCATGGCATTGTGTGCCCCCATCTGTGGTGAACCCTGGGTAAGTGTCTCCGCCAATACACTGCCAGAAACGCTGACCCCCGGCCCGGCACCTGCTCCCACCGGTGTTCCCTGCATACCCTGACCCTGGTACTGCATACCCGGAGCTGCCCTGCCTCTTCCGGCCTGCCCCATCACGCCATTCATCATCTGCCCCTGCTGAGCCATGTTCTGCCCCATGAGTCCATGAGCCTGGTTGTTATTGTTCATCATGGCCTGGTTGAAACCAGCATTGAGGCCCATACCCGGACTATTGTTGCCCTGACCGGTAGGGGTGCCGACTTGCTTGGGAGGTTGGGTCTGGTGACCGGGTGAGCCCTGGCCCATGGGACTCTTCCCCAAAGCACCCAGTTGTCCACCCATTCCAGACTGAGGGCTGAGGTTTCCAGCCAGAACAGAGCCTGCCTGCAGGAGCTGAGACAGTTGCCTGTGCTTGGCAGCAGCATCCGGGATGGTGCCCCCCATCCGGCCTCCATCTCCATTAGAGGGCATGGACATCAGCCCCAGGTCTCCATTGGGTATCAGCTCATCTGGAAGATCGTTTTCCAAGTCGAACAAGGACACGAAGTCTAGGAAAAGAGGGAAGAGAGGGTATTAGTGCAGGTCATCATCTCATTAGCAACCAACTAGGGATGGGCATTTTTGTTCATTTCGATCATTGACAGGTCTCAAAAAATGAGTACTCGGGGGGTGGGGTATGTTCGTCATGAAAATAAATATTTTAAGACATTTATGAAAATTAATGTTAACAAATAAAAATATGACATGAAAACATGTCTATGAAAAAATGAACGTATAAATAGAAGAAAAAAAAACTGCTAGATTATGATGAATCAATGTTATCGAAAAAGAAACATCTAAAAAGGAATAGCTACTTGAGGTGAAGCTGAAAAACTGAAGCCCATTCTATGACACATCCTATGAGATTAATAATCAGATATCATAGATGCATAACTAGGGATGGGTATCGTTAAGGTTTTAACGGTATTACTACTCTTACCGATACTGCTTATCGATCCGGTACTTTAACGGTATTCTTATCGGTTCTTTTTGTTATATTAAAACAATATATTTAGAACATAATTAATATTGCTTTATATTTTGAAATGTAAAATAAATATTAATAGCAAAATAAAAGCAATGCTTTAACAAAACAAATAAAACATGTAGGCCTATGTTATGCAGAAGGGTGCATTGTTTTGAGTTTTATCTACAGAAGACAAATAGGACACCAAAAACAAAACGCATGGTCAAACAAACAAAGTATACAATAAAACGAATATACAAATTATATAACCAGTGCTTTAATTTCAGTAATGTTGACATTACTGTGCAGGTGAGTAAAAAAGACATTTAAAGGTATTGTAGGTAGAATTTTTATAAAAAACTTTTTTCCAAATTTGTTAAAAACTTTCTGCATATATCAATGCATAATTAAAATGTAAGTACTCTGAAAAAGAAAGTATAAAAATCGAGTGTCTGTAGACCTCTCACGACTGTTTTAAAGACAGCTCATTATTTCCATTCACTCCACCCCCTCCCTTCTGGGCTCCTTCCAAAGCCACGCCCCCAAAACACATGAACGAGCGACTCCGACCGCTGAGCTGAAGACGCATTATTTACCTGAGACGACGAGCGGAGAGGAAGGAGCGCAGTGCATGTAGTGACATCATGTCAGAATCACATGTAAAAAAAAATCTAACTTTATCATTATGAAGATAAACAAATAAGATGTATTTTAGTACTCACTATCAGGCTAGCAGATTGATATTGGTAAAGTTTAAAATATATATTTATTGATTCGCTAACGAGCTAGTTATCTATAAGGCAAAGCTAAAAACAGGTTGCATGATACACGTTTTTCCATTGCCATCATTTACACTGTGATGAAGATGAATTTCGTGTAAGATTCATATCATATATGGTGTTCTGCATGTAAGAGTTTCCATGATGAAAGCATTGTTGACTCTGATGAGGACTACACTCCAGAGACAAGTACCGCATTGTCAGCTCGAGGACAGATCCGGGGTCGAGGGCGAAGCAGAGGAGGTCGTGCAACTAGGGTCCGAGGAAGTAGAGGTTTGCCTTCGCGAACTGCATATGTGAATTTCGATTGGTCTTTCTCTGCCATTGGTTTGCTATTGCTAGGTTCCGTGCCTCTTGAATTACTCAAATCAAACGGGTACGCGCAAGTGGGCAGGTCATGTGTGGCAAAAGGGTGGTTGCCATGGTTGCGAGAGAGTGACAGTCGCCTAAGCCAATCCTTTGTTTCGTCCCGAATGGAAATAATGAGCTGTGTTTAGTGCAAATTAAACGTTCTAGAGTCACTCGATTTTTATACTCTTTTTTTTATCAGAGTACTTACATTTTAATTATGCATTGATATATATAGAAAGTTTAAACAAATCTGGAAAAAAGATCTTTATAAAAATTCTACCTACAATACCTTTAATAAAGTAATCAAATGTAAAATAACACTGCATAGTTTATCATAGATAGATTAAAGCTTATAAAAGCCAAAATGATTCATTCAAGAGCTGCGACTGATTTTCTCTTTGCCTGTTGTTTGATTCAAATTAATGGAGCAATCGTCAGCACGTTTATTAGACTGCTGCCTCTTTAAGACCAAATGCAGATCTCATCATTATTAGGCCTACATCATATTTTCTCCCAACTATTTACGCCCATTTAAGACATACACTGTTTTTAAATGAATAAACTGTTTAAGTGAATCTCCAAGACGGTCATTTTGACACATGTTTGTGTATATTTGATCGTTTGGACGCGCACACGAAGCCCAAAGTATAGCCTACGTCTCGTTGCTGTGTGTTTCAGAGCGCGCGCCGCCTTTGGAACAGCTTCTATTGCGTCAATTTTGGTGATTTTAATAGCTTTTTATTATCAAACGCGTCCCGCAGTTTAGCAACAGTAGAGATGGCATTTTACAACAATCACAGATCGTGCTGACTCTGACGTTACGTTTGGGTTTTAGGGAGAAGTGACAGCGCACCGCTGTGAAAGGAAGTTGCGCTAGACAGAATGCGGCTTTAGTTTTTTATGGTTTTACCTCAAATATCTTATTTTTTATAATCATTGGAAGCCAAAATCGAAATCTAAAATAAAATGTGTTTAATATCAAAGAGCTAAAGTGTAACCATAGGCTACGTTTGATTGTTTAGTTCGCCTCGTCGTCACTCATTAAGCAGAGCTGTTGTGTTGTTCGCGCCGTGGCTCTGCGTGAAAGACCGCGCGCTCTCTCTCTCACTCTTTCTCTAGCAAAAATGCATCACAGACAAATGGTTCAATATTATTATATAGAAGTGGCTGGCGAGATTAAATTAGCAAGATAATGTCTTTATAGCAATAATTAATAGCACGTGTGTACTTTCTTAATTTCTCCAGTACCGACAGCAGAACCGATAACGTCCGAGCTTATCGATTCTGCGGTCTTTCAAAATTCAGCACCGGGGCCCGTTTAATACCGGGTTTCGGTACCCATCCCTATGCATAACATAAACGTAATATTACAACTTGCATCTGCACACAAGGACACAAATGCACATGTGAACTAGTTTTTTACAGTCTATGGTTTGAAAGGGAAACTCTGGATGTGCTCTTCTTTTAACAGCGCGCTGATCAGGGGTGCAACGATTAGGGATGCACCGAATAATCGGCCACCGAAAAAAGAGCATTTTCGGTTTTCGGCCGAAAGACATTTATCACCGAAACAATACGGCCGAAATGTTGTGATGACGCAAACAGAAACCACGACCTGCACGTGCTTGTCTGAAGCAACATGTCTGCAGTGTGGACGTACTTCAGGGGGCTTTCACACTGGCAGGTTAGTTCGGAACGGGACACGGTTCACATGGAAAACCCGAGACCTGGAGGAGGTGGTCTGAGTTCGGTTGCTTCTGATTCCCGAACCGTGGCGCGGTTCGCGTGAATGTGCAAGCAATATGGACTCGGGTGTGCACTTGTTCAGGAAGTAAAGTGATCTGCGCATAGGTTTTTAGCTTTTTGTGATGTATTCAGTTAAATAAAACACTTGTATGGGATGATAGTGTTGATGAATTAGGAGCGAGAGTGAACCGGCAGTGTATTCGCGCATTGCGCGTGGAATCAGGGCAACAAATTTGGAAATCCACCGCCTCCTCAAAAGAGTCCGTTTGCAAGCAGCAGAAGGCCACCTTATGCGACACACACAGAGTAAACCTGTATTGTTCACTCAACTGCACCTAATAGCAGCGAATTAATAAAAAACACAATATATTGACCCGCGTTCTGCTTTCTATCATGCTGAATTTAGGCTAAAAGTCTAGGCTCTGTTGTTAACCTTTAATGTTATAGTAATGTGCGGGCTCTCTATATAGTTTACAGCATTAGCAGATTTTTTTTGTAATCCTTGTGAATCATTTAATTGTAATTGAATTAATTTAAAGACAAAGAAAATTTTTTCATTAAACCACTGTTTAAAAAAATAACTAAAAAGCAATTTTGGCTTTTTTAAACCCCGCCCACAAAACCAAACCGAGACGTCAAAACCGTGGGAAGAACCGAACCGTCAGTTTAGTGTATCGTTAAACCCCTAGCGCTGATACACGCTCAACTAAAGCACAGAGAATTTACAACATTCCTTCACAATCCTGTTCTCATTATAATGCTGAATATGGCATGTATATTGGCGCTGCACATCTTGTACTTAATAAAAATTTTCCATGATAGAAGGTGATTACAGTAATCATTGCGCGTTTTTGAAGCCATAACGAGAAACAACTTTAAATAAAACATAGGTTTACTGTTAAAAAATAAATAATTGCAAAACAAAATAACACTGCTACGTTATTAATGTCCTCAATGATTTTTCCCCATCAAGCCTATCTAAAAGGAATATGACCGTCTCAAATAAGAAATAACCTGATCAGTAAATAATGTCGGACATTCCATTTGAGCTGAATAAAACGGTCAGTAAACTACAGCGTTTTTCTAGCTTGTTATTAAACTACACCAAACGCTTCTTATTTGAGATTAATCAGTCTGGAAGGCGTGCTGTCTAACAAATCAGACCCCAGGAATATGGGTGGGAATCTCTAGGCACCTTAAATTACAATTCAGAGGGCTGCAATGCGATGCTAAACCGATTAGCGATGCATCTTTTTTTGTGTGACTACTTGGTACTTTTAAATCAAAGTATTTATAATGACTTAAAATAATGCTTGTGGTCTTGCGCATATTCTGAATTATTAGTAACATACAAAGCCGCTCTTATACACAACTAAATTTTTAAATAATAAAAAAAAAATTTTTTTATACGCTGTTTTTGTGTTATACGACAAAAAGTTAATGAACATCTGCAGAGAGCACAGTCAAAATGTAACTTTTTGTGACTGGCATTGCACTGACACACAGTAAACCTACGTATAACATCCGCTTAACAGTTCTGTTTACAGCATATTGATGTGAAAACTAAACGATACAGAAAGCAGCTCTCATACAAAAAATACAAAAGTCACAATGAAATTGACAATTTTCCATACGTTAGCTTTTAACAAATACGTTAGCTTTTTTCCCCCACCCCTAAAGTTGGGATTTCGCGCTTAGCCATCATGCGTCTCTGTTATGTGCACGCCACAGACTGTCCGGGCGCTGCACTTCAGAGTTCCGTCAATATTACGTTATTAGAAGAAAAAAAAACATTTAGAAAATTGATTTTTGACATTTGTGAATTGATTCAGAATCGGCCACTTCCGAATCGCGATGCATCTAAGATTCTATTTTTTCCCCCACCCCTACTCAGGAACCGCCCCAAATGCTGCAATAACCAATCTCTCAACTGCTCATTATAAATGGCAATAGATATGTATAATTTGTAACTTTTCACTGACTGTTTTGACACCTGCTAACAATGAAAAGTTTTGACTAATAAAGGTCACTGTTTTTCACACATACACTCAACTTTATGCTTTGAAAACTCTGTGAGGAAGTTAACGCTGTTGTAATGTCTCCTTATTCTCAGCAGGGAGTGCTCAGAATCATGGCTAAAAATAAGATTCACTCCAGCCGCTCATCTGTTACCCCTCGTACCCCCCTAGTCTTCAACAGCTGCTTGTCAGTCTGGTCTACCTCCTCACAACTGAGACCAGCACAGCCAGTTGTGTGCTTAAGTATATATAAAAAGAAAAAAGTCTAACATTATAATTTTGGGCCTGTTTGATTGCAACGTATTGTAAAATAAATTCAATTAATTCAATGCACTGATAAACTATGCCTATATAATTTGATTGCACTGTAAGCTGTTTAAGATAAAAATCGTATGTCAAATGCATAATGTAAATTAAACTACAATTGCCACACAATTGTGAAAAGTTGACACACACCACAAGTCCAGCTCAAGCACTAAAAACATTTGAACGAAGAACAGAAGGGAAAACAAAGCATGAGTATTGAGGCGTGCATTTAGTCATTTTTAATCATGGCATGAGACACTGAGAAAAATATGAACGGGTACAAGACCAAACCTTTAAAACTTGGCATGAAGCTCTTCAATATGGTAAATGACAATACACTTGAGGCAATCTACTTTTTTTTCCACACAGAAATACGACAGTCCTCAAAAATGTTGTCAGAATTAGGGGTGTAACGGTACATGTATTCGTATTGAACCGTTTCGGTTCGAGGCTTCCGGTTCGGTACGCATACAAACCGAACGATTCCTTGGACCATTTTTCCTGCCGACAAAATCCGCACTTGCGCGATCACCACAACGTTGCGCAACATCAAATGGCAAACGTAATGAAAGCAGAACGAAACTGCGCTACTCATTATATTGTGCTTCACGGACCGTATATCAGTTTAGAGTGACGGAGTCGGACCATCAACATCTGTGCAGCGCGAGCCGATCTCGATCAAGCGAACTGTTACTACACAGCGCTAAGAGATCCAGTAAAGAAAAACATTGTGCCGTGAATGAACTAGTAATATGCTTTAAGTCCACAGATCAGCAACATTCACCATGGATTTAATGTAGTAACACTAACTGTAACCAGTTTGGCTGGAATAGTGAAATGCTTTCAAGTACTTCACACATTTTTTTTCCAGCACTTCAAAACTCAAATATTATATAAATATTCTATAAATAAATATATATTTAAATGTTATTTTTAATGTGATGACCAAAACATTATTTATTCATCCTTTAAAAATTACCCCCATTTATAAACCTGAAAGTTTCAAACTCACACTTATTTTAAAATATTTTTTCTTTTAATAAATAGGAAATTTCTCTGGCATTTCTTCCTTTTTGCTGTACCGAAAACGTACCGAACCGTGACTTTAAAACCGAGGTACGTACCGAACCGTGATTTTTGTGTACCGTTACACCCCTAGTCAGAATACAAAACCTGAAATGACATATCTGAAAAATCATGCCTTATAAAGCACATCCCACTAAATATGAAGTTATAACACTTTTTTTAAAATCTAGATTGATCACACTAATTGTAAAGAATAGTTTATTGATATTGAATAAGACAACAGGTGTGTACATGTGGTTTGAAGGAGATCTTTAAAAGTTCTGCTTATAAAACTTTTGTAATCGCTACACCGCTATAAAACTCACAAAAGTCACAAAAAACCCAACCAAAAGATTATCAGCCCTCAATGAGTAAAGACATAGGCAGTCCTTCCAGAAAAACGCGAAGTTTTTTTGTGATTGTTGCGGGCAAAAATCCTTGATTACGCGGCACGTTTTCTTAAAAAATGCGATGGAATATGCGGGATATTTATGCAATTTTATGCGATGAAATTGCGGAAACTTACAGAAATTGCGGGAACTTGCAAAAATTGCGGTTTGATGAAAAAGAGAGAAAAAAAGTTGATTCCCCCTACACCCTGTTTTCACTAGGCCACTACCTTAAATGGAAAGAGTCATTTCTTATTACTTCCTATGATAAGTAAGCATAGGCTACTACATCACAGAAAGTGCTGGGAATATTTAAGGTCTCATCTTGTTTTATTTCAGACCTTAATAAACATGGCAAACTTACAAAACATTGAGTCAAACAAGTTCTGTAGCTTTACAAAAGGAATATGAATATGCTATAACTTCTGTAAAAATTAATTAATAAAATAAAAAAAATAAAAAAATGTGTGCTTCCTGTTTTACAGAGGTAGCTATACAAAACAGACATCTTCTGTTGAAATAAGTGCTTCCAATGCACAAAGTGCACTCTCTTACTGTAACAAATTTACATACTAAGGCTGGCTAAGTGGTAGTCCAGCGTCGACTTCCGCCTGTGGTCCAACACGCAGTTGCACGTAGTGCAAAATAATTTGCCCCCACTGTCATGTAACACACCGGGAAACAGCTTTTGTGTTTATTTTTGTTGGCACATGAGATTTATTTGCAGGCTTCATGGCTTATTCGCGGGGGTTTGCAGCCTTTCGATAATGTTCATGTCGCGTAATTACGTCACTTCATAACGTTCCCATGGCAACAGGGGTGACGGCTGCTCTTGTGTGAAGTAAACGCAACATTTTTCAACTTTCTGCTAAGGTATATGTGACTGTTTCGCGACGAAAATGCAGGTATTATGAAATCATGCAAGCCCCGCATATTTTGCGCGGAAATCAGTAATTTATGCGGCGAGATTGCGGAGTATTTGAAAAAATGCGGCCCCCGCATAAATATGCGGACTTTGGCTGATTATGCATTGAATTCAGCGATCGCATAATCGCGTTTTTCTGGAGGGACTGCATAGTAGTGTTGTCACGATACCAAAATTAATGTTTCGATACCGATACCAAGTCAAGAATTGCGATTTCGATACTTTTTCGATACTTTTCCTGAAAAGGGATTCAACACTCTCACTTATTTTAAAACTGGGACAACATTCTAATCATAAAACACACTAATAAATGAACATATGAACAGCAGATATATTAACTATTTGAACAAATATGAAATATAAAAAATAAATTAGAGCAATAACATTCAAGGTAAAAAAAATAATAAATTTAGCAGCATTATCCCAGTTATCATAAGAAACATAAGAGTTACCGGGAATTGATAAGATTTTATCAATATCAATGCCACTGACGATTCTGCTTATCGATCCGATTCTTTAACGATTCTCTTATCAATTCCTGATAGCACTGTGTGGAAAAAAGTAGTCATATGCTTTTTCGGGGGCATAAAACTTACACTTGAGCAAGCAAACTGTAGCCTATTTTTTATGTAATTTATGTAATAAATGAAACCTTATTGTTAAGTATTACCGATTAGTTATACACCGATTCAGATGTCTCGTGAGTTCAGTGTTGGAAAGATCAGTTGTTTTAACCATTCATTAAAACGAATCGGTTCAAATGAGTCATTAGTTCGCGAATTGGACGTATCATTATCGGACGTGTGCGCGTTGTGTGATTATCCCGGTGGTTAGGACATCCCACCAGATTTGTCTCATCACATAAAACATTTCATCACTGGATAGTTTTTTTCGTTTATTTAAAGTGTGGTTTATGTCAGCTGAATGTGCGGAACGCTTTTAAAAGATAAGGCAACGTATTTTAGCATAAAGTGGTAACGTTAATTCAGGAGAAAAAAAACTCTGAATGCTCCACGTGAAACTTTAGTCTCCCGACCACATTTTGATTAATATATGCGAGGGAGAGAGAGCAAGACAGCGCTTAGTTTTGAGACAGTGAATACTTTCGCCTGGTTTCGCAGAGAGAGTGCGCGCGCGACCGGGGCTTTTTCTCTCTCTGCTTGTTCAGTTCATGCGCCCTGTCACACGCGCATGAGGAGAAAAAACACAGACGTCCATAGGGAGGCACTGGAAGCGTACGTTGCACACACCAACATGAAATACTCTCTTACAACATGAAACGTGGTCATTCTTAGAAGTATCGATACTAATAAATTTAGGAATCGTGACATTTTTAATTTCCGAGTATCGCGATACTTTTGAAGTATCGGTGCACCGTGCAACACTACTGCATAGGCCTAACTGCTAAAAACAAAAACAATATTAATGTGGATAACATTTGACTTTTTGACTGACATTAATAATTTAATTACTGAAGTCTACTGGGCACATGATATTTGAAAATATGATATTGACATTTGAACATACAATCCTGGTATTTTTTGCAAGCTGCAGAACAACTACATACTGGCAACCATGTCGCCATCTAGGCTAGTTTTTTAATGAATAATATCTTAAAAGGGTCAGTTCACCCAAAAATAAAACATTTGCCAACAAACACACACCCTCATGTCGTTCCAAACTCATAAGACTCATTAATCTTCAAAACACAAAGAGGTAAAGTTTTGGATTCATGGACTTAATGTTTTATATTGAATGGCTTCAAAAGACTACAGTAAGTCTACTTTTAAGATACTTCATTATACGGGAAAAAGTTGCCAGGATAATCTTCAAAAATGTTTGTGTTCCCCTGAGTAAAGTCAGATTTGGAACAACATGAAGGTGTTGACAATTTTCATCT
This sequence comes from Semotilus atromaculatus, assembly GCA_031834385.1. Classification (NCBI taxonomy): domain Eukaryota; kingdom Metazoa; phylum Chordata; class Actinopteri; order Cypriniformes; family Leuciscidae; genus Semotilus; species Semotilus atromaculatus. Next base: position 10,245,171 of record JAULUF010000005.1, on the reverse strand, counting down.
AGCCTATCTGGGTGAAATAAACCAACAAAATGTAATGTTAGTCATAATATAGAGCAATAAAAATCATACCAGTCAAAGTGTCTATAACAGGCCCTCATCTCTAAGTTGGCATAAAAGCACTGCGCGGTTGAATCCAGGCAGTCGCTCAGACGGGCCGATCTCCCCATTGCATCCTTCCCCAAATCAGTCATGCTTCAGCCGAGACATTAAACCACGCAGCGAGCCGTCTGCCTGAAGCTGGTGGAGGGCAGCATTTACACGCTTGGCTGTGTTTGTATGTACACTAATGCAAACACGGCTGGAATAAAAGCGCACCCACGGCTGCCACACGCTCACAATAACGAGGGGGAACACCCAGCTGGCAAACAACACACCCACTGGAACCATCTCAGACAACACAAAAAAAGTAGAACACAAAAAAAGACCACGGAGACTTAACACAAACCCACAAATTAGCATGCATGCTAGCGGACACATGCATGTGTTGCCGTTCTCACACCAGCAGTCCACCGTACAGTAAATGTGGCAACCACCCACAACTCTTGCATCATGGTTGCTTTCGCACAGAAATCACTGCTCGCATTACCTTCAGAAAATGACTAGTTTTGTGTTAAATACACTTCTGCGTGTTCACTTAAAGTTGCATGTTAATCCAGAAACATGGGAGGAATTAGGGAGACAGGAAATAACGGATCTCTCCACGCCGAGCTGTGGAATTTCCTGATGCGAGTCTTAAGTTATGCTCTCAAACAAAACGCTACTTTTTGCAACACAAAACATGCTGCTTCGCAAGAAATTGACTCCTAACTGGAAAGCACAGTCTAGGCAAGTACATATTTAACAATTTGACATTTTCTGGAGAGGTGCTTGCATGTGCAAACTCACAGAAGACAGAAAGCCACCACAATGCTATGAAGTTCTATCCACAAACCATCAATTCATAATTAAAATCTTGCATGTCCAAAGGTAAAGCGTGCCATCTAATATCCGTCTAGTAGTAGAAAGAACTGGTAAATCATGAAATAAATCAAACCAATGCATGAAACACCAGTAAGATGCTTAAAAGATAAGTTCACAAATTATTTCTACATTTAAAACTCAAACACACACAGGATGACTTAATTTAATTAATATATTATTAAATGTTTAAATTAATGAATATTATAAATATGTGTATATTAAAAATCGAACTTAAAATTAAAATGCTAAAAAAAAAAGAAACTAAACCAAGATGTAAACTGAAATATCCATCGTTCAGTGTGAACACAGCAGCAACTGAATGTTACCCCAGATAGTCACACAGTGTGAAAAGAACAGTGACCCGACTACTTTGAAAATCGTGCAGTCTGAACTCAGCTTTAGGGTCTTCAAATATGTTGTTGGACAAGTATTGTGCACAAATATTGTGTTGGACAAGATCCAGCGAAACAGTGATATTCAGCTAACTGAAACCTCAACAGATGCAGCATGAAGACTTGCACGAGAAATGGGGATGAAAAGAAACTTCTGCTTTCCTCAAGACTGATGTGAATTGTCATCAAATTGATTATTAGCAGCCCTAATAGGAACACGCATAAAACACACATTTGAGATGCAGTCAAATCTCTATGAATAACTTGCAACAAGATCTCATTCAAAAGAGCTTATTAAAAAAAATATTAGGGTCAGTGTCATTACATCCCACAGTGATTCTTACACAGTCAGCAGTTGATCAGTTGTAGTGTGTAAAACTGGACCAGCTTTATTACAGAGATGATTATTACACGCAGTGGTAAAAGTGGGATTTGGCAGGTGGGGGAACCCTCAAATTTTGTGTAGGTGCAACAAGGAAAAATGACTCACCGTGGGACAACATATTGAGTATCGTAGTATAGCAATACTTTTTGGTAAAAGAGTGTCACTGTGGCACCATGTATCACTTATTTACTTGATATTTTAATGGTTTTATTTTGGCCCATCTACACTGATATGATGACGACACCATGTTAAAATTGCATAGCACTGGGACAAAAATTGAGACCTGGTACTGTAGTCTTGCCAGTAGGGGTGTCGAAATTAATCGCTTCTACGATGCATCGCGATGCAGACGAGGACGATTCGGTATCGGTTCAGTAATAGACCATAACCGATTATAATGTACTGACGCTTTTCTGACGTCATGTGTTGTCGTAACGCGCATGTGCTTTGTCGCGGTAGCATACAGTGGCAGAGGGAGGCGAGACGCGAGTGCGAGTAATATGCTCCAACTACTTTAAAAGTCTACATCTGGGCACATTTCGGCTTTTATGAACAACCTGGTAAGCACGACCTGGAGAAGACACACGCTGTGCGTGCTCATGTCACGCATAAAATATGCAGGAGGTAATACAATACCACTAACTTGATAAACCACGTTAGCCGTTTTCACCCCGAGCTGTTAACGCCTGGCAGAGTCTGACTGCTTTAGATGAGCTCCAACGTCACCCGAATCCGCAGCCAAAAACAAATCATCCACCCGCCCCAATAATGTTCTCTGATTTAAGTATCCGCACCCGATGGTCAAATTACAATTATTCTGTGTTGTTACACGTGATTATAAATGGATGATCGTCTTCAACAGCGGCGACAGTTGATGAGCGCATCTCTATGGTAACATTATACACTGATGAATGAGCGTGGCTTTTAAATTTCTTTAAAACAAAATTGATTTGACAGAATTTCATTTTCTTACCGCATAAACTGGGTTTACTCCCTTGAAACTTAAACTGGAATGTCACTGTTTCTGTCACTGCGACTTCCCGAACAGGCGAACACGCACGCACATGCGCACACATAACTTTTGAAGTAAAACAGTGCATCGCGATAACGAATTGAACTGAATCGGTGACATGACAATCGTAATCGAACCGTGAGACCAGTGTAGGTTCACACCCCTACTTGCCAGCCCACATTAACATCCACAACCCCACCACAGACTTGTGCATTTAAATGTGAGGTAGTTAGGGGCGTTCGGGGGCATGCTCTCCCGAGAAAATTTTTATTTCTCTGACCTATACTGTGCAAATTTAGACTTTTGAAGGCCAAAAAAATGGATAAGAAACAGCTTTAAACCATGTCAGTGGGCATTAGATTATTTGTCAATACCTGCTCTCTCCTCATTTTCATCACTCTTTTTCTCTCAGTCTCCTTATCCTGCCCTATTTCTTCCCCTCCAAAAGCTGAACTTTGACTGATAGTCTTTTCATTTTTGTCTGTGTCAGTGAAGAAAGTAAACATAGGCTTATGAAAAAAAGGTTGGTCGGTCGGCCCATATCGGGACCAGCAAGATTCGTTGAGATTAATTAATCTATTTATTTATTATTTATCTGAATAATGTACCGTTCCGGCCCACTTTAACCCCTGATCACACGTCTTAAGACATTTTATGATAATAATTGATGCACTGAAATAATCTTTCCTGAAATGTTAGGTAATAATCAATTGAGTAATCAAATGTATTTAATAATCAACATTCAAATAAAAACTGAATTGTACAAACATTTAAATTGCACACAAGGCGGTTTTTATATCAACTTTTTGATAACAGAATTGTTTCTACTCCAACTTGTTGAAATATAAACATAAATGGTGTCTGTAATAAAAACTTGTTTTCATGACCGATTTATTCAGACATACATTAAAATAATGAATGTTACAAGTTAAGTAAAAATAATCAGGCTTTTTCCTGCATTGAAAATATTTTGGCGGCCCCGAAAATAAATATTTGTCACACAGATTCATGTGTGACAATACCTGCCGTTCACTGCATTTTGACATTTTTTTCTTTTGCGTGAAGAAGCCGTTCGCCGGAAATGTGTTAAAAGATAGCGGAGTGCATTCATGATTATTAGGCTGCCGGTATAATAATTATCCTGCCGCCGGGTCTGAGTGAGTAATTTACTCTCTTATATTGTACACTTTAAGACCAGCCGCCTCTGCTAATGACGCGGATCTCACACGTGTCCCATTTTCTCACCAGTCTTTAAATTGTTTACTTCATTTTACTCATTTAAGACTGCTCTTATGAGGGCACTGGACAAAACAGACAGTTTGGCATAATTTGTGTGTGTTATGGTATGTTCAAGCCCGAAAGAGAACTCGATACTGACGCGCATTTTTCTGTGGGTTGTGTGTGTGCAGGCATTTGATATAGTAATGTACATAAGTTGTGTATATTATTTGATATCATTTATTTTACATGGTGTATTTTAACAGTGTTGTTCAATAAAACCCATATGATTACTTTGATACTTTATTTGAACCAATTATTTTTATATTATAAGTCATTTTAAAGGCTGTTACTACCACCATTTTTTATCCGATTAATCAATGGAATAATCTGTAGAATACACAATAAGTAAAATAATTGATAGCTACAGCCCTAAGTACCGGTAGCCGTGAGTTTGTGTAAGCGCTCTGTGAAAAGCGTCAAAGGTTTCTATTAACAATATGTTTTTGCAGTGTCGCACTTTGTACAATCACAGACATAGCCCACCTGTTGAACGAGTGAACACAATGGCCAATCAGAGGTGTTTTAAGTTAGCCAGAATCGCTCAACAACGCTAAAAAACAGCAGCAAACCAACAAAGAATAAACACGGTGTCGAAATGATATTCATTGCACAGCTTCATTGATTAGAACGGGAGTTTTCGCAAGAGTGCAGCTTTGTGTACCTCGCGTTGATCTTAAGTAATTGACCTTTCACAAAGACCCGCACCCCTTAGTTACTGTTACGTCCAACAAGCCATGGCGCTCTCGCGCCACACATTATGTTCTCACAAAGTGAAAAATACATCTCGGAGCAGAGGACACTGACAACACGCAGACAGACAAGACAAAGCAAATAAAAGAAAAGAAATTGAAACAATAAACACCATTTTGCAGCTCTTTAAGGTAGCGTGACAGATAGCTGTAGCGCCTCACCTCAAGCAGTGTTGTTTCAACCGTGTGAAAACGTCAATACACCATTTTCCAAGTTCAAGTCTACCGACGTTAATCTACCAACTCTCCTGTCTGGTTTGTTTGTCAGACAAAATGGTGGATTCAGGGTTATGATTGATCATGTCGCCTGCCAATCAAACTCCAGGCGAAGGGTGAATTGACATCTTCAGTAAGATGTCTTCGCTTTCTTTATCCAATATGTTTCTTATGCTGCTAACCACACATTGTAAAGTTTCTGGATTGACAACCGTATTTAAATGTGAGATTCAATCTGATTGACAAGGAGAACCATTGCAATAGAGGGAGCAAAACAATCCGATACTCTGTGAAATGATCTGAGCATTAAGTCTTGGAATGTAAAAGCAAAATAATAGACCCGCCACGTTTTCTATGCAATGTGTTACTTTGTGCACTTTATTACTAACCTTTGAAATCAGTCACTTTTCACAAATGTAGAGATTTTTTAAATATAAAATAGTTCGGATCTGTCCTGTCAATAACTATTTTATAATTCATGAATAAATAGGACTTTCCAGCTGACTAACAAGTTAATTGACATTAAATGGCTTTCCTGACATTGAATGGCTTTCCTTGGGTAAATGTAATGTAACGTGAAATATTGTTTACAAGCCGTTTTATTGACTTCATGCAATTGAAACACTGATTGAGTGATTGTATGAGACAAGTTCACTGTTTGTTTCAACATACCTTCTGATGTTCATTCATGTTTATTTCAAGGTATATAGGCTAACTATTAGTAATATGGAAGAGAAAAAGTACTTATTAAACATTACTGTTTCGGGCAATGATTTGGGCCCTTCAAAGCCATTTTGACTGAACATTTTCAATTGCTGAAATTTTGGTGCATCACTAAAACTTTAATGGAAACATTTATTATACAAATGGTATGGTACACAGATTTGTTGTACACTAATTCAGTGCATTACTGTTTGCATTCCAGAAATAAGGGCCATTGCTATAATTGCCTTTATGCAGCAGAGTCATGCTGACACGAACAGCGATCAGGCCGTTTCTGATGGACTGTAAAGGGCCTTTCACACTAGGCATGATAAAGCGACAAGAATGCACGACGTGATGAAGCTCTTGAATCGAAACAATAGAGCCCTATGAAGCTATTCAAACCGGGCGCGACAAAGCGGGATTTTTTTCAATCAGTGTTTTGATTTTTTTCCCCAGGTCCCCCACGATAAAATGAGCTGTCCAATTAGATTTGAGCTTTAGATCACGTGTCTGGCTGCTGTTGCACAAAAGGGTGAGATTGGTGGCACTGTTTTGAAAACCAGTGTAAAGACTGAAGAAAATTATTCCAGAAGAGAGAAGAGAATGGATGTTGAGTTCTTGAGTCTGAGAACAGATTTATTCTCACGTTTACTTCATATTTCTTTATAAAGAATCTCATTTTCAATGGAGTTGAAACAGCAAACAGAACGCTGTGTTTTCTTCCGGGTGCGCATGCGTTATGAGTTCTCATTCAGTCTAGATCTATCAATCATATTACGATCTATCAATCATAACTCCTGCCCTCCTTTTGGTTGACTTACTGAGTTACGTACATTTAAGGTTGTATCAGTCATTTCAGGCCCAAAAAAGACTTCGCGTCCAGCCGTGAACGAGCTCAAAACCTCACAACACCCGCCCCTGTCGGTGATTGGTTGAAACACTGTTTATTTTGGTTTTGAGGGTGGTGTACCCATTTGTTTTTGTGTGCAGATTTCAGAGCCTAGGCTGCATACAGAGACGCGGTTTTTGGACGGCATGCTTATGGGGCGGGCAGCTAGCGGATCGTTAGGAAAGATTAGGTGAATGTGATCATTTATTTTTCGGCCTTTTTTGGGCCTGAAATGACTGATACAACCTTTAACAACTCAGAGAAACGCTTCTACAGATGAAACTAGAGTTGTCAAAAAGTACCGAGTTAGGTACTGAAATTTAAAAATGTGACGTCAGCATTTCCCTCTAGCATTATGAGCACTGTTGAACTGATTCTTAAACTCCTCTGATTGGTCGTTATGTTGACGTGCTCAACATGTCTGTGATTGACATCTTTAACGCTCTTCACCGAGCGCTTACACAGATACATACGGGAGCGTTTAAAAGCAGGCGCCTATCCATAATATCTGCTGATAGACGCCTGCTTTTAAAAGCTCCCGTGTGCACCTATGCAAGCGCTTTGTGAAGAGCGTCAAATATGTTATTGTTGATCATTGTAGCCATTCACAGACATATATGATGATGAGCGCGTCAAAACAACAGCCAATCAGAGGGGTTTAAGAAACTGATCAACAGCGCTCAAAATGGAAATGCTGGTATCGTCACATTTTTAAATTTCATTACTTTGACAACTCTAGAGTCCGTCTGAAATAAGCATTTTTTTTTTACCAGGCTCTAATGTTTAGGTTCAGTATTTTCACTTAATTGGCAATGAAAAGTTTAGTAATCAGTTAGTATCCCCCTTTAGACATAGTCTTTAATGGTAATTTACCGGTAAATTACCAGAAACAGATCATGTGTGAACAGGACCTTTTAAAAAAAATACCAGTAAATTCCCGGTAATGTGCTCTGTGTGAACGCTAGGGTAGGGAATCATACTAAATTTACCAGTTCCGATTCCGGTTTTGGTTCCTATTAAATTAAAAACTTTTTTTAAACAACTAATATGCACTTTCTCTAAAGCTGCTTTGAAACAATGTGTATTGTGAAAAGCGCTATACAAATAAATTTGAATTGAATTAATTAAAAAAATAGTAGTAAGGGAAAAAGGCTTAATCCTTTTTGTGTTTATTTCTTATTCTTGTCAAATGAGTTTAACAGACTGGTAATGTCAACAAATTCAACATATTAAGTAATCTTTGCAAAAATAATTAATTTTTCTGAAGGAAAATAAACATTTCTGCATTCTCTAGGATAATTTGGGACCCTCAGAAGGGGTAGAATATGCTTGAACACACATGTAAGACCCAGACAGGTGAAACAGAATATTTTTAGGATTAGTTCACTTTTAAAAAACTTTTGCTGATAATTTATTGGTTATTTAAATGTATTCATTTAAAGGTCACGCTTGACGTATGCGGAAGTACACTCGCGAGTCAGTGTTTACAAATGTAAGGAAAGGGGACCATATACACATATTCAAATGTCTTTGTGTCAGTTTATCGTTTAAAATGCCCATTTCGTGTGCTCTATTCTGGGTTTTTTAATATTAAAAAGGCTAAAAGAACATTTTCGTCAGGACAGAAGCGTGACCTTTTCAACGTAATTGCGTATTACGTGACGTCACGAACGCGCATCACAGAACAGAGCAAGGCGAGCATTTGTGCTTATAAAACAAACTTTTTTATTTATTTTTTAAATGACCGATCGTTTCGCTAGATAAGACCCTTATTCATCGTCTGGTATCGTTTAAAGCCCTTTGAAGCTGCACTGCACTTTGAATCGTTTGGGGTCCTATGAAGTCTATTATATGGAGAAAAATCCTGTAATGTTTTCATCAAAAACCTTAATTTCTTTTCGACTGAAGAAAGAAAGACATGGACACAGGGCTCCAGACTCATTTTTTTCACCTCCGTCCTGAAAAGCAATTTGAACCGTCCTAAAGTGAATGTCAACCGTCAAAAAAGCAAAATGTTGTTTCTGTACTTTGTTATTATCTATAGTTGTTAGTCTCATAATAAAAACACCATTACAATGTTTATGATATATATTATTATATTTATTTAGCTCCATTCAAAGTAGTTATCTGTAAACAAGTAAAAATTTATATTTTACATTTACATGAGTTTTTAAGCCCTGTCAATTTAAACATCAAGCGCAAGAGGTGTACGCGCACATATATATATATATATTTTTTTATTAAACTAATTACATGTTCAGAATTTAAAATAGGCTATATAAACTAATATCGATTCAAAATATAAAAGCTAGTAAATAAAGGGGGACAAAAAAAAAAAACACATTACAAGCAATAAACAAAGAGTGCTTTCAGTATTCAAGTGATTTTTTCCCCCTCAGTTAAGATACGATAAAGCCTAGTTCACACTACATGATTTTAAGCCTGATTTGCAGATCGTTGAGCTCACCGACAGGTCAGGGTGTTATCGCGTGCAAATCGCGGGGGATTAGCGGATCTGTTAGTATGAAAGAACCAACAACGCATCAAAGACGCTCGCAGACGCGTCGCCAAACCCAGAAAAATATCTAGCATGCTAGATATCCAGAGCTGTCGCGCGACTCAACCTCACGTGATGTCATGAGCTACAGCCAATCAGAGCAACTGGAGATTAAACATACAAGTATGTGTAGACATAAAAATATAATTACCTATGCTTTTCGGAAGTATATCCCTGTTTGTAATCATAGGTTTTACTAAAATACTTTTAGGAAAAAGGAAAGTCAACCGTATATTGCCGATGTCCACAATGTTGATGTTCTGGGTGTTCTTTTTGTAGAGTGTATATATTTTCTCAGAGCAAATCATCGCGCAAACAGTTTGCAACACTAGTTTCTGTCTTGACGTCCATATTCGCGTGTTGTGTTCTTCTTCGCTGGGTTCTGATTCGTTTTATCCCGTGATTTTTCGTGACAAAACGTGGTTTGTAGACAAGATAGAATCGTTGGGTGACAGTTGTTGTCAACTCGTGTAGTGCGTTACCTCCTGTTGCGGATCAATCACGTTGTGTCGTGTGCTGTAAACAGCTCAACAACTTGAACACTCCTGATTTCACAGAGAGCAAGTCATGTAGTGTGAACTGCACAGTTCAGCCCGACGTTTTAAAATCATGTAGTGGGAACTAGGCTTAAGCTGCATTCACACTAATGCATATATCTCTTTTGAAATTATAAATGTGGTTTGTCCTGTTGGTTTAAGATATAACTGACCATGTTTACATTCATTTCGATTCATAAAAGCATTTTGAGATGCAAGTACATTTAACCAATAAATCACTCACAGCCGCATGCACGAGCGCTCTTCACAAAGCGCGCGCAAGTGTTTTAAAATGAAAGCAGCCTTCTCAGTGATTTTCATATTTTAAGTTGATGCTTGATCTGCAGACTGCTTTTCTCTCACGTGTCACGTGACCAGTCTATTCGCAGCTTTTGCGATAAAAAAAATTGCGTTTCATCATATCGCGTTATTATCGCAAATGCAATTTAGCACCTAATAATTTCCATACTTATATTTATTCACATGCAATAGCATGAATAAAATATTTTCTATAGTCTAATAGTTAGTAGGGTTAGGAATAGAAAATCAATTCCAAGTCTTGATATTATTCTTTAAGTGCAAGACGCGCCAAAGAGAACTCTTCTGCATGCAGGCTGTTGTCTGAGCCCTATAAGGAGACCTTGGAACTCAAGCCAGTAAGAAAAAAATAACCTTACCAGTTTTGCTCATGCAGAACGAACCAATTAATTTTTAATCCCTGATTTTAGACAAATAACAAATACATCATGCTTGAATACAAGTTTAAAAACAGAACTACACGTTACAATTAAGGAAATTAAATGTTTATGTCGGCAGTGTTGTCTCTGGCAGGACGTGGCTCGGATAGACGACATAATCGGATATGGCAATATTTTTTAAGGCGATTATCGATAAAATATTTTTTAAATATCACCCAGCCCTACTTTGGGCCAATCATGAAGACTTATGAATATGGCGTGATTACTCCGCACCGTTTACAGAAAGCTTTTTAATAGTTATTCTATTTAAATATGTGCTAAATGATAATCTGACCGCGCTCGAGACCCTGCCTTTTTCATTCAGAGCGCTGTGGCTCTGCGGTTGGATACTATTGTGTGCGTCTTGTGTTTTTGAGAGCAAAAACGCATTCGGTTTGATCATCCGGTTTGCCTTTCACCCAGAAGTCATAAAAGGTCAAATTTAACAGACAGTAAAACTAAAGCGCTTCTCCTTATGCGGGGGAATGAAGACAACGGCGCAGCATTTAAAGATAATTTCCGATGACTGACATCACTGAATTTACTGGTATTTTGCTGCTGATGTGTGAATGGTCTCTTACCAGCAAAAAGCCAGAATGTCTGGCTAGTGAGAACAGCGTATTTGTGAATTTACCGGTAAAGACATTTTTGTAATTTAACGGCAATTTACCGGGATTGCTGTGTGAAAGGGGCCATTGAAATGCCATATTTTCAAAAATCGACTCTCACCACTCTAATCAATTCATTGTCATTTCACAAATGTAACTGTCTGTTGCTGCAAAACAAGTCCATGTGCAGTGCTTTTTTTTTGCAAAAACCTCTAAGTCCACCTCTTTGAACAACAAGACATAAGCACCTTTTACACAGAGATTCTGGAAAATACACAGATAATGTGACCCGGCATTTGTCCCGGGATTGTTAGATTTTGGTTCATTCACACTGCCAGTGATATTCTGGGATCTGTGAGTGCATTCACACACATCCCGTAGAGATCCCGTAAAGACACATGACGTCAGGATGAGACGTGTAACGCACGCATCGAAAACAAACGCGCGTACCGTTCCACAAAGCTGGCGAACGATCTCAGCTTCAGCGCGGATAGTGAGGAGCTCCTGGTCTCTGCTTCATTCCAGTTTGCTTTCTTTGTTGATGATAGGCACAAACTTTCTTCTAAGAGCAACAGAGTCGCGCAATGGCACATCACTATGACACACCCCTTACGGCATTGACACACCCCTTACGCTCTCCACACAGCGTGTGTTCTCAGTGCAGCGCGCAGCGGCACGTGTCAAAATAAACACGAGGCATCAGGGATAGTTTGTATTACACCTCTAGAGGCCGCTCTTGTACTGCACGATGCCAGCAGACCCTTCTCAGCTCTCTCGGACTGTGTAATGAATGACAGCGCGCACTTCTCAGCCGCTTCAGCAACGGACGCAACCAGGAAAAACTATCGGCATGGATTTTTGCCGATACCGATAGTTCCACCAATCAACTATCGGTGCCGATTAATCGGCAAAACCAATGAATCGGTCGACCTCTAGTTGAACCACTGTAGTCACACGGACTATTTTAATGATGTCTTTACTATCTTTCTGGGCCTTGAAAGTTGCAATAACGTTGCTGCCTATGTGGGGTCAGAAAGCTCTCGGATTTCATCAAAAATATCTTAATTTGTGTTCCGAAGATGAACGAAGGTCTTACGGGGTTGGAATGACATGAGGGTGGGTAATTAATGACCGAATTTTCATTTTTAAGATTATGGACTAGGTTCTGGGGTGAAAGTCTTACTTAAACCCAGTTTGAGAGGATTTCTAAGTGCCAGGTAAGTGTCTCACCTGAACCTGCCTTGACACGACAGGTGAGAGAGCGACGAAAAAACATTTATATTGATATATTTGCATGATATAATGCAGTTTTATGACTGATATATTGTACTGATATTCACACTAAACTTAATCGGTTATTGTTGTTTATTACAGAGTCAACTAATAAATGCGACCATTTGATGGGGATCTAAATAAAAGCAACCAACAACAGTATTGTAAAGTATGCAAAAGTAATTATTATTTTAAATAATTTATTCATTCTCAAGCGAGAAATATGTAGCTTAACAATTAAAACATAAAAACAAAAATTGCTAAAACTTTACAATAAGGTTTAATTTAACTATATTATTTAACATACATACTTCTACAGCATTAATCATTTAATATGAATCTCAACATTTACTAATACAATTCTAAGATTAAAAGTTGTATCTGTTAACTTAGTCAATGCCCTGTAACTTACATTAACAAAATGTTAATAAATGCTGTAAGAATATGTTGTTCATTGTTAGTTCAACTAATGTTAACACTAATGTATCCTTATTGTAAAGTGTTACAGATTGCTTTTTGACCACTTCGATCAGGAAGTTACTTCGCAAACAACAGTAATACTAATAATTATTGTTAATAATAAAATATGAATTATGTATTTTTATTGTTGTCAAACAATCATCTAGTTATTGCCAAAAAATAAAGAAAACTCAGCTCTGCATTTCAGTTGTCAGAAAATTAAACATGACGTATCTAAACCGACACATTTCACCAATATTCACTTAAACTTAATCATTTTTCTTTAAAACCAAGCATGCAGATAAATGGCACAATTTGATGTCTAAATAAAAGCACTCAATAATACTCAACATAATTTTAAAAACGAATATAACGCAATTATCTTTCAATTACGTAACAGTTATTCTTTCTCAAGTGAGAAATAAAGTACCTTAACAATTAACTCAAAACAAAAAAAACTGATCGTTTAGGTTACAAATAACTTTGCATAATAACAATTGTAATACTAATAAAAATGATCATTAATAATAATAACATTTATAATGCATCTGTTATTAATTTCGGTCGAATGATCATCTGCTAGATATTACTGCGTAAAAAAATCATTCTGCATATCAGTTATCAGAAACATTAGTTTAAAAACGATGGATATCGTCATAGAAAAAGCACAACTGGTCAATGTCTAGTAAGACCTGGATCTGGCTTCTAATGGAGAGGTGAGAGTCCCACAAAAACGAGTCTTACCTGCACTGACCGATCTGTGGTGGGACAGGTGAGCAGCATACCTGTGACAACTCTCATGTTGAGACTTACCTGGTCCTGATCTGGACGGTTTCTCATAGGACAGGTGAGACTGCTACCTAAACCTGGCCTGAGAGATTTCTCATTTAACACGTGAGAGTTTAGTCTGGTCTATAGGGTTTCTGATCTGATATTTGACGTCAGAGCAAATGTATAACGAGACGGGTGACCTGACTGAGAAGTTCTTATCTAGATTTTTGATATGACAGATGACGTCTGAGAAGTTTTCAGATTTGACAGGTGAGCATCTTACCTGGAGTGTCGGAAGAGGACAGCGCAGGTGAGTTCAGTTTGGGCCGCTTTGCGTTGGAAGGACCCATATCAAGTAGATTGTCAGCCATCGTGCTCTCTCTCTCGCTTCACAAAAAAACACGTCAAAGCAATAAATGCGTCTTCCAAGAGCCCGGAAGGGGGACAAAGCGAAATAAATCAAATCAACCCTCGGGTTTTTCTATTATTATTCAGCGATCAGAAGCCAATAATTAACAGATGGGGCTCAAACGCGACTCAACAGCGCCCCGCTCCGCCATCGCCATTCACCCCATGATAATCCAACACCCAAAACCCGCATAATTAACCTTAATGATCGCCCCGAACCCCACGAAAATGAATTATATCATCGTTAAAACCGAGAAATACACGACGAGGGCGAAAAATCTCGATTCCTTTAAGTAGTTCGCGTGGGTCTCTTCAAAAATGCTATTTTCTGCGAATAAAAATAAAGACCTTCATGCTCCATGTCCAGCCCGAATCGAATAATCAGTAAAGTCCAGCAATATGAATGAAAAATGAGAAAAAAAAATATTTTTTAATATAGGCGAGTGGCACAGGAGCGCCGCTCGCGCTGAAGGGGGAAATCAGATATACGGGGGTTTTCCAGCCGACCACAAAAACGGCTCCATTACGCTGATATTCGCCACAAAGATCCGCGATTTGGCCCGAAACTTGTCGTTTTCGTCGCTGGGAAGCTATTTGGGCCGGTTCCGATGGAGCAGGTAGCGTAAAAAATGATATAATGCTCTCCCGAAATCCTGACGCTCATCCGCGACAAGATGGCGGCTGTTGATTCCTTCGATACAAAAAGTTTTTTTTTTCTTTTCCAGCCAGACTGTGAAGGAGGAGGGGCTGCACAGCCACGCCCCTTACGCAAACGTGTACGTCACGCGGTCGTGACCATAACAACCGCTAGAGGCCAGTGTTTACTAGTAAATGTCGAGGAAGTAGTATTCAATCGGTTCAAATGTGAGTGTAACGTTACCCTCACAAAAGTGTACCATGGTGACAAATATTACAGTTAGTACTATTTATTGTTCCTGTGATACCTCTTTATTAAAATGTTATTCAAGTTTCTTGCACAGGTTAAAGAGATTTTTCAGTAGTATCTGCAAACTGCCATTGAATTGCCATGATACAGCCTTGCACTTTGTAAATACAATACATAGCCTACTTGATAAGAATAAAGCAAAGAAAGTCATGGGCTATTTAAATGGATAGAAACTTGTGTGGTAGTGTGTGCACAGGATATATTATTAATGTGAACAGACATAGAAAGTTTTAAGGTAACGTTATATTCATTGTAAATCAACAGGCAGCACACAGACTTCAATACCGTATTATTGGCTTTCCCTTTTCATCCATTAGCTCTGATGTAATAGTATTGCACATGGATCTGTATAAATAATAACAAATGAAATGAAATAGGTTATATGTTAAATACAGAGCAATGCATAGCCTATGTATAAACAAAGGAACTTTATGCAAATTAATAAATTACTGTATCTCCAAAGAAAGTGACTGAAATTCAAAATCATACATTCTTTAATAATTACACTCTTTGGCAAGAAGTCTCAGTGTGTAATACTTCTATTAAAAACACACATTTGTGTGTCAAATTATACATACACACATGTATTATGTCAAATTGCTTGTATTCATCAATTGGACCAACTGAAGTGATTGTAAAGTAGAAAAAAAATTAATAAAATGTGGCTCTACTATCATGCATATGTTCAGCCCTTTCATTCACCCTAAATGTGTTTTTTGCATTGCTCATGATTAAGTCTCAAGCAGAAGTAATGGAATGGAAAGTTATGTATCATAATGCCTATAAAAAACATAAATGTGCTTCGTCAAGCTAAGTTCAAGCTCTAAAGCAGCGGTTCAGAGGCTGAAGCGTAATGCTTATTTAGTTGGATCAAGTTTAATATTGCTCTGCTCTCTGAAACAAGGTTGTGTGCTCATTCCCCCTCCAGACAGCAAGGGCACATTTATTATTATTTAGCAAAAGTTGTGCCCTATAAAATATTATAAACACATGGCTTGCAATGCTTAGCGTCACCGAAAACACATCAATTTAACAGTCAGCACAGAATAAAAATGACTTATTTAAGAATGGCACCTAGTAGTAAAATGACAATATTCATCCTACCAATATTTCAAAATGAAGAGCAGTTCACATTCAAAAGGAATACACAGTGAGAATGAACACGTAAAGCTAATTCTTAAGAAAAGGCACAGCGCTAAAGATCACATTAAGACACAAGCAGTATGAAATTGAACATATAAACAAGGATTTCAATTTGAGTCGATGCCTTATAAATGAGTAAAAGGCACTAATATATACAATGAGAAATACTGACAAATGAATCACGTTTTAGAACAATTCCCTTTTAGGATCTTGGCAGATTGCAAATTCACTGAAATGTCAAAAAAAAGTCACAATCCCTATAAATGTGAAAAATCAACAACATTATCTTTGAGCACACAACCCTTGGTTGCCTATCATAAAGCTAAAGGGTAAGGAAACCAAATAAACTACTATCAAAATGTAAACACATCATGGACTAAAGCATGTGACAGTCATATAATGGATGCAGTATCAGTGCAGATTAAGTTACTAACAAAGCGACAACTCAATGGCAAAAAGATTCAAATCTACATTTACCTTTTGCTAATATCCCATACAATAATTCACCCTTTATATTGCACATCAAAAGACAAGCAGGCAGAGTTAAGGCTATGGTCTAATCTATTCTAATATTCACACAAGTCTGTACATTTGACTGGCTAGAGTAAATATATGTTATATTGCCAGTACTCGCAACTGTCCTTTGCCACTTAATTTCTTGTCCATTTATTTTGAAACAAGTTTCTTTTTTTCACATTTTAACTAATTTAATTCACTTTTCTCGCTTTGATATTAGTTGACGACAACCAAAAATCAAAGCCAACATTAAATGGCATGTTAATACTCTCATTTGACGTATTTTCTTAAAGGTGCAGTAAACAATTTCTGAGAAACACTGTTAAAAGTGGATCGGACCGAGTGCCACAACACACTTGTAACCAAGGCCCTGTTTACAGCTGGTATTAAGATGTGTTTTGGTCGATCGTGTCACAAGTAGACGAGGGAGACACATTCCTGTATACACCTGGTGTTTTAATCCGTCTCTTTTGTCCACTTTAAACCACTTCTGTCCTGATTTCTTCGAGGGGAGGGTCTATTGGGGACTGTACGTGTTTTTTCAGATCTTTCGATCTAATGGATGAAATAAGCTTGTGCAATTTACATATGATTGTGACTGAAAACGACAGAAAAACACAGCTTTTGTTTCTGCTCTGCAAGCCGCAAGACCAGCCGAACGCTGTGAGTGTGTGATAGAAATCAGGAATGTGCAAGAACATTGTGCTTGGTACATTTTCCGTCTTCAAACCAAACTTGTCTGGCCAGTGCTTCCCAAAATGTTTACGCATTAGGTCAGTAGGAGGAGAGTAGGCGTCTTTCGAAAACATTCGACCACACGAGCGTTTACACTAAGAAAGCAATCCCGTCTAATGTGTTTTCAACTACCTCTGGAAGTGGTGGAAAGTGGACAAGCTCAAAACATTTAGACCCCGTTTACACCTGTATTTAGCGTCGTCCACTTGAGATCCGATCGACCAAAATGCATCTGAATACCAGGTGTGAACAGGGCCTAGAGGTCTGCGCGGGACTGTTTATTTAGGTTACGCTACGTTCTGCACCCACCAGTTCCCGCCTAAAATCACTCTGTGTTCACCCGCTATCTGCTTAGGTTGATTTTCTTCTCGACCGATCCCGCTAAATTTAGATCTCAAAGACAGAGAGAGGGATTGTGGACAAATCCAATTCTTGTTTGGCCAACATTTTAAATTGGTTATTTTTGTCATTTTATGATACAGTCAACACAGTAAAAAAACAAAACAAAAAGAAAGACAGAAAAAACTCTCTCACAAAGATAAATAGGCTAAATTAAATATGACATCTGCCACTCAAAATTATAAGCCAAAAATATGAACAAATGAAACCGGTTGGCTTACTAGCTATATCTGCAAAATTAGATATTTTGTTTTTAACAGAATGTCACTATTGATGGTTTCAGTAACATCTCTCCTCCCAAATCTGAGCACAAAGGCTGAATGTCTCTCTGAAGGTGCACTCGTGGCCTCGATGCAAAGAACTGGGAACTTTTTAAACGCCACCACAGCAGAAAATTTTGTTCACTTTAAGTTCAAGCGTGAATACGCTGTTGTCACGTGTTACATGTCAGTCAAATGTCATCTTAGGCGGTCCTTGGCCAAAAAAAAGCTGCGATACAGTCCAGACTTTCTGCCGTCAGTCTGAAGTTCTAGCTACGCGACACTAGCTTATATACTCGTGTGTACTCTGTTAAATTTTTCTTCTCCCTTGTCATTCGTTCCTCATCTTCGCTTAGTTTTTTTGCAAATCATTATTTCAGCTTCGCTGTAGCTTCGCTTCAGCTATGATAAAGAGACATTTTGGGGGTGGAGCAATGAAGGGGTGTTTGTTTGGGCTGATTTCAAATATCAACAGTGTTTCTTAGAAATCGCTTACTGCTCCTTTAAGTACAACATAATATTCAATGAGGAAAAATAACGTAGGTCAGGATTTAATTTGATCCATCAGGAATTGTTTGGTGAAAGTAGGTAATACCAGAATAAAGCCAAACCTGAAACAACACCAGCAACCCACTTTCGGGAGTATTCTTGACCACAGCATCTCCCAATTTTGAAACGTTGTTTTCAAATCTATCGGTATGTGCTATTATTACCATAATCAGTTTACCATTAATCATCATTGAATTGCTACACTATACCTACAAAAGTCTATAACACTGTTATATGGCTATTGGCTTTCTTTCCATGCCCGTGAGACAAACATTGCTTTTACAACAACGTGCACTGATGAATCATCCAGAATAAGACCAGGAACTTTTTTAGGAGTCAATGTTGATTGTTTTTTGATGATCAAATTGCCTATATCTTAAACCAGTAGCTCACATTAGCTGATGCATGAAAGTATTTTTGTCCTTTAAGACTATGAATGTGTCTTTTCAGACTATGAACTCATTAGCGTTCACCTTTAAGACTATGAACTCATTAGCGTTAAGGCAAACTTGCCATGTTGTCTAAGAACCCATTGTTAGTTCTCAACCCAACATTTAGCTGCAGAATGAAGAGCAATAGGAAAAAAAGACAGAAAGGCCATAATCAGACAGGTAGGAATACATGCATCAAGATAAAGCAAGATAAATAATCTCCTGTGAAATGTTTGATATTCTTGATTGTAGGTGAATTTAGCCCATAGCTTGCTCTATATTTCACTAATACTTCTTCACAGACACTTTTGGCCATGCACCATTCAGAGTCTTGGGTCTTTTTAAAATAGCAATATAGAGTTTTGCTTTGTAAAATTGTTTGGAATACTGACTGTTCATCGAATTCAAGCACATCAATATATATTCCAAAATATATCAAATACTTTCACAAAAATTAAAGCATTTTCTAACATCAATTTTTCATGCTAAATTTTGATCTTTAGCTAAAGATTTGATTGAGAAATCTTTTTTTTAAATTAATGCCTCATACATATTGTTGTTATCATCCTAAAGGCACTTCATTAAAAGAAAATAATTCACGAAAGGTAGACAATAGTAGGGGAATAATAGTCAAGCGCAAATAACTGCGGTCTGTTTAAGGATGGGACTTCAGGTCTGTGCCGTTCCAATGCCTCTCCCCAGCATTTCTTATTCGATGTAGAAATTATTCTGAGTTTTTATGGTCCACGGCACTAGATGTGAAAGTGTCTCCCGGTTCACCTAGCGGTATAAAGACTTTTGAGATTATGTGCTTAAACTTTCCACTTCACATACACAGATGCAAATCTACACTAGCATTCCTCCCTAAACATGCCTATCCCTACAAACTCAACGGAGAGGGTTGCAAGACCATGTTTAAAGGGTTAAGACCAACAGCAACATTGTTGGCGTGTTTAGAGTCAAAGTTTTGTCATTTCACCCATATACGCAATTTCTCCCGCCTTGTTTCCATTGGCTTCTGCGTTTTCCGCCTGGACGGGAGAGGACAAAGTTGGTTCTGCTTGTTTACCGAAAACCGCTGGACTTGCGCTCAGGTTGGTTTCTGGTATGCAAGTCAGGCCAACAGCAGATGCAGATCGTTGGGCCTTGGATGTACCGTTACTTCCAGCAATCTTTTCGGGAAAGTCTCTACCAGCGTATCCCTGTCCGGTAAGCCCTGAACTCACGGAGAAAGATGCACCTACTTTACTGGCATTGGTTGCCATCATCATATTAGCGATTTCATCAGTGGGCGAGCGCCCGATGCTGCCGTCCACCTGCGCTCGAATTTCTGGAGAGACCGAGAGCTGGTATTGAGGTACAGGTCCTCTGTCTGCGCTCTTCGGGTAAAGGTAGGTCTTCATTTGACCCTTGCCCTTCACGTTGACGGTACCTCGGTAGTCGAACTCGTAGTCCATTCCACTGAGCACGCAGAAGCTCTCCTCACTAACCTGAGCGCGACACTCCACACCAGTCGTGTCCATCCGGCTGGCGATGTTCACCGTGTCTCCCCAGATGTCGTAGAGGAGCTTGGTGGTGCCGATGACTCCAGCAGTGAGGGGTCCGTGGTTGAACCCAATCCGTAACTTGAACTTAAAGCCCAGCATGTTTTTATTGAAGTCGTCCACCACTCGCATCATTTCCAGGCAGAATTCGAAGAGCGCTCGCAGGTGGGCGTGCGGATGGGCCTGGTCGCTACACTGTTGCGTATTGAGCCCCGACGCCGCCATGTAGGTTGCGCCGATCGTCTTGATCTTCTCTATGTTGGAAAAGTCAGACTTGCGCAAGAGTTCGTCGAAGTCCCCGATGAGTTCGTTGAGGACGCGGTAGCACTCTTTCCCGCCTTCGTAGCTCTCTTCGTAGAACTCGCTGAAGTTGACGATGCTGGCGAAAATGACGCCCACGTTGTCGTGGTTCTTCGAGTAGCTCTGGGTCACCTTCAGCTGCTCGGCCACGTGGATCGGGATGATGTTGCGCAGGAGCCAGTCCGCCTGGTCCCGCATGTTTTGGATTTTGATGCGGTGCTGGTCTGCTTCCACGTTCCCATGGAAGTGTAGACGGTAGCTCACTTCGAACTCACGGTTGAGGAACCAAACAAGAAGAAGCAACAGGAAAAAGGCAACCAAAGCCTCTGGGCCGAGTAGATCCTGCAGTCGGGCCGAATCTTCTACTGAGGACTGGACGTCATTAATGCTGCTGTTGAAGTCACTGGATCTGGTGACGTGAATAAAGAGGAAGACAATTTTAATTGTAAAACAAAAATGAAAACTGGGAAATTTTGAGTGGTATGCTAGCATAAAATCAAGCCAATAAAATGTGAAACAGACAGTAGTATCCGTAGTCTTAAACTTACCTCAAAAATAAACGTTCCCAAGTGCTAAAAGAAAAATTGATAGAGAAAAGTTAGCTTTTAATTAGTTTTAGAATAACACAACTGATATATGAAAGCCCAAACAAAATCACCATAAATCACAAACCTTTATGAATTAATACTTTTATTCAGAAAGGATGCAGTAAATTAATCAAAAGTGACAGTAAAGATATTAAGGGCCAGATTCACTAAACAGGGCAAATTAGTGTAAGAGTGCAATCCCATAAAAGTTCTGTGTGTGATCTACTGACGACACGCAAATTAAAGAGAACAGACGCAGCCGGATCATTTCCATAATGACCAACACAATCTAGTGTCTAGCAGCGCAAATTAGCATTAGTTTAATTAGTTAATTAGTTTAAGACATGCTTTTTTGGGCGGTAAATAATGGCGCAAGTACTAGTAAATTGACTAGCGCAAATCATAGTAAAACACCTTGCGTGAATCATTTAAATGCGTTCCCTTAAATTTTGTGTCTGAAAGAGAAACTCCTACAAACACATATGCAATAAGGTCAGCCACAAAAATAACCCTGTCCACGCCTTATCAGCACAGATTTTTCACTGCGTGTCTTTAGTAAATCCTGACAGTAAAAGAGTTTACGCTGCCGCAATCTGTTAGTAAATCTGGCCTTTAGAATGTTACAAAAGATTTATAATTCAAATTTATGCTGTTCTTTCGTACTTTCTATTCATCAAAAGGGCTTTTCACACTTTAAATAGTTAACCCAGGGTCACTCTAAACCCCAGGTGAAAGGAATCGTGGGTTATCATGCTGCACGTTTCACAGTACTCGTAATTTATCCAGGGCTAAAAATGAATTTTGGTTATTCATAAACGGACATTTCACACTGTCTGTACATTCCTAAACCCCGGGTTAAAGTCCTTATTAGCATATTTACGGTGTCAGTGTGACAGGACAAACGCTGCAAGCGACCTGTTCACATAAAGTCTCTAGCAGTGCACATCCTCAAATTACACTTTTTCTTAACTTTTTTTCTGAATTGGCTTTTCGGATTGTAAAACAATCAAACGGTTTGTTTTTGCCACTTGACATTTTTCCTATTAAACACTAAAACGACTGTTTATACAATGCGCTGTTTCTGTGACTGTCCAAAGCACGAGAATATGAGGCACGCGATTGTTTAGGTTGCTAAGAATCTAGTCCTAACATTATAACACTGCACACGTTTGGCACCGCAATGCGAAGTTAACAGTGCAAAAATTATGCATTTCGGCTGTTTTTCAGCTGAAATCAGTTCAGTGTAGATGCTAACCCTGCTTTTAAATTACAAGTGTAAAACGTTATTTACCCAGGGTTAAAAGCGGTGTTTAGAACGATGATAACCCAGGGTTAATCGCGGTGTTAAAAACCCTTAAAGAATCCTGGATTTTTTTTTTTTTATCATGATTTACAAAAACTTTGAAGCAACTCAACTCAACATTGATAACAATAATCAGAAATGCATCTTGAGCATCAAATCATCATATTTTAATGATTTCTGAAGGATCATTTGACACTGAAGACTGGAGTAATGCTGAAAATACAGCTTTGATCAAAGGAATAAATTACGTTTTACAATATATTCCAACAGAAAAGTTATTTTAAATAATAATAATATTCCATAATATTACTGTTGTACTGTATTTTTGATCAAATAAATGCTAACGCCAAATCTTACTGACCCCAAACTTTTGAATGATAGTATACGTAACAAAGTTTTAAATGTCTTGGTTTCCAGTAAAAATAACGAAATATTTTATCTTAGTGTACTGGCATATTTTTCCACATGGTTTTGAAAAATGTGTTCCTTTTTTGTTTAAAACAAGGTAAAAGAAAAACCTGCCAGTGCGGTATGACAAAATGCATTCTCATTTTCTAAAACCAAGTCAAAAATACACATTAAAACTATGATTTTTGTTTGCAGCATGCAGCAGTTCAGTGTATAATGCGTGTATTTTTTTATAGTTTGAACCTGCAAGGAGGGCTCCAGAGCACACTGAGAAAGGTGATTCCCGCTAGCGTCGCCAGGCTTGAACGCATCCAGAAACTCAGCTGACAGAAATTGCAGTACTGGATGATGGCAATTATAACAGCACAGCAGGTGAACATGGTGAACTGGGGAAAAGAATTAGACATGAATTAAACATGCTCATGCTCGCAGCAGAGTGTTTGCAGGATTGCAGTTTACAGAAATATGCACTTTCCTGACTGAGAGCAGCAGAAATGTGCTTCAATTACTGCATGTATTTTACCACATCACCAGACATATCTATAAAATCTTACATAATAGATATGTACCTTACATACTAAAGTGCACACTTAAAAGCATTTACCCCAGCATGCACATGTATTGTGTTAGCAAGACGCTATGCTGTATGTGTTTTTGCAACTCCTAAAAGGAGTTACTGTGTAAGAAATGGTTTCTTGTGTGTGTTTTTTTTTTTAAATAAATACTTTTACATAATAAGGATAATTTACACAATAAGGTCCAATAAACTTTCCAAGCAGATTTTCAAGTCTCTTCTGCTCACCAAGGCTGATTTTTTTTTTTTATGAAAAATACAGTAAATACAGTAATATTGTAAAAAATATTATTACAATTTATAAGAAATGTTATTACTTCTATGTGAATATATTGTAAAATGTAATCTATTCCTGTGATCAAAGCTGAATTTTCAGCATCATTACTCCAGTGTTCCTTCAAAAATCATTCTAATATGATGATTTGATGCTCAAGAAACATTTCTGATATTTATTAATGTTGAAAACAGTTGTGCTGCTCCATATTTTTGTGAAAACCATGATTTCCTTCAGGATTCTTTGATGAATAGAAAGCATTCATCTGAGATAGAAATCTTTTGTAACATTATAAATGTCTTTACTGTCACTTTTGCTGAATAAAAGTATTAACTTCTTTCACACACACACAAAAAAAAATCTTACTGACTCCAAACTTTTGAACATGTGTAAAGAATGTTTTTGATTTGATTCACTGGTATGATAAGAAAAGTTTTACTTAAACCTGTGACTATAATTTTTGTAATATTTATATAAGTTTTAATTTCTGTTTATTTCACTTTTTTCTTTTTTTAATATTTTCATTCTACCTAAAGATGGACAGAAAATGGATGGAGGAAAATATGCTGCAATCCGCAACAGGACTTGGACTGAGTTTCAAAATTCCAGTATGAAATATGAAAAACTTCAATATGAATGTGTGCAGAGCTTTGGTAGATATGAGAGTGCCATGTTATTACTATCATTGTTTTGCTTGTTTATGAGGGAAATGTTCAAAATGATAAACAAATGTCATTCATTTTAAATAAGTATAAATGTATATTATAAAAAATAAATGTGACATAAATGAAAACGCCTCCACAATGTCTTTGCTCTTGTGTTTACCTGTATGGAGTCATGCATATCGCAGGTGATGTGAGAGAACACAGCCACAGCAGGTAAAGACACCAGCACCGCCCCGATCATGTGACGGGGAACCCAGCCAGAAATGGCCCAGAGGAGGGTCATGGTGCAGTTCAGGACGCTGTCCAGGTAAAAGGCTCTTCTGTGAAGGATATACATCAGGACTGTACAGTATCAGTATGTCCAATTCAAATACACTGTGTTTTGTACATGCTGCTATTGCCAAGGTCCAGTTTTAAGACTGAAGTCGCAGTCTATTGTGAACAACAAAAGGGAAAAACATCCCAATGTCATACTGGAATATGGAAAATACTCCCAAATTTTTAAGCCAGCCATTTTCTAGGTTGTGGACCTTAGTTAGAGCAGACGCCATATTTAATTTGATGTGAACCAAGGTTAACTAAAACTAAAACCATATAAATTTTTTATTATTATTATTTATATTATTACTTATTTAGTTTATCATGATGTGCTAAAATAATAATAATAAATGAAATAAATGACACAGATATTTGTTTTGTTTTTTTTAACTACTAAAATGATACAAATACAAAGAAATGACTAAACCTGTAACTAAAATGAAACTGAAGTCAGAAAAAATTAAATATTAATATAAATATAAGATAAAAAATTGAATATCAATTAAATAATATTAATTAGAATGGCAAAATTATAAAATGTACAAATATGAATTAAGAAATATTAATACAAACTATAACTCAATCATCTCAAATATACTAAAATCACACTGATGTGAACAAAAACGTAGGAATAGTATCTATACAATGAGTGCTTCATGCAGACAATGAAAAACTAAAAAAAAAAAAAAAAGTAGACCAGTAGACCAAACATGTATTGGCTGTAAAAAGCACATAATTGATTTTAACATTTCTATCAGACAGTGAAATCAAATCTCACCACAATTTCCAGACAGTAACACAATTATCT
The DNA here is from genome assembly GCA_031834385.1 of Semotilus atromaculatus. NCBI lineage: Eukaryota > Metazoa > Chordata > Actinopteri > Cypriniformes > Leuciscidae > Semotilus > Semotilus atromaculatus. Next base: position 10,219,474 of record JAULUF010000005.1, on the reverse strand, counting down.
GCATTTAATCTCATTGCAAAGACAGATATTTTTTTAAAAACTACTGCCACACCATTTAGGTGACTGAATGCAAATAAATTGCATTTAAAATTTAAATTGTAGCTACAAAGAATGATAAAGCTCTAAAAGTTGAATATGAAACATGGCTGTGTATCAGCCAAGCACAGATCCAGTCGCATGCTGGTTAAAACGGGCTGAAAGTGTCATTCCTCAATGCTATTTTACAGTACATTATTTTATAATATTTTCACCTTATAGTCCCATTCTACAGCAGCAATATTTCTAAAATTTGTTCATTATAAAAGCCTTGAAATTCTTGTTAAAAATACTCTGACCTGACAGATCACAAGCATCGGAGGCATTTCTGAAATGCATTAAAAAAGAGAATTAAAATTTGATCCATTGAATATTTAGAGTAAAACCTTCTTTTCAAAAATGTTTGGCCACAGGCAAGTTTTAATAAGATAGTTCATCCAAAAAAGTGAAATTTCTAGTATTGTTCATTCGCCCTCATGTCATTCCAAACCTGTAAAAAGTATTTTCTTCAAAAACAAGTTACAAGGCATTTCTTGGGTTCAATAGCTGACAAACCCATTGTCAATGTCATTGCATGTAAACAAACAAACAAAAAAACAGCGAGGACATTCAGATTTTTAAAAACTTTTTTATGTTTCATAAAGGAACAATAAATTCCAATGGTTTGGATTGACATCAGAATCAGAATGAGCTTTATTCGCTAAGTGTGTGCAAGCACACAAGGAATTTTTTGTGTTTTTTTTTCAGGAGCTCTTAGTGATGAGGTACATGAGAGTGACTGAATGATCACAATCTCCACACTCACCGTATAGCAAGCACTAGGGCCAAACATTCAAGCACAGCTGCCACAGCGGCCACTATGAGGGCAGGTGTGGGCAGGGGCTTCTGGGTAACCAGTGGTCGAAGGAAGCAAGCCAACGAGAGAGCCAGAAATACACAACAGCACAGGAGCATGTCTAGGAATGAGCTGAACGTTGGACTGGCAAACGTCTGGACGGGAGCGTGTGTCTTAACCTGAAAATCAACAGAATGATCGATCAAATCAAGTGAGATAGCGCCTAATTTAACATCTTTACATCTCATAATATCTTTTCATGTATTTCAAAAGACAGACCACCAGAGGGCAGTACAGACAGCGCAACAAAATATGCCGTTTCTTTCAGTTAGCAAAAAATCACAGACCCAGACTGAGTAAATAAACAGTTACGAACATTGTGACATCGTGAGAACACATGACAAACGACGGATAAATGAATGGAACGTCTTACCTCGTCCTGGTAGCTGGTCCTGTAAGCCGACTCCAGGGATCTGTCTATGAAAGTGTGGCTCAACTTGTTGATGGGCGGTTTGAAGAAGTAATCTTTCATCAGACTGCAAGGCCGAAGCACAGAAAACAATATTAGATTGTGGAGGGAATTCATCCGCTGCATCTGTTGTTCTTATATGCATGCAGAAGTTTGTATAGAAATGAGGCATTTTTGTTGTTTAAAAAAAAAAAAAGAAACGCACGGTGTGGAGCTATAGGCTATCAGTGCAGATGTATATATACAGAGCGGTTTATGAGTGAATAACACGAAAACACATCCTGGTCATACTTCAACCTAAAATCAAAAATAATGTCTGAGAAGTATAAATGTTAAAAGTTTGCTGTTAAAATCAGATTTTATTTTATTTATTTTTTCCATAGTGTGATTTTTGGTGAATTACAGTGAATGGGGTCAATCTGACCACCTCCATAAAAATAATACTATTATGCTATTTTAAAAGGTCTTTGTTTTGGAGGTCTCCTACAATAGGTGTACATGCATCCAAGAGCAAAAAACAAACAAACAAATAAAAACACTTGAATTCTCTCATAATATACATTATCACAGCATCACCTCTTGCTCTTTTCTCACAGTTTCTAAAACGGTTCAATAAAGGCTTTTGTCTCTCTAAACCCCTCCTTTCTGAGAGCTCTGCTCTGATTGGTCAGGTGGCCCAGTCTGTTGTGATTGGTCTACTCTGCTCTGATTGGTCAGATTACCCAGATTGTTTTGATTGGTCTACTCTGCGCTGATTGGTCAGATGGCCCAGTCTGCGTTCCGACAAAACGTTGCACCACGTTTTTTAAACAGAAACGGTGATGCGTTGAACACACTGTTCTGATGACGCAAGAGTTGCATCTACGGCAGCTGAGAAGGCCATTCTTTGTGTTCTTTGTGAAGAATTTTCAGAGTCTGATGAAGTCGGTATAAATATGTATTTAATACTACAAAATATGGCCGATGTTACAGTTACTGCACTTGCCGCCCAGAACACAAGAGAACATCCCAATCGAGTGAATGGATTTGTGGAAACTGAAATGGAAGAAGACATCTTACCTAATTCAGTCTAAAACACATCTATTTAGCCTCACATACTGACTTTATATGTAGTTCATACTGTTTTAATACCCTGTATTTTCTTTCTCATTTTTAGGAAAAGCACTTAATTACCATTGTTTATTTCTATACCAAATGTCATACACTTGCAATGAAGCAAAAAAATATAAACAACTACATCATTTTGTTGATATCCTATATTTTTACAATAAAACTTATGACAAACATGTCTTCTAACATCCTCAGCTGTTGTGTATATCGAACTGCATCGAACACATTTGTAAATTACTCTCCTTGAACCCATTGTGCGAGTTCACTTTAATACCGCGTGCTTTATATACATGTTGCTGCTGATTGGACTGCAGTTCTGACACGCCCACCAAACAAGAGAAAACGTATCTCAAACCCCGTTGCACACCGGTGCACGCCGCTTCCAGGAAACATGACATTCAACCCGGAAACCGCAGCAAAACGTTCCGCACCGTTTTCAACTTGAACCTGCCCCCAGTCTGTTGTGATTGGTCTACTCTGCTCTGATTGGTCAAATAGCCCAGTCTGTTGAGATATGTCACCTCTACTCTGATTGGTTAGATGGTCCTGTTTCTTGTGAGGTGGTCTAAAACCAAATGGCCATTTGGAATTCTGAATTTCAGCTCCAGCGGGTTCCTTAGCACTTGATACACAGTGATATGAACAGTAATGATGGCATCATTGTTCACAGGCAGCCAACGAGGACCATAGGCTGGCATTACGCAAATTTAAAATTACCCTAACCCTAACCCTAAGGGCAACTTCAACAGAGCTATATCAGCGCATGTAGCACCTAGATAAACTGGATTATAATGATTACTAATTTTGCACTAAAATACTATATGTAACTATTTAGTACATTGTTAGCATTTATAGAGGAAGACAAGAAAAATGGACCGTCGAGGATCGGAGGACACACACAGTACATCACAGCACACTACATCAAAGTGCATCAAGTGTCCCTCTGGGAACAGCATGACCTCCACTGGTGCCGGTTAAACAATAACGTTCCATCTTGTCTGACATTTTTGTCCCAGCGGGCCTTGTCCTCACTGCTGTCGTTCCCTACCTGTCCTCCTTTATCACGTCAACAAAGTGTGCGTCGCTCCTCTCGCGGAAGTTTTTGGAGCGCAGTGGGATGAGGGCGGAGTGGTCCATCGTTCCCATGCAGCTGATGCCTCCTACTCCGGGCCACTTCTTCTCCTTCTCCTGCAGCATCTCACACAGGGACGTCTGGCTGTGGGTCAGGGGCTGCTCCAGATGAGGACTTAACAAGCCATTAAGGGTCTTGGGACTCCTGCCTTGTGTTCCCTGAAGAAGACACAAACAATGAAAGAATCGCAGCACAATGTTGTCAAAGAGGACCTATTACGCCTTTTTTCAAAGTCTTGATTTTGTTTTTAGTGGTCTACTAGAACAGGTTTTCATGCTTGAATGTTCAAAAACACATTATTTTTCACACATTCTCCATTGTTGCAGCTCCTCTCTTCTCAGTCTGTCAGTAACGCTCTGTTCCTCTCTCTATGAAGCCCCTCCCTCTTGAAAGCTTAATGTGCTCTGATTGGTCGGCTCTGGATCATTGTGTTGTGATTGGTCAACCACTTTGAGGGTGTTTCAGGAATGTCACGTCCCTTCCCAAAACCGTGAGTTTCAACACACTAACTAACTCAACCAGGACTCGTCCCTTTATTTTGCGTATTTCTTGTGAAGGAATTATTTAAATGAAGAATATTGTGACGTTTTCGTTCCTGGAAGAAACTCAAGACAACAATGGAGGCATTTCAGAAAATTCAGAAACAGTGTTACTGATATAGAGAATAACTCCCTCTGGAGTGACTTTGACATTTTTCATGCGCAAACAGCAACATTACACACTAAAGAAAGGTAAACTTGTAAAAACGGTTCTGTTTACCAAGAGAGCATTTCAATAAATAAGACGATCTTAAATATGTCAATAAATAATACCTCTCATTTATGCACATTATGGTTATGGCGTAACCAATATTATGCACAAGCTGGCAATGCAAATGCAAACTTTATGGGTGATCACATAAAATTATATATATCAATTAAATCAGATTATATCATATCACACATATCCAGGCCACACTTTATCTAAAAAATAAAAAAAAATAATTAAAAGAAATAAAGGCATTATATTCATGTCAATTAGGCACATTCTCATTCATGTAATTCTCATTACTGTGTCCAGATGTTTTCCATTTATTTATTAATTTTTTGCTATTTTCATTATTGTCAATAGTAATTTTTACAAATAGACAAAAAAATAAATAAATACAATTATGAAGTATACTACCATTCTTTGGGTCAGTAAGATATTCATTAAATCAATCAAAAGTGACAGTAAAGACATTTATAACCTTACAAAACATTTATATTTGAAATAAATACTGTTCTTTTAAACTTTCTATTCATAAAAGACTCCTGAAAAATGTATCGTGGTTTCCACAAAAATATGAAGCAGCACAACTGTTTTCAACATTGCTAATAATAAGAAATGTTTCTTGAGCAGCAAATCCACATATTACAATGATTTCTGTTTTATTACTATAACCAACAGGTGGCGCTATCATGTAGCCTTCAAAGAAGCTTTGCTCTTCTAGCTAATCTAAGATAGCGGGACATTTTAATCAAATGGCTCTTTTGTTACATTATTTATTGAAACTCCATTGTATATTCTAAGTTGCACCAAACGATGCAGTTTTATAGCATAAAAAAAACCTGAAATATTGGGTATTTTTACATTCTACTAACTGAGATCAGATGCAAGACACACACCTTTCTGTTGATGGTTTTGTGGTCAGGATCTGTGCAGCTGTTGCTGTGAAGTGACCCGTCTTCAGAAGCTAAAACGCTACACGAGGGACAGGCAGACTGAGGGAGAGAAGCAGCAAAACATGACAGACAGAGCAGAGTCAAACACTTCACTTACTGTTTAAGTCAATATAAAACTAAACTTAGAAACAAGACTCCACATGGAAAGATCAGTGATCCTTTTTCACAATGCTAGTGTGTCGCTTGTTATTAGCACATTGCTAAGTGATTGCTATGGCACTGCTAGGTGTTTAACCCTGTAAATATAACTTTTTATTTATTTTATTTAAATAGAACCATTTATTGAACATTAACTAAGACAAAATATTAACTGTAAATAAATATTGCGCTTAATTGTGGAGTATCATTTCTGATGCATCGTGCTTGTATGGCTCATAAGGTAGGCTATTGAGAATATGGAGCTCAAACTTTAGAAGAAAAAAACACCTGAAGATTATTCAGAGGCCCAAACTGAGACAAAAATATGCAAATTGGTGCAGCAGCTTATATTTATATGGCCAAAAAGTAAGTTGAAATTCTGATAGCTTGTAAAGTTAATCAAGGAGATCTTTATAAACATTATACCAGACTACTTTCATAATATCAGTAGTCAGTAGTAGTGGTGGCAGCTTTAGCAAGCAGCTCAAAAATCTGTTGCATCTGCCATTTTAACATTTGCCGTTTGAATATGCAGGGGATTAAAAATCAGCAATGTTTGGCCTTGGAGATGAATGATTACTACAGATGGACTCTTGCACAGGAGGAGAGAGCAGCGGTTCTCCTGCCCTCGCAACCGAAGGTCCCATCAGTATTAAAGTGCAATGACGACAGTATCTCTTGCAAAGGCTGCTGGGTAATGTGGCGTCCTCTGAAAGCTTGCTTGGATGAATGCATTGTGCATGTGATTGATCGATCAAATTTAAAAGGAGAGGTGGATGCATTGCACACAGGCGCATTATGATCTCGCACCGGTGCTCGTCTGACCACGCTCACTTATTGACGTGCTCATTACGATCCCTCATGGCTTAAATCACTGCAGTGTTTCACACAATGCATCAGCATGGTGTGTTTCCAGCAGGGACTTTTCATCATGGAGAATGGAGTAATGCTGTTCGGAGAAAACTTGAGAGAAAGCAGCATGCGTTGAGACATTGTGCATTAACATAAAATAAAACCCAATGAAACACCCGACACACTGACTCCAATTTTCAAAGACAGATTTGTAATAATATAATCAGAAAAGTATGGATGAACATTGAGTGCTGGTCAGAATTATTTGCTCCCTTGGTAAATATGATCAAAGATGGCTGTAAAAAAATGAATCTGCATTGTTATTCCTTTTGATATTTTATTTTAAAAATGTGCAAAAATCAAACCTTTTATTGAAGAAAAAGAATTGTTTTACATGGCATCATGAATTCTAGCAAATACCAACAGATAAAAAATCTAAACCTGACGGCCTCGATCCAAATGGGCCATGATCCAAAAACAAACAAAATTGTGTCACTGAGCACAAAACCAAGCATCTGCAATGGCCGTCCCAGTCCCTGACCTGAACCCTATAGAAGATGAGTGGCTGAACTGTAAAAAAATTAAATATCAAAAGGATAAACAGATTTATTTTTTACAGCCATCTTTGATCATATTTACCAAGGGTGCAAATAATTCTGACCAGCACTGTATTTATAAACTTAGATTACCATCAGCTCTCTAGTTCCCTATTCAATGTATCGTGAACAGAAAATTAAGACACTACCATGGGTCACTATAAACTAAATCAGTGGTTCTCAATCAGGGGCCCGGAGTCCATTAGGGGCCTCAGAAAAAATCCAAGACACCTCAAGATGGCTTAAAAAAAAAGACAAAACAATTATTAAAATAAGCTAAAACTGTGTTTCTTGTTTTATTTTATGTTATATTTAACTCTGTACCAAATATAAATTGGTAATTATAATTATTAGAAATAAGCATGATAATATTTAATTTATAATAAATAAAGGTAACACTTTATTTCGATAGTCACTTTAGACGTTCTACTAATTATAAGTAACTTTTCAACTACATGTCAACTAACTCTCATTAGGGTATTAGTATATTATAGTAGACTGTCAGTAGACTGTTAGGTTATGGTTAGGTGTTAGGGTTCGGGTTAGGAGATTAAGTTGACTTGTAGTCGCCAAGTTACTTATAGTCAGTTGAGTGTCTGTTGGGGGACTATTGAAATAAAGTGTTACCTAAATAAATATTATTTCATAATTTTAATATAGGCTATTCCCTCCAGGTTTCTGTAAATAAAAAAAAGTTTACTCATTACAGCAGAAGTACCATGAATATTTTGGGGGGGGGGCGTTGAATACTGTCATTGACAGTGGGGACTAAATCAATGACCGGCGACGTGATTATGAGGTTGCACAATTAAACATCACTTATAATTGTGTAGGATCAAGAGATTTGGTGCAAGTGGCCTAACTGGGTGCCTGTCTGTCACACTGACCTTAGCTCTGTCCGGGCCCGGGGTCACAGCGCAGGCTGAGGATGTGACGTCAGGACTGAAGGACGTGACGCTGAGAGACTTTCTGAGCTCACTCTTCACCAGAGCAGACGGAGGACAGCTCCACTGCGTGTGCTTCACCTTCCTCCCGGATATCAGAAACGTCTTCAGACCTGTAGAGGACACACACACACACACACAGTGACCATCACGTCCCAGCAATGTTTATCCATATCACTTTGGTTCATTGTACACTGACCTGCGTTGACAGCACTCAAATTGATTCATCAATCAATTCTGAGCAAACACATGGCGTGTGAAGAGAGACACTTAAAGAAACACAAAGCTTCTGTCAAGTGCACACTGTACACTTTTTGTCACGACAGAGACAACATTTCCAGATTTAAATATATCAATTTTTTTTGTTTTCGGTATATAATTTTTTCAAAATAAAATAAATAATAAAATAGAATCTTTTTTTCAAACAATAACCAAAAACCTGGTTTAGCTGGTCTCCCAGCTGACAAATACCACACTAAAACCAGCAAACCATACCACCTTGACCAGTTCAAACCAGAATGCCATTTAGGCTGTTTTCATCGGGGTAAATAAATAAGACATTATTTTCAATGATAATTTATGTGTTGAATTATCCATTCATCAGTCTGACTCTGAAGTCAATCTACAGGCGCTGCAATGATGAAACATCCTCAGAGTCTCTCTGTGAAACACATCACCTGCTGAAATCGTTTTTGTATCCAGTCTGTCCAGGCTGTAATGAAGATAATTTGTTATTTAATGTTTAATGATTGTTTTATAATGTCTGTAAGGTGTTCTTGAGAGTCATGTAAGGCGCCTAACATAAAAATATTAATCAAATTTCTGAAAGAAGCTGTAGATACAAATACACTCCACAGGGAAGCTTGATGGTGGAAGAATAAATAAGAAACATTGACTGTGAGAGGTCAAGTGTTTTATAGCCACAACTAAAAGAGTCACTTTACACCAAAATACTGCCAGAAAGCTTCGGCTGACAGCAGAGCAACTATAAAAGTCTGGGCCGATGTCAATGTTTCGACTAAGCGTCTGTGTTCCCGTCCTCACGCACGTAATGCACCTGTCAGCGGACAGAGGCGTTCTGCCTGGCAGTGGATGAACAGATCTGGCATCAAAGTCACTGTGTGGCTCCATATGGGCCTGGCATAAAATGCTCTAAAAACTTCATGGTTATTTAATGAGGTTCAAAAACAGGGATTTCATTTTGGCCAATTCACCAAGATGATTACCTGGAAGGAAAATATGTGGGGGGGATTTTTGTTAGATATAATAGTGTTACTTTTCCAAAATAGATGGGCTACACAATATACTGATATAATATACTGATTAACAGTAAAATACCATCATTCAGCAAATTTCTGGCAGCATGACATGAAGCATAAAGGCAAAGGTAATGGTTCATTGATCTGATAATAACAATGTGGTGCAAAATACTTAATTGAATCTATTATGGCCTGGTTTCACAGACAGGGCTTAGATTAAGCCAGGATTAGCCCTTTGTTCAGTAAGGACATTAAAGTAGCTTTTATGAACATGCCTTAGATAAAAACCTTAAAAAAACCTTAACTAGAGTGAATCTTGAGACAAAACAATGGAAATTACATATTGTAAGATATGTCAGTGCAAGTTGCTCTCAGACAGTTTAAACATAGCTTAAGCCTTGTCTTAAGGGGGGAGGGGGGGGGGGGGGGGCATCAGGGGTCATGACCGAAACGGTCAGGTTCTTAATTTATAAACGATTAAAGACAGTCATACTGTGAGATAGATATGAGGTTGTTAATCGATAGTCAAATCAAGTCAAGTATATTTATATAGCACTTTTCACAATATAGATTGCATCAAAGCAGCTTCACAGTATCAATCAAAACAACATAACAATGTTTGTTTCTTAGTGGAAAAACATCCACGTTTGGTAGGGCTGATCAATGGTATTAATGATTGGTTAATTAATTTGAATATCCCCAACTGAGCAAGCCAAAGGCAACAGATAGTATTTACTTCTGTTGAAGCCATTGGCCTACATTATTGCTATTTTTAAAATAAGCATGTTTAACAGCAGAATTAATCCAGGAAAAACTACGTTACCCATGATAAATGTACAAAATAAACCCATGATAAAAAAAAAAATAATAATTATCAAAATTAAAAAAACAGAATCAATGAGTTGGAAAAAGGATCACCCCCCTCCTAAATCAGGTGTAGCTAATCAAACACATGCTGCGTCCCAATTCGCATACTATCCGTCCTAAATAGTATTCGAAAATAGAATTAGTACGTCCCAAATCTTAGTATGTTGAAATGAGTGTTCCAAAGATACCCGGATGGTCTACTATTTCCGAAGTGCAGATCGATCGCGCGTTGGACGAGGATTCGATTAGAACTACAAACTACAGACATGGAGGACACGCGAGTCCGGCGGTTATGTAGAGAGGTTTAGATAAAGGGGTTTGAGTGATTAATTATCAGGGGCCAGTTGCATAAACTTAGCCACTATGTTAAGACTGTGTCTTAATAACTAATTTATTAGTTAGTTAATTAGGCCAACTAGAAATCAGTCAAGAGGTAATCAGTCTTACTTTCTAATTCAAATTAGACTGATCTACCTTTTTATGTAACTGACTTTAAAAAGTTAGCACCAGTCTTGAAAAAACGTACAATATCAACGTAAGTTTTAAGACTTCTAACGTTTAAGACTAGTCTAAGCAGTTTATGCAACCGGCCACAGTATCTAACCTGACGAAAATGTTTTTATTCAATGTTGTCTACATTCTATTGCATTTGCAGCAGCATTGTGAACTTTTGTAATGATTCGTTTAGCCATTAACTCTCAAAAGTATGTACTTTTTCTTCACAAAGAGAGTACATACTTTTAGGGCGTAGTAGTAGGCGAATTGGGACGCAGCCACAGCCATTTGACTTTCAACTGTGATCAGCTGTGGTCATTTTGATGAGCTCAGCATGAAAAGAGCTTTCCTGGAGTATTTCAGTCCTTGATGTCCCTGGATGAAAGAGCCAGTAGGAAACTGGCCAGAGACGCTAGGCCTACAGCAACTCAGGAAGGAGTTGCAGGAATTTATGACAAAGAGTGATAATGTGACAACAATATCACAAATTCTCCACAAATGTGGCTTGTCTGGGAGGGTTGCAAGAAAAAAAAACACTCCTCAAGAAAGGCAACATGCAGTCACGACTGAGCCTTGCCAAAACAGAGGCCATTGATTCTGAGGCCACGTGGAAAAAGGTGTTGTGGTTGTGACTAAAATTGAATTATTTGTCCTCAACAACACCAAACAATATGTCTGGCAGAAATCCAATACAACTCACCATCCAAATAACACCATTCCCGCAGTAAAGCATTGAGGTTGTAATCTGTTATGGGGGTGTTTCACTGAAGAACTTGTCAGGATAGAAGGAAAAATGGATGGGGCAAAATGCCATCAAATTGTTGAGGAAAATCTGCTGCCCTCTGCCAGAAAGTTGTCAATGGGAAGAAGGTTTACCTTCCAACATGGCAATGACCCAAAGCACACATCAAAACTGACCACACAGTGGTTGAAGGAGAAAAAGGTGAATGTCCTTGCACTTAGACCCCATTGAAAATCTGTGGAATGACTTGAGGACTGCAGTCCACAAACGGTCACCATCAAATGTAACTGAACTTGAGCAGTTCTGCAGTTCTGAGCGTTTTCCTATGCAGAGGCTATTTTTAGAAAAGGTCAAAGATCAGAAAAACACTAAAGACCACTAATGTGTCAACTTTTCACCAAAGCGATCAAAACCACAGGAACTGTGAGCAGCTTTCCTCTTCTCTCAGAGACACAGTGCTCTATAAGCCACAAATAAATGCTTGACTCTGAATGAGTGACAAGGCCAGAGCTTCCGTCACACTAGCTAAAACACACACATCCTAAAACATGCATGAGAAGCTGTCAAGAAATGTCTGGGCCGTTTTTTGCCATGAAAACATTGTCTATAAAACAATAAAATATAGGCTTCACAAAAAATAGGCTTCATTTTCTTTAAGCAATTAAAGTATGGCGTGAAAAATGACCTAGACATTTCTTCCTGAGATTTACTCCTTCAGCTCTATTTATACCCTGCCACTCAAGCATAAGCGTATGATAAAAAAGCAATTATGAGTGTGAGGAACATCTAAAATCCATCATCATCGTAATTAACAGACAATAAAGCCTCACCTCCCACAAAAAACTGGCACATAATTAAAACAGTCAGAGCAGAGAAGACAAGCGGGTCACATCTCCAGACATACTCTAAACCCTGAGCCGGCAAGATCACACCTAGCACACCTAGTCAATTCACACCTAGCTCAATAAAAGAGCTCAATCTCAGAGCAAGAGGAGAAACAGAAATGAGGGGCATCATACTGCATATGCCTGACAGCAGGCGCTCATAATGGGAGTCCATAAGTACTGAATACAGAAGGGCTGCACAATGTACTGATTCAATATACTGATTAGTAAAATCATTCATCAAATTACAGGCACCATGATATGAAGCATGAAGGCAAAGGTAATGATTCTTTGATCTGATAATAAAAATGTGGTACAAAATACTCAATTTAATCTATAATGATTACTATATTGACACTCAACCAGTGGTGTAAAAAGTATCTGGAAAATGGGGGGACATAGTATGATACCCACACCTTACAGAGCTAAACAGTCAGGTTCTTAACTTATAAGAGAAACTTAACCTAGAGAATTAGTCAATTACAGACCGATCTCGAATCTACCTTTTCTGTCAAAGATATTAGAAAAGACAATATCCTCACTAGGTTCTACTTTTTACTAGGTAAAAAGGTTCCTTTTTAGAAAGAAATGGTATCTGCAAGGATTTCCAGTCAGGATTTATACCGTACCATAGTACTGAGACTGCTCTCATCAGAGTTACAAATTATTGCTCTTATCATCAGATCGTGGTTGTATCTCTCTATTTGTGTTAATCGATCTTAATACATTTAATACCATCGAGCACAACATTATTTTGAATAGACTCGAAAATTATGTTGGCATTAGTGGAATTGCATGGTTCAAATCATACTTATCTGACCATTATCAGTTTGTAGCAGTAACTGAGGAGAGGTAATATCGATCACAAGTTCAGTATGGCGTACCACAAGGCTCAGTACTAGGACCGTTAATTATTTACAAAGCACTACCTGGTTTGGCTCTTCAGTACTTGAGCAAGCTCTTAACGTATTATAGTCCTTCTTGTCTATTGCAATCTCAAAATTCTGGCCAGCTGATAATACCTATAATACAACTGCAGGCGGTAGATCCTTATATGTTCACACTTAATTGTTATAATAGTTTGAAATACAATGCATGATTTGTATGGAACACTTAAATTATGTGAAAATCATGCAGGTTTAGAAGGTGAACTATGGAAACTGTGGAAAGTAGCTTTAACGTAATCTCTGTCTTCCTGATGCAGTATTTTTGCTTCTCATCAGCGCTCTGATTGATTGAGCATGAGGAATATTCTCTCTGAAGACATGGAGCGACAACTCAGAATGAATTAGCAATAACCCTGTTTCTGAATCACACCCTTCTGTCACTGCCTGCTGTCGCCGGTCATTTTTTATGATTTCATAGTTTCACAAATGAGCCAAACGCCAGAGCCTGACAAAGAGAAGACAAAGCCTGCCACAGTCAGACAGCCACAGATGATGATCTTTACTATCATTCAATTTCCATTTAGCCCACTATTTCAGAAACAGGAAATCAAAGCTAACCAATTTACTTTCTTAAAGAATGATTTTATTATGCATAAAATTAATGAATTGACCGTTTTCAAAAGACTTTCCATCATTATTGTTACCTAAAGCTAGGGCTGTAGGATTCTGGATAAATTGAGAATCACGATTTTTTTTTGGTTTAAAAATCATTATGAATCAGCATTTTTGTACAAATCTCTTCAATAAATTATTCAATGACGAATACATAGCCTTCTACTGGTGTAATTATACAATCGTTATTTGAACTTTCAAGTGACATGCAAAAGGTGATTTAATCTATTTTTTAAATCACTTTTATACCAGTACTTCTGTGATATTTGAATTACTATAACAGAAATAACGACACTGTGAAGGCGTTTCATACCTACACATGACAACTGCTCTCTCTGGATCAGCGGCAGCGTCAACACAGATTTGAATGTTCACTGTGATCGTACTTGTCAAAGGTTTAATAGACATAGGTGAATCTTTGTCGTTTAGGAATAAGATCGAGTGGGTGTTTGAATCGAGATCACAGGCCTAGCTTACACTGTTGAACTTAAAGGCATATAAACTTGAAATCTGTGCTACCTGGCTAGAGAAAAGAAGGCTGTTGTCTTCCCATTTGGCAAATAGGTAGAAAAGCTTCCACACCAATAATGCATTTTGCCGTCCAAGGCCACTCTCACCAGTCTGCTATAGATACACTTACCAGAGTCAAATACCGCCTTTCTGTAGTAGGAAATACTTCTTAACAAACTTACAATGGTGTTGACTTGTATTGTTTCCGGGTGCAAAAATTTAAAGAGTTAACATTTATCGGGAGTGAGTTGCTTTCGGTTTCCAGCAGCAGCTAAAGATGGAGCTAAATACGGAGAGAACGCTGCAATAGAAAATCTAAAAAACTTCAGTGTTTGTAGTCAACTTCAAACTGGAAGCCCACGCACACAGTGTTTTAGGCTAAACGGAGGGAAAAAAACTGAAAGAAACTGCCATTCTTTCAGTTTCGTCGAAGCAAAGACACAGGTAAGAAACCTTTTGACATAGTCTTCCATTTTTATCATAATGCTGTTTAAAGATTAGACAAAGTACAATACAATTTTCAGTGATAAACCTACTCTTACAATAACTGTTCTGTTAACAACCCTCTGCAGATCCGACTGTCTGTGGGCGGGGATACAAAAATGCGGAAGTAAAATTTGTAGTTTTCACCAATGCCTTTTACGTCATCTGGTGGACTTTTGCTAACAAATAAATATGAGTTTTCTCTGTCCATGTGACATGGAGAACATTGTTCATTTACATATACTACAGACACTGTAACAATACAAAGCGTGTTGAAAATCGGCTAAAAAAATCGCCATTCCCATTAAGTTATCAAAATGTTTACAATGAATGCTCAAAACGTCCAGTTTTTTTGATGTTTTTTTGTTTGTTTTTTGGTTATGCAAACTTTAAGGGAACATTCCTTTTTTATCAATCTGCAAACATCATGGGAACGTTACTTATGAATATTCAATGTCCTTTATCTTTGAATATCAACATAAACACATCAGATTACAGGAGTATACTGTCACGGTGTGGGTTCATGTCTTGTTCTTGTCAGTCTTGTGTTCCCCCTGTTATTGTGTATTTGGTTCAGTCCTGTTCCAGTTTTCCTGCTCCTCATTTGTGTTCATGTTTACCACCTGTGTTCTTAATTAATTTGCCCAGCTGTGTCTTGTTTGTTTCACTTATCTGTTCCTCTTTATTTAAGCCCTGTGTTTCAGCCTTGTCTTCGTGAGTTATTGTTTAGTGTGATGTTGGTTGTCCTGTCCTGTCCTGTCCTGTCCTGTCCTGTCCTGTCCTGTCCTGTCCTGTCCTGTCCTGTCCTGTCCTGTCCTGTCCTGTCCTGTCCTGTCCTGTCCTGTCCTGTCGTCTGAGTCCTTGTCTAGTTTGGAAATTGTTAAATAAAGTGTGTGCTGCAAATGGATCTTGCCTCATCTCCCTGCTTCACCGCACCAGCGTTACATATACAATAGTTTGCAAAGAACGCTTTGACTTGAGCAACTGCGTTCAGTTATCGTTCCTTTAGTGATGTCAAGATGAATCGCAGGGCTATTCAAAGGTTTCTAACATGGCAAGTCATTTATCCCGAACGGATGCTCCGGATCGCTCGCTCACTCACAATGTGAGGCGCTTAACACGGCGCTGCTCTGACAGCCGAGTAACAAACTGATCGATCCTATTGAATTTGGGGCAAGTCTCGGTTTAGCAACATCAATCACTCGTCTGTGCCTTCAATAACCTCCTCCTCCTCCTCGGACAGAGAGAGAAGTGTGTCAGAGAGTTCTGATACATGGGCCTTTTTTAGGCTTTCCCTCAGGAGGGAAGATTTCGCAAACACTGTGTACGTGTACGGAAAGTGGCCCACTGAATCAGCATTTCTAAACAGCAACTTTCTGCATCCATAGGGTGCCAAATCCTACAGACACATATTTAAGCTTCTAGAACAACTCAAATAAATAAAAATGTTTTGTTTTTTTTCATATCACAGCTAATTCTGATATATTATGAATATTATTTGAATTATTCATATACCGTACATTACGGAGCAAATTACCTTTTTTTTAATGTCAAATCATGTGTGGAAAGAGGCAGCAGAAAAACAGCTCTTTTGGAATGGTTATTTCACTTCAATGCTAAGTTTATCAACAATGAAGTTCATTAAAACAGACCGTTCGACATTTTGGGATTAGAAAGATTTTTTCAATATATTTTGAAAGAACTCTCTTATACTCATCAAACAGCATTCATTTGTTATTACAGCTTTAAAAAAAGTTATATTGTGAAATATTATTACAATTCAAAGTAGCTGTTTTCTATTCTAAGCTGTAATTTATTCCTGTGATCAAAGCTGAATTCAATCTTCAATGTCACACGAACCTTCAGAAATCATTCTAATATGACGATTTGACGCTCAAGAAATTTTTCTGATTATTATCAATGTTGAAAACAGTTGTGCTGCTTCATATACATTTATTATTTAGAACGTTCAAAGCATTTTCTAATATAAATGTCTCTATTTTGATCACTTCAAGGCGTTCTTGTACTAATTAATTTTTTTGTAATCTTTCAGACCCCAAACCTTTGTGTGTATGCTTGATAATGATTTTTTTTTTCTCCAAGTCTATGAAATTCTTCTTTTTGCATCATTTAACTTTGGTACATATATTCAGTTTGCTCATAATTTTCTGTGTAGGTTTAAAGTAGCCAGTTCTCTTCCCACAGGCCAACATGATGACAATCCCATCAACTCACCCACACTACTGTCACACTACTGCGTTTCCATTCAATATCCAACATGAAAGTACCACTTCACACCAATTCTCTCTGTCCACTCTTCGGCCATATTCACAGGACAATAAAAGACCCTAACCCCATCCCGCCCAGAGTACAAAACGGGTCAATCTCAAGAGTTACCCAATGACAACTATGCTGTCCTTCACAATCATATCAATATTTACAATTGCAACACTCCCCACATCGTGACCAGGCAGAAAGAGTCTGTCTGCTCAGCATGAAATGAGGACAGAAAGAGATCAGACTGAGAGAGGAACACATAAAATCAAAGACGCGAGCGCTGAGCGCACCCACGCTTGTGTTGAGTGTCTGGAGAGCCGAGATGGAGGATCCAACCACAGACTCTGAGCACAAAGCTTCAGATTTGAACAACTTTCATGAGTGTGAATTTGAACTGGCCACAGAAACCAGGATGTTGAACTGGAATGACGGGAAGAGGAATTTCTGACTTGCCCAGTCACACGAGCATTAATCCTATTAGCTCTAACAAAACATAAATAACTACAGAACATCTTTAATTTAGACATCATGTAAATGTATTCATTTAGCAGATGCTTTTTAATCCTTCCATTCCTTTTTCAGCTAATTAGACACATTTCTCTGATCTAAGTCAGTCAAATCAATTAACACAGCTATCAGAACAGAATCATTTTGTATATATATCTATAATTCGATAAAATTGAAGTAGGCATCTCTCTCTCTCTCTCTCTCTCTCTCTCTCTCTCACACTCACTGTTTGCTAACACAATTCAAATATTCACAATTCAGTTCTGAATAAAACACAGCTCTGGTCCTCTTCGTTTGTTTTGGATTCAGGCTGAACACTGGAGCAGGTGGGCAAGGCTGGCAGGAGGGCTCATGATGGCCGTGCCAACCGTTGGATCTGAACACTTCCTGTTGGATCGCCAAGAGAGATCGCTCTTGAGAAAGTGACCAGTGCGCACGGCTGTTCATTAAACAAGCCATCACACCTTACAAACGAACAACATTACTGTATCTGACACATGATTTGAGGAATGTCTAAACATATCAATTTACAGATCAATTTACTGGCGTGAGGGCGGGGCAAACTGTCACTCACATGAGATCCACCAATAGCAAACCACAACCATCCAATCAAATCCACATGGACAAAATCAAGCCCCGCCCTACATTTGTTCTTGTTCGAGAAGCCATTTCACTCAGATATACGTCACAACATAGGAAAGAATTAATTTCTTTTTAGAGTGTGGTGAATATCACATCTATGCTGAACTAGCACAAACCAGCATAATCTAGTCTGGATCAGCAAAGATGGTCTTTCCATCAGGTTAGCATGACCTTTTCAAACAAAGGTCTGTTTTTTAATAATTTATATTAGCAGATGCCTCACACACTGCATTATGTTGCTGAGGCTGCTTGTAGCGAACAGAAAGTGTGCGAGTCAGTTTAAACAAATGCTTATATTTAGAGACCGAGTGGATTTGATCCCATCTGCAGATGTTCAGTGTTGAGTCCACTGACTCTCTCATAGGAGCGCGTGCAGAAACGGAGGAGCAGCGGGGAGAGAAACGCTCCTCAGCGCTCGGTGGGAGATCTTCACAACCACAGGAACAAAAGCCTCTCACACTGTGTGTGCATTTAATTGGCAGCTAATAATGATGGCTGTCGGCATATTCTCTCCTCCTCTCTCTCAGGTTCTCCAGCGCTGTTTTGTCCATAAAGGGCAGGCTGGGAATATCATTAAAGAAGTAGTTCACCCATGAATGAGTCATTTGTTCACTCGTATGGAATTTCTTTCTTGCTTCCTGCATGTATTTGTAACTTGCATTGTTAGTGCAGTCTCTAAAATATGGGGGGGGGGGGGGGGGGGGGACATGAAGAATTCACAGCAACTTCTAAATTCTCAAATTTATTCTGATTTAATATATTTGGACAGATGTTAAATATGTTATGTTACAGTTTGACATTATCATTATTTTTCACACTTTCATAAACTAAAATGTTATTTTAATTGACTAAAATGATATGTAAAACGGACTAAAATGAATCAGTGTTGACTGACAAAATATAAAAATACAAAAATGATGACAAAAAACACTCCAAAATACAAATTGTGCTTGTAAATAAATATACACAACAGTTTCAAACATTTTTTTTAACGAAATTAATACTTTTCAATAAGGCTGGATTATAGACATTTATAATGTCACAAAATATTTTTATTTCATATAAATGGTGCTCTTGTGAACTTTCTATTCATCAAAGAATCCAAACATATTTTAATGATTTCTGTAGGATCATGTAACACTGAAGACTGGAGTAATGATGGTGAAAATTCAGCTTTGATCACAGGAATAAATTACATTTTACAATATATTCACATAAAAAAACAGTTATTTGAAGTTGTGATAATATTTCACAATATTACTGTTTTTACAGTGTTGTTGACCAAATAAGTCCAGATATGTTTATATATTTTTCAAAATGTTGAAAACGGGTTAAAGTATGGTCTGTTACAGTTCGACACATTTAAGTAATTTGCTCATTATCGTAAACTAAAATGTCAGAGTCAGAGTAAAATGGACTAAAATGAATAAATATTTATTATGGTAAAATATAAAAACACTGTGCAAAATGAAAGTTTGACATGTCTCTTGAAAGAAAGAAAATTTTATAGGTACTTTCTGACACGTTTTCAAATCGATCTTTATTTCAAACAATCTGCATGATAAAAAGATAATCTCACATTTCACAGTAATCACAGTAATCTCCCATTAAAGATAACAAATTCTGCCATCAAAAATATTAACATGAAATCAAAATGATCCACATTCATTTTATAGGCTCGATACTCTTGTATGTCAACTATTGACTCATTTGTGTGTTTTTATTTCCAAGCAAGGAATAATAGGAGAAACAGCAGATAATTCAAGACAAGTCTCCTACGAGCTATGATTGAGAAACATATACTTCCTCTAGACAATAGATAAACCACCCATTAAAAGTCCTTGAATTGAGTGTGAGGAGAAGCAGAACTTAATTTACTTCTCAGTGTCAGTAAATCCTCTCCTCTTCAAACAGTCAAGTCAAGTGCTGTTTGCGTTCGGCCCTCCCTCCATTTCCCGGTAAACATGACATGCATTGTGGAAAACACATCCTTATTTGGACTTGCGCTCGTTGTGTTTGAGAGTGTAGGCAGATGTTGAAGGCTAAACAAACTACTCGCCAATAAAATAATAAATGCGACACTTCTGTCATTATAAATCTGCTGTGTTGTCCACTGGACACAAGCTGTTTAGCTGTCATATCTGCGTCTTTTTAAGTTTCTCCTGGTGGTCTCACCACCGAAAAAAAAATGTAATTATGTACTTTCAAGTTTTCAAGATCTGTCTAAATGAAATAAAAACAAATACTGTAAAACGTTAATTTAGTAACGCTTTCACCTGCAATGGAGCGTTGTGATTGGTTGCCGGGCCATTGCTATGCGATTACTAATGTTCTCTGTTTGTTTTTAACTATGTATTGTTGAAACTACGCAGTTGCTACCGTGAAACAATAACTGCACGAGCAGCATTATTCTCAGCATCATTCATGTCTGTTGCTCCAATGGAAACAATGGAAAAGTAGTGCATTGGAATGGAAAAACACGTTCTGTGTGAACGGCCCTTCAAGAGTGTTTTAAGGGCAAAAACTTGACAAACGTCTTGAAATACATCAAGATTTTCATCAATACATCAATATATTTGTGTATATAGGTGTGGTAACCGTAGTATAAGCGGAATAATTCAATGGCCCGTCGTCAATTATTCCTTACATAATAGCATAGACTACTGTTCAAAAGTTTAAAAATACAGTAAAAACTGTAATATTGTGCAATATTATGCAAATACTTGTTTTCTATGTGAATATATTGTAAAATGTAATTTATTCCTGTGATCAAAGCTGAATTTTCAGCATCATTACACAAACACATTTCTGATTATTATCAATGTTGAAAACAGTTGTGCTGCTTAATATTTTGGATGTTTGAATGCTCTGGATTGTTTGATGAACAGAAATACAAAGCATTCATTTGTAGCATTATTGTATAGCAGCCCTACTTCCAGTACAAGCGAAATGAGATCAATGCTAATTATGTAATTATAAATGCTAATATTGGCCACTTAATTTTAACAATGAGGCCTCTTTTTACATTTAATATCAGCTCTGCTAGTTCTCTAGAGCACTCAATGCTCTCTATCTCTCCGTATGCTTATAGATCTCCATCAGGGATCTGGTTGCTGCTCCTGAGAATGCAAAGATAAGGTGATTACATGCAAGGAGTCCTGAAGTAATGCTGATGCTCAGTTCATAAACACATTAACACACACACACACACACACACACAATGAATTTTCTGTCCTTGAATGCACCGCTCTGACTATCTCTCCTGCACGGCCATGGCTGTTAAGCAGCAAGGCCTCTTGGGAGATAAGGAAGGGGAAAAAAACATATACAAGTGCAACAGTGGGTAGATAAGGGATGCAAGCTCTTTTCACAGGTCGTTGTGAGCATTGTGAAAAATATTCGGTCTGCACTACAAGCTCAGGTGACAATAGAGAATGTGGTTTAATAAATGAAGCAGTTTCACTCTGAAATCATGATCTGAGTATATGCAATCCAATCCAACACCTGAAGTATTCTTTAGAGCTGTCTGACACATATGACACGACCACCAAGGCTTTCTACACAACCTTTTTTTTTAATAAAGTGTTTTGCTTGTGCTATCTTTCTTTAAAAAAATGACATTTTGTTATCTAGTACAATGGCAATGACATAACTGACAATGGACCATTATTGAAAGTGACTATAAATGGCTATATATATGCAATGAAGACCAATCCAATCCAAATTCAGTATGCAAAGAGATATGAGTAAGTAGACCAATCACAATTCAGTATGCAAACAGATATGAGTAAGTAGACCAATCACAATTCGGTATAAACAGATATGAGTAAGTCGACCAATGACAATTCAGTTTGCAAATATTACTCCGACATCATCACTGGCTGCGCCCTAAATCGCATACTCTCTTGAATAGGTACTTATTTTGAATAAGTAATTTATTTGCGAGTGCTAAAAAAGTACGTTCTGTAAGTGTGTGTAGTATTAATGTAATCCGAATGTACTACATTCACCATGTTGTCTTTATCATGTGACCTACCAGCATCAGTTACGTCACTTCACTGCCATTCATAAATCCTCTCCCGTGGCCTCATGGGATAATAAAGTATCCATCGTATACACTTCAGAATCCCGTTCAGAAGTAGGTCATCCGGGGACTTTTCGTCAATGAGTCCTGTGCATTCGGTCACACAATACGGTTTTCTTATAACCACAGAAATCAGCAGGAATGAACAACAAAACAAAGCCTTGAATGGTAATTAATCAACGTCTCTGAATGTCTATCAACCAATCAAAATGAAGAATTCAAAAAGCTGCAGTATAAATCCATTTAGACAGGGGTAAACCATGCACACTTAAGAAAAAGGACACATGTGACAGGCAAATAACTGGCATTTGTTAGAAAGAGGAGAGAATGAGAGAGAAGAAAACAACGGGAAGGAATGCACAAGCAGCATGTGTAAATTATACAGCATGTCAAAGCAAATGAGACCTCGAACTAAATACACCACCAAGAGTGAAGACAGCCTGACAGTGTGAAGAACGCCTGCATTTCTGCACAGAGAGAAGCGCTGACTGCAGTCTGTGGGAAATCCTTGAGAAATCCCCCTGAACGTGTGAATGTTCTGGAGGAGAGCCAGAGAGGTTTAACCTCCATGAGACAGAGGAGGCCACAGCCCATAATATCATCCCTTTATACCTCTTTAACACAGAATTAATGAGATCTCTCATTTCTGCAACAATATTGGCACCAAACTGCAGTCTAAAACATCATTCATACTGGTTCACGGATCGTTTTTACCTGAAACAATTAGTTAGATGTTCGTCTTACATTTTTTAAATTGTTACTTGTTTCAGAACGTTCAGAGAACATTCAAGTAACGTTTACATTATGCTTGCAAAATGAACAAATGTTCGCATAACCAAGAAAAAACAAATTAGTACAAATTAGTTACATGCTGAGTGTTAGAGGTTTGTTCAAATCGCACAGCCCTTATGAACTATAGCAAAATTGATGCTTGAGCGTTGTCTGATTCATGAAGAAGCCGGATCTCGCCAATGAACAATTTGACATTTATAACTGTCATGATTCCTGTCTTGTGTTTCCCTTGTCTTGTGTGGACTTTTGTTTCCTGTCCTGTGCCATTGTAGTCCTTTGTAGTTTTTCTTGTTTATGCGTCTCTCCCTTGTTATCTTGTTAAGCTTGTTTGCCTGTGTATTTAAGCCCTGTGTCTAGTTCAGTCTTGGTGAGCTCTTAACTTTGTTTGTTGGTTGTTCTGTTACTAGTCCTGTTCCTTTGTCTAAGTCTTATTTTTATTTAATAAATACAGATTGCACGTGGATCCTGCTTCCTCCTATGCTTCAACCAATCGTTACAATAACAATTTGTTAAAAGATTTGACCTTTTCAATTAATTGAATGAACTGGTTCACGAAATGATTCAATCATGAATTAGACTGAACAATTTGTTCACAAATCGGACTGAGCACAGTATGAGAGATAGTAAAATTAAAGTTTGAGTTAAGATTTAAAGTGCCCCTGTGATGAAAATCAAGTTTTTAATGTTGTTTATGTCAATGTGATGTTTTTAATATGCTTTAAGACAAACCATGAGTAAATTCAACACCATAGCTGAGTATTTTCTCCTTAAATCTGCAGTGATCCAAAGACAGTCTCAAAAACACGCTTTGAAATCGCTGGTGTTTCTGACGTCACAAACTACCTTGTAACCAATCAGATCAACGTGTGATCGTCAACCAGTGGATCTCTGAGCTGTGTGAGTGAGTGGAGGCGGGGCTCATTTGCATATTCATATAACCTCGTATATTAAATGAGGCAAGGGTGTAGAGTTACATTCAAGCTATTTTAAGGCATGACGAATTTTCGTCAAGGAAAAAACTTTAAAATATGTATGACTTTTGAGTTTTTTAAGGGATAAAATAGAACTGAACCTTTTCAATGAGTTGGTTGAACTCCTTCACAAAATGATTCATTCACAAATTACACTGGATAATTTGTTAATGAATCAGACCTTTTCAGCTAATTAATTGAACTGGTTCACAAAATGATTGATTTATGAATTAGGCTTAACCATTTGTTCACAAATTGGTCTGAGTAGTTCTCGAGTCAATTAATCACTGACTCGTTGAATCAAGAACTGTTTCTTTCTGACATGTCCAATTCATAATGAATATTAATTAAAGAAAAGCAGAAAAGGACAGTCTTATGGGCAAAGTCTCAAGATGTCATTTTCATAATGGCTTTTCCATGTTCCAGGTATTTTCTATACCGAGTCCCACACATCTGTGCGGCTTCATGCTTATTATGTGGACCGCTTTCCCTCCATAGCATCTCATTTTTCATTCACACCACCATCCATCACGCGACCTCCCCGCAGAGCGTGCTAACAAGGTATTAGCAGCTGAAGAGCGTGTGTGCGCACGCACGAGGAATCTGGGAAGGATCAATACGGGATAAGACTTGATAAGAATAACTAAGTAACTCTTAACAAAGAGCTGACTGTATTTAACACACCCACGTTCAGATGAAACCAACCAGTCCACAGACACGGCAGACACGTTCCCCAGGGGAGGAATGCATGGATGCTTTGTGGATCCCACACAGCAGAGATGTGGAGAAACGCAGCCGTTAGCGTTCGGATTCCCCGATTGCTCTGAACAACTCAAAGGGCTTGAGGGCATTTGAGCGTCTGCAGGAAGGCAAAATCTGCAAGATCACTTGGAAAAGAATCAGCGATAGTAAAAGATCACCGACACAACTATCAATATAAAAACAATATTTAGCGTATTAACATATTTAACATCATAGTCATACGATGTAGCCCAGGGGTTCCCAAACTTTTCCACCCCCCCCAAAAAAATCAACTCAAATTAATCATACAACCAATTGTGAAACGGTTCCAAACGTGAACTGATTCTCTATAAGGAACCAGACAAAATCTTATTGTAGTATTGAATATTTTGAATTTGAATAATTTTTTTTCAGGATTCTTTGATGAATAGGAAGTTCAAAAGAACATAATTTATTTGAAATAGAAATCTTTCGTTATAAATGTAAAACGTTACAAATGTCTTTACTGTCACTTTTGTTCAATTTAATGCATCCTTACTGAATAAAATGAAACAATAGCTTTCACTATAAATACAAACAGCATGTTTGTGCAAGGTTTTCCGATGCGAAATTCGGGCCCCTCGTGCACAGCCCACAAACAACATAACCTGAACGCAACCTACGAGTTTCAAAGCAAATCCATCCTCCGTTCGGATCCGAGCAACAACACCCACTTCAATTCTAGGGCTAGATATCAGCGTCTTCAGAAGCCCTGAGCTGAAGGACAGAGGAAATAAATGAGGTGAGAAGGGTCAAACACGTAGGCTTCCCACTGGCCGGAGCCGATGTACTGCTGTAATGGCTTTGTGGTGATTTACTCCATTCATTACAGTGATATGCTGTCCCCTTCTCTCAAAACACCAGGAACCCACGTGCAGTCGAGCCACATCTGTGACCAAACGGATCTATACTTAAGCAGAATGAAGCCTGTTACGCTCTAGACATGCATGATATTTACACACACCTGAACAGACATGTAGAGAATTTCTATCCAGCACTGATTCATGTTGAACTATGTAGTTTTAGTATCACTGTCTAAAGAAAATGCGGGTAGTGTCTCCCTGTGCAGAAGCTGGCACCATAACAGATTTTTTCCCCGCTTCAACTCAAATCCGTTTAGTTTGACCTAGTCTGAAGCCTGAAGCCTAGCCTAATTCTATGCTAAACTCAACATTGTTACTATGAGAGCCACAGAACATAGTTTCATCAGTTTCTTTTAAAGAAAGAAATATAAGTTTAAACAAAATATTCAGCAGCACAACTGTTTTCAACACTGAAAATAATCATAAATGTTTCTTGAGCATCACATCACAAGGATCATCTGACAATGAAGACTGGAGTAATGGTGCTGAAAATGCAGCTTTGATCACAGTAATAAATTATATTGTAAAATATATTCACATAGAAAACAGTTATTTTAAATTGCAATAATATTTCACAAATTTACTGTATTTTTGATCAATAAAAGGAGTCTTAGTGAGCAGAAGAGACTTCTTTCAAAAAACCCAACTTACCAACCCAAAGCTTTCTGAAAAGTTAATTATAACTTTGCTTATATAAGCATTTGTATATACAGTACCTGCCAAGCAAATAATCTGGTGTGATTGCTTTGAAAGTAATTTTTCCACATTATTTTGTCTTCATTCATGTCTGAAGCACAAACGGTTTGAGACAAATTACGCACTGAAGCAAGCTGAACTCATTAAATCTTCTACTATTCTCATTATTTTCAGTGAAACATCACAAGGAAACGTAAATAATAGCATTTTTGAGAGGATAACCACAGAACAATGAAGAACTCCCATCAAAACTGTATTATCAGGCAGACAGTCTGACCCATATGACAGCTGCCATACACACCTGAGCCCAACCGACGGTGAACCGCCTGCCACATCCGCATCAAAATCAGTGTGTCTGACCTCTGATCTGCAATGATAGACAATCTGAGTTGTTTATATGGCAGCGGGGGCTCGTGTCTCAGGCTCCAGCTGGCTCTGACTGGATCCGATCGCCTTCAGGTGACTTAGGTTTCATATGAGAGTACTCATGGTCGTCTAACACAAATGCCTTTCAAATCACTGCACTCAAGACGTCGGACACACCTGCTCACTATCTACCCTCGGCCCTTCGTTACATGTTCAGCACGAAAAAGGTCTGCAAAGTTACATAGCACAAAGTCACTCCAGAGGGAGTTATTCTCTATACTCTTTATCAGTGTAACGATAACGATTTAAGATTCAGGGAAGAAGGAGGCGGGAACCGGCGAACATTCAACACTTAATAATAAAAATAAAGCCAATACAAAACAAAAGTATCCGCCAGCAGCCCCTCGCGGACGACTGCTGGCTACACAAAACAGAAACAAAACACAACATAAAATCAGGCCTGTTCCTCTCTCGATCTTCACTGTCGTCGCTCCTCCTTTATGCCTCCGCTCCTCCGTGAGAGATGCGAGATCGGTGCGTCTCACAGGTGTCATTCATTATCACTCACGCCACCGGCCTCGCGCCGTTCTCTCATGTCCCTCGGCCTTGTCCTGCTCACCACAATCAGTAACACTGTTTCTGAACTCTCTGAAATGCCTCCATTGTAGTCTTGAGTTTCTTCCTGGAACAAACACGTCACAATATCCCTCATTTAAATAATTCACGCCCAAGGCATAGACAAAAATAAAGGGACGAGGCCTGGTTGAGTTAGTTAGTAGCGTGTTTAAACGCGCGATTATGGTAAGGGCGTGACATTTTTGAAACATGCTCGAAGCAGTTGACCAATCACAACACACTGATCCTGCCGACCAATCAGAGCACATTGAGATTTTCAGAAGGCGGAGCTTCATAGAGACAGGAACTAAACAGAGTGTTACTAGGCGCGTTTCCGTCACAGATTTGTGCAAAACTGTTTCTAAATATCGACAAAAAAATTATTGCGAAATGCTATGCAATGTTATGCAACTAAAAGGTCATTTTTTCCTCTCGCGATAAGTCATTCCAAAAATCATGGCGATGGATGTTGGTGGATTTATGTATCTCAGTCGCACTGGCCAGTATTATTAATCGAAGGAGATGTGTGTTATCCAAGCATTAATGGTAAGGAAAGTCTTGTGAGCGGCACATGTGAGGTGTTTCTGGGAGTTTCTCCCTCATTTCTGCTTCTAGCTCTTGATTGTGGCATTTCTTTGAGGTTTAGAATCCAGTATTCCTGCAATTCTTTTGTCTTTTATGAATTTAATAAAGAACTCTGTCTCGTATTCTGTCCAAACACACAGCACGTTCTAAATCAGGTGACCTGTAAATAGGCAAAAAGTGTTTCCATTGCAGTTTTGCGAAATATTTATTTTTCGAACTGCCTGAAAAACCACCTCATGCGAGCGTAAAAACTTTTTTGCGACAAATGGGAGTTTTCGATGGAGATGGACAAATGAGGAGATTCCCCCCTACCATATGTGAAGCGCTTTGAGTACCTTGAAAAGCGCTATACAAATGTAATGAATTATTATTATTTTGCAAAATCGATGTGTTTCCATTCAGCGTATTTTCAATTCGCAATTTCAATTTGTGCAATTTGAAGGCTAATGGAAACGCGCCTACTGACAGACTGAGAAGAGAGGAGCTGCAACAATGTCAAATATGAGAAAAATAATGTTTTAGTCTTACTCAACCCTAAAAACTAAATCAAGACTTTGTAAAAGGGCATAACAGGTCCTCATTAAAATTCACAGGCCCTGTAGAGTCAGATTAGGGTACTGAACTGGAGAACAGGTTGGCCGGCTAATATTGCATCTCTCTGGACCGTAAATGTCTTAAGCGATAAAGAGAGGGTTGTGCTGACTCAAGACTCTGTGCAATTTTTGGTGGACTTTTATGCTGAGTTGTGGAAGGAACGCGCTCACGGCTCATTCCTCACAGGAAATCTCATGTAACGGAGAAACTCTCCACGGTCATTAAACACACAATGACAGCTAATTATGAACAAAGCTACACTGTACACTACAGTACATAATTCGTTTTTGGATTCTTGCTCACTTGTTATAGCAGCTACTGATGAAATATAAATGATGCAGAATCAAGCCAAATATCTCATTCACGAGCACTACTAATTCATGGGACCCGAGATAACAAATCGATGTCTAAATAATCTGTAAAACAAGAGAATTTGGTTAGGGATAGTTCACCCAAAAATGAAAATGATCCTATAATTTACTTACCCTCAAGCCATCACGTAAATGGCTTTCTTCTTTCAGTCGAACAGAGATATATTTAAAAAAATATCCTGGCTCTTCCAAGCTTTATAATGGAGAATGAGGGGCGAGATTTTAAAGCCCAAAAAAGTGTATCCATCCATCATAAAAGTAATCCATACTTCTGAAGCGAAGTGATGCGTTTTTGGAAGAAAAATATACACATTTATAACTTTATAAAATGTAATCACTGGCTTCCGGTAACGGCTGTACGCGAGTCTAGTTCCGGCAGAAGAGTGACCTCTGACCCGACGCATGACGAGTGACCTCTGACCTGACGCATGACATATTGAGCAAAACAAAACACCGGTCATGAATTATAAGTCTAAAACAAGAATTTTTAAAGAGAAATGTGGGAGGAGCTTGAGTTTGTTGCCCAGCCCTATTAGTTTGAACCGCGAGAGCTTCAAAGCTTACGTCAAAGCTTACGCTACTCCTACTGTACATCCTACGTCATGCGTAGGGTCAGAGGTCACTCTTCCACCGGAACTAGACTTGTGTACGGCTGTTTCCCCCTAGAGTCGTATGGATTACTTTTATGATGGATGGATGCACTTTTTTGGGGGATTCAAAATCTCAGTTACTATTAACTCCCATTATAAATCGTGGAAGAGCCAGGATATGTTTTTAAATATAACTCCGACTGTGTTTGGCTGAAAGAAGAAAGTCATATACACCTAGAATGGCTTGAGGGCGAGTAATTTTTTGAGTGAACTAACCCATTGAAAGGGTTTTTATTATGAATGATTTACACAGAAACTAAAAGTTCACCACAAGTGCTGACATCATCAGAGACTAGCCATATATTCAAACTGTTATGTTTATGAATTATTCATCCTTTAGCAGATGGTCTTGGTTAAGAATTTGAACAGGGCAATGTAACAAAAACAATTCAATGTTTCATCCTTTCGATGATATTCAATCTTAAAATAATTATGTAAATTGATTTAAAAAGAATTAAAGGATTCAATATATTTAAACCAGTGTTGTTATTGTAATTTTAAAACTATAAAAATAATTGTTTGGCAACTGAAATAAAGCTGAAATAAAGCACAAATATTTATGGAAGCTTGTTTCCACCACAGAATAAAAAATAAAAAAGGTAATTGCAAACTTTTTATCTCAGAATTGCGTGATATAAAGTCAGTATAGCGAGATATAAAGTCAGAATTGCGTGTTATAAAGTCAGAATTGCGAGTTTATTTCTCGCAATTCTGACTTTATAACACATTTGCGACTTTATATCACTCAATTCTGACTATATCTCGCAATTCTGAGAAATAAAGTCAGAACGTGGGAATGCGAGATGTAAACTCGCAATTGTGAGATAAAAAGTCGCAATTATCTTTTAAAAGGTTTTATTCTGTGGCAGAAACAAGCTTCCATTAATATTATACGAAAAACTAGTGTGAAAAAGAATAAAGTTTGTTTTACTGCCACTAGTGTTCAGCGGGAAACTGAAGGCTATGTATCGCTATGTTTTTGGAGTTTTATAGGGTAGAGGTTCTAACCTTCCCGGCTTTAGAGCGAATCCCGAAGTGCGACTCTCTCATATAATCATGGCACCCTTGAGCAAGACACTCAATCACAAGTCATTCATTCAAGGGAGACTGACATTGAGGGTTAAAAAGCTTCCGTTAAGAGACAGATAACATCTCGTTCTCTGGTGCAGAACATTGGCTTTGCTAGTGCTCCGGCAGACACCGCACCGCAGGGACAAGAGGAAAGAGGCTACGTCAGAATGAGAAACAACACTGCCACTTCGAGTTTTTCACATTCTATTAATAGCTTATGAGAACATACTTTGAATCAATAGGTCAGAACAGAAGTCCCTCCTGTGACCTTCTGACACACCGTACAATCTGGCATCAAAGTGCTTTGGCATGCTGGGAATCAGCATAACAGCGGGATGTATTTACTCTTGGCTGTCTTATTAGCTGTCATAGCAGCGGCTGAAAGAACTTAAGTTCCCTTGTCTTCCCTGTTGACTCACTCCTTGACACTAAAACACCCTAGTTTTGTGTCACCAGTCATGAGGAATACCTGGGCAAAGCTGGATGCTAATTTTGTCAATGGAGAAATGTTCTTTGATGGTGCAGTTAGAGCTAACTGAACCATGCTAACTAGATAAACTTTGACCCCTTGTTCTGGTTACGTGCAGGATGGGTAAGGAAGAGGAGAATGAGGTGGATCCAATTTGCAGGCAAAATGTAGTTTATTTAAAAAAAAAGAAGATAATCTGAAACCTGGAACATATATAGGAAAAAGCACAGCAGCAGCAAACTAACGCAACAGCGTAGACAATATCGAACAAAGGACTGAACTAAACTCAGGACTTAAATACATCAGATAATGAGCAACTCAACAAGAAACAGGTGACCAACATAATCTGTAACTATGGTAACGAATAATGAGTGGGGAAAATGGGGGGGGGGGGGGGGGGGAACAGGAACATAACACGTGAAAACAAGGTGATAAAATAAAAGTCCATAAAACAATGAAAACCTAATATAGTTATTTTAGTATAATTGAGTTTTTTTTATTGTTTGTAATTCATTTATTAATATTTTGAATTAGATTTTGTTTTAATTTTAACTTAGTTGTGTTGTAGTTTTGAAAGTTTGCTGTGTGTTCTTTTTTTTTAAATGTCTATATATTTTTTATTCCTTTATACTTCAGTTGTTTTGGTACATATTACTATTTAGCACATATTACATATTTATTTTTGTATTTTTCGGTTTAATTTAAGTTCAGTAATTTTGCCTTTTTGTCATGGTTATTCATTTCTATTTTATTTGTATTTTTAGGACATCAAGTTAAACTAAATTAATTTGAGAAACATCGCTTTGGCAACTAACTGCACTGAAATAATTGTAGGTGTTTTATATATATATCATTTTATTTTTTATTTTATTTTATTTTTCATTTTATATATTTTTTTTAATGTAATTGTCTTTATAAAATGTTCTGTTTCAGTTTAAGTTATTTTATATTATACATATTACATATTTAGTACATATTACATACTATTATAGTTTTTATTAATATTTGGAATTAGTTTAATTTTCAGGTTCATTTTAATTTTAGTTAAATAGTTGCTTTGGCAACTGGCTGAAAGGAATTTTAAGTACAGTATTTTATTAGAATTATTATAATATTATAATTGTTTTATTTTATAATTGTTTTATTTTATTTCAAGTAACACCATTTTATGGTTTAGTTTAGTTTCAGTTAACCTGGTTCTTAACAACTAGAAAACTGCATGACCTGTCTCTATTTTTACTGAGATATATGATCAATGCAAGAGAAACTGTCTTCTCTCGGTTGTTGTCACAGAACTCACTACAGTCCCCTCTGGAGCGATCTGAGGTTAAATCGTTCGCTCAAGAGCACAATGGTGAGAACTCGCGCTCGGCCGCTGTGGGTTTTCAATGCTCTGCAATATCTAGGACGCAGTATATGGACAATATAATACTGATGGGGTCCAGAAGTCTGAGACCACATTGAAAATATATTTATTTTTAAACCTGGAAATAAACACCAGGAAATAGGATTTTTGAAGAAAATTAACACAAAAGAAACGGCATGATAATGAAGAAAAATATTTCAAATTCAAATTCTGCGTAATTTTTTTGTGACTAATCAAATATAGGTAAAAGTTGTTTTCAGATGTTCTTGCTTCCATTGAAGCTCAAGATGTGTTGATTGAAGCCCCAAAACGTTTGATCAGTAGCATTTGTAACGTTTTGAAATGTATTAAAAAAAATAAAATAAGTATTTCACAGAATTTTGGCCTCCATTCCATGAGACAATTCAATAAATCTGTGTATCAATAGATTTTGGAACACTCCTGTCAAAAAGCTATATCTTTACTCAAGTATGATTATCTCAAAATGGCCAAACATTAGCTAATTAACAAGCGATATATATCGATCTAGAATTAGTGCTAACTCACGCCTCGCTCTTTGCTAAGATCGAACCATCAACCCAGTCAAGAGTCCTTAACCAGTACACCCACTACCACCCTATCAAGGTTAAAACAATGTCAAAATCTCCACTTCATGATAAAAGAGATAAACAAACACATTTAAGTTGATCAATTCACAACCTACGCTCTCTTCTTGAAGAGCGTGCAGTTTGAATTTTCTGAATAAATGACTGAAGTTCTGGGTTATATATGTGAATTTATGCAGATTTCTCCAAAATCCCCCTGAGAGAAATAGCACAGAGCTTCACCTGGTTTCCACCCCATTAACACATGATTTGCCTCCTTCACTCTCCCACCGGACTGCCTTCATTCCTCCCTGTGAAGGTCAAACCCAAGGTTGTTCCACAGTAACACATGCGCACTTCCATCAGACGAACGACATGGAAGTGAAATGAATGGAAAATGAGTCATTCGCAGATGAACTGAGAAGAATGCAGGTGATTAATCAAGGGTTTTCATTTTAACACCATTGATTTAAACGTCTGCAGAGGTTTAGCTGAAACAAACGGGCAGTTATTTTGTCTACATAACTGATTGTACAATCTGACCCGCTTGAATAAGGAATCAGAAAATACACCCATTGAGTTGGGGCGGAAAAAACGGTGGATTTCAGGAAATGGGACAGGCTAGAATCAATACTATCTCAAAATATAATTGAACAAGACAAGCAAGTAAGAAACCACATAAAACACTCTAGCAACCTCATTCACTCAGAAAGAAAGGTTCATGAGGGTTCAATAAAGAACTAGGGTTCTTGGCCAATTTGGAAGATCCCTCTATGTCGAAAATCTCTTATAAGGAAAAAATGTCTTATATGATTTTATAAAACTTTCATGTTTAATGCGTTTTTTATTGATAAATTATGTTTACACGCTGTTTAATTCATACAGTTTAATCACAGTAGAATCCATTTTCCAAACCGCTGGTCCAACAGTGTAATATCATATACAGGTATACATTCCCTTTGAATTGATTATTAAATTGTTTAATTAAGGTTTATACATGCTTTATTTTGCTAAGTTTATACAAACTTAGTTTGCTAAGTTTCAAATGATTATTAATCAGCAAGCACAAACTATGCAAAAGCTGCAGCCCTTCCAGGGCACTCAGTGTCCAAATCCACTCACTTGTTTTCATTCACTCCTTCAAGTGGACTATATTAGTGGAGTAATAGTGAATGAGGGTATAGGGGGTGATTTCGGACTCAGATTAAGTCTCAGGGCTGCGTTTCCCAAAAGTATCGTAAGCTTAAATTGATCGTATAGCAAATGCCACCAATGGTCTCTACGATCAACATAGGCTTTCAATGCTTTTGGGAAAGGCGGCCCTGGTGGCTAACTCATATAACTGTGTTTCTGTAACTACCCGGTGCAAATTAATATGAAGCGCCTGAAAGACCTACACTGTAAAAATGAATTTTGATGATTTGTTTTCACAACTTTTTATATTTAGTCAAATCAACTTAGATAATTAATGTAGTTCAGATAACATAATATTTTGAGTTTCTATTTATTAAACCAATCTCCTTTGTTGTATTAACTCAAATTTTTAAGGCAACCAGGTAACTTACTTTTTTTTACAGTGGTTTCTATACCTTCTTTTCTAAGAGTGTTTTCCTGTCAACATCCGAGCCTCTTTGCACAAAAACACCACTCATGTGTTTAGCAGAAAATATTGTTTTAACTAATTATAGACAGCTAAAATCTCTGTCGTGCTTAATTGAAAAGCAATCATTTGGGAGCACTAAGCAAATGGCTGCAATGTTGTTCTTTGAGCTCTATGATTTCATAAGAGGTCACCCTCATGTCACTCTTATGACACATGCAGACAGTTTATGGAAATTCACAGACGATATATCGATTGATATGCAATTAACAGTCTGCAACTTTCAAATTCACACATACAAGGCATGTTATTGACTAACACTTCACCAGTGCTACAGGGGAAGCAACTTTGAAACTGTATCATAAATTATTAAACCACTAAATCACTAGGCTACAGTCAAGCTTCGTAGTTTAAAAGAGTTATAGTTAGCTACCCTACAAACTACTAACAAAAAGTAGCTCAACTGAGGTGATAAAGCGTTCAGGTAAATAAACAGATTACACTAAACAATTAAAACGATACAATAAAACTAGCAAAAATGATCATGTACATAGCTAAATGCTGAGAACTTAGCAAAGAACAACATTTAACAATTTCGTAACTACATGGTGATATTAGCAATCAAGAATAAATAGATAGGTTTACAACTAATTTAACTAATAAAAGCAGCAAAAACAACTATTTACATACCTGAATGCTAGAAACTTAAGAAAAATTGCATTTAACTATTTTGCAACAAAACTATCTCTTAGCAAGCTACTCATACTCAGGGCTTGACATTTACACCCGCCAAACTGCCAAATGTGGGTTGAATTTTATATTCAATTAAATAAATATATGCACTGCGGGTTTCAGAGTGAAGCACGACACTTTAATTATTTACTTCCAGCGTCTCAGAGCGGCTCCATCACTGCTCCACATAAACTCAGTCAACGTGCATTTGGGAACACAAAGTCTGACGCGCTTTGTGTTTCATAGCGAAGTGTTGCACTGTTTTCATTTTCTGTGTACTGTATTATTAAGTGCGTCATTTTAAAAGATATTGTTCGCTTATTACAACAAAAATATTATCTGATTAATCGTCAAAATAATGATAAGATTACTCGATTACCAAAATAATCGTTAGTGACAGCCCTAGATTAGTTAAAACATTTACAATGCACCTGCATTTGTTTTAAATTTTGTGACTTTCAGACGAATAAAAGACCAGTCAGTTTCCAGTCAATATATTTTTTCATAGATAACATCAATATTGTGGCCAGTGAAAATCCTATGTGGCTTTGGAAACTTTGAAAAATCGTAATTTATATAGCTGGCTGCTAAAAACTTTTCAACAACATTGTGATAGCAATCAAAACTATAAATACACTAAATGCAACTTATTAAACCAACAAAAATTATTATGTATTGCTAAAAACTTACCGAAGAACAACTGCATTTAACTTTTACGCAACCAAACAAAGAATTTCACAACCACACTGAGAATGTCACAGAACTTTTTATTTGATTTATAAATCATTTATTGACAAAAACGTACCAAATAAATGGACCAATTCACTAAAATGAATTGGACTTCTTAAAGTGCGAGAGAGGGAAGAATGTATTGGGAATGTAGAGGAAAGCTTGTTGCTCCAAAAGCTACTCTGAAAATAACCAAGCTACTAGAAGAACAATCATAACCTACTTGCATCTCCTAAAAATTGAGATCACATGAAAAATTGTGGGCCACAAAAATATGACCCATATTCTCTCTTCAGTGGAAATTGAAACGCCTGACAAAACGGCCGTTTGCACAGCCCGACGTTAAGGGAGGTGGCATCGTTCTCTGAAACCACAGGAGGACCAGGGCACAGCCAGGTCCTTTCCAGGGAAACGGCCGAAAATAGCCTGCATTTCCACTCAAATGAACACTCCACACAACAGGGGCCTGCGCACACACACACACACACACACACACACACAAACACAAGCACAGTGGGAAGTCGGAAGTGCCAGAGGGTACAGGATGTGAAAGACACAAAGATACACGCCACCGAGACTTGTGCTAAGAAGTTATTTTATTAAACCCTTTAATCTCTCCGAAATCGCCCCCAAATGGACTTGTTTTCGTTCGGGCCTCCTCCTCACTTGGGTGATGCCTTGGTCTTCACTCTTAGAAAGAAAGGTTCATTGGGGTACAATCTAGGGTTCTTGACTCAATCGAAAAGAAACCCGTATGCCAAAAAGGTTCTAAATAAGAAGAAATATCTTAAATGATGGCATAATACTTTCATGTTTAACATGTTATATTTTACTCTTTACTACCGTAGTAATAAAGTATGTTTACGAGCTGTTTAATTCATAACATTTGATTCAAATTTTAAAAGTATGAATTAACTAAATCCATCAAATGATTAAATTCCATATATGAAGGTTCTAAGTGATGTTTATCCAGAGCAACAGTTATGACTGACTATTCTTATTTTTGCTATTTATAAAGCAGACTGTGGTTTATTGGACGCGTCCCAGACGGCATTGTGGAAACGACAGTGACTTATTCGTGGCTTGCAAGCAATACAATATTTCAGAGCGAGAGTGTGTGAGGTCAGGATATTGTTTTTCTTGACTAGTGCACTGGAGGCGACTAAATAAGTACACATTTATAATTCCCTCTCCATTTAGGCTACTTCAAACCTGTTTTCCTAGTATTCGTGTTGACGATTAGAGGTGGCTCTATTTGCTCAGTTAAATTTTTTTTTTTTTTTACATGTTAGATTGATTAAAACATTGTGATAAAAGAAAACAAAATACGATTTCCATATATGGTCATTTTTAACAGAAGTGGAAACATATACATATAAAGTTAATTTGGTCTTTTAGCATATACCATTAGCATATAAATGCCATCCAAAGCAGTGATATGTGTTAAACAATAACTGCTTTATTCACTTAATAGTAATATTGTTATTAAAAAAATATTTTGAAATTGAACAATTTAATATGTTAGCCTAACTAAATAAATATCTGGTCCATTTTTCAAAAAGTGGAAAAACTGTACATTTTAAATGTGTAAATAAGCTGATTTTTTATTAATTTGTAATACTGTGATAAAATAAAATGAAAAACGATTTCCATAATTTGTTTTCAATATAATATAATATAATATAATATAATATAATATAATATAATAATTGGTCACACTTTAGATTAGGGTCCAATTCTCAATATTAACTCAATTTTAACTACAACTTTTGCATCAATAAACTCCTAATTACTGCTTATTACTAGTTGTTGTTAGTTTAGATCAGTGGTTCTCACCCGGTGGGGCGCGCCCCCCCAGGGGGGCGCCGACACTCTCCCGGGGGGGGCGCGAGTAGGCTACAGGATAAAAATAAAAATAAAAAAATAAAAAAATTGATTTCAACTACTGTCATAAAAAGTTAAAGTTTTGTATATAGGCCTCCATAACTCCTGAATAAAAATTAAAATGTGTTTGGACTGATTTAAAAAAAAAAAATTACCAAATTTTATTGGTTTGTCGATAGTAAGCGCAAATGCAGGTGATAAGCGGTTTTATTAAGCGAGTCATTGAGTCGTTCATTCAAACGATTCGTTCAAACGGCCGATTAATCAAGAATGAGACAGATGTTTGTGAATGGGTCATTGAATCTTTGACTGAACCGATTCGTTCAAAATACTGAATCATTCAAAACACGATTGAGTGTTGCTGTGAGATGCGCTATGCTGTGATCTTTGTTTGGATTCATAGGATCTATTTTCGCTGCTAAAATATACCAAAACAGTCATTATTTCGTCTAAAATGTAAGTGACTTAATATTATTAACTTGTTTGTTGAACTGTCAAATGAAATCAGTGACATTTTCAATCGTGAGGAAGCCTAATGGTAAATTAAGTGATGGTCTATTGAGATTGCTAATGTGACGTCATCATGACGTATTACCAATGGTGAACGCAAAGCATTTTGGGAATCCGCGGCACAAACATAAGGCGCCATACTTGATTGCATGGAGGGGAAAACGCTGTGTTCAAGATGCCGTCTACCTGCTGTGTTATAAACTGCAATAGTCGTTCTCACGATAGAAGTGGCATTTGTCCACAACAACAGTAAACTCACTCCCTTCATACATACAACACGCTGCCCCCCCAGCCCCCACATGTAAACCATTCATCCCCTCTATCTTAATCCAGCCCTTAGCCACCCCCATCAGTTTGGTCTGAAGTGTGCTGCTGGGGACAGAGACGCTTTCGGAAGTGCATTTTCAGAAGTGCTGGGTACAATGACGCAATATACGTAAATGTATGGTTAGTAAAAAATATAGGTCTGCCTACTAATGTCATAGAACGGATGTACCTAATATAAATAAACTAAACATCTCCAGTTAACTAGCAGAGCATTCATTTAGTTCGCTTTTAAATACGAGATCTAGCGCTTAAATCTGTTTTTGAGATCCAGCTGAGTGCTCGTTGCCGCTGCTCATGCATAGTGTTGTGGCTCGCGCACAGTCCTCAGTCGGACGCGCGCTTCAATCTATCGCCGTTGCAGAGACTCTCTGTTCGTTCCGGTAAAATCACAAAATAAACTGCACACAAATTTGTCCCTGCTTGATATAGACTGTAACCACTGATGAACATGTTCGGTTTTATTGACAGAGAAAAAAACCAAACGTTGAGTGGATTAAAACCCGAAACCTCTGACACTCTTGGCAGAATATCTACCACTAGACCATTTAAGAACTCAAACAATGTGTGCGGATCGAAGTATTTCATTTGGAAAATAACAAAAATAAACTGGTGCCACAGAGGGGACATTCTACACTCATGATATTCTTTAAAAAAGGAAGCGCGATAGTCAGATAGAGAGAATTATACCAGCATCATGTCAAAAAGAAGTGGACAACAAGACAAAGCTTTTTTTTTTTAAGTGGTGGGTACAAAATGACTCATGATGAAATCTGCTGGGTGCTGCAGCGACTTGAAGTTACTGAAAACTTCGTGTGTGTATGCACTAACACCATGTAGTTGTATATGGGTGCTGGAAGTTGGGCAACAGGATGACGTCTCCTGACCTGTCAATATGCTCGTAAGGATCCAGTCCTTTGATTCCCTTTATTTTCTCGTCATATCTCATCTTTGCATTAGGATTTAGTTTTAAGCAGTATGGTCCAACAATGTTTTCTTTAGCCCGCTGCATTTTGTAGGATTATATTATGTTTTTCACGCTAATTTTTCATGATTTTTATGCCAGAACGCTATAGCCTGCTATGGCAGCCCATGTAAACGGGCCAAACATACCCATAATTCTTTGCGTTCTGATGACGTTGCCGCCCAGTTGGTCACATGTCTTAGCGATCTCTATTGTCAGCTCTCTTGGTCGTCAGGTCGTGTGATGTAGGCTATGTTGCTGAAGTGTATTCATTTAACTGCAAAATGTAACTGCAGTATGTCAATTTAGTTTATTTGTGTGTGCTGTGCTAATATATTTTAGAAAACGGCGCTCATTTGTTTGATTTCTCCTCGAGAAGCTGCGCAAGCCTCAAAAGTTTAAGGTCCTTGCACCCTGTCTGAGTCCGAAACTGTAGTATTCGTTGTTTCATATTCGTCATTTGGTGGCTCTCAATTGTCAAAACCCCTCAAAATATTTGCTACGGATGCCAAAAATGCAGAAAATAGAACCATCCGCATTTATTTTTATGACGGACGCAGGGCTCGACATTAAGGCTTGTCCGCTTGTCCGGGACAACGACAAGTGGATTTTTTTTTGTAGGACAAGTGGAAGAGAAAATTAGTTGTCCCACTGGACAAGTTAAATTTCAAACAAAGTAAAATGCCATGTTACTTCACGTTATGTGCCACTCATTACGTCTATTTTACAGATGTAATTTTACCGATTTGAAACAAACACATTTTTCGCGCTGCCTGTGAATGTCCTGAATGTGACTCACAGAAAGACGCGCGCCTGTATAATGCGCATGCACAGACCGCGCGCCAGAATACAGTTCTCTTTCGCGCTTGAACGAACAATTATGCCAAAATGTTGTTTGTCGAGTATCTTCATAATATAAGAGCAGTCTTATGAGGGACATAAAGAGTTGTGACTCGTGTGAGATCTGCGTCTCTCAGCAGCGGCTGATCTTAAAGGGCCAGCTGCCAATAAAGCGTTCTGTCAGTAAAGTTAATCAAAGAACAAAGGGAACAGAGAAAATTACTCACTGCTCTTGAACTTGTGTAGCTTTAATAAGGATGAGTCTATATATAATTTATGCACTGCAGACTGTTTGATAACTTTATTCAATTTCTGTATATGTCCTACCTGTTACACAGTTAATTTTTATCCAGACATCAATGGCTTATTGATCATTATAGGTGTTATCAATGATTAAGTTGTTATTGCTAATTTCAGAATTATTTGAGGCTATGCTTATCAAACATTGAGCCAAGAATTGAGGATCTTTGCAAGGCAAAGCAGGCTCAGGTCTCACATTAACATCACCTACCTGCAAGCTTCTGTAAAAAATGCAGA
Organism: Semotilus atromaculatus; assembly: GCA_031834385.1. Lineage (NCBI taxonomy): Eukaryota > Metazoa > Chordata > Actinopteri > Cypriniformes > Leuciscidae > Semotilus > Semotilus atromaculatus. Next base: position 10,178,457 of record JAULUF010000005.1, on the reverse strand, counting down.
TGATGCCTACTATTAGGCCTAGCCTAGTAATAATAATAAAGCATAAATTAATATCAGAGGTCTGGTGCCAATTCCCAATTATAGCAATAGTCTAGTAATGATAATAGGCCTACTGATGATAATAATAATAACAACAACACTAAAGCATGTAATCTCATAGAATTATATAGCAATAGCCTAGTAATGATGATAGGCCTACTACTACTCATAATAATAATAATAATAATAATGCCTGCAAGCTCACATTAGAAGTCTGGTGCTACTGCCAATTATAACAATAGCCTATGATAATAGGCCTACCTACCGCTACTGATGATAATAACAATAATAATAATAATAATGTGGGCCTAAAAATAATAGCCTATGGCTATCTATCTATCTATCTATGCAAGGTGGTGTGGGAGGTGGGGTGGTGTGGGGCGGGGGGCACTGGGGCCCCAACTGCAATGAACCAGCTTTGGGGGGGCCCAGCTTGCAAAAGGTTGAGAACCCCTGGTTTAGATATTGGGTGGATTAAGGGATGTAGAACATAGTCATGCAGAATAAGGCATTAATATGTGCTTTATAAGTACTAATAAACAGCCAATATCCTAGTAGTAATATGCATGCTAATAAGCAACTAGTTAATAGCGAGAAATGGACCCTAAACTAAAGTATAATTATATATAATATTATATAATACATGTCCAGTTTTTAATAATCTGAAAAAGGACCAGATATAAAATATTGTTATTTTAAATACATATTACATTCATATGTTAATTTGGTGTTTTAGCAGTACACAGACGGCTCCAGAGTTAACACACAAGGACTAAAAGCTGCAAAACCCCAATTCAAATTTGATGTTGTCTTGGTTTCATGGCTTGATTTCACAGAGACATGAACACGCACTGCACAGTGGGAATGACCCAGGTGTGCTGTGCCTTTGTTGGTTTCTGCAGCTTGATTTCACCAGTAAATTGAAAGAACTTGCTCCGAAAGTCAGCAGATCATCAGAGCCAATGCTTTCACATGTTCAATCCAAAAGAACATCAGCGTCTAAAGGGAGACTGCAGTTTTGTGATTAGCTTCCAGGTCGGTGTGATTTACTCAAGGCCTGGATAGTCTCCATTCTCGGTTCTGCCAGGTTTCCACACAAGCATGCAACTTTCCTTCCCTGATTTACGCAGCTACTGCGAGCAGCTGGAAGATTTTTACCGCTCTGGAGTCGAAGACTCACTTGACGGAGAGCTCATTCAACGGGCCTGTAAATCCATGAGGGAAAGATAAATCCTGGGCACTGGACTGAATACGCTCCGGAGTGGGAAAATTAAGTTTTCAGCCAGTGAACGAGAGGGGAAAAAAAAGGGTAAACGCCTGAAGAGGGGCAATCAACTGAATAAAAGATTATGAGGAAAAGAATGTCGCCCCTTTAATCATTTTGTTGATGATTAAAGAGAGGAAGTCATATATTAAAGCTTCAGGCCGCGGGTACAGTGTGTGTTAAACCGTGCGGAATGAGATGCAGAGAATTCAACAGAGAGTTCACTGGTGTTTGATAAAGAAAGGCTGTTATGCAATGTTACACTTGCCCTTGCTGTACCGTTCTGAGTCATGAAATTGATAATAAAAAATAAAAAAATTAAGAGCAAAACCATCCACTGGAAAGACTAAAGTACAGAGAGGCACACAAAATAGAGAATGAAGGAGAGAAACCGAGAGAGGAACTGACAGATATTCAGAAACAGGCACCATGGGACCATCTTAAGGAGGCCATTTTACCCTTTTAAGTGAAGGGTGAAGGAATGACGAAGTAAAAAAAAGAAGCTTGGTTCCTCAAGAGACTCAAATCCTGTCTGGTTGAGGGGGAGTGCTGGCAAGCAACACTAGCTAAATGATGCGAGAGTCTCAAGGACGACAGATGCGCCGTCATTTCCAGTTGACCCGCAGGACCTGCTGGACACGCGCACTGCTACAGCATGAGGATGCGGTGACAGCACGGAGATTTGTTCTGGCACAGCGATTTCAGTTTCACCAAGTGATTATATCCACTCAACAAACAGCCGTTTGGGATCCGTCAGCGCTTAGATTCAAGCACGGCAGATAAAGATGTCAAAAGTCCTGGGTATTTTTTTGACGTGTGTTTCCTTATGCCGGCTTCAGACTACACAATGTGTTTTTTTGTTATGATAGTCACTGCGTTTTTGACTCATAGGGCCCTATCATACACCCGGCACAATGCGGCACAACGCAAGTGTTTTTTTCTCGTTTCAGCCTGACGCAGTTATCATTTTCACATCCTGCTTAAAATAACAAATTCAATTGCGCTCATCTGTGCGCCCATGGGCTGCTGGTCTGATATCGAGGTGTGTTCAGGCGCATTGTCGGCGCGTTGCTATTTTGAGGCAACGGAAATAGACTGCGCCAATGACTAACAAAAACCTGGTCTAAAGTCAATGGCGCAATATTTTTTTTGTTATTTAAAAAGTGCGTTAGTAATATGCGCCTATGGGCAGGTCCACACTTTGTCCCGTAGATGATCTGCTCGCACGCTTAAAACTTGCGCACGAGCAGATCCGTAAACAGGAGTGTAACAAGAGCGTAAACAGACAATGGTTGTACTAGCTTAATGCTAATTCCAGTAGTTACTGAAGCGGCTCTGCTATCATTCACCAGCATTTATCTTTTTTCACTCAGTCATAGAAATATCATAAAGTCTGGAGTATTGTTGCCTTCGCTCCATTAACCTTTCCAAAATTGCAAAGTTTCTTCTAACAGCACCAATACCATCGTCTCTCTTTTATTTCGGATGTTTGAAAGCTGTGTACAGAAGAGCTTATGTGCACAGATGTGAAAGAACCCGCTGTAGAGGACCGACAAAAATGAAACTTTTCTGTCGTGAAGCATCGCAGACACGGCATCATTTGTCATCCACTATGACACTCTATACGAGATAAAACGATCGATTCTTACGTCCCGTCGCACAAACAGATCGTGGCTGATATTGTGTAATCCGAGCCCGGCATTAAAGACTATTTCAGTGACAATGACTAAAAAAACGAATAATGAATATATGAAGACTTTAATCCAATCTGCAGGAGTAAAGGACAACAGCCACTTTGCTAATCTTAAGGTTTAGCCACTCGATGTTAGAAACCTGTTATCAATACTGTCAAAATGTGAATTCCAATTTCCATATTAATAAGGTCTGGCATTCCTCATTATATGAAGAGGATTAAGTAACCATAATTATGACCTGAAAGGATTAATAACACACTGGGACATTCATATTCTATCCGGCTAGGAAAATACATCACTCTGTGTCCAATTATTGGCTTTTGCTTGAGCTCAAGTACAATTAACACAAAAAAAGCATTTGTATAAGGTAATTATGTAAAATTGCCAGCTTTCTGCCACATTTAAACAAATGTCGATACTTTGGAACTTGTGAGAATCCAATACTTGATCTAAGAGAGGTTGCCAGCCATTAAGTGAAAGAAATTAGCACACAAATGCTTGAAAAATAAAATATGCAACTGAAACAAATGTACAAATGTACCTTTAATGCTAATCTTATTACCCTGCAAAAAGAGGTTGCTAATCTTTGTTGATTGCTCATCAGAAAGCTCATTAAATCAGGATACAGATCTATTTACAGATCTTTTGCAAGACAAGATTCACCTCCACCATGAATCTCTTTCTGATTGATGACCAGCCATTAAAGGGGCAGTTCGCCCAAAAATGTTGTTTCAAACCTGCATGGCTATTTATCAGGCATTCTTTCTCTCTCTCTCTCTCTCTCTCTCTCTCTAAAAAGGTTAAAAAATATATTTGTTTTGTGTTTTGCAGAAGAAAGAAAGTCATACAGGTTTAAAACAACAAGAGGGTTAGTGAATGGTGACAATTTTCATTTAAAGGTGACAAATGCAAAATTTATACAAAATGCAAAATATGCAAAAATAACAACAAAATTGCATTGCAAGACTGCACTGAATGAACTGAAACGACTAGGCAGCAGAAAATGTTACTAATTTGCCATTTGCAAATGCAAATTTTGCTTTGTTGACCACTGAACAGAAAACACCATCAATGACAGGCCTTTGACAAGTAGACCCTACAAACACTGACAATACACAGACTGAAGAGAGTTGAAATGCAGTTTAGAAAGTTTAACAGCCAGATGAGCCAAAGGTGGCACACTCATTTCTCTGAGGCACGGTTTCGCTACAAAGACGAAGCACAGTGCTAAGGCAACATCTTTACATGCTCATGTACATCATATTAGTCATTAGAACATCTGAAATGCATATCTTACCTTTAAGCTGATCTGCAACCACACTTGGTCCGATCCTTTCTGTGACTCGGCCATCTTCTCGCAAGTACCGGTCATCCAAGAACTTGTCTGTGGCTTCCGACAGGTGAACTTTCCCCGCGACACCCAACTGCTCCATGAGATTGGCTAGGTTGACATCATTGGACCAGACATCAAATTTAAAGCGTTTCATGCCGAGGATCCCGCAAAGCACGGTGCCCGTGTGGACGCCGACACGCATGTTGACCATTTCCTTTTTTTCTTGACAGAACTGCTCAATGGCCTGGATCATCCCAAGCCCCATCTCCACGCAGCAGTAGGCATGGTCCTCTCGAGGCTCGGGACATCCAGCCACACAATAGTAACAGTCTCCCAGCGTGCTGATCTTCTCGCAGCACGTGAGCTCGCACAGGTGATCAAAGCGTCCGAATAAGTCATTGAGGAGTCCAACCAGGGCATGCGCCGACTTGTTGGCACTCATCTTGGTGAATCCTACAATGTCTGCGAACAGGATGCTGACCGGCTCCATGCGTTTCATGTTGAAAGGCCGAAAGATGATCTGACCCCGAGGTATCGAGGTCTTCTTGCGTTTGGTGCTCTTAGGGCTGGAGGCACCCGCAATAGCCGCTCCCGTCGAGTAGCGCTTAACTGAATTGTCATTGTCATCATCGCCCTGCTTCATAAGCTCATCCGCCACCCTACGAGGCATCACAGAGTGAATCATACGCTCCTTCAGGGCCTTTTCGACCTCCAAGTCTTTCCCATGCATGATGGCTTGGCCGACCTTGAGGAACGTGCTGCGTGAACGCACTTCAGACATAATGAAAAGGTGAATACCAATGATGTGGGCGCAGACATGCAAAATGGCTCTTCCAGGGATCAACCAGTACAGCGTTTCCAAATGTTCCTCAGTGGAATTGCTCCATCCATTGGCTTGAATCAAGTGCATCCAGCCAAGAGTCTCAAAAAGCACAGAGTAGAGCAGGCCTAGCAGTAATGAAGCGTAAAGACGGACATGGAGGAAACTGTAGAGCAACGAAAGCACCTCCATGCCTAGAGAGAAGGTGCCAACTGGGGACAAACAGGGGGCTACTGGATCTCCACTGCGGGTGGCTTCAAATGTCATGTTTTTATCCTCGGCGCCACTGAAGTCGCCTGCATCATTTTCATCCTTCAAAGGAGGCACATTAAAGTCACTAAAGCCTGACGTTTGGATCTGAGGTGCAAGAGTGAGGGCAAATGTCACGACAATGAGCAACAGCGAGGCTTGATTGTAGCAGTGGGTGTAGAAGCGGGTGAACGTGAAGAAGAACAGGACAGAACAGAGGAGTAGGAAGGAGGCCGTGGGCAATAAGAAGGCAGTCTGTTCACATCGGTTAGCATTAGCGATGAAGAACAACCCCCAGAGGAGGCTGGCGGCCGCCATGTAAAACAACACACAGCGGAAACGTCTTTGCGTCTGAGGGAAGCAGCGCTCGCGACAGGCTTCCTCCAGAATGTTTGAGTCGAACTTGGGGTTCCAGAAGTGTCCAGCCGACCTCTCAAAAAGCTGTGGCATCTTCCTCTGAGACCTGAGGCCTTTGAAAACCGGCTTGCGGATGGTAGATTCGCCCGAGCTACAGCTGGAGGAGATACTGTACTTGCAATGTTTGGAGCCCCCAATGATACTACACATGGCGCTGGCGCCCAGACTCCCACGCTGCTGCTTGTGCGGTTTGGTGCTGCTGATACGCACAGACACAGCACCATCGCCACTGGACTCACAGCTTACTTCGCTGTTGTGATACAGCAGATGTTGATGTTGAGGAGAAGCCATGATACTGTTCAGATCAGAGTCGAGCTGGGATAAATGCAACAAAAAAAAAGGTGCTCGGATGGAAAAAGAATCAAGTAATTTGAGTCAAACAACTCTGACGTCTAGATGGCAAATGGCTTACTCATGCATTTACACAGTTCCTGGATTTTAAGTTTGGTTATTTCCCCTCATGACGTCAATACCGCATTCCTCTTCTTTTCTGTCCTTCTTGACGCACATGGGTTTAGAGAGGTTTATCCAAAATGCATGGAATCTTTCAACTTACTACAAGTGAATCAGAATTTTCTTCCACTAGTTAATCAAAGTTACATAATAACACCATAAAAATGAAGGCTCAAGTCAAGCACTGTTTGTTTTGACCCCTTGGGGAACATCTTAACTGCATTCTGACGCAAAATGCACAATTTTCACTATAAATGAGCCATTTATTTTTAAAAAAAGAGTCTATGGTAACTATGGTACCATTTAAATTACTGTCAGCATGCATAATTTAAGTAAGTTATGGTATTTATCATATCTGTCACAGTCCATTCATAAAACAGTCCAAAAACTCTTGATGAAATAAACATATACTATTCAAAAAGTCAAAATTTAATAAGGAAAGGAGTATCTCAAATCAGCCCAGGTGTCTAAACTAAAAAAAAAAAACATAATTTGGTTCAACATTATTTACTTCACACGAAAAATAATCCGGTATCCTAAAGATAAACCTTCCCCCCTCTTTTGTTCTTTAGATTCAGAATACGTGTTCATTGAGGACTCCGCGTCATGTCAACCGGACATGAAGAAGGGCACAACAGATCAGAGTCACTGCTGTCAAAAACATTTAAAAAATAATCTAGTTTCTCTTTCTTTGCCTGTAGCACCGACCTTTCCAGAGTTCCCACTCCGGATTTTGCTGGCGCTTTTATTCCAAATTAACGGGATTAACAATCATGAAGATTGCGCATATGGATTAACGCCATATGATTATCATTCAATGTGCATAAATTACTAAATGTCCAGTTTATTCCCATAGTCTCAAAACACTTCTCATTTTATTTCAGGTTAGGCTGCTTGAAATCATCTTAAGCCATTTATATCAATGCATGTAAACTTCAGTGCTTCAAATGAAGAATGCATTCACCTTGTTGGTCAGAATTCAGTTAAGTTTCCATTTATTTTACAGAGACAGAAAGTCTGCACTTCTATCTCTCCAAAGACTCACAGTGCTAAAGTGCCTCTTTGGTTTCTCTTCAGGACTCATTTCCACGGGCAGCTTTTCCTGTGATATCCAAACAAATCTCTTTCTCGGCCGGTTCCTCTATTTTCCCCATCAGAGCTGAGCATGGCAGTCCTGACACATGCCAGTGTCTCGCGCGTATCATAGTTGACTTGAGTGTTCTCGCGCGGCTCGGGTGCGCCGGTGGCCATCAGACATCAGGAAGATCTCCATCTGTATTCGCAATCCGACGCGGTGTCTGTACAAGTCCAACAGACGTTGGAAATACAGTTAGAGGTGGGGATAAACGCGTGCGTGTGCGTGCACGCTCCGGACTGAGAACAACAGAAGGGAGGCGAGCACGCATTCATATGGAGGTGGGCTGTTCTCAAACCGCAGTGTTCGCGTCCGAGCGCGTCACCGAGAGCTGTCAAAAGAAAAGGGGGTGGAGGTTCCAATCAATTTGACGTGTAATGCAGGAAATGGGGGGCACAGCTGTCATATTGAGAGCAATGTGAAATCATCCAGACCAATTTAACGTTGACACTTAGATAAACATGTTATCTTATATGTCTGTGTGTGTGTGTTGTTTTTCATTGTTTATTTGATAGACAGACAGACAGACAGACAGACAGACAGACAGACAGACAGACGATAGATAGATAGACAGACAGACAGACAGACAGACAGATAGACAGACAGACAGACAGACAGACAGACGATAGATAGATAGACAGACAGACAGACAGACAGACAGACAGACAGACAGACAGACAGACAGATGATAGATAGATAGATAGATAGATAGATAGATAGATAGATAGATAGATAGATAGATAGATAGATAGATAGATAGATAGATAGATAGATTTTAGGCCAGCTCTGCTTGCACCAAGGGGTTTATTAAACATTTTCCACAATGTTTTCTGTAATAATCACCAAATCCACCAATTTTGTAATTAAATGTTGATCCCAGTTTATGAAATTATTCCCAAAATAAATCATAAGTCTTTAATCCGCAAATTTTAATTAATAGAGTCTCTTTGCTCGGTTTCTGTGTTGTCCTCACGCGGCGCAGCAGTGGCTGAATCAAAGTGATTATGTTGTTTTGGAAGCCAGCGCGTGGCTAAGGTGCATAAAAACCTTCGGAAGACTGTTTCAAAGGAACTCTCTGGAGAACTGCAGCTGTGTGTGTCCCTAGAGCAGACCGGGTCGTGCAGGTTTCTCACTGAAGTACACTGATCCGTCTTAGTAGTGTAAATTATACTCTGGGAGGGAAAAAACTCTTTGGAAAAGTATGTCATGGAATTCTTAAGATTCCAATCCACACAAACCTCTCAAGAGCATGTCCAGGTTATATTGTGAAAAATGAACTGATATTTTCCTTGAAGAGAATGAAGGACCATAATTTAGGACCATTATTAAAGTGGACCATGTTGGATCATTATTTTCATGACAATTAAATACATTTCCTGCCTCAATAGAAAAAAAATAAAATAAATCGTATTCTTATAACTGTAAGGGTTATATTACAGTTATTAGGCTAACTGTAGGCTCCTATGTTTAGGTTCAGTAATTCACTTTAATGGCATTGAAAAGACTGCTAGTCAGTTATTGAAATGCTTTATTTTAAAAAATGTCACTTAAATACACAAACAAGCACATTTAAAAGAAAAATGTCAGACGGACTTAGAGAGTTTTAGGCATCTGAAGTATTCATATATAAATATATATATAATTTAAATTGTGAAGTATGTATATATCATGTATTTGAAATTTGTTGTGCTGCCTTTATATTGATTTAAATAAATAAAAAAATATATAAAAAAATATTGCATTGCAGAAATGAGTGTCACCATTGGGGAACAAATCCAGATGCCTTACAGGTAAATTTTGCTTACCTCCCATTAAATGAATGTCACAGTGCAAAACAAATAATGGTTTTAAAAATAGATTTAATTTACCAAAATATAAATTGCTTTTATTTTGGGGTGAAATATGGCCCAGACATCTATTCGTGAGATTCCCCCAATACCATCTGTTTATATCTTTCCGTTATGCGATTCATTTACAATGATTGAAATCTTGAGAAATAGCCTTGAGAAACACCATTCCCTTGAACATGTTACCAAGTCCCCTGTTAAAGTGCACTTGCACACCTCCCTTTGAGCTGGAGTCACGACCGACCCCGAGCTGCTGCAATGCAGCTTCCAGACCTCTTCTCCAATCACATCTGAGCGCAAGGCAAACTTCAGTCTATGATCTGAAATATGTGTATATGTGAGTGTGACTTCACACACTTTCAGAGGCGGCCCTGATGTTGTGGGGGCTTCCCTCGCTCTGGGGGGAATATAGCACAGTCTGTTTTGAAATATGTGATCACTGGACTGTGTCCTCACACAGGCGCACAGACCCTATTATTAACTCATTAAGATTAATAATGTTTGGCGACGGGACACTGGCTTCATTCTGTTATTGAATGCGACGGCCAGATTGCACATTTGTGTCTCGAGCAGTGCTGCAAAATGAGCTGTTATGTCTTCTATTCAATGAGTTAAACACCGAATAACATAGATACAGGCATACAATGAGGAAATCTTGATTAGTGCTACTGTTTGAGCAACAAGAATGATGCTCAATTATTTTTCAAATCTTTATCATTTATGCATTTGGTAGACGCTTTTATCCAAAGTGAATTACATGGTATTCAAAGTATAGATTTGATCAGTTAATGCATTCTCTGGGAATCAAACCCATAGTTCCATTCTGTTTACGGGAATAGACATACAAAGCTGTTGTTTTCGCCATTAGTGGCATATTAGTCACCTTCATTAAACTAACATTAGTCTACATTGAATTTTATTTAATTTAAATAATTTATCATTAATTTATTCTAGAAAGGATGCATAGCAACAACCTAAAACAATGCCTCAATAGCTATTTGGATAGGCTATTGGTTTTAACATCACTTCCCTCACCTTTACAAATCAATGAGGTCTATAATGGAGAAAGCTATCAGTTAGCATTATAGAAATGGCAGCTTTCTACCAACAATGCTAACAAGCTAAACACTGACCACTTGACCAAAATGGTTATCAAATTTGGTGGGAAAAAAAAAAAATACCAGAAATGTTATAGTTTATATAGGCTATTATAGAAATCTCTCCACTGCATGGTTAAGGTTTCAATCAAAATGTCAATTCTCTTCTCAGCTCTTTCATCTTCAGCTGTTGAGTGTGTTCATGTGAACATAAACTGCTACTGTTTCATAAAGATCACAATGTTTTAACTCTTTTTCATGTTTTATTCACTTCATGACATGTTGAGTTCAGTTTCTGTTGTTTTGGGCTTTCGTCCTCACGTCAATAGCCTAGGCTATGTGATCCAATAGTCCTCTACTTCACATCACATTCTGTGCTCACTCTAGTGGACGACTACTGCAACTTCAACATAAATGGAGACTCACTCACGGCTAATTAAAAGTGTTGAAAAGACTTTAATTCCACTTGAACAGTTTTAAGATACTTGAGTGTAGCAAGATTTCAAGAAACTGATTTCACTTGCTAATGTGAGTGTTACAAAAACGGTTCAGGAAGTGTTGCGAGCTGTAATGTTCGTTGCTCTGCGACATTTTGCGGGCGAATTGGCCTACTGTCATTTCAATCAGGGGTTTTGCGTAAGGGGAAAAAAAATCTTCACGCAGATTTCGCTCGTGTTCAAATTTGCCTGACCAACAGAAACCTGCTTTAAAAGTGACTTCTGTGTGCGGAGTGCTTCACAAATCGATTGATGTAACATGACCGCACCTTTAGGTTTAGACTTGTAAACATCACTTATTTCGCACCCTATGAAACAAACTGCTGCCTAAACATAGCCTAAAGCTCATGGGATTGAGCAATTTACACATCGTCTGCAACTCTGCATATTTTGTGAGCTTTCTGCATTTATGACGACCCCCCTATGATCTCCCACCTGTCTCAGAAAACACACCTGCTAAGGATACAGCCAAGCATCTTTCAACACTTACATGCAGTTAAAGTCTCTGATAGCGACACTAGGGTTCATCTCGTGTCTATTTTTGGAGGTGGAAACAAAAAGTGACCTTGATATTTAACAGGGAATAGACAGGTCTTTTAGAGATCAGAGTGATGACCCAACCAGACAGCTTGGTTAATAACACTTTATTGCAGTTTTGTCTCTCCCACAGAACTGCACGGTTTGCACTGATGACTATCATACATCATAACTTAAGCTTAGACCATAAAAATGCAGCTTTCTGAGGTAATGTCTTTCTAGATATCTAGATCAATGTGAATATTTCCACACAAAACCCCAACCATTACATAAGACCTGGCTGTTAGTTGTGGAAAAAGATAGGTTTTTATTGTGGCATACAAAGTGGATAAGTGGAAATGTGAGAGAAACCAAACCCCTCTGTCTCATAACATGCAATGTAAAAATGCTAGTAGCTTATCAATATCTCAGGAGAGAGAAATAATCATCCATAGTCAACCTATAAAGGTGAACAAATCAACCCAAAAGACACTGGAAAACTGACTGCATGACCACTGACTGTATATTCATTAATTTTCTTATTGCATCACTGTTGCTTTGTGGTTCACATTCAAGGCAGCTGATACCCATTTTCAGTCTCAGGTTATTTTATTTTTGCTATTTTTTACATTTTTCAAGTGTGTCAGCCATTTTTTTTTCCATGAGTACACATTTTCCCTCCAAAACTGCAGACCATTTATAAAAGTAGTGCGGAAAGAGAGGAGAGCTATTTTGGCGCGCTCTCCTCACATTCACAAGAAACTCCGCCTCAAGACTTCACAAGACCCTCCCTCCACCCAATCCCAGAGTCCCCTGCCCTCAAACGCCCCCACACACAACCTCTTTACGCAAAAAAAAGTCCTGTGAGATCCGTCTCCATTGACTCGAAACGGACCCGTGGCAGGAACAGGATTAGCTCCACTGCTCCTCCACGGTTTGTTCGCTCCACGTCCCTCCTTTCCTTCTCTCGTCCTCCTCCTCGGTCTCCCTCCCGCCTGGTTTTCTTCTCTCAGTTTCGCCGGTAGCGGTTCTTGGGCTTTTCCCCACAGCCGGTGGCCTCACAGGAGGACAGGGTCGGGTTCTTGCCGGAGTTGATGCTGCCGAGCAGGGCGGGCAGTTCGTGGGTGATGGCGCGCTCGATCTTCTCCAACAGGCAACCGCCCATGTAGGAGCACTGGGCGGACAGCTGCTTGAAGCTGCTCACCGCGTTTATCCCGAAGAAGTCGCGGTAAGCGTCTCGGTTGGGCAGGTCGAACTTGCTGACGTTGGTTTTGGCCAGGATGGACTTGAAAATGTAGAACTTGTCAGGATCGTCCACGATCTCTTTGAAGACCAGCTCGGGGTCGCTGAAGAAGCTCATCTTCTCCTTGAAGGTCTGCACGTAGCGGTCCACCAAGAGAGCGTGAATGCGAACGCGGATGCCATGCTGGCGGATGAAGGCGATTTTGTTCTCCAGACGGTTCTCGATCACCTGGTTCAGGTCTTCCAGCAAGGATACTTCCTCGCGTTTGAAGAGCTCGCGGCTGGTGTCCGGGGCATAGTCATAGGGCCAGAAAGAGCTGACGTAGACACGCGGGGGTTCGGTCACGTTAATGAGGGGCGCCAGACTCCAAAACAGAGCGCCGTAGACACGCATGAGGTCCTGGGTCACCAAGCTGTCGGCCTTATTGAGGATGATACGGATCTGGGACTCCCGACCTTTCAGCTGCCGGAAGAGCATCTCCAATTCGAGACCAACGTCCAGCTTGGTGGGATCGAAAACCACGAAGATGAGGTCTGCGCGATCAATAAACCACTGGCACACGTCATTGAATGGGTAACCTTGAAGTAAGGGAAGAAATATTGAAAAGTTAATTACGATTCATAGAATAACATGCTAAATACTGGGTATCTATAGGGTTTTTAAAAACTAAAACTTTGTAGGTTTATAATAAATGTAAAAAAAAAAAATTCTGCTCTTCAGGCAAACAGAGAAAATGCGAGTTTAAAATACTCCAGATGTGTTTTATTTAAATTTTTATTCACATACTGATATATCATTACATACAAATCTACGGAGCTCCTAAGGGGACATGGTGGCAAAAAAAAAAGAGATTAGAGGAACAGTGGAACGAACCTGTTTTTCCCATCCCCAAATTAAAGACATGGTAATTAATTAAGATTTTTCTTATACCATTTCATGTATATATGTAATCATTTTTATGACCTTACATTTGAGTTCAGGACCTGCAGGAACCCTGAAATAACAGGAATCAATGGAGGTGCTGGAGAAGACTCGTACCTCTCTCCTGCTGCTTGCGGTTCTCAATGATTCCAGGTGTGTCCACGAAGGTGACCCTCTCCAGGAGTTTGTGGGGCATCTCGATGCCAACCAGCTTCTCCAAAAAGTTCTGGCCAAACTTCTCCAGTGGTGAGAAGGAGCGAGAGCTGTCGGCAGCCATGACGATGCCCTCCACGGTGCGGATCTTCTCGCCGTGCATGATGACGGTAAACTCTGAGGTAGTGGGTTCAGCACCTGATGATGTTCACAAGATGATGTGAGTTGATGATGTAAATTTGTAATCAGACAGCATACCGGCAAAAACCACTTGACCAGCAACACAGACAGCAGCTTACCTGTGTACAGCTGGTAAGGGGTGTCCAGAAGACCCAACAGATAGTTGATCATGGAGGACTTGCCCACACTCCAGGGTCCAAGGAACAGCACCATCGGTTTGGAGGTGATTTCTCCATCTGGTTGAGAAAGAGAGTTGGAGAACAATGGAGTTTAGTATAAAAAATAAACAAATCTGAGACCAAGAGCAAGAACCACAATTCAAATTCTATCACGAATGAAAGCAAAAAGACATCATAATATGCATACACTCTTAAAAATAAAGGTTCTTTATTGGCGTTGATGATTCCATGAAGAACCTTTAACATCCATGGAATCATTCCATTGCACAAAAGGGTTTTAATAGTGGAAACAGATTCTTTAGAATTTACTGAAAGGTTCTTTGGGGAACCAAAATGCTTTTTCTACAGTATCGCTGTGAAAACCCCCTTTTGGAACATTTATTTTTTAAAGAGTGTATAGCAAATTTACATATTCAATGATTAATTGGTTATTATTGAAAACTTTGTCTCCATTTAGAAAAACTTATTTTGTAAAGGTTTCTTTACTGATGCTCATTCCTGATTCTTAAAGATAGTTCACCCAAAAATTTAATTAATGTCATAATTTACTCACCTTCATATTGTTCCGAACCTGCTGAATTTCTGGTTACACTTTATTTTAAGGTGTCAGTGTCAGTGCAATTACATATTTAAGTACATAGGAATATTAAGGAACTACATGTACTTACTATAGGGTTAGGGTAGGATTAGGATTTGGTTGAGGGTTAGTTGCATGTAATTATGCATAATTTACTGTTATTACTATGGTAAGTAAATTTCTTTCTTCTACACACAAAATATTATATTTTTGAAGAACGTTTGTACCAACACAGTTGATGGAACCCATCCATATTTCTTTCCATACTATGGAAGTCAGTGGTGCCCATTGTTTGGTTACCGACATTCTTCAAAATATAATCTTTTGTGTTCAGCAGAAGAAAGAAATTCATACAGGTTTGGAACAACTTGAGGATGAGTAAATGATGACAGTTTTCATTTTTGGGTGAACTATCCCTTTAAAGCATGTTGCAGGGAAATTGCGTTTCATTATTTGGGGGGGGATGTTTCTCTTAGACTTCAGAAAGTAATACCATCACACTTGGGTGCACATTCGTGAAAAAAATAATTGTTTATTGTGTGCAGCAGAAACAACAAGCGTTAAGACTGATAAATGCGCCATGCAGCATTGTTCACTGCAAGTGAATCAAAATCATTAAAGACCCAAACCTTAAAATTGTTGTGTGGATGCATGTGTGCTTCTCTAAACCCATGCCAAACCTTTATGTGGGAATGCTTTTGTAGAACCCTGTACCATTAATCATAATCCTTCCTAATAGTTATCTAGAAAGCTTTATAATGAATTAAATTATAATATAATAAGATTGATATGAATAAATAAGATTTTCACTCAGAACTGAGTTGCTTCTTCCATCTTCAGTCAATAACATATACGTCAGACTACTTCTATCCCTCACTGGCTCATTTTCATAAGCATCAAATTAAACATCTGACTAAAGTCAAAAGTTTTTACACTACCATCCAAAAGTTTAGGGTCAATAAGGTGTGTTAATATTTTTTGAAAGTTTCTTATCCTCACCAAGGCTGCATTTATTTGATTAAATTACTGTTTTCTATTGTAATATATTTTAAAATTTAATTTATTCCTGCATTTTCAGCAAGCAACTTTAATAATTCTTAACAAAATATTTAATCAAATCAATATAGAGGAAATGAAAAGTCACTGTCAGCATTATGATCCAACAGCCATGTACCATAATCATACAAATAAATAAACGTGATCAAATGAATGAAATCTGAGCTGAATGTGATGCTCTGGAACTTTCCCCCCCCCCCCATCACTTTCATCTGTTTTCATAAGAAAATGTCTAATGAATGAGCTCAGATGAAGGGATGAATGCCGTTTGACTCTTTTGTGAGGACAGAATAAGAGTTCTTTGGGAAGAGAAACTAATTTGATCTTAATTAAATGCAGAACATGTCATTTCTCTGAAGTGCTCCAGAACAGTGCAAACACAATCACTCAAGGCCCCTCAGCACTACATGTGTAGAGGTCAAGAAGCTCCGAGAGCGGTGCAGAAGCTGTGAGTTTGAGTCTAGTTACCAAACAAAACCTGAGAGCCAGCATCAAACCTTCACACTCTTACAAATAAAGGCTCTAAAACGGAATCGATAAACCTTTAACATCCAGAAAGCACAAAGGGGTTGTTAAAATGTTCTTCACACTAGAAAATGTTTTGGCATCGATGTGAAAACTTAATTTTAAGAGTGTATGATCTTTGTTGTAGTCAATTTTGATAAAAGCATCTGACATAAGAGAAGGCCATGCCAGGACTTCACAACCAACACGGATATAATAACTTTAATCAGAGTAGATGCCTAATCTGATGCAAATATATATATATATATATATATATATATATATATATATATATATATACATATAATTTCAGTGTTTTGTTGGCTGATTCATACCCAGATATACAACAGTACAACATTAAACATCACTGGCTATTTTCAATGGTCACATGATAATGACAGCATGGTGAATGTAGTACATCCAGATTACACAAACATTTTTTTTTTTTTTGCGCTCGTGAAGTAATTACTTAAAATAAATACCTACTCAAGAAAGTATGTGATTTGGGACGCATCCATCTGCTCTCTCTACTCTACTGTTCAAAGGTTTTGGGGTCAGTGGGATGTTTTTGAAGGAAGTCTCTTCTGCTCAGCAAGGCTGCATTTCTTTGATCAAAAATTCAGTAAGAACATCTATACTGTGAAATATTATTACAATTTAAAATAACTGTTTAATATTATACTGTAAAAGAAATATTTATTACTGTGATCAAAGCTGGATTTTCAGCATCATTACTCCAGTCTTCAGTGTCACATGATCCTTCAGAAATCATTCTGATATGATGATGTGATGCTCAAGAAACATTTCTGATTATTATCAGTGTTGAAAACAGTTGTGTGCGATTTTTTTCAGGATTCTTTGATGAATAGGAAGTTCAAAAGAACATAATTTATTTGAGATATAAATCTTTTGTAACATTATAAATGTCTTAAAATGTAACTTTCGATCAATTTCATGCCCTTGCCGAATAAAAGAAATAAAAAAGAAATAAAATAAAAAATCTTACTGACACCAAACTTTTGTACATTTGTTTTTTGCACACACCAATCCACAGAACGATGCTGTAAAATAAAAACTTGTGCAACCCACATGTTCTATTTTGATTACAGGAAACAGGGATAATCAAATTATTCTCACAAAATCCTCATGAACAAAGACTTCGATTAGTGTTCAGAATTAATTCAGTTAGACGATTTGATTAGTCGGATGAAGAAAAATAGCTGAACCAAATCTATAGACTTTCACCCAAAATCTGCTGGTTGAACTTTTTGCATGTGCCTTTGGATGATTTGGGAAGACTAAGTTAGCTTTATTAAGATTCTCCATAAATACACATAAACTGTATGAAAGTGTGCTGTGTACAGTGGCTGAATGTGGACTCAGTAATTAGTGCTGATTGATTGGGCAGATGATCAGAGACGATGCAGGCGGTGCCATGCAGTGAAGCGCCCCGTTACCCACCTGTGGCAGAGTCCCCCAGTGTGCGTCCAGGATAGGCTGTTTAGTGACGGGTGATGTCGGGGGACGACAGGAAGAGACAGGGATGAAAATGACAAGTGTGAGGAAAAGTGCAGGCAGAGGACGAAGAGAAATAGAAAGAGAGAGAATGTGAAGGGGTCACAGAAAGAGGTTTAGGAGGAGGACAGAGAGTGACACTTTTCCTTGTGAAGCATGTGATGAGCTGAGATTTGTGCGGGGGAGGTTTGATGCTCGTCCAGATACAATGATTTATAGAATAGGCCGTCCCGCCACTGAACACAAATTCTATTCCTATGAATAAATTTGTTAAGTTTTTTTTGTGAAGAACAAAACATTTATATATATATATATATATATATATATATATATATATATATAAAAGAATATTACAAAGCAAAAAGAAAAAAAAAGAATTGTCCTAAATATAGGCTTAATTTTCTTTATGAAAATTATGAAAGTTTGATTTTGTGGTGAAATAAGATCTGCGTATTTTCTGCATTAGATTCAATTAGATTTTTTTTACAAGATAAATTAACGTAAAATATAAATTCAAGTAAAACCGCAAGATTTCTTAAAAAAAATTAAATCGAATAAATATACCTTACTAAATGTATTGTTTTGTAACAATCACACTGATGATGGCTTAGGCTGAAACGCGTCTGTGTGGACATGGTACAATACATAGGCTATATGAGATTAGCCTACTAGAGAGTGCGGTTTTTCATTCTTATTTGATAACTTTAATTACTCGCACCCACAAGCGTTTTCGGAGTTGAGCGCGCCTGTTCTCTGCACTATTTATAACAATCTCTGCAATCTCTAAAACCCTAATTCATCCAAGTATATGATTTCTTTAATTTTTTTGCGCAATTAACCCAGCCATTTACTGTTGCGTTGTCAAATTTTCGGTGGGTGTTTTGTGGAACAAAAATCATCAACAACATGATGGTACCCAGAATCCTCCTGCAGGACAGCATGTCGTTTGTACCCCTATTGCACTAGCGTTCATGTGATGTGATGCTTTATCTTTCTCTGATCCCCACCAGCAGTCTTTGATCACACTGACCCTCAGATGATATTTGAAGAGCTTGTTTCTCCTTCCTCACACACGTGTAAAAGTCAGTCTTGCATTATTGTGGTGAGTGTGTGGGTTAAGTACCATGCTGAACCACAAGGGGGCAAGCTGGATCCCAGTGTTCAGTCAGGGGTTAGCAGGACACTCACTCGGCACCCATCGGACAGAGGACACCACCCACCCACCCAAACTTTACTATCATAACTGCATGGACACCGGTGATATCAACTCTTCCATCTCAAACTACTTTAAGTGTATCTTCAGGTCAATGGACGTTTTTGTTTCCTTTAAACAAAATGAAACTTTACAGGCTACAAAAAATAGTAGGCTACACAAAATAATGTTTTTGTGTTGTGTCTTTGGCCTTTAAATGTTTATAAATGCAAATTGTGCATAATTCATAAATGTATCACATGTGGATACATAGGAAAATTATGAATATGTCACTATTGGATTTGTTTCAATAATATCACTACCAACAACAAAAAAGTTGTGTGTTGTAATACTTTTTTTTTTTTTTTTTTTTTTTTTTATGCTCAGAAAATGTATAGTAATAGCCTAGGCCTACTAAGTAAAATTCAAAAAGAACGGTCTAAAAACGGCCTAATTTATTTGGTGAAAATTATACATTTAAAATACATTAACATCTAAATGTCTACAAATATTGTCACTTATTATTCAGCATATATATATTGCCACATTTTTAAAGTTTGAAGTTCTAAAAGACTGCTGAAAGTCACAAAGTCAAAAGTTCAATCATCCAAAAACAATTTATGCCTGCAGAACCTCCTCTTTATAAGCTATCGCTGTATAAATAATTAGAAACAGAGAAAACTGCACAGTGGATATTTCATGTGTATTCATGAGACATTTGCACAGACTTGTGAGGACTCGAGCTCATGAAGGTCTTATATAAAGGCAGGACTGTTGAGAAACTCATGATTGCTTTCAGATGGAGCATTCGTTCCTCAAGCAGTAATAAGAAAGCCTTGTGTTTTCTATTTTAACTCTCTCTCTGTCTTTCTTCCAGTGTCTCTTGCCCCCCTCGACCGCGTCTGGATGTGCACCAGCTCTACAGCTGTGGAATGACGAACCACACGTGTGTCGGCTCAAAGACGCCACGATACTCGGATACGGCAACGCCTCGTGTCCAGCGCAGGGTCATTGTTGTTAACTAAGGGGCCGTTTACACGACACTGTTTTCAACTAAAACCAGAATTTTTTTTTTTACACGACAATGGGGGCCTGAAAAAACAAACGATTGAAAACTGGTTTCAAAGTTCAAGGGTACATGACAATGATGTAGGCCTACAAAAAAACAGAAAAGTTTTTCCTTTGCTTTTTTTTTTTTGTTGCATACAGGCAAAAACGTAGTCAAAACGACCCACGATGTCAGTTTGAAAAGAAACATTATGCGCATAGACTGAACACGTAATATGCATGACGTTGCAATATGCACGAATTTACACATTTTTAAAGTTTAAGATAGTGTCACGATAACGGTAAAAACTTGCACTTTGAAACCTGTTTTCAAAAGTTTGCAGCTTCAGGCCCCCAAATCGCTGTTGTTGTGTAAATGAACGGCCAAAATGCATCAAAAGTTTTACATTTTTAGTTGAAAACGGGCACCACGTTTCCGTGTAAACTGCAAAAACGTGTAATTTGTGAAAACGGTGAAGTCGTATTACGTGTTCAGTCGATAGGCGCGTATTGTTTCTTTACAAAGTGATATCGCCACCTACTGGCCTGGCTTAAATAGCTAATACAGCGTATTGGAGCTTTTGTACATAGGCCTAGTGGTATTTTATTTATCAGCTCTAATGTATCTGGAACTTTGTGAGTGAAATGAAATACTCATATGAAAGACCCACATTAGCTGATCACAGGGAAATGATGTTTAAATATACAGTAGCTGCAAGCAACAGTTACAGGGCCAAGAACGCAAATAGCGCCCCCTGGTGGTGAGTTTAGGACAGGTAATTCAAAGCTATTGATCAATTATTGCATCGGCATTTAAAGACAACTCAGCAACCCCTGGGTTATGAATATGATGATGAATGCTCAGTGGTTTGGTTTGGATGATGGAGAATGATATAATGGCGATGAAGAAACAGTCAACATTCATATAGTGCTAAACTACACTCAAAACACATGTGTGGCCTAGATGTATGTTTCTGAATTGCATATACAATTTCCATGCATTTGGATCACACAGTTTTATCATAAACAAACTTTTTAATTTAATGTGATTAATGATACATAATCATACATAAATGAAATGGGTAAGAAACACATAGATTTCTGTAATTATAGTAATAAACTGAAATAGTTTTAAATACACAATACCAGGTTTATATATTTATCATATTATCATCAATAAAAACCATTTCTTTCAATTGCATACATTTTAACTAATGGAATATTGCTTGTTCCGCAGGTAGCCATATTTTAACCAAATATAAGCAAATAGTTAATAATAAACTATGCTGTGATTTTTTTTTAAGTGCAGAATTCTTCCCCGTTTCATTTACATATGAATGAGAAACACGTTCGTTAGTTTGTTTGTTAAAGCTGCGTAATCCAAATAAATGGAAATATTATATGCGATAAAAAAATGGTAAAAAAAATAATAATAATAAAATAAAAACAAATAAATCAATAAATTACTTTGACACTATTAATATTATTAAGCAAAAATTAAGGTCTAAAAAGGGCCTAATTTAGTCAGGGAAAATTAAATAAAAATATGAAATCTAAACGTCTTGTCACTTATTATTCTGGATATTTTACCATATTGCCATATTTTTATAGTCTGACGTTAAAAAATACTGCTAAAAGTCAAGAACTTCACAGTTCAAACAAAGATGACTTTTTCAAGTAACAAGTAAAGTAAGGCAATACTTTAAAATTTACAAGAAAATATCTAAGTTACTTTTCAAATAAGTAACACGAGTTTTACTTTGTTTTCCCATTTATTGACCTCTACAGCGTTAGTTTGTATTTCCTTTAGCATGAGGCTTATTATTTGTCTTTTAGGTGTGAAAAGGCCTTTACATTTGCCAAAAATATTACTTTTTTTGTTATTAAAAACAAACAAGCAAGCCCAGGTGAGAAAAAGTAACGCAAAAGTAACATAACACAATTAGTAAATTTTTTAAGGGAGTAACGCAATAATGTAATGCATTACTTTTAACGTCCCCATGTGGTGAAAATCAAGATTTGAATGTTGTTTATATGTCTATGTGATGTTTTTAATATGCTTTAACACAAACCATGTGTAAATTCATAAGTCGACACCATTGCTGAGTATTTATAAAACTGCAGTGAGTGAACCAAAGACAGTCTCAAAAACACGGTTTGAAATCGCTGGTGTTTCTGACGTCACAAACTACCTTGTAACCAATCAGATCAACGTGTGATCGTCAACCAGTGGATCTCTGAGCTGTGTGAGTGAGTGGAGGCGGGGCTCATTTGCATATTCATAGAACTGCGTATACTAAATGAAGCAAAGTTACATTCAAGCTATTTTTAGAAAAAGAAAAACTTTTAAATATGCAATTTTGGTGATCAAAGATGAGTTTTAAAAGAAAAAACTATTGACTACAGGGGGACTTTAAAAGTAACTTTCGCCAACACTGTTCATTAGTAATATGAGTGTGCCATCTTTGTATGTCTAAAGTCTTTGGTTCAAGCTTAATTAAGAAAGAAATCTGTTATAATTGATGTATGTTTATGTTAAAACTGTGTAATCCAAATGGAGGGAGATTTTATATGCAACTCAAATACATAAATCCGAATATTTTTGAGTGCAGACAAACACACGCAGACAGCCAGGAGAGCGGTGGTACCTGAGATCTCATGCTGTCTCAGCTCATTGTACTTGTAGGCCTGCTCCATGGGCCTGATGGAGCTGTGGTAGATCTTTCTCAGCCTCTGCAGTGCAGCTGAAGGATGAAAACAGAATAAACAGAGCGAAAGCTGAGTATGACATCCAGCTTCGAGACACACGGGTAGAGCGGAGAGAGGAAAGACTGCAGATGGTGTTGTGGATAAAGGAGGAAATGAGAGGAGACGGCAATGTAAACAAACCTAAAAACATCTACGTGCCTTTCTGAGGTAGTACTTCAGTTTGGAACGGATCCGCCGAGTTAGATAACCACTTTCTCCTGGTAGTTGATATGACACGTGGACTCAATTGTTGCACTCGTTTATGGCAAGTTCAATTCACAAGCAGCAATGACTCAACAAGTTTTCATGCTTCCTAACCTACAAGCTGCTCATAGTTGTCTTTTTTATTTTAGCAGGGTTATTGTTTTGTGGCAAATAAATGCTGATGAATTATAATATCTGTTACTTAAAAGTCGCCTCCTCAAACAGCATCAGTATAATTGTAGTTTTAGTTTTTAAAACTAAACCAGAAGTTTTCAAACTATGCCAGGCAGTGCTATTTTAGTATTATTCATAGTGTATTTATTAATATTTTGAATAAGATTTTATTTTCAGTTTAGTCTTAATTTTAATTTAACTTTTCTTTGTTATGTGATTGTCATCTTTTTAAATGATATATACAGTACTGTGCAAAAGTTTTAGATCGGTAAGATTTTTTATGTTTTTAAAAGAAGTCTCTTCTGCTCACCAAGGCTGCAATTATTTGATAAAAAATACAAACAAAAAACAGTAATATTGTGAAATATTATTACAATTTAAAACAGCGGTTTTCTATGTGAATATACAGTAAAGTGTAATTTATTCCTGTGATCAAAGCTGAATTTATCATCATCATTACTCCAGTCTTCAGTGTCACATGATCCTTCAAAAATCATTCTAATATGATGATTTGATGCCCAAAAAACATTCATTATTATTTTCAATGTTGAAAACAGTTGTGTACAATTTTTTTTTCAAAATTCTTTGATGAATAGAAAGTTCAAAAGAACAGCGTTTATTTAAAATAGAATATTTTCTAACATTATAAATGTCTTTACTGTAACTTTTGATCAGTTTAACTCATCCTTGATGAATAAAAGTATTGATTTATTATATTTCTTTCCCCCAAAAATACAATTTAATTCTTACTGACCCCAAACTTTTGAAGGGTAGAGTTTAATGTTACAAAAGCTTTAGATTTCAGATAAATGCTGTTCTTTTTTAGTTTCTATTCATCATAGCATCATGAAATAAAAATTTAAAAAACTGTTTTCAACACTGATAATAATAATGAATGTTTTTTGGGCATCAAATCATCATATCAGAATGATTTTTGAAGGATCATGTGACACTGAAGACTGGAGTAATGATGATGATAAATTCAGCTTTGATCACAGGAATAAATTACACTTCACTGTATATTCACATAGAAAACCGCTGTTTTAAATTGTAATAATATTTCACAATATTACTGTTTTTTTGTATTTTTTATCAAATAATTGCAGCCTTGGTGAGCAGAAGAGACTTCTTTTAAAAACATAAAAAATCTTACCGATCTAAAACTTTTGCACAGTACTGTATATATATATATTATAGCTTTGTTTTATATATTATATATATATATATATATATATATATATAGCTTTATTTTTATTTCTTTTTAGTAATTTTAGTACTTTTTCAATTTTTAGACTTTTCAACTAATATTTATTTATGTTTTTATGTTTTTTTTATTTTAGCATTATTTCCATTAATAAATTTTTTTTTACACTGTTTTAGATAACAGTAAAATGACTGGTGGTCCAACAAAAAGAAAAAAAAAAGAAAATTCTATTAATTTATAAAAATGGTTACCAATTTTGTAGCACATTAACAATTTTATAACATCCCAGTTTTTTATTTAGGCCTACTCATAAGAAATCATAAGAAATTGTATTCATTGTGAAAAGTGGTACACAAATTCATTTGAATTGAATTGAAAGGGTTTCTTTTTCACACAAAAACAAATGGGTACACCACCACTCAAAACCAAAATAAACAGTGTTCCAACCAATCACCGACAGGGGTGGGTGTTGTGAGGTTTTGAGCTCGTGCGCGGCTGGACACGAAGTCGGAGCAACACCCGTCCCTGTCGGTGATTGGTTGGAACACTGTTTATTTTGGTTTTGAGTGGTGGTTGTACCCATTTGTTTTTGTGTGCAGATTTCAGAGCCTAGGCTGCATACAGAGACGCGGTTTTTGGACAGAGACGCGGTTTTTGGACAGCCTGCTTATGGGGCGGCAGCTAGCGGATCGTTAGGAAAGATTAGGTGAATGTGATCATTTATTTTTGGGCCTGAAATCACTGATACAACCTTTAAGATTTAAAAAATGGCTTCAGCTTTATAATGTCACAAAATATTTTTCTTCTAAACTACAAATGTAGCTGGCATTTTCTTTTTTTTTAGGAATGGGAGTTTTGTAAGCAGATCCTCGTATTTCAGTGTCCTTGGCATTGAAAAGTTTGACAACTGGTTTAAACCAGGTGGTTAAGTTTTCAGCAGGTTAGTGTGAAATGTTGCTCAACCCAATGTTAAAGACAACATTCATCTGCCAACATACTGTGAAAAGCCTGTAAACTGAAATAAAACAATGTGTTATATGTGCATCATGTCCTCACCAGCATAATCTCCTGCTTTATCATCTGCTGCGAGCCTCAGAGTTTCCTCGATGTGAGATCTGTCTCTCAGGATGGATTCCAAAACGGCTTCGTCCTCTGCAGAGAAACACACACACACACACACACACACACACACACACACACGTTAAAACTTGATTTGAAGCCTGTGTAAATCTTTCCCGGCGAGCCACACCGGAGCATAATTGACTGCAGGAGGTTTTCCTGAGGTCTCTGTCATTAGTATCCTGTGATAAAACCGTTCTTTTAGTCTTTGCCAAGGTGCATCGACAAGCTATTTGTCATTTGTGAGCTGATGGCTGTACCGCTGGGTTTACAAAGAGTTTTACAGACTTTAAAACACCTTGTAAAAAGTGAATTTGACCAAGAGAGTGTGATTGCTGCCTCAGATTGTGAAAGCAATGCTTTTCAATTATTTTAGTTGAAACAGTGACTTTTTCTTTTTTCAGGATTCTTTGATGAATAGAATGTTCAAACAAACAGAATTTATTTTTTGTAACAACATCAAATTTATTTCAGAGTATCAAAACTGAATATAAAACCAAACAATGATTTGGTCCTGAAGAAACATTTAATATTATTATTAACTTTAAAAACAGTTGTTGCTTCATATTTTTGTGTGGAAATTGCTAAGTTTTTACGATTATTTGGTGAATAGAATGTTCAAAAGAGCAACATTTATTTTTATTTTTTTTTATTTAATTTTTTGCAGCAATGTAAAAGTCTTTGACTTTGACTCATTTTAGAGTTTCAAATCTGAATATAAAATGATTTGGTGCTCAAAAAACATTTCTTTATGTTGAAAACCGTTAAAATTTAGAGCAGCTACATTTATTTTGGAAATTGGTACTTTTTTTTAGGATTCATTGATGAATTAAAGTAATTTGTCCTAGAACAAATATAACCATAATTATTTACTAAAACAAATTTATTTACACATTTGCCGTTGAAAATTTAAGAATGATTTTCTTTCACCCATTTTAGGGGCCATTTACACAACACCATTTCCAACTAAAAATGGAAAACATTTTATGCGCCATTTATACTTTTTTTGGCCGTTCGTTCACACCACAACAGCGTTTTGGGCGCCTGAAAACACAAACTTTTGAAAACGGGTTTCAAAGTCTCTGTGTAAACTACAAACATCATGTGTTTCTTTTCAAAGTGACATTGCCACCTACTGGCCTGGCATGATAATACAGAATTTCAGCCGTTTTCACGGATCCATGCGAACGGGATCGTATTGACAACGTTGTCTGTACGTGAAACCCCCCCCCCCCCCCCCCCGCAACTTTTCCATTTTTAGTAGGCCTACATCGTTGTCATGTAAACATACCCTTATTGTCCTTCAAGAATCATAAGCAAATAGCACCACACCATCTCAATAAACCACGTAATCTGAGCTATCATTAATATCCATAACACAAGTTAACACAGGCAACAGCAATAGTAGCTAATGCTTTCATTACCGTAGCGGTTATGAACAGTTATTTGCTGTCAGCGTTCGTCTCGCACACTTTTCATCAGGGCATTGCTGTACTATTAATGTCACAATATTGATATTCATGCTACAATCTTCCCTCTCGTTCATAGATATTTATTTACCCACAATGCCTCAGGGTGTTCCTGCCAGGCTGCTGTTATCAGGAGCGAAGACATAAATGGAGTCTAATGGGAAGACACCATGTCTCCACATTTATATTTAGCAGCGCTGCCATTCATTACAAGTTCCTCTCATATTAGCAGCACGACATCTCTTTTGGAGGAAGGAGATGAGAACACAACAACATCCATTACATTTCCTGTTTAACAATACATTTCAATTTGGTTTTGACAGTTTGGCTTTGATCAGTCTTATTTTAGAGTATCAAACCTGAGTATGAAATTAAACGATGATTTGCTGCTCAAGAAACTTATCTATGTTGAAAACAGTTGTGCTGCCTCATATTTTTGAGGAAACTGATACATTTTTTAACGATTTTTTTGATAAATTGAAAGAACAGAAGAACAGAATTTATTTGAATTTTTTTTTTTTTTACATTGTAAAAGTCATTGACTTAGTCATTGATCTTATTTTAGAGCAACACATCTGAATAAAAAATCAAACCGTGATTTGCTGTTTTTGTAATAATGTAAAAGTCTTTGACTGTGTCCAAAATTGAACTTCCCTACTATAAAAGGCGAAAACAGTACACCAAATTAGTAGTTTGTCCGAATACATATTAATCGAAAAACAGTAGGCGAACAGTAGCTACCCAGATGAATTCACAGACAATAGCGCGACAGGTATGATTCAGCTTACGGCACTTCTCATTGGCTGAATCTGAAATCGCCCCCTATACCCTTAAATAGGGCACTATTTGAGGATATACAGCAATTTGTAGTGGTGTCCGAAACCATAGTGGAGTTTATCGAGTGCACTCATTCAATCCCATAATGCACCGCAATAACGAGACTACAACCAGAGAATGTCTAATAAGGGGAGAACTTCCACTCTCAGTAAACTTCCGGCTTCTGAACTGGTTGCAGTTCCACTCTGGTTCCATATGAGGGCGCTCACAGGACGAGTGCAGAATGAATGGAGGTCTATGGAGCTATACCCCTCAAAATCCACTTTTCTCACGATATAATTTTTTGTCTAGTAATTTGAATGTTGAATTCGAAAGGAGATGGAAAGAAATTACACATTGCTGGGTGTTAGATTTTTTAGAGTCACTTATTTGCTTTAAAAAGTCTTTTAAAATGTCAATGACGTCATACACATCGTACGACCAGAGATACTGCTTTACGGCAATCCTTCAGTCACTTTGGTGCTTTCGCGCTCTGCACTTTCTTTTCTCTCGAGGCATCGACAACACAGCAGACACAGGTAAATAAACGTGCTAGAAGAGTTAAGTCCCCTTAACATTCTGATCCCGCTTCGGATGCCACGATCATGCCATCAAGCGCTATCTCTGGTCGTAATCAGTCCTTCACTGACCAATCAGCATCATTGGCAGAATGCTAGCGTGTTATGGGCAATAACAACTCAACCTGTAAGAAATCAAAAGGACATAAGTACTCGTTCATTCAACTTTCGACTTATAACCCATGTTGAACTTGCAAAACCTACAATCAAATCTGAGATTTCTCAACGGCAATCGGGTGAAAGAGACAAATTTAGCCGTCTAGCTCCATAGACTCCCATTCGATCGCCCCCAGTGGAACTCTGGTGGAACTACAACCAAAATTCGGTACAATAGGACTTAATAGGGAGTGGCCAGGCTCTCCATAGACGGGCTCTGGTACAACTGATGTACACGACTAGAGAATGCCCATAATGCACTGTGACGGTCATGCTGAATTAATTCCAGCGTCTGACCAGAAGATGGCGCCTGTAGCCGAATCCATTTTCCAAACCGCTGGTCCAAAGTGGCTACAGTGTAATATCATACAGGTATAAGTTTCCTATTAATTGATTATTGAATTGTTTAATTAAGGTCTATACAAGCTAGTTTCCATGACAGAGTTCAAGATAAATCTTTTCATTACTACTGGAGCTGCCAGTTTGCTAAGTTTCAAATGATTATTAATCAGCAAGCACAAACTATGCAAAAGATGCAGCCCTTCCACTCTCTCATTCACTCACTCGTTTTCATTCACTCCTTCAAGTGGACTATATAGGGAATAGTGAATGAGGGTCACATCACATCTCTGGCATACAATGTATAGGTACTTTACTATCCCATGAGGCAACGGATTTGTGAATGGCTGTAAAGCGACCCAACTGACACTGGTAGATCACATGACAATGACTACATGGCGAATGTAGTACGTCTAGATTACATTCATACTACACACTATTACTACTCATACTAGGCCTATATAGAACATACTTTTTTAAATGGTTGCTATGTAAAATCCAGTTTGACTTTGATCAGTCTTATTTGAGAGTTTCAGACCAAAATATAAATGGTCAAGCGTAGCCTTGGTTTCATAACACAGGGAGCTGGTGTATATGGGGGATTCCCTGGTTTCATAACAAGTGGAGCTTCAGTGATGGAGACATGGCTACCAAATGGTTGGATTATCTGTTGATAAGACCGATAACAGACCCCTCATCCTAAAAATAACCAGCAGTGGCCAGTTACCCTTATGAACCCCAGAGCACACACTGTATCGCAGTACTCGTACTGTTTTCTGTACAGGTTTACTACAGAACACATGACTACAAGTTTTTAATTATGGAAGGTGTAAGGAAACAAAGTAGTATTTACTTTTATAAGTTTGGGGTCAATATGATTTTTTTTAGATATATAAATACTTCTATTCAGCAAGGACGCATTAAATTGATTAATGTAACAAAATATTTCTATTTCAAATAAATGCAGTTCTTTGAACTTTCTATTTAACAAAGAATCCAGAACAATAAAGGTTTGCACAAAAATATGAAGCAGCACAACTGTTTTCAACACTGATAATAATCAGAAATGTTTCTTGATCATCAAATGATGCTGAAAATTCAGCTTTGATCATAGGAATAAATTACATTTTACTATGTATCACAATCACAATATAGGTATTAGAAATAGTAAAATATTTCAAAATATTACTGGTTTAACTGGATTTTGAATCAAATAAATGCAGACTTGATGAGCAGACTTCTAAAAGCAGAAGAAGAAGAAGAAGAAAATCCATTCAGACCACAAACTTTAGAACGGTGTGTATCACCAAAATTCAAGATTACTCTCATTACATCATAATTGTTCATTTAAAAGCAAGAGACCAAACAGCAAACCTGTTAACTTCAGCTATTTGCAAAAACTCCCATAATCTTCAGCACAAACTAATGTGATTCATGTGAAGTACTTGTTACTATGCAGTTTGCCTGGAAAGCTCTGGAAGTTCAGTAAGTCCACCTCATCTGTCATCCCTTCCCACAATCCCCCTACTGGCCTGTACAGATAAACGGCGTATTCATTTTGTTCTCGGGTGTCCACTGGCATTTATTTGCTTATTTGAACCTGACTTAGGCATGCACCAGCCTTCCTCTGGCTCTCGACAGAAATAACTGACAGCTCAAGTAATATGTGCTTAATCAACCTGCAGCAAACGTAAAAAACATCTGTGGATGAGGGCAGCCGCCCGGTTTCTGAAGGACCCGGCCTCTGCTTACTCCAGAGTTCATCTCAGGCTGGTCAAACCGCTGTTTGATATAAATAACTGAATTTGAATAGAATTGAACTAAATTGCAACTGGAATTTAAATTTTCAAGGGAGAAGCAAAAAATGTATATAATAAAGAAATGAATATAACCATAAAGGTATGTATACTGTACACACACACACGTTTATATACATTTTTAATGTTCTTAATTTTTTAAGGTCTCTTCTGCTCACCAAGGCTGCATTTATTTGATCAAAAATACAGTAAGAACATTAATATTGTGAAATATTTTCAGAATTTTCAGCATCGTTGCTCCAGTGTTCAGTGTCACATGATCCTTCAGAAATCATTCTAATATGACGATTTGATGCTCAAGAAACATTTCTGATAATTATCAATGTTAAAAACAGTTGTGCTGCTTAATATTTTTGTGCAAATCATGATAAAAAAAATCAGGCTTCTTTGATGAAGAAAGCTAAAAAGAACAGCATTTATTTTAAAAACAAATCTTTTGTAACATTAAATGCCTTTACTTTCATTTGTTAATACCAAATAAAAGTATTAATTTCAATATAGTTTGTCTAAGCATAAATGACCGGCCAGAAACCAAAAGCCAGAAACAATGTAAAAGCAACTATTTGAAGCTGGGATTAGATGAATTTTCCAAGAGGGGTGGCAAACAAAACAACGTTCTTTTACATTTTCCACAGCTGCTCTCTTATGACCTTTTATATATATATTCCAGCTTTTGTATACTTTACAATGCCTCGCCGCGGTCAGATTCTCCAGCTAAGCACTTGACACGTTTCCCCAGCCAATGCTTCAGCCAGAGCTGGAGAAGAGGGGAACAGATGGTGCTCTCGGGCCTGTTGTGATGACATGACGTGCTAGTTAAAGCACACAAGTGCTCAGTCGACGCTGGCCAAGGCAAGCTGCTGAAAATACAGCCCTGTAATGTTGAGCTCAGCATGCCGCTAACACAGAGGAAGGTTCGTGAAGAGGTGTGCCGTTTAAATGGATGAACTGTGAACAGTGTGTGTATGTGTGTCTGGAGGGGTGCCTGATTAAAACATTACAGATAAATGTTAGTCCTTTCAAAGGGAAAACGGATAATATATGCCATGGTAAAAATCTGAATATATGGCAAAACAATTTTTTTTTTAAATAAATAAATGGCAAACAAAGAAAAAGTTAAAAGAAAACAGTATAATAAAATGTTGAAGAAAATGGTATGAATATGCCTGATGAAAATAAATAAATATAATAAATAAATATCTGTGGTTGCCAAAATTTTATGTAAAAACTAATTACAAGCTTTATATATACATACTTTACATTTCCTAACTGTGAGTCAATAAATTACATTATATATAGCCTAATTTAATATAAAATATATAAAAGTTATTATTAGTATCTCAGGAGACAGGAACTGAAGCTAATATTTATTACTGAATGAATCAGCATTTTTGAATTAATGATTCAATGACAAACACATTTTTATCCCAGTTACTTTTGTGATTATTTAAATATTTGTGACAGACATAACCACGTTGAAAAGACTGTAAATTACCTTTGTACTGAGGAGGACATTAGCGGCTGTGTAAAATATTTTCATGTGAGCAAAGTTTATTTCCACACAGCTCTTAGCATCAAATCAGTTAAAGGTGACATATTATGGTCTTTTTGACCAGATGTAATATAAATCTATGGTGTCCCCAGAATGTGTCTGTGAAATTTCAGCTCAAAATACCCCCCCCAGATCATTTATTAGGCCTTTAGCTTGTCAAATGTGCACCTTTTTGGGTGCGAGCATAAACTGGGCGTTGTGTGTCCCTTTAAATGCAAATGAGCTGCTGCTCCCGCCTCCATTCATATCAGAGCCGATCCTTTACACCAGCTTCGGTTACTCTGGCAATAACAAAACACGCGAATAGTGTCACTCATCAAAAATCGAGATGGTCCTCACTGCAGAACATGAAATCTACGGGGAGGAGTCGGATCCAGATCCAACTCCTCCCACCTTACATATACCTAAACCTACCCAGCTCCACCCCCTGATCCCTAAACCCACCCCTAAACCTACCCAACCCCACCCCTTAATCTGGATCCGACTCCACCCCCTCACTGTAAAAAAAAAAGTTGGATTAACTTAAAAAAGTAAGTTACCTTGTTGCCTTAAAATTTTGAGTTCATTGAAATTAAACATTTTAATACAATTTTAATACAATTTTAATTTAATACAACAGAGGAGATTGGTTTAATAAATAGAAACTCATAAATAGAACATTTATGTTATCTGAACTACATTAATTATCTAAGTTGATTTGACAAAATATTAAAAGTTGTGATAACAAATCATCAAAATTCATTTTTACAGTGCTGGATCTCGTGTACTGCAATGAGGTGCTACTGCAAAAATCACTCATCAAAATGCACCTGGACGTTTCTGAATAGTTAGTAGTGAATACTTTTATGCAGTTGTTGTTGAGTTACATTGATTCACCTCATCGACTTGCATGTTCCGTCATGTTTAAAACTTTTATACAAGTTGACACAGTTCTCTGAGGTCTTTATAAGACAGCTGTGACATTGTTTGGTCAAAGAGTGTTCTGTGCTCGTCTGTGCAGCAACAACAGAACAGTTTGCATGCTTTGCTCAAACTTTTGCCATTGCGTTAGAACTGGTTACACTGTTGTCACTTGCGAAACCAAATGGCGGCGCATGGGTGGAAACCATGGTGGAAACATGCAGATTAAGTAACATTATAGTAAGATCCCCTTCCTATGTCAGAAGGGGAGCCAATGATCGGCTTATTTTTTGACATGCTTACTAAAACAAAGTTACTGGGTAGTCACTTTTCACGTTTTCTGGGTTGGTAGATGAACCGGGGACCCGATTATACCACTTAAACACGGAAAAAGTCTGATTTTCATGATATGTCCCCTTTAAATATCTCCTCAAAGGCTGTCAACGAGCACACTACAGCAGCTCCAGCACCTAATATAGTCCCGACACAATTACAAAAATATCCACTTCAGGAAAGCATAATGTCAGCCCATGGGGGTTAGCTTTAATTTAACCCTGTGCACACTGGAAGGACGAATACGCAAACCAGCAGCATCTGTCGTGGGTCTACGGACATCCAATGAGCCTGTCGCATAGCAACAGAGGCTTTGGAAAAAAACACAGCTGTTGCTATAGCTCATTCTGCTGGAATGCCATCGGACTACTGTAGTCTGAGGCTTATTGGTCAAATACACACATTCACGCTCAGGGCGGAAACGAGGTTTAATGTCATCTGCTAACCTTACAGGTGTCTAAACAATGATCTGTTTAGGAAATCTGTCCGAAGGCTCAGTGTTTATGATGGCGGTTTATAGCATAAACACAGCTGGAGGTCCTTCAAAAGCTGCAGGTGATTGTTTAGAGCAATCAACACAAAAATGCGCTTCATTTTCCTAACTAGCAACCTATATGATCTAGTGGTGGTAGCTATAGATCCAGCAGCTCGCACAGGTATGTTTCCCTTGGTGTATTATGGTGAAACCTCCTCGTTATCCTGTTCTTCTGTCTGGCAGATGCAGGAGGTAAATTGAATTAATGTGAACATGATTAGGGAGGAGAGCCTCGAGCCCGTCTGAACCCACAGGATTTACCGGCAGCTAGGGAGAGGTATACACAACCTTTACTCTGGGCCAGAGGGATTTCCAGCTGAACAAAAGCTGCTCTGGGATTAACTGTATTACATTACACACACCTGCTAAACTTCACAAAATCAAACGTTCAATGCTGTAACTGAAAAAATACCATAAAACAATGATGGTATGAAATGGCCATAACATGGTATTATCATCAGTACGCTGTAAGAATTCCCTAATAATATATAAATATAATATTAATATAGGCCTATATTAATGTACATATATAAAATAAATGTTGCATAAAATGAGAATTATAAATTAAAATATATATATTATATGTGTTTTTTAATCAATCACCTACAAATGTTAATCAATATCTATACCAGGCCTTACAAAAAAATACAATTCTGGTGTAAACATGTGGATATAAAATCAACAGGTATTTTAATGATACACTGTATGATTACAATATCAATAATAGGTATATTAATAATATAATAATATAGTATAAGATTACATGTATACATTTTAAATGATTTTTTTTATTCTCTCTTTTATTAAATTACATAATCAATCTATCTATCTATCTATCTATCTATCTATCTCTCTATCTATCTATCTCTCTCTCTCTCTCTCTCTCTCTATCTATCTATCTATCTATCTATCTATCTATGTCTGTCTATCTATCTATATGGCAAATCACTGAGACATGAATAGCAACAGGTGCTAAGGTTCTGGTCTGACTTGATGACAGAAATAGCTCCACAATGGGTCATGGCCTCAGAAAGAACCAGGAGGCGGAGTTTCACAGGCCCTTTTCTGTCAATCAGACGTGTGTTGCTTAGCTTCCAGAATTAGCAGTTAAAAAAGATATGCATAAAATGCGTGTCCCTTAAACCCTACTAGACCAAAACTCAGATTTGACATTGAAACGTGTTTAACAGAACGATTTTGTAGTAGAAAAAGATTTCAAAAGTTTCTGTGTGCTGTTTTTAGCTTGTTACTGCAAAGCTTTTAATAGCGTGACACAAAATGGCAGAGGCTACACATTTTTGAATCCAAGAACCGGGATCATATCCGGGCGGTAATTCCACAGAGGAATCATGGGTATCAGAGTTATAGGACGCAGTAAGAATATCACATGGAACCGAGGGGGTAAAGGGGATTGAAAGCGTGACTCGTTTCTGTAAAGCCACGTTGCATTGGCCTTTTTATGGAATAAGCATTTGGCTGCCCGTCCCACAATCCCTAGCAGAGGGAAGTCCCTAAAGAGCAGGGGCACCACATGCCTGCGTTACTACAGTGCTGAAAGGTGGGGAGAGCCCTTACTCGCATCCAGTACCCATATCAAATGCATAGTCAATGGGGACGACTTCCTTCATTACTCAAGGTACACTTTTAAAAATAAAGGTTCTTTATTGGCATTGATGGTTCCATTAAGAACATTTAACATCAATGGAAACCTTCCACTGAGCAAATGGTTCTTTAGATTGTTATAATATTCTAAAGAACTCTTCACTGGAAGGTTCTTTTGGGAACCAAAAAAGGTGCTTTTATGGCATCGCTGAAAAAAAAACACACATTCCCAAAAGAAACCCACAGTCATTCAAGCAATTTAAATCCAGTTTGCACTTTTAAATGAATGATTTCAGCAATCAAACACCATACTAGCAAAGAAACATTCCTATGAGACATTTTGATGTGGCTAAATAGGAAGAAGGAGAGGAAGGCGAACAGATGCGAGGTCATAAGGTCGTAAACCCTTTGACCTTATACAAAGCAACTGGACCTAGATCATGTTTTGACTAATTAAGCCACACCCCCTGTCAATCAAGATTGAAGCAAACCCTAGAACCAAAACCAAATTATGAAGCCTGTTAGTGGATTCAAACAGTAAAAGACAACAGTATCACAGCATGGGTCATGAAAAGGGACTAAAAAAAAGGGACTAAAAAAAGACTGCATGATGACCATGATGATGCTCTCATGCAAAACTCAAGTTTCAACCTTCCCACAGATAAACCTCGATTTGCACCAGCGAAAGTGTAAAAATCTGCCGCGCTATTTGATTTATTCCTTTAAAAATTCAGCTTTAGTTTTATTCAGCCCATAATAAGAATAAGTTTTCACCAAAAACATTTACCATTCCACAATGCTAGGATAATCACTAATCAGCCACATTTTTGTCCATTTGAGGCAACTAGCACTAGCACAATAATGGTGCAGGACTGGCGTAGATCGCCGCGGCTCCTCCTGCTGAGATAATGCACGTCCTTATATGGCCAGTGGCTGGGAATAAATAAATTGCGATTGTGTCAGGGTGACAGCAGCTGCACGCTGGATCCAAAGACAAGAGCTGAAGGGAAGGGGAGGGGAAGAGAGGAAGAGGACGATGGGGGAATCTATAGTAGACAGTGTCCGGTTACAGGACAACTTCCAATCTTAGACACCTGACGGCAGCCTGGGCCCACGAAAGGCCCACGTCGGGCCTGAGAGGAGACCCAAGGACGGAACAAGGGTAAAAGCGACTGCCAGAGCACTCAGAAAATACATCCAGATTATTATAGCCTGGGGTTAAAAGACAAGACCTTCTGGGATGGAGCGGTTAGAGGACTAGGCGCCTCATGTTGGCAAGTCAATAAAACCAAAGTTGTGAATACAAGCA
Source organism: Semotilus atromaculatus (assembly GCA_031834385.1). Taxonomy (NCBI): domain Eukaryota; kingdom Metazoa; phylum Chordata; class Actinopteri; order Cypriniformes; family Leuciscidae; genus Semotilus; species Semotilus atromaculatus. The sequence continues at coordinate 10,141,674 of JAULUF010000005.1, read as the reverse complement.
CCTCAGACATCATATAAAGATGAGAGAAGTTGGAATACAGCAAGAGTTTAAGACTCTAGGCTTGTTCGACTCGAAGCAGACCGACATCAAAGTACCGCAAGAGCGACTCGAGAGCTGATGCGTTTGAATCGCTCTCGCGGTACTTTGATGTCATACGCCGGTCGCCACTTCAAGTCGAACAAGCCTTCTAGCTCTTTCCATCAGCTGGTGCCATGCTTCACAACAGCTGACACACAATGCATGAGCTAAAATGTCTACCGTACGAGAATAAACCCCATGCTTTTGTCCTACTATGACACAATCAGCTACTCAGAGCGTAAACTTGAGTTTGTTAAGCATTCAGACTTTTTTGTTAAATCATACATGTCGAGTCTTAAAATAACTCATCCTTGCCCAGAGTTATTATTGAACGCTGCAGGTTTAAATAGCTCAGCAGATGGTGACATGCTCCGTTGGTCCATCATTTTATCATTAGGAACTCATTCAATAGGTTTAAAGTTTCTACCAACCATTTAGAAATGACACAACAAAATGCAATACTTTCGTTCACTGATTCCGTTTGAGTTTTTTCTTTTGCACACAGAGCTTAAATGTTTCAAATCACTAGATGGGGATCGGGACTCAGACAAGTCAACTTAATCTCGGGTCCATATTATTGAGCTATTGCAAACAGTATAATGTTCTTACCTGCTGTGGCCAGTGCCAGCAGGGGCACAAAGAGGCAGAGCGAGACTAAGACCTTCATGTTGGCTGCCAGGAGACCTCTGGTCGCCGGTCTGGCTATATATACCAGGCTGAGAAGGTCAGAGGGCGTCAGCGAGAGGGTGGTCTTACAGACGGGACTACATGGAGGGGGCCGGTACCATAGGTGTCGGAACAAGGCGCACCAGAGCAGCTGACTGTCTCTTTTAGCAGAGCTGTCACGGTAGTGACGTCAAAACCAGCGCTTGGGTACATCAGCTGGTGTTGATTTTGGCAACTGAAAAGGAATGATGTACAAGAGGTATAACAAGACAACACTATTTGTGCCACGGCATTCCATGTTTCTGAAAAAGTCATTTAAGGAATTGAATCACTATTAACATGGAAGTACGGATTAAAACAGCTTGTCGGTCATCAAACTTTTGTCCTATTTAACGAACTTCCACTAACCCGATCACCGGCTCGAGGCGGCGCTGTAAGTCACTGGCTGTCGTGCTGGGTAGGATTACAGGAGTTGACAGTCGGGAATAAGGTGTATAAGTCAGAGTCATCATTTCCTCGGAGAGCGGAGATTAACGCCTTATCATGACACCGCAGACACAGACTAAAACACTTCACAGGCACATGAACTCTCTCTTCTTTAATCCTGTGAATATATTGTAAATGTACACGCACAATTTATTTGGAAAAGACAAAAGAGAAGCTAACAGGTGGTTGTTTCTGTTGCTTACGAGTCTGGGATTAAGAACAATTTTGCAAATCCATTATAAATGAGCAGTTTAATAATAAGACTTAATAATGACGCAAATAATGCAACTGCATGACTCCAATATCCTATGCTTCTACAGACATGCCCATTGTGAACTTAGACCAGAAACATGGTGAAAGAAGTTACTAAGTCAAAAATGAAAGTCCAAAAATGACTCCAAACCCAACTAAAAATAAAAATGGATCTTTAGTTTTAGATGCATGAAAGATTATAAAACTTGGATAACAATATATTTTGATGGTCCCTTTTGACTATAAGTAACTTTGCAACTACATGTCAACTAATTCTCATTAGAGTATTAGTAGACTCTGCTAACTAGTTATTGATGCTGGATGCTCCCCAACAATCTACTGACTATAAGTAACTTTGCAACTACATGTCACCTTATTCTAAGCCTAACAGTTTACTAATACTCTACTAACATTCTAATGAGTTAGTAGACATGTAGGTGCAACTTAGTCAACAGAATGTGTAAAAGGGACCATCAAAATAAAGTGAAACCAAAACATAAATTCTAATCTAACCCACCCAATAAACAAACATACCAGTAAGACAGCAATAACACTGGACTGCAAAAAAAAAAGGACACCTTTAAACCATTTTGAAATGATACTATTTTGTGCATTAACACTCCCAGAACCAAAACAGAAACTATAATAAGATTAACTATGAAAGCGAAACCAAATTGGTTTAGTTTTTGATGTGACATACACGTTAACATCTTCGAGGGAATCATAAAACATTCTTCGAGCACTCAGGGTTTATGATCTTTGCTCACGTACGTCACACTCCAGTAGTCAGAATAACCCAACAGAAATAAGCTCATCTTTCTATTTATGAGGCACCCAAATGCCACAGCAACACGTCTCTAATATTTAAAAATATAGCTTTGAATGTTAAAGTTGAAATGATTTGTTATTCGATACATTGTCACATTTATATATATATAAAATAGCACTTTACACGGATCGTTTCAGCAGCTTCACAATTAATAAACAGTAAAATGAGAGTGATCACACCAACGATAACTAGAATTAATAACTATATTATCATCCACTTAAACGCACAATAATGTTGTTTATTATAAGGGCACACTGCCGTTTGTCAATGTTTTTAAAAAAAAAATCATTGTGAAAGTGATTGCAACTATATTGTTTCTCTGTGGCCTTATCGTTATCGGTGTGAAGGGGCTTTTGCTGTATTAAAATTCATCAGTTATGAAAAACAATTTCAGGAAAAAAGCAGATCTATAAAAGGCAATACTGTTATTATATCCAACTCAATTCAGTTAAAATGTATTCTCATCCAATGGTATCAGTGCATTAAATCCATAACATTACTGAATATTACATTTCTTAAAGTGGCAGTAGCAAGGAACCAAAACCTTAAGAGAAAAAAAAAAACCCTTGGGAGAAACCAGTCCAGTTTTCTTTTACAGAGCCTTTTATGATGTTAATGACTAACGTGAGTATAATGCAGACAATCCATACTGTATAATTCATATAGAAGACGAATAAATAACTACACAATACACAGAGAAATTGTAAAAAACAAAGTACAAACTTTATTATTCTGTTTTTACAAAGGCACAAGCCTCTTTTCCCCAGTTAAAAAAAAAAAATACAATAGCTTCTCAACCAAACGGACTGACTGTCCCACATAAAGAGAAACAACAAAAATAGAAACAAAAAAAATAAAGCGATGACAGACAATAAAAGAGGGAGAAGATGAGAGACAGGACAAGTCTGGAGACTGCGGAGACGGCCCAGAGGACATGTGGTGTGCCAGGACAAACGTTGAGGGTTAAACACAGCCGTGTGGTTCAAAAATCACAGCGAGAAGAGCTTCGGTCGAGGAGAACATCTCTTTGAAAATAAGAGTCACTCCTCGTTATACTACAGTAAGTGCTTCAGGTTCATAAAATCACCCCCGTTTCACTCGACACACCCAACCTCTGATATGTCCTCAGGATTTTCTTACAGTGATTTCTGTGAGTAGAAAATACACAAAAAAAATAGACACCCTGTGGCTTCGGTAGAGGAAATGTTCAAACGCGGGAGGGCGAAAAAGACTTGTTTGCAAAGACAAAACCGTTATTACAGACTTAACGTGAAAAACAAAAAGACAGCACAAGCAGGACACTAGTCTCTATGACCCAAGCAAACCATTATCCAAATATAAAAAAGCGCGAAAAAAAATCTGCCAATATTAGATCATCCCATTCTTCTGGAAGCCCTGATTCCCAGCAGTCTTCACTGCAATATGAATGACAAGGTTCACAGAGCCAGAAGGAAAAAACACAATCTGTCCAGCAGCAAAAAGATTCCCTGTAATATTTCATAAGGGAAGGGGGGGACATGCACTCTTTCGAATGCAAAAAAAGAAGAGACACTTCTCATCTTCCTCTATGGCCAAATCTTGCCGACTTCAGCGCCGGCAACGCAATGCAAAACACAACGGTAGATTGATCTGGAATGTTTGGAAACATCAACTGCGAGAAGAGATGAACATGGGGCGTGTTACGCCTCACTCTCTAGCGCCATCTTCAGGGCTAAAGCTTAAGGCAGGCCTCTGTGCCTCACAGTGCACACCGAAGCTGAGTTAAGGCAAGCCACTGGCCATTGTTCGGCACGGGATACATCTCTCAGTCCCACCAGGGGCGTGAAGAGTTCACAGTATCGCATGGCTTATTCCAGGTGTCCCCAATCCTGGTCCTGCAGGGCAAACGTCCTGCTGAGATTAGCTCCAACTCGTCCTATACCACGCCTGTTTCAGGTGTGTTTAATTGGGAATGGAGCTAAACTTTGCAGGACAATGGCCTTCCAGAAGCAGGATTGGACATCCCTGGCTTATCTGGAGAGTTCAAGCAGGAGTAGCACCACCTTGCTGTCCATGTGATTATCTGTGGCGTGTACGAACGCCAGGAAATACAGGGAAACTAAAACATTCAAGCGAGCCGAGTGCATAGAGCTAGAGCGCAAGATTACGGGCTAGTCACTCTCACTATACGCCGCAGAGAGCATCTGACACGACTTGGACGACAAACGGACATGACAATACTTCTGGGAGAAGACCAAAGTGGCCACGAAGATCCTCTCAAAAGGGGGCGAGAACCAAAAGAGCTGCATAGGCTGAAATCGGGCCACGACAACCCTGGTAGTGCTATTTCCACACTTCCTCAAAAACAAAAACTTTACGCTTATATTAGCAAATGTGCTAAAAGCGACACAAATTTCCTCGCAGGTACGAGTACCTGGCGGTTAGCTTATTCCATTCATTTGACATACAAACGACATTTAAAAAAAATTCGGCCAGAATTTTGAAATTACAACTTTAAGGACAGGACCGGGGGTGTTTGGACGCGACGGAGGGAGTGCTTCACCCTACACCAACGTGTGTACTGGGAACCCAGCCCAGTAAAGGTGAGCGACAATAAGTGCACAAAGTCCCCCCTCTTTGCGTAATTTTAAAAGTGCGCACAATACAAAGCCCCTCTGAGCAGTGGCAGTCATTGTCACACTATTGAGAACTTGACAAATCGCCAGCAAATGGAAAAACTAGAGGCGTGTCTACGCCCAAAAAAACTTCAACAGAAAAGTAACATTTCCTCTAAACTTTCGGAAGCCATGGTGTGGAACAGGTTTCTGAAGTCTCATTGGCTCACAGTGATGCTTCAAGCCTCCCCAGAACGGAAAGAGGAATATGACGCAGCCAGAGCGGGATAGTGGGGCAAAGGGCTCGTTTTGAGAGATGAGACGTTCTGTAGCGCACAAATGGGATTCTTCCAATCAGAACACTGCCCTCTTATGGGCAGAATGTAGGAGAACAGGAGGTGATGTAGGAGAACAGGAAGTGATGAAGCAGAGGTCTGGAAGACCTGTGGCAGATTCTGACATATTTTGTGATTCCCCTCACAAAATCGCTAACCTGGGAGCGTGCGTTGGTGAAACTATAGACGACGGAGTATGAGTAAGAGCTGTATCATATGAATGTATCAACAATTTACCAGAGTGCTATGGAGTTATAGTGTACTGTGTCAGTATACATAAACGTGCTCATCTGTTTTTGCGGCACGTTTCCTGTAAACTTTTTTTTTGTTTCGCTTTTTCCCCCCTAAGAAACCTTCAGTCATTGAGTCTGTGAGTCCCGTATGCGAGTGTAAAGAAAACAGCGACAGGAAGAGAGGAGAGAGAAAGAAAGAGTATTTCTGCGGAGGCCCTTCCACAGACCCCCCTCACCCCTCTCCGAGCCCCCGTTACATGTGGGGCAGATGTGGGGACGGGGGTGACCGGGGCAGTTAACAGTCCTCAGATCCTTCGTTGTCAGAGGCGGTGTCGGAGTCTCCGGTGTCTGTGAGGACGCGGCCCGGGGTGACGATGACCGCGCGGCGCTTTTCCTCCTCGGGCACGACCATCCTGTCCTGCGTGCCTTCGATGTGCTGGATGGCCTGCGGGAAAACAGGACAAAACTGTTAAGGTGACTTTGATTTATTATGTTTTTGGCTGTTTAGTTGCCAAAGTTCTGTTCAGTTGCTTGTTATTATCTAAAATGTGCCAGACTAGTTGAGATGTGAAGCTGCACAGAATGTAATAGAGCGCTGCAGGAATGACGTATTTTTGTAGGTCTGTGGTAAAGACAAGCTTAAGATATTTTCACTTTTTATTCTACGGGATAAACTACATCAGTAGGCTAATACCACCTTGTGATTTTTATAAAGTTTTACTTGTCTTGAGTGGCTAACTGTAACTACAGAGGTTGTAAGGGAAATGTCATGTCGAACAGGCAAACTCATCTACTCACTAGTCTGCCTTTACAGCCTCATTGTGTTTATGATCACGCTCTTGTTAACTATTACAACTCAGAGGAGATGTTTTTTAAAGTGAAAATAACATGTGAAGGCAGAGTATGCCAACACATACTCAGAATTTGTCCTCTGCACGTACAAGTAAATGCACACACATTAGGAGCAATGAGTAGTTGACACACACTGCAAACCATGGACAACATTTAATAACATGCATTTACTCCAAACTCACTTCATAACGACAGATGAGCATAATTTGTGAGATGATGTGCTTCTTACACAGAATAAGGTAGTCGTGTATTTATAAGTCATGTTTAATCAAAGCATTTCAATCTTCTGTTTATTCAGCTACAGCGATAGGGGTTTCCTGGAATGATGTGCGTTATTGTACTTCTGCGGCGGGGCATTTTTATCGTGTCTGCGTGAGCGCCCTCTGGCATTTACTACCGGTCAGCCGCACAGCACTGAAAAGCTGCGCTTAAAATAATCGTGGCCTTTGCCAAATCGCGTGCGGTTTTACTGCCATCAATCGTGCAGCCCTATTTTAGACAGACAAATTGTTTAGTTTAATCATACAGCTCAGCTGAAAATGTGTCATAAATATATAGTATATAGATATACATATATATATATATAGATAACAGTATATCGCTGCTCACGTATTATGAACTTCGATTTACCCCTAAACGAAGAACGAAAAATAACTTTGCTGTGAGTACTGTTTACCAATAAGTAACAACACTGCATAATGTGGGAGAAAAAAAAAGTAAAAAAAAAAAAAAAATGGAATTGTGATTCATAGTTTTTTTGTTTTTTTAAAGCTCCAGGTTTTCTATGTTTGTTTGTAGAGCTGCACTCACTTTTAAATGGATTCGGGTGCCGTTCCTTAGTGTCTGTGAAAACATATATGGCCAATAAGCCACATATAAGAAGTTAAATCTCATTGATGACTTTTTCCTGGAGCTGGGTAGACTTGTGTTTTACCTGCACAATGGTGTCCAAGTTCTGTCGTGATGTGGATGCTGTGTTGATCACGGAGGCGGGGCCCATGGTAACCACGGTGACATGATGAGGAGGGGGGGGCGGCGCAGGGGCGGGGACGATTACTGTGGCGTGATGAGTGGGTGCAGGCGGCGTGGCAGGAGAAAACACCTGACAAATAAAGCAGGACAACAAATTAAGGACAACATTTCCATGAACAAAGAACCTAGACTTTATTCATGCATAGATTTACTTAGGCTATATTTTTATGGTCTTATTGTGCACAATTCAGCAGTGCTCATATAAGAGAGAAAAAAACTCTTACACAAGTTTAAAAGTTTGGGTCAGTAAGATTTGAAGGAAGTCTCTTATGCTCACCAAGACTACATATGTTTTGCGAAATATCATTACAATTTAAAATAATATATTGTAAAATGTCATTGATTTCTGTGATCAAAGCTGAATTTTCAGCATCATTCATATGATGATTTGATGCCCAAAAAACATTTCGGATTGAAAAATGATGGACTCTTTGCGGAATAAAAAGTTCAAAAGAACAGCATCTATTTGAAACATCTTTTATAATGTTGTAAAAGTCTTTACTGTCACTTTTTATGATTTATTGTGTCCATGCTGAATAAAAGTACTAATTTCAGAATCTCACTGACCCAAAACTTCAACACTACCGTAAAATATTTCTCACTTCACAGAAAAATAATACTAAAAGAGGACAAAAATAATATTACATGATGGGTAAAATGAAGTCCCGGCCCTACATTATTATATGAATATTGCGTCACTCAGAAATCTGTCACGTTAGAGAAGTTAAATGGCTTGCAAAATGTCATTTGATGTGGTCTTTAACTCTTCTAATGCCCTCTAGTGGATCATCACATCAGATCAACTCAAGTTGACAAGGTGCATTGCAAAACTGAGGGCCTCCCTTTAATTCTGCACTTGAATGACGGTTAGTCTGTCAGTCAGTGTTAGTGTATCAGTGATATGAGCGGGAAAGCGAGTCTGTCTGACCAGCGGGCTGCGAGCAGGGGTGCTGGTCTCTTTTCCCAGCTGGTCCTGCTGCTGCTGTTGAAGGCGGAGCAGAGTTTGCGACTGCACATGCTGTTCCTGGACCTGCTGCGCAATCACCTTTAGCTTCTCAGGGTACAAGTGGGCATCCAACGAACGGATCTAACAGAAACACAGAGACCCTCGGTCAGCACATATCTAGAAGGTATAGGAGAGCAGTGTTTCCTCTTAATACGTTTTTTTTTTGTTTTTTTTGTTTTTTTTTGCCTGCGGAAGTTTCTTCAGCGAGTTTCATGGATAGCAGCAGATTGGGGTTTAATTTGCACTTCAAGTGTGATGTTCAGAAACGATTCAAGCTCTCAGGGGAGCTGTGCACCTTCTGTGAAATCTCATTAAATATGCAAAGACTAAAGCGAGCTAATTTTAGCGAACTGATGCAGCAAAAGAAAAGTTTGATAACGGATTTCATAGATGACACCTCTACAGCACCGGGCCACGATCAATACAGATACGCAAGAGATTTAGTCGAGCAAAACTTTGAGCGACGGATCAAACTGCACCTAAGGAGTTCTACTGAAATTTGTCAAATACCAATGACAAAAACCTATTATGAATGAGTAATGGGAGATGGCACATAATCAAAATTAAGCTAAAAGGTGTTTACAATTCATTTAGGACTTGATAAATCCCTATAATTTTCTTGAGCATATCTTTTTTAAATTGGAGATTTACTGTATATAAGGGACGACAGATGAGCAAATAATAAGATCTGTGTAATAAGATTGCAGATATATATGTGTGTGTATTTCTTGCTATATATCCATCTTTCTATCCATCTACATATGCATGTCTATCTATCTCTATCGATTATGCATTTTTCTATCTATGCATATCTCTATCTATCTATCCACCTATTTATCAATCCATCTATGCATATTTATATAGAAGATAATTATTTTTATTATTTAAGAATATTATTTTAAATTAACAACAACATACACACAGATATATAAGCCGCTATAAGATATCTATTTATAAAACAACAACAATAAAAACTACTAACACTAGCTGATTTTTCTTTTTTACTTGACCGCTATGATAAAAAGAGACCAAGAAGTTGCCACATGTACTAATTCAGACTGATACAGATGAAGTGAAAGTGACGTGACGCCAAGTATGGTTTCCCATACTCTGAATTTGTGCCCTGCATTTCACCCATCCAAGTGCACACACACAGCAGTGAATATTGAACACACACACTATGAAAACCCACCCGGAGCAGTGAGTGTTCACCGTGAGTTCAGTGTGTGTTTGCTGCTTAAGATAAAACTCATACAGCAAACATTGCCCAATGCTGATATAGCCACAAATATACCTGTTCTTCCAGCATCATGCGAACGGAGCGCTCTTTATCCAGCTGTTGTCTGAGTTCAATCATCTCTCTCCGCAGATCCTCCACCTTCTCCTCCTCCAGAATATCTGGGGATCCGATCCCTTCATCTTTCTCCTCGGCGCGCCTCCTCTTCGGAGACGAGCCGCTGAACTCCTTCTGAGGGGAGGAAGAGGAAAATGTGAGACGACAGGAAGGGGAGTGAGAGAGGAGTGAAGATACAGGACATGCAGTGAAGACGACGGTTTCACGAGCTTCACCTGTATGTAGCGTTTGAGTTGGGTGTTTTGTTGCAGAAGTCGTGTCTTCTCCTGCTCCAGAGAGAAGATGTATTCAGCCGTCTGCTGTAAGATGGCAGCCTGAGAAAGAGATCACATTATTACATTCATGTACTGGTAAAATGTGAAGGATGCTAGAAGTACACCGAGTACACCAAGTTTGGGGTCGGCAAGAATTAATCGTTTTATCCAGCAAGAACGCAAAAATGACAGTAAAGACATTTATTTTTCTTCTATTCATCAAAATATCCTGGAAAAAAGGTTTCCTTAAAAATATGAAGCAGCACAACTGTTTTCAACATTGATAATAATCAGAAATGTTTCTTTCTAAAGGATCATGTGACACTGAAGACTGCTGAAAATTCAGCTTTGATCACAGGAATAAATTACATTTTACAATATGTTCACATAGAAAAACGTATTTTAAGTTGTAATAATATTACACAATTTGACTATTTTTGATCAAATAAATGCAGCCTTGGTGGACAGAAGATACTTCTTTCAAAAACACACACAAAAAAAACCTTGATTAAAACAAAGAAAATTAAAATTAACATTTTAATTCTGTGCTGGCACATAAGCCGAGATCAAATCTAGACTTAAGTGAGAATGTTTGCTAACCGTTCACCCCAAAAATGAACATTGTCATTACTTGCATGCTTTGGCAAACCTTAATCAGAAAAAAAGCTATCGTATGGGTTCAAAAGACATGAATGGACCACATATTCACTGAAAATCTTAACATCCGCAGTAGAAGTGCCACTAGTTTTGAAAGGTCTCTAAAAAGATATAACTCTTAAAAATGATTCACTTACAAATCAATCAATCAAAAGCATCGTATGCCAAAGATAATCGTAGAGACCACTGGTGGCAATAGCAACATACGATGCTTTTGGGAAACACAGCCCTGGCTCACAAAACTGTTGTGAAGATCTGGTTTAGCTCAATGACTCAATCCCAACTCACCAGAGGAGAACATTTCATACAACTAGAAGATGTCTTCAGAAGTTTTGCAATTTATCAATGTAAGCGATATGGACAGCTTTCCATGCTTTCCAATCCTCATTTAAAGCTTAAAACTCATTTGGGTTTGAAATAACATGAGGGTGAGTGAAAGTATTGTCATTTCTGAGAGACCTACTCATTGAGATTGGCGGACTCACCTTGCTTAGCTTTTCTCCGTCACTATGCGGGATGAGTGTTTTCAGGGACTGGAAGCCAGCGTTGATGCTCTGCATGCGCCGGCGCTCATTACTGTTGGCGATTTCCCGCCGAATACGCCGTTCCTGGTCCCGCGCCGTCTCTGGCGTGAGGGGAATGTTTGCTAAGCTGTGAAGAAGAAATGTTATACTGCACTTTAGTCTTCTTCAAATGAATGAAAAGGTATAAATATTACATGAAAATGAAAAGGTATAAATATTACATTTAACCTGGTAACCGTTTCGAGCATAGATCTGAATTTAAATGGTGAATGCTTTGGACTCTTTTGGTTTCTTTTTAAAGAAGACGCTCGGCAGATTATTGCAGAAGTGAAAGCACTTAAAAAAAAATGGAAGTGTAGAAGAAATTATACACCTGGTTTCACAGACAAGGCTCAAGTCTAGTCTTAGACTAAAATGAATGTTTGAGCTGTTTTAACTGAAAGCATCTCAAAATATTTCAGCATCATTGTTTTGTCTCAAGATTCACACCGGTAATGTTTTTTTTCTAAGGCACATTTATAAAAGCCACTTAAATGCCTTAATTTAACTAACGTCTAATCCTGGCTACGTCCTGTCTGTTAAAACCAGGCCATGGAAGTCTATGGTTACAGTAATGCCAATGTACTCAAAAGAAACATTTATAATTTAATACAAAATATACATTTTGCAAACTAATTTGAACTATAAAATTGCTACAAAATAAGCAATATGTCTAACCAAGTTGTGTTACAAATTTAAAGTTGATGAAACTTTAAACTTAACAGCTCAGAAAACTCAGATTTCATTAAAAAAATATCTTCATTTGTGTTCTGAAGATTAAACAAAAGTTGTACGGGTTTGGAACGACAAGAGGATCAGATTTACAAGAGGTAAAATGACAACTGGATTTACATTTTTGGGTGAACTAGCCTAACCCTTTAATTAATGAAGTCATAACTTAAAGAAATTGTAGTTTGATTACTATATTGAAACATTGTTATTTAAATAATGCTATCATTTACTTCAAAGAATACCATGGCAATACCAAATATGGTATTACAATGTTGTTGTTTTTATTTTACAGTACTTTTTGTTAAGGAAATCTGGCAAAATGTTTTGTTTTGGAATTCAATTTAAACACTGATTCAATAAAAGTTGAATAAACTTAAAGGATTTCTTTAAAAACAGCCAAGTGTTTTTTCCTTGCTTACATCCCTAAAACACAATGCAACATTAAGAATATAAGAGTGTGAAGTAATAAATATTGACTTTGAATAAATGTAAAAAAAATAAAAAATGTATCCCTTTTGCTTACATCCCTAAAACAGGATGCAACAATGGGAAAGAGAAACATTCGAGTGTGAAGTAGAAAATATTGACTTTCCTGAATGCTCATTCAAGTCCATTGTCTCTAAACTCAAGCCCCTGGAAATCTCTGCCTCACACGATCACACGCGTGCTTTGGCCGAGGAAATCAAACCCTAATTGAACTTCCTCCCTGTCTGGGCATCTCACGGGGTATCTCTGGAAAGCCTCTCTTATCAGCAGCGCCTCAGCTGCGTGAGGACAAACACGGGGAACAATTGTGCAGGCGCACATGAAGGGAGAGAGAGGTTTCCCTGCTCGCTTCCTTACGTCCAAGCGGCTCAAAACCCGGCAAACAGATCCCATGCCAAAATCACAACAAGAGCCAACAGTGGAACGGGAGATACGGTCAGATCAGCCGTTTCCAGCCGTACACATGAATGTGACCCAGCTTCTTTTACGCATGAAAATGAAACGGTCAGAAGAGAATTGTGATTTCAGTATGAGGCGAGATAACTTGCACTGGTATAATTAAAGCTTCCATTACAATAATAATAAAAAATATATATATATATATAACTTAAAGTAATATGCAAAACTATCGATAAAATAACTAATTAAAACTTCTTATTAAAAAATAAATTAATATATAATAATAACTTATTACTTTACAACAGTAATAATAATTTAAATTCATGATTTCATCATACAATAACAGCAGTGATATGACTAGATTAAGTACTAAAATAGTACTGAGCACTACTCATCTGTCGGGGTGTTTTAAATCATAACACACAAATCAAATGCTGTAAAAATAACAATAATGATTTAATGCATCCCTCAGTTTAAACTGGACTTTGTTTTGAGACCGCTTTGAAATTATGTGAAGGAATAATTTCCTTTGCTTGACAACTTAAACACGGTTTAAGCAAAAATAAAAAGCCAGTGTACTAGATATACTTCAACTACAGCATAAGTTCAGCACCATAACAACATGGGTGAGTTTTTAAGGGTGAGTTTTTAACAGTCTGTCAAGGGTCTACAGATGAAAAATAGCATGTGTGTCAATCAAATTCTGGCACATTTATAGCCATGTTTATTAATATGTGCTGCCCCTGTAAACAAAAGGTAACATGTAGGCTACTACCTTGGTGTTTTGGACTTTTGTATAAATAATTGTGTATTATTTGTACCTTGGAAGCCTTCATTTGATATATAATCGAAGAAACATGGAATTACCTGTAAAAAGAGCTGCAAAGTTCACCGTGAACAACCAACCCCTTGAAGACATCATTTGTATGCCAATTGACAGTGGGGAAAAACTACAATTCCTAGAACGCCCTGCGCTAATCGGTGCACTGGCCCCGCCCCCTTCTGAGAATGGACGCAGATGCGTTGACGGGGCCTTACTTCAACAGCATACACACCCCCTTATTAAAATAACAACAGTTATTAATTTACTAACCTCTAAATGCCTCACATTTCATTCACAGTGGGCCAAAACTAAAATATCAAGCGAGATAATGAACATAGTCGCTGGCCTAAATAAAAAACATCGTGTTCACAGCTGACACGGTCCGCCATTACAACAATGCGCCTCGCTCTCGCGCTTCCTCCGTCCATGCGGCAGCAGCGACGCAGAGTCCAAATATCATCTGATCTCTCTCACATCGCGCGCACGGCGAGATTTCTCGCGCGTTACGCCTATTTCAACCTCGTATCGGAGCAATGGCAGTCTGGAGACGTTTAACATTTAGTTACATTGAGAAACAGACGACGCCAAATGCACGAGCCACAAGCATGGCCGCACTGCCCACAATAACTTAAGCCCCGAAAACACACGCCAGAACATGCGAACTTCAACCCAAACACACTTTTACCCAATAAACCTCTATGCATGACGACTGATTCATGGGTGTAACGAAATATCCGCGGTTTCTAACATTAAACACGCGCGCGAGATCAGCAGCGTGGTGTGTGTGTGTGTGTGCATGCAACCACGTGGTTTGTGTTTGTTAGACACAAAATGTATCGATTTCGCCGAGATATTACACAGGTAACACTGACCTGACAAGCCAAGGGGGTTCCATAGACCCCCAGGAGATTAATTAAATTTAGAAAACCGAGTCTCGCGCGGGCTACGTCCTGTCTAAACCCACTAGATGGGCGCATGTACACAATAACACAGAAATCATGCGTGCATGTTACTCTAGTAACGTTAGTAGTACTGCCGCTGTTGGCGCGCGATTAAACAATCGCGCACATATGTGTGCGTCTCGAGCGCAATGATTTTAAAGAGGGTCTCACGTACCTGCACAAGCCCCCTATGACTTCTTTCTCGGTTTTCCTGAAATGTTGCAAGGAGGGCACCTTCTGAGCTGGTACCATGAAATACTCCATGCTTCCCCTCTTCTCTCCAGCTCTGGCTCCTCGATTATTCTTGTACTTTACTGATTTAAAAAACAAAGCCGTCTATTTGTCATTTAATAAGAAGCGCGTTCTGCTGATTTCGGGCATGAGCGCGTGAGATGAGTGTTGAGTTGTAAGGTTACTCTACTCTTCCAGCTGATGGGGTTCCCTCGTAGTGTGTGTGTGGCGCTCGCTCGCTCTCTTTGCCTCCCTCCTTCTGCATGTGTGCGTGTGTGTGTGTTTGCAGCTGATCGGATGTCTTTCAAGGCGGGAAACAGCTGGTAGGAATCACACACAGCCCTGCACTACCAAAAAGCCTCCTTCCGCCGAACGGGAGGACTTGCATGTAAACAAAGGAGTATTGCAACAGCGACCATATTATTCTCCAGTAATCAGCTGGACTGTTTCACGCTTATTGCATGACGAGCGCACTGTAATAAATCCATTTAAATGCTTTTAAATATCTGCCTCATGCGCGCATTTCTACTGTGCATATCCAAAATGCATTATTGCTTATATGCATTATTGCTCACTCACGTAAATATAGGCACGTACATATTCATAATAACTTGTTACTCATGAAACAACATATTTACATGTATATATATTGCCTGTAAATATGTTGTTTTATGAGTATAAACTATAATGATAGACGTTATTTACACGTATTTTAGATTGTGATCTGGATTTAATAAATCAGTCAGTGCATGTATTATTAAGTGAGCTTTTTATAGCGAAATCAATGCATGAATATTCAAATATTAATGTATGTCTTGCATTGCTCAATATAGCTTAAATAAACAGTTTTACTTTTGTATTTGAAAGCACGATCCTAAAACGTCAACGCACTGTGCAGAATGCTATACTATTGTTAAATGATCAGTGCTTGTAAGCAGGTTTTCATTTTTTTTGTAAGCGAGCTTTTATAGCTAATAAGAACCAAATCGTTAGCCTCATAGCATAATTGCCTAAGTCATATTTCAATGTCTTTGGAAAACAAGAAAAAACAAAAAATGACTTAGGCAATTATGCTATGAGGCTAACGAAATGTAAAAATTTCAACGCATTAAAATATTAATACATAGCCTATTTTATCTGGATCAGTTGCAAAAGATTATTTCCTTTAGTAAGCGCGCTTTATATTTAAAAATGAATGTAAACATGTGTAAAAGAATCAATGCACAATGTAATTGTTGATGAATGATGCTCTTGTTCTCGGGCTGTTCTATCGCTCAGTGAATGTGAAGCTGGTTCTCTTTGACTGTGGGGGGGGGGACATGCGTGATCAGCTGACATTGCTGGCAGGAGGAGAGAGAAGAGAGAGGGCTGACACTCAAACACCATTTTGGGTGCATGAAAGTTGTAGTTGTAGGAGGAGGAAGAGGAGTTACCTAATCGCTTTACTCGAGGCACAAATCACACACACAGACAAAATGGGAGCGGTCATGAAGAACCCGGAAATGTGCTGTACTGTGTGATATGCTGAGGGCGAGAACGCGGACGCGCACGGAATACGCGTGCACGAGACAAGGGAAATCACAGTTTCATTTGCTACAGCATAATACGTCCACTTTTATGTTTTATATAGAATATACATCATTATACATGCTATTTTATACATAATAATATTGTAAAATAATATTTGTATTATAATAAAATTATAGAGTTATATCTAAAAAAACATTGTTAGGCCTGTTTAAATGCATTCATTTTTATAATATGTAGCTATATATATATATATATATATACATATAGAGAGAGAGAGAGAGAGAGAGAGAGTGAGTGAGTGAGTGAGTGAGTGAGTGAGTGAGTGTGTGTGTGTGTGTGTGTGTGTGTGTGTGTGTGTGTGTGTACCGTCAAAAGTTTGGAAACTATTTACAATGTTTTTGAAAGTCTCTTATGCTCGTCGAGCCTGCATTTATTTGATAAAAATATTTTGAAATAGTATTACAATTTAAGATATTTGAAGAGTTCAGATGCAAAAGCCTCTAAGTGCCATTTGAAATTTTCTTCTAGAATGATAATTTTGATCAAGCTTGTATATTTAAGTTCAGTAATTTCACTTAAATGGCAATAAAGATTACCTATTAATTTTCATTTAAGTGAAATTACTGAACTTAAATATACAAGCTTGATAAAAATTATCATTCTAGAAGAAAATTTCAAATGGCACTTAGAGGTTTTTGCATCTGAACTCTTCATTTATCTTTTATTTTAATATATACTTTAAAATCGAATTTATTTATGTGATGTATATAGCTGAATTTTCTGCATCATTACTCCAGTGTCACATGAATGATCCTTCAGAAATCATTCTAATATGATGATTTAATGCTCAGTTAGTATCAATGTTGAAAACAGTTGCTGTTGTGTTTGTGGAAACTGATACTTTTTTTCAGGATTCATTGATGAATAAAAAGTAAAAAAAAAAACAGCATTTATTTCAAATAGAAATCTTTTCTAACGATATAAATCTTTACTATCACCCTTTTTTAATCAATTTAACACATCCTTGCTGAATAAAAGTATTAATTTCTTTAAAAAAAGAAAATTACTGACCCCACATTTTGAACGATATTGTATATTTTTACAAAAGTTTTTTATTTAAAATAAATGCTTTTTTTTTTTTTTTTACTTTTGATTCATCAAATAATCATGAAAAAAGTTTTATAAAAAAAATCAAGCAATATTAAACTGCTTCCAATACTGACAATAAATCATAATTTTAGAATTATTTCTGAAGGATCATGAGACACTGAAGACTGGAGTAATGATGCTGAAAATTCAGCTTTGATCACAGGAATAAATTACATTTTAAAGTAGGAAATCATTATTTTAAATTGTAATAATATTTCTCAATTTTACTGTATATGTATACTGTATATTTTCTGTATATTTGATTTTTTTTTTTAAATGCAGCCTTGGTGAGCAGAAGCATTAAAACAAAAAAACATTAAAAATAGTAATGTTTTTCAAACTTTTGACCGGTAGGCTACTATATATATATATATATATATATATATATAGTTATTCTCTCTCTCTCTCTCTCTCTCTCTCTCTCTCTCTCTCTCTCTCTCTCTCTCTCTCTATATATATATATATATATATATATATATATTTATATATATTAATCAAATACTGTTTGTAGCCTGACCATAAATTGCTCACTACAAGATTTGTTGTTTTTGTGGTCCAGGATTGGAACATTGAGTTTTTTTGGGGAATAATTATGCATAAAATCTGATCAGATTTTAGGTTTAGGAAACCCAATGCACACACACACACACACACACACACACACACACACACGCACGCACACACACTGTAAAAAGTGACTTTAAGGAACTTTATCTGACTTTTGTTGGTGTAGCCTATGTAGTCAGATTGATTCAGACATATTAAATCAAATTTCTTGACTTAAATAATACTTAAATTATATATTTTTGTTTTAGATATTACCACATGAAACACATTTTATGCAGCTGACAAAACATAATTCAAATGCCTTGAAATCTGTATTTGCAAGCATTTGAGAAAGACATATAATAGAACAGAAATGAAAAGAATATGAAATATTTTAAATAATAGAAGCTTGCTAATTTATTTACTAAATAAATAGGCTATATATATTTATATATATATATATTTATATATATTACAATAAATCAACATTATTGTAATACATTAAAACTGCTGCTTATTGAGAGATTTATATTTAATATGTATGTTATTTATTTATTTATTTTGCTTTTACACAATGCTATTTTATGGAGCTCATGTTGAGTAGTGCAGCTTTAGGCAGGTGCCATCTAGTGGTCATCTAGTTCAGCTCTACTAAACTGATTTTGGGAATGCATACACAATATATTTTCAGAAGAAAATATTAATTAACAAGGATAGAATAAATAAAGTAATCTAACTCATTTTAAACCATTAAGATGATAATCTGAAGTTATTCTATGTAGGCCCAATATCAGATTATTAGTGAAGTCCAACTGTAATGGACATGGAATCTGAAAATAATAATATAGATAGTTGAACAAAATGTATGCAAATATGGCAAATTCAAACCCTTGTCATGATATAGCGTTCATGGTCTATACTTACAAATAAAAGGAACCTTCAGTATCCTTTCAGCTCAAATCCAATACTTCAATTTATCTGCAAGAAAAAACCTCAGCAAGTGCACATACAGGCGCAAATAACACACACACACACACACACACACACACACACACACACACACACACACACTAACATTACGTTGTTCTAATGTAGTCAGATGCTTAATTTGATCGATTCAGACATATTAAATCAAATACGTTGACTTAAATAATAGCCTATAAATCAAAATTGATAAATTACACATGCAGCCGACAACAATTTTTTTTTTTTAATCGATGTAATTTGCACGTAAATAGGCCTTTTGAATTTTGAATTCAAAAGGCATGAGGTATTTTGAATTAAATTTTTCATTTTATATTACATTTCGATATGAATATCAGTATCATAATTAGTTCTACATTTGTTATTATAATTTTGTATTAGATTTTATAGAAAACATATAGAAAATATGATTTACCTATTATAAAACAATGATTGGTTATTTTATTAAACATGGTTATCATATATTTGCTCAAATGTTTCGTATAATATAACACCATAAAAGAAACAAAGAGTGTGTTTTTCATTTATTTTATATTATGAATCATCTGAAAGAAATTAATTAAGAGCGTCCACTATGCTAGACCAAAATGAATAGATCTAAGGAAAAGGGTCTAAGGAGGTAATGTTTATTAAAGCTTCGGCGATAAAAAAAAAGCTTTATTACCATGCCAATAAAAATCTTGAGAGCGCCGGAGGGAGGGAGGGGAGTTAGTTTGGATGTGAGCCCAGGCCGGCCTCCTCCTCCTCGGCTTGTCTGGATGGGGCGGAGCAGCACACATGCGCTGAGCTGGCAGAGTCACAGTCAGTCAGGGCTGATCCCTCCGCCCGCTGCGCCCGAGGAGAGGAGAGGAGACACGGACAGGCTCGCGTCCGGGGTGCTGGAGACCCACCTCACCGCTCACAGTCTCCAAAGACAACACGAAGGCCCCAGGACTGGAAACGACCTGAGGAAACCGCAAACCCGACACGGCGACACACCATCCGGACACGAAGCTGAAAAGGGGGACGTCTCCTCTCCATCGTCTTTGCGCACGACCACCCATTAAAAACCCCTCTGGACCAGCGCCGCCAGAAAGCGATGCACCTTGATGTCAAGACAACGATCACTACGATCCAGTTTTTGTTTGTTTCTGTGTTTTTTTTTTCTTTCTTACAGTGTGTAATTCTTAAGCTGTCATTCCAGGGTCGATACAAAAAGAAAACAAAAAAAACAAACAAACAAAAAAAACAGTACGGACACTGTTCTTGGTGTTGACACGCATGCATTTAACGGGTTTCTGCTTTATGAGATTATTCTCATGGCCTGAAACTGACATAAACTATCGATCCAGCGCATTCACTCTGGATTGACGGCTTTTTATTCCTCGCAAGTCTTTAGTTTTCTGCTATTCCCGAACACTGTCATGTGTGTCCAGACAACAGTCTGATGGTTTCAGACAGCAGTAGATTATTCAGCCACTGGTGACAGTGTCTTATAGGTCCTTCTGCAGACATCTGCTGGGCCTTCCTTAAAAAACTGAGGCTTTATTTTGCAACCCAAAGGAATTGGAGCAAACATTCCCCTTGGAAAGTTTAAGGTGGAGACCAGTGCTGGGCCAACAGCATATATCCAGGAGGTTTTTACAGAAGGTAAGTCAGTCTAATGAACTCAGATGGCACGGCAACCTTGCATCATTGATCTCATCTCTTGCCAATATAAGCATGCATATTTAGTTTTGTCCACTGAGCACGGTCAGTTAGGGTAGCATAAAGACCCTGACCTATTTTCCAAGAGTGTGTTATGCCACGGTCTGTTTGATTTCTCAAGAGTTGACGCCTGTAGTGCCTCCAAAGAATGAGAAATGGGGCTTCCACTAATGCACTTCGATAGCAGACAGCCTGTCTGGAAGCACGTTGTACACCTAGCATCATGTGATGAGTTTGTTTTCTTTTGGAGTGCATGACTGTTGCAAATAAAATACTTCTTTTGGGGAAGGACTCATGCGTGAAATATAGACCGGAAAGCTAACGTATTTGCATCCGAATATGATGCATTCATGGCAAAGTTACTGTTATTGTCCATAGTGGTGTAGGCCTGGACATAAAGCAGGCATCATCCAATTAGGCAATTCCAGTGTTCCTACGCTTAATTGTGAGCACATTGAGATGTGTTTTGGAACGGAGCCCGTCCTCATTGGCTGCTACACATGGGGCCATTGATAAAGAAGATGCCTGCCAGGACATAGTTAACCACTTTGAGAGGGGCATCTCTCACCATGGGACAAAAAACAATAAAGGTTGTGCATGGGATGGATTGATTAAATCTGGTTTACCTGCATGCTTTTGAGATTAATGATCGCCTTTATTGAAACCCAAGCCTGTGTAGTTTGTGCAATGGTTTGCATGACATTTGACATCTTCGTGTTATGTTTTATAACCTGCTTTTTTGTTTAGAATTACATAGAATCTCTGTTCATATTCTTGATAAACGCATCGAGATCTCCCTAAAGTGACCCAATCTTGCTAGATGTCATTCCTTGGTGAAATCCAGGCCTTTAAACTGACAGATAGTCAATCTCATACTCTCACGTGTGTGTGTGTGTGTGTGTGTGTGTGTGCACAGCTTTCTGCCGTATGCTGCAGTGCAAACATCTCATAATATTGCCGTCGAGTCCTCACTTCTCCTCCAGTTGTGCGTGCTGGCGTTGACTTGTGTTTTCGCTGTGCGAACCGACAGCTCTGCGATAGGACTGTCTGTTTTACGATGTGCCCTAAGACGAAAAAAAAAAAAAAACGCTTCAAATGCTTCTGGCTCACATATGAAGTGAAGCTCCTTAAGCTAAAGCAGAGCTGAACGTTGCAGAAATCTGAGATCTTGGCACACCGAGGCTTTGGCGTACTTTTGTGAGGGGTCTGGCCAGTGAATATACCGCTTGTTCCTCTCGATGCTCAGGATGGTTTGCCAAATATGACCCACCCTGAAGCGCTTCTGTGAATTCATGCCCATTACGCTCTCTAATGCTCAGTGACTAAAGAGGGGCCCCCGGTCTGGTTTTTACTCAAACGTGGGGCCAAACGGAAAGAATACGCCGAGGCTTAGGACACGTTCTTATGCGTGCACACGGCAAGGCCTAAACACAACATTTGACAAAAGACCAAAAGAAGTGCTTGGCTTTAGCTAGCGTTTGAAGATGTTTGGGAGGGTTTTACCCATGAATCAGTGGAACGCCAGCACCATCATCAAACGCTGAGTCTATAAAACTCCATAAAGAACAAAAAAACTCCATAGAATTTGTGCACAATATTCAAAATCCTGTATGATTGCATTGTACGAGAAACAGACCAATATTTAAAGGGTTAGTTCACCCATTCTGTTACTCATCCTAATGTCATTCCAAACCCATTTGGCTTTCTTTATTTATTCTATGTAACATAAAAGTAGATATTTTGACGTTTCAGCCTTTTTTGTCCATACAATGAAAGTCAATGGGGTCCAATGTTGTTTGGACTTCAGATGTCTTCTTTAGTCTTCCACAAAAGTCATACAGGTTTGGAACAGCATTTTTGGGTTGATTATCCCATCTTTTGGGTTTAATAATTTCATTTGATTTAAACACAGAAAGTCAAAACTTGTCATGCCAAGTTTGGAGTCAATGACAATAATTGACGCCAAAATTGGTGCACACACTCTTAAAAATAAAAGGTTTTTATTGGTATTGATAGTTACATGAAGAAACTTTAACATCTAGAACCTTTCTAATGTACAAAAGGTTCTTTGTAGTAGAAAAATGGTTCTTTTTAGAACTGTTCACTGAAAGGTTCATTGAGGAACTCAAACCGATTCGTCTATGGCATCGGAAATCTCAGTTTGGAACCTTTATATTATAATATTATATTATATTATAAGAGCTAAAACAGGGACGATTTTCACTTCAAAGTGATCTGATCCTCACACAAAGCCATTGTACGACTTGAAATATAGTGCACAAGCATTTTTTGGACTTTGTCAGTCACAGTCACCATTATGATGAAGAGAGCAGGACATTCAGCATAACATCTTCTGAAAGAAAGTCAGATTTGGAAAGACATGAGTAAATAATGACAAATCTTAATTTTGAGTGAACGGTAACTTTTTATATGTGCCATTTTCTCTTTGCAATTGCTAGTCTGCACACCAAACATTCTTGGGTGTCTCTGTTGGTTGTTAAATAGGACCAAGTAATTTGCTTTAGTGTTTTTTTTTTTTTTTGTAGCCACAATTGAACAACCCTTTAGGTATTTAGAGGCTGCAACCCATACAGGGCATTCAGCCTTAACAACGACACCCGTGATCCTCCACGTGGGCTAGATTTACAACCTCAGGAGAGTTCTGCAATGGAATTGAGAGTATTGAGAGTATGAGATGGTTTCGGCGATAGGAATTTCAGATGGTCTTCTGCATTACTTCAGGACAGAGACAGCTGACATCCACTTGGAATAAATGTTTAGCATTTGCTAAAAGGTGGGAGGAGGGTCTGGGGAGGTCAGTGCGACTGGGAATCTAACAAAGACCGGAGAAAGAGTCCTGGAACGTGGAATTCCTCACTGAAACGATCAGAGGTTGCAGAAACATTCCGATATCTAGATGAAAAACAATAAAGAATACTTTGTAGAAATAGTAGCGGAATGCAGTGCTTTCTAAAATCATTTCTTTTGGAAAAATATATTTTGTTTAAAATAGTTTGTATAAATAAATAACAACTTTTACTTATTTCAACACCTAATCTCGTTGTCTAATTTGCAGCGAGTTTCAGTATTTGATTGTGTTTCTGCATTTGTTTGCGTTGTCAGTATTGGAAGAATGTTTCTGTATTTGGTTGCGTTGTATTTGAAGTGCGTTTCTGTATTTGGTTGCTTTGTGATTATTTGCATTGTGTTTTTGTATTTTGGTTGCATTGTGAGTATTTTCAGTGTGTTTCAGTATTTGATTGTGTTGTGAGTATATGCAGCGTGTTTCTGTATATGCAGCGGGTTTCTGTATTTTGTTGCATTGTGAGTTTTTACAGCGCGTTTCAGTATTTGATTGTGCATGTTGTGAGTATTTGCAGCGTGTTTCTGTATTTGGATGTGTTATGAGTATCTATAGCAGCTTTCTGTATTTGGATGTGCTGTTAATATTTGAAGCACATTTCTGTATTTGGTTGCGTTGTGAGTATTTGTAGCGGGTTTCTGTATTTGGTTGCATTGTGAGTATTTGAAGCACATTTCTGTATTTGTTTGCTCTGTAAGTTTTTGCAGATCATTTCTGTATTTGGTTGCGTTTCTGTATTTGGTTGTTTTTTGAGTATTTGTAGCGGGTTTCTGTATTTGGTTGCGTTGTGAGTTTTTGCAGATCATTTCTGTATTTGGTTGCGTTTCTGTATTTGGTTGTTTTTTGAGTATTTGCAGCAGGTTTCTCTATTTGGTTACATTGTGAGTATTTGCGGAGCGTTTCTGTATTTGGTTGCGTTGTGAGTATTTGCTGGGTGTTTCTGTGTTTAATTGCGTTGTAAGTATTTGCATATCGTTTCTGTATTTTGTTTGCGTTTCTGAATTTGGTTGCGTTGTGAGTATTTGCAGATCGTTTCTGTATTATGTTGTGTTATACATGTACATAAAATGTAAAAGCAAATGAAAATACAAAATACTTTTGTTTGGATTTACGATGTGAAAACTTGCCATAAAAGTCTGTGAAAAGACTTATGTATAATCCTGGCATTGTATATAACATATATTGTAAGCTCTATGACAAATTGCTTTTGTTCGTCTTTTGTAAGTCACTTTGGATAAAACCATCTGCTAAATGCATAAATATAAATTTAAATGCTTATTGTAATTCTGGAAAACCCCATTTTTAAATGCTTGGAAATGCCACAAAATGCTGCTTTAAAATCAATTGTGAAAAAGAGATGCAGTAAAGAGCTGCGCAAAACAAACTCCAGTCAAGTACAGAGAGACCCTGAGTCACAGGCTCGGTGAGACCAGTGAAACCACCCTCTCTCGCTGGGCTTGGACCATGCATTTTTCTGCAGTTAAACTGCAACCACTAATCACAGTGTGGCCTCACCGTTTCCTCTTGGAACGCTTCACTCACGTCCTCCCTGCTGCGCAGAGCCTGGTCCACCCCAGCCCGAGGACCCATCGCTCTCTCTCTCCCCCCGTTTCACCTTCACGGGACACGGGAGGATGGTCCACGCCACCCGTCCCTGCGTCTCTGAGCCGCCTGGCCCCCGGTGCAAACCACTCCAAAATAAACAGAATGCGTCCACACCGCTCACTTCTTTCCACTTTCTGTTTTCTTTTATGCCTTTCAGCCACATACTTTCTTCTTATGACCACTGCAACAAAATGAGAAGAAATTTGAGAGAAAAAAATGAACAGAACAGATCAAGAAACCCAAAAGAAATCCTTAGGTCAAAGGTTATGAATTTAAACATTTCCGAAACTGACCAGATAATGAAGAAAAATTAGCCAGCAAAAGTGCTTGTCTCTTATTCAATAGTACATCCCATGATGCACACTATTGAATAAGCTGGTTGATGAATGTCAAGGGTGAGCAGAGCTAGCTCTTATTAGAGAGTTTTAGTGTAAAGGCCATTGCACACTGAGTCCGAAATTCGCATCCAAAAAAAAAAAAAAAACGACCTCACGTTATGTCAATCACGCTTGCACACTGCCTCTGAAACTTTCGTCCGTCATAAAAAAAATCATATACGCACATACGTTTTTCGCATCCGTAGCAAGCAGTTTGAATGGTGTTTGAATGGTGTTTTGACAATTCAGAGCCACCGAATCACGAATATGAAAAAACGCATACGAAAATTTCGGACTCAGTGTGCAATGGCCTTAACACATTCTGGTCAGTATATTCCCAAACTTCCATTTATATTCCAAAGTTTGAGGACTTGACTATTCTTCTTAGATGGCGAATATAGTAACAGTAAAGAATGAAAAGGTGTGTACATATGTGGCTGGTTGCATACGTATATCGGCATCAGCTATTGAATAACTCACATTGATCGGATCGAAGTTCAAGAATCGTGAGAATGGTTTAAGCCTTTGCTGCATGACTCTGAATTTTCAGAGCCACATCACCACAATTGTTTTCCAACTGTAAGCTGTTAGCAATAAGCTGCGCACTGGATCATAACGGGCCAAAGGCTTCAGCAGTTAAACTGGAGGCACAGCTGGTTATTATTATTTACTTGCAAAGCCAACAGCCTGGATCTTCCAGTACAGCCACAATAACGCAACTGGAACACAATAAGACTGAGGTGTATGAAAAGAGAAGGAGGGGAGGGAGGGAGTTAAACCATTTCAGAAAGAGTAACAAGGCTCTCTCAAGTCTGGGCCTGGGCTTGGCTCCGTGTCCAGGCAAATCCATTCCCGTCAATGTGTGCGAGAGTCCGGGACTGCCTCCTTCTTTCCATGATCTCCTGTTACCCACAGTTACTCTGGAGTTGTACATCACGAGTGGCACGTCTTGAGCCCGAAAGAACGATGGAGCTAATGTTAATGCGTTCTGCCTCATTATAAAGTGATCAGAGGATACAACTCTTTTCCAGTTCTCCTGTCCCACTGCTCTCGTATCTCTCTGTTAACTTTGGCACACGGCTGAGGCTGTTTAATGGGAAACTTTGGTACTTTTTGTAAATTCTACAGTGAATCGTAACTCTTTGTCAGATCGTACTCATGAAACATGGGAGTGTTTCCTTTTATAGAGTTCAAGAACTGTAAAAACTTCAATGCAACTTTGCTTGTGTACTGCAACACAACGAGATAAAGAGACACTATTGATTACTTAGGAGGAATTTAACATGGTTTTGGGAACTTGGAGCTTGGCAATATGGTGTCTTCACCCTTTATTTAAATGTTGTATAGTTGAGTCAGTTGTTGGATTTGTGATAATGCAAGAAAATATCAACATATGCAAAAGCAAGAGATGAAATATTCATTACTGATTATGTTGTATTAAATATATATATATATATATATATATATATATATATACAGTATATATATATATATATATTAGCCTTTTGATCATAGTCAACATATGTCTTGATATATGCTTTTACTCTAAAACAGTAAAATAAACCAATGCTACTTGAAGATTCAGAATGTTTAGTATTGTTTAATATAAGAACTAAAACAATTAAAAGTCTAGTGAAAAATAAATAAAAGAACAGATTTCATTTTCATTTATATCCGTCAATATAACAACAACAAATGCTAAACAGCAATATTTAGCAACATATTCTAGCGTTCAAAAGTTTGGGGTCGGTAAGATTTTTGTAATGTTTTTGTAATGTTTTTTAAAGTCACAAATCTAAGAAATCTGAATTGCCAAATAAAAAGTGCGGTAAAATCACTGTGATATTCATTGTATGGTTTAATTCTATATCTATGACTATACATGACTAAAACGTATGTTTTTGATGCGTCACCAGCCCGTACCTCAGCGTTAATACCATGGTATTCTTAGACTCTTGATTGGAGAACCATGTGAATACCATGGTATATAAATATGGTACAGTACAACAAGCACATACTCTTCAATAAATGCCTCTAATTTGAGCTGCTTTCCTCTGAAATTTGACTACAGACAACTATGTTGGATTATTTGTTGTTTTGTTTTGTTCCCAAGTCCCACTCCATCCAGATGATACCTCTCCAGTGTGAGCACTGCCTATCTATCGCTCTGTCCCTTGTTTGCTCTCTCTGACGGAGACTGAAGATGAAAGACCCTTCGTGTTTCTGGAGGAGCCTGCCGCTCAGCTGAGTCAAAGAAACGGAGGGAGATAAAGGGTGAGAGAAAGAGGGAAGGAGGGGGGGAAATCCTGTCATGTTGACCTTGTCTGGCTGCCAGGGATCGGAGGGGGGCGAGTACTGAGGGGAGGGCGGTCTTGCTTTGAGAAAACAGGCGCCCCATGTGAGGGGAACGAGAGAACACAGGCACACAGTGAGGCTGGCAGAGACACAGAAGGAAAGAAGACAAGGAGAAAAGAGTGTGTGTGTGTGTGTGTGCAGGTGCCTGAGAGGGAAAGTAGGTAGAAGATCAGCAACGACATCCACTGTCTTCCAGCAAAAAGTATTTATATTGCAATAAACATTCATTTAAGGTTTTCAGGGCCACATCATGATCCTGCGAGGTCATTTTGGACAATTTGGTGGTTTTCAGATTGTTGAGTCTGTTGTGATTGGTCTCTTATTGGTTAGATGATCCAGTCTGCTCTGATTGGTCAGAAAGCCCAGTCTGTTGTGATTGATCTTCTCTACTCTGATTGGTCAGATGGTTGAGTCTGTTGTGATTGGTCAGATGGTTCAGTCTGTTGTGATTGGTCTTCTCTACTCTGATTGGTCAGATGGTTGAGTCTGTTGTGATTGGTCAGATGGTTCAGTCTTTTGTGATTGGTCTACTCTACTCTGATTGGTCAGTCTGTTGTGATTGGTCTACTCTATTTGATGACCACTAACTCGATCCATAGTCCAACCCTGTTCGTATAAATTAAAAAGTTGTGTGGTTTGGGTCATGGTATTCAACACAGTTGTTTTTTTAAGCTTTTTGATTTTAAGTAACCCAAATATGATGAAAAGAACGAAGGCAGCCATATATTTTCATGGACAAAGGTCTAGTGCTTGAGAAAACTTTTGTTTGCAAAATTAAATAATTGTCCTTTATATTGTTACTGTACTGAAGCAAAAGCAAAATAGTGTTTATTAAAATATTGTCTTGCCAAAAATATGGCATCATAAAATGTATTATTTATTATCTTACACATAAATAAATACTAGTAAAATGAATATAATATATAAAATGTATTTTAAAAGTCTAAACGTATAATTATAAAAATCTTAAATATTTGTTAAATATGTATTGACAATTAAAAAATAAACACATTTCTTATGATCCTCGAGATCAACAAAGGCAAGGAGAAGCTCACTAAAAAGATAATAAATACAAACCTTTATTAATAAATTTAGGAAAGACAGATTAACAATATATCTTTATATTTTCTACAATACTAGATTTGTTTTAGTTTAGTTCTGTTAAAAACTAAAGCTGTCAATTAAATAAAATAATTAATCACATGATTTCTGGTCAATGTAATACGAAAAAAAAAAGCAAATGTGTTTATATTTTTTATGTTTTGACAGCATTAAAGTCCCCCTGTGGTGAAAATCAAGGTTTTAATGTTGTTTATATGTCTATGTGGTGTTCTTAATATGCTTTAAGACAAACCATGTGTAAATTCATAATTCAACACCATTGCTGAGTATTTTCTCCTTAAAACTGCAGTGAGTGAACCAAAGACAGTCTCAACAACACGGTTTTAAATCGCTGGTGTTTCTGACGTCACAAACTACCTTGTAACCAATCAGATCAACGTGTGATCGTCAACCAGTGGATCTCTGAGCTGTGTGAGTGAGTGGAGGCGGGGCTCATTTGCATATTCATAGAACTGCGTATACTAAATATTTATAATATATATATATAGGCCTAATATTAATTTAAGCTCACATTTTACTCTATAAAAACATTGTTTACTTGCATATCATGTGACAATTAACCTACATCAGAAAACCATGAATATGCAAATGTCTTGTTAAATTATTAAAATATTACCTTTAAATCTCAGAGGCTGCTAAAGTAAATATTTTAGGTCAAAGGGGTTCGGCGGATGAAACGTTTCTGGGTTAAACAACCACCAGCATGATTTAACATCACTTTAATTTGTCATCTAATTACATTGTTTTGTTCTGAGTTCCTTCATCTTCCCGTTTTCTTTCCACCGCAGTGTGTTTTGGTTTCGAGATCTGAACACCCGTCCAGCCTCTCACTCCCGAACAGCTCCTTGTTCCCAGAAACCTTCCCGTCGCCTCCAGCTCGGCACACAGGTGTCCATCAACATGCTGGAGGAATCCTGGCCAAATTAAAAAATCACCACAATACTCAATCATGTGCACTGCCGGGATCCTGACACCACTGACGTCCCTTGAGGCCGAGCGGCTAACAGTCACATCTATCAAATTACGCCCGATTTCGGCTTAACTGCTTCGTGAACCTATGCCACACTGCAAAAAAATATATTTCTGACTTGTTTTCCTGTACAAATATGTAAATTATATCTATATTGATATCACTCTTAACTCAATATAGATGCAAATAACTTCAGGAAGGCTAAGTCTTGTTTTCTGAAAAAAATTATCAAGATTAAGTGAGTTTATGTTTAAAACAAGAAAAAAAAATCTGCTGTGGGGGCAGAAAAATTTACTTAATTCAATCAAGATTATTTTTCTGACCACATTAGCAGATATTTGTACTTGGTTTGAGCATGAAGTCACTTAATTTGGATCTTTTATTTTTCTTCAGAAAACAAGACTCAATGTTTCACTGACAGGGTTTAGATTAAGCCAGGTTTAGGCCTTAGTTCAAATAGGACATTTAAGGGGCTTTTATAAACATGCATTAGAAAACATTACTGATGTGAATCTTGAGACAAAACAATTCCATTGATATATTTTTAGATATGCCAGTAAAAGTTGCTCAGACATTTTAGTCTGGGACTAGCTTAAGCCTTGTCTGTGAAACCAGGCAAATATTAGTAATTTTTGCTTTTCAAGTAAATGTATCTTGATTTAAGAATGTTTAGATATTTTACTGATAAACAAGAGTAAGATTTTTTTTGCAGTGAGTGCATGGGCTTTTAGTAAAAAAAAAAAAAAAACTCAGAAACTCAAAAAGAGATTTTTTTTGCCGCCTCTGTAATATTCGGATTGAGGAAATGAGTGTGAGTCTGAGACGGCACCTCCCGAAGTTTGAAGTATATTCACTGCGCCCAGTGTTGGCCCGAACTCAAAGTGCAGCCTGCCTGCTGTATGTTTTATTCCTCTTATAAAAGCAAGAGCCCCTCGAGTGGCTAAGCTCACGCTTGTCATGACATTCGCTCTCGGCGTCGCTGCAGAGTACTGAAATATGGCAGAAGTTTCCATGCGCTCGTCAGCTCCCGTAAATCTGCGGCTCGGAGTCTGCTAACGCTGTGGGATGGAGGGGAACGCCAGACCCTTGTTCTACGCTCAGACACTTGCCACCCCACCCATTGGTCGAAGTGTTGAGGCACGGTTTTGCTTTTCTAGACGGGACAATCTGAAACAGACCTCAAACATATTGAGTTTCTGGACAATCTCATGTGTATTTAAACTTAGGTATAGGTTAGTTCACTCAAAAATTTAAATCCTGTCATCATATACTCACCCTCATGTCATTCCAAACCTGTATGATTGGTCAGATGGTTCAGTCTGTTGTGATTGGTCTACTCTGCTCTGATTGGTCAGATGGTTCAGTCTGTTGTGATTGGTCTACTCTACTCTGATTGGTCAGATGGTTCAGTCTGTTGTGATTGGTCTACTCTGATTGGTCAGATGGTTCAGTCTGTTGTGATTGGTCTACTCTACTCTGATTGGTCAGATGGTTCAATCTGTTGTGATTGGTCTACTCTGATTGGTCAGATGGTTCAGTCTGTTGTGATTGGTCTACTCTACTCTGATTGGTCAGATGGTTCAGTCTGTTGTGATTGGTCTACTCTACTCTGATTGGTCAGATGGTTCAATCTGTTGTGATTGGTCTACTCTGATTGGTCAGATGGTTCAGTCTGTTGTGATTGGTCTACTCTACTCTGATTGGTCAGATGGTTCAATCTGTTGTGATTGGTCTACTCTGATTGGTCAGATGGTTCAGTCTGTTGTGATTGGTCTACTCTACTCTGATTGGTCAGATGGTTCAATCTGTTGTGATTGGTCTACTCTACTCTGATTGGTCAGATGGTTCAATCTGTTGTGATTGGTCTACTCTGATTGGTCAGATGGTTCAGTCTGTTGTGATTGGTCTACTCTACTCTGATTGGTCAGATGGTTCAATCTGTTGTGATTGGTCTACTCTGATTGGTCAGATGGTTCAGTCTGTTGTGATTGGTCTACTCTACTCTGATTGGTCAGATGGTTCAATCTGTTGTGATTGGTCTACTCTGATTGGTCCGATGGTTCAGTCTGTTGTGATTGGTCTACTGCTTACAGCACGGCTGAGTTCAGCCCCGACAAAACGTTGCACAACGTTTTTTAAACAGAAACGGTGATGCGTTGAACACACTGTTCTGATGACGCAAGAGTTGCATCTACGGCAGCTGAGAAGGCCATTCTTTGTGTTCTTTGTGAAGAATTTTCGGAGTCTGATGAAGTCGGTATAAATATGTGTTTAATACTACAAAATATGGCCGATGTCACAGTTACTGCACTTGCCGCCCAGAACACAAGAGAACATCCCAATCGAGTGAAGGGATTTGTGGAAACTGAAATGGAAGAACACATCTTACCTAATTCAGACTCAAACATCTATTTAGCCTCACATACTGACTTTATTTGTAGTTCATACTGTTTTAATACCCTGTATTTTCTCATATTTAGGAAAAGCACTTAATTACCATTGTTTATTTCTATACCAAATGTCATACACTTGCAATGAAGCTAAAAATATAAAGAACTACATCATTATGTTGATATCCTATATTTTTACAATAAAACTTATGACAAACATGTCTTCTAACATCCTCAGCTGTTGTGTATATCGAGCTGCATCGAACACATTTGTAAATTACTCTCCTTGAACCCATTGTGCGAGTTCACTTTAATACCGCGTGCTTTATATCCATGTTGCTGCTGATTGGACTGCAGTTCTGACACACCCACCAAACAAGAGAAAACGTATCTCAAACCCCGTTGCACACCGGTGCACGCCGTTTACAGGAAACATGACGTTCAACCCGGAAACTGTAGCAAAACGTTGCGTGCCGTTTTGAACTTGAACGTGCCCCACATCTCAGAAACGATTCAAGCTCGAGTCCTCATCCTGTGTTCATCAAAGTGGATTTGCTTTCACAGCGCAGAAAAATATGTATCTTCTCAACATGTTAACAACATGAACCAAACTCTTCCAGTCTCAGCTACAACCACAGTGTTTAAGAGTCAAAGTAGATGTTGTTCACGGGCAGTCAATGGATAATTTTAATTGTTGGTTGAACTACCTTTAACAGCTTAACAGCTCACGTTTTCATGCACTCACTGACCTGTTCATTTGACAGGCGTGTCCTATTGACATGTCTGCACAGGCTGTGTGGTGACTTTGGAATATTGTTTGATTGCACGCAGAGGAATGCCATGTTTTCGTAGGTAGGCTCCACGTGGAGTCTCAGCAGAGAGTGGAAAAAGTGAGAGTGTGTGTGTATGCTTCCAGGATTTAGCCAGGTGCCAATCCCCCGGCATTCCTGCACTGACCTCGAATGCTTTTTCCCTCCGCCGCCTCCAGGGGAGGTCTGTCTCAGCAGGGCAGAGCGGGCTAGGTCGAGTCAAGGGGCGGATCTGAGGAACAATCAACAGTGCACAAACAACACCATAAACTGACCATAATCGCACTCTCCATCTACGCTGAGGTCTGTTAGAGTTCACCAGTGAGTGGAGAGATGGGGTCTGTGCAGTCAAAGGCCATTCAAGGTTTTTTTTAGATGTTCAGCAGTTCAATGCAGAAATGTAGAAATAGAAAAATGGAGAGAATGCTTCAACTGCATGGAGCCGGCAAGCATACTGACACATTTCTGTCATGAAAAAATATGCATTTTTCCTCAAACAGCCAGATTGTTGGGAATTCTTTTTGGGAATTCTTATGATTTAGAGTTTACATGCACTTTAAAGGTTTGATTTCAGTTGGACTATTTTTTTTATTTTAGTATTATTTCTTTATATGCTATATTTTATGTTTTTATTTATTTATCATTTTTGTTTAATTTAAAGAAATGGGATGGGATCATTCTGTGATACTTTTGGATCTTTTTTTAACAAGCTTAATGCTAGGCACTATTCACTGCCATTGTATGGAGGAGCACAAGTGGGACATTTAAGAAAAAATTCTCCTTTTGTAGTCCATGACAGAAAGAAGGGCATATGGCATTAGAAGAACACCAGGGTGAGTAAATAGTAAAAATGTCCTTTTGGGGTGAACTATCCCTTTAAAGTAAAGCTATTCAGACTAGGATATACCTTTTCTAAAGAACATTGTAGTCAGGGATAGATCTCGTCTTGTTTACCATATTGTGCGATATAGTATAATCACACTTCTCTGAGATTACATTCTTGTCTATTTAGGAGATGCCTTAAATTTCCCCTGTGGGGAAAATTAAGTTTTTAATGTTGTTTATATGTCTATTTGGTGTTTTTAATATGCTTTAAGACAAACCGTGTGCAAATTCACAAGTCGACACCATTGCTGAGTATTTTCTCCTTAAAACTGCAGTGAACCAAAGACAGTCTCAAAAACACGCTTTGAAATCTACCTTGTAACCAATCAGATCAACGCGTGATTGTCAACCAGTGGATCTCTGAGCTGTGTGAGTGAGTGGAGGCGGGGCTCATTTGCATATTCATAGAACTGCGTATACTAAATGAGGCAAGGGTGTAGAGTTACATTCAAGCTATTATAAGGCATGAAGAATTTTAAGGAAAAACATTTAAATATGTAATTTTGGTGATCAAAGATGAGTTTTAAGAAATAAAATGATTGACTACAGGGGGACTTTAAGAGTAACTCAAGCTCATCAACATTTGAAGAAAAGCAAACAATATGCCACCCTCATGCTTGAATGCTAAAAACCATCTACTTCTATCCTAAAAGCATAAATTAGCAAAGAAATCAAACCACAAGCAAACAATGAGCTCTTAAAATGAGCTGTCTCATTTCTGTCTGACTCTCACCATTCCAGACCCCTGCTTTTCTTTTTCCTACTCTTTGGAGCTCTCTTCCCAATGTACTTTTTATTCGTCTCAGACGGCGAGAGAAATGCAGACCGCCCTGCCCTGCTAGCACTCTCCAGGCCCTGTTATTGCACGCAGGAGTCTGCGGATTGCATCACTGTTTGTGGCTGGAGGCGGCAGGAATCAAAACGGATTGAGGGAGGGGAGGGAGAGGGGAAAGGAGGAGAGAGAGACAGAGACACCGAAATGATGCAGAGTTGGGGGAAAAAAACAAGTCAAGGACTGGCCAATGCCGATTTAGACAAATTGCCTGAGATTGGTTGCGAAGCTTAATAACTTTGACGTAAAGCAACCCCATTACTCTGATAGATGTTTTTGGTTTGTTACATAAGTGGAGAGAGAAAGTAGAGACTTTTCTCACAGTCGAAACCCAAGTTTGATTCCATTCCCTTATATACAAAGAAATTATGAACACATCCAAAAACAAGAGAAAACCAATGAAATATAAATAACTGGTTATGTCAATTAATGCTTTCTCCTGCATGTGAGCTTTATTTATTTATTTATTTATTTTAAAAAGTAGCTGTAGTCTGCCATTGTTGCCAAAAAAAAAAAAGATAGAAATTTGTCAGATAAATATCTTAACCAAGTTTAGAGTTTTGGATTTTATCTCATATTTAAAATATTTTCATCATATTTTGATGCTTTAATTTAACTTGTAGGGTAATTAAAAAAATTATCCCCTCCAGACATCACTTTTGACACACACCACCAACAAAAAAAAAGTTGGATTAACTTAAAAAAGTAAGTTACCTGGTTGCCTTAAAATTTTGAGTTCATTGAAATTAAAAATTTGAGTTAATACAACAAAGGGGATTGGTTTAATAAATAGAAACTCAAAATATTATGTTATCTGAACTACATTAATTATCATTACATTAAGTTGATTTGACAAAATATAAAAAGTTGTGATAACAAATCATCAAAATTCATTTTACAGTGTACCGTATAATAAAACATATGAATATGAAAGAAAAAAAATTATTGTGAAAATAAAATATTTGTCCCTTTGGATATTACAGCAAACATTTTCATGAACAGAGCAACTCTAGTCTGCAAGAGACACGAAGATTGAAAGAGCTGTTCTCTGAAGACAATTTATTCAGAGATAAACAGCTATGAAATATGCATTACACTAAATGTGACCGGGAGAATTCAACGTTACTAATCATTCATTATCGAGTCAAGACACATTTATTTATGTATAGTGCAATATTAATGTTGAGCACAACAGTAAAAACATAGCGCTAGCAACGCCAAGGTCTTGGGTTCGATGCAGGGAAAACAAGAACTGATCAAATGTAAACGTGAACCTTGAATGCAATGTAAGTCACTTTAGATAAAAGCATCTGCCAAATCCATAAATGTAAATTAAACTAATACAATTTCAACTGAAAATCAGCTCTAAAAAGAAAAAGTGTAATTCATTATTCAATTCAATTCAATTCAATTCAATTCAAATTTATTTGTATAGCGCTTTTCACAATACACATTGTTTCAAAGCAGCTTTACAGAAAGTGCATTAAAAATGTACATAGAAAATACAGTTAGTTCATCATGTATTAATTTAGGGCATAACATATCGCCGGCGTTGAGTCGTCTCTTCACAGGCGTCGAGTCGTCTCTCCACAGGCGTTTAGTCGTCTCATCACAGGTGTTGGATCATCCGAAGTCTCCGTGAGAGGCTGGATACAAACTGGAGCTGACGAACGCTATTTACCTCGGGACTTGCGTCCCGAGATAACAGCAGAAAGGCAGATGAGAAATAATTAGCGTAGCTGATGTTCATAATATTAATGCATTCGATCTGATTCGGCAGTAGTATTAAAGGTAAGCATTATGTGAATGCTTGGTTAAAGAGATGCGTCTTTAATCTGGTTTTAAACTGGGACAGCGAGTCTGAGCCTCGAACAATATCAGGAAGGCTATTCCAGAGTTTAGGAGCTAAATGTGAGAACGCCCTCCCTCCTTTAGTGGACTTAGATATCCTAGGAATGACCAGAAGCCTCGAATTTAGTGATCTTAAAGAGCGCGACGGATTGTAGGGCGATAGAAGGTCCGTTAAATAGACTGGAGCTAAACCATTTAGGGCTTTATAGGTCAGTAGCAATACCTTGAAATTGATACGGA
The DNA here is from genome assembly GCA_031834385.1 of Semotilus atromaculatus. Lineage (NCBI taxonomy): Eukaryota > Metazoa > Chordata > Actinopteri > Cypriniformes > Leuciscidae > Semotilus > Semotilus atromaculatus. Next base: position 10,104,677 of record JAULUF010000005.1, on the reverse strand, counting down.
ACTTAATAGGTAACCAATGTAGAGATGATAAAATTGGTGTTATATGATCATATTTTCTTGATCTAGTAAGAACTCTAGCGGCTGCATTTTGGACTAACTGTAGCTTGTTTATTGAGGATACAGGACAACCAGCTAATAAAGCATTACAGTAATCTAGTCTCGAGGTCATGAATGCATGAACTAACTTTTCTGCATCAGAAACGGATAGCATGTTACGTAGCTTAGCAATGTTTCTAAGGTGGAAAAAGGCTGTTCTTGTAACATATGAAATATGATTTTCGAAAGTCAAGTTGCGGTCAAGTATGACACCCAGGTCTTTTACTGTAAGGGATAAAGTAACAGGGCATCCTTCTAAATTAAAGTTGTATTGTAAGGGATTTTGTGGGTAGTTTTTCGGACCAATAAGTAATACCTCTGTTTTATCTGAATTTAATAGCAGGAAATTACACGTCATCCAGTATTTTATATCTTTAAGACATTCTGTCAAGTTAGATAAGTTAGTGGTTTCATCTGGCCGTGATGAAATATATAATTGAGTGTCATCAGCATAACAGTGAAAATTAATTCCATGTTTTCTTATAATATTACCAAGTGGCAGCATATATATTGAGAATAGTAGAGGGCCTAACACAGATCCTTGCGGTACTCCATAGTTTACTGACGTTATCTTTGATTTTTCCCCATTTAAGCAGACAAAGTGGTAACGGTCTGATAAGTACGATCTAAACCAGCTTAATGCCTGTCCCTGAACACCAGTGTAGTTTTGTAGTCGATCCAGGAGTATTTTATGATCTATAGTATCAAATGCAGCGCTTAGATCCAGTAGAACAAGTATTGAGATGCAGCCTTGGTCAGAAGCTAAAAGTAAATCATTTGTAATTTTAACTAGCGCAGTTTCTGTGCTATGATACTGTCTGAATCCTGACTGAAATTTTTCATAGATATCATTTTCTTGCAAGAAAGAGCACAATTGAGCGGACACAACTTTTTCTAGTATTTTAGACATAAATGGAAGATTTGAAATGGGTCTGTAATTTGCTAGGTTATTTGGATCTAATTGTGGTTTCTTAATAAGAGGTTTTATTACTGCCAGCTTGAATATTCTTGGAACGTGACCTAAAAATAAAGATGAATTAATAATATTGAGAAGAGGCTCTTCCACTACAGGTAACACTTCTTTAAGTAATTTAGTGGGTATTGGATCTAATAAACAAGTTGTTGGTTTAGATGCAATAATAAGTTTATTTAGCTCTTCCTGTCCTATAGTTGTAAAGCGGTGTAGTTGTTCTTGAGGGGCGATAATTGAGGCTGAATCATAAGACACCATAATAGATTGTATATTTACAATTGTGTTTCTGATGTTTTCTATTTTCTCAGTGAAGAAATTCATAAAGTCATTACTACTACATTGTAACGGAATATTTTGCTCAGGTGATGCCTGTTTATTTGTTAGTCTGGCCACAGTGTTAAATAAGAACCTTGGATTATTTTGGTTATTTTCTATTAGTCTGCGGAGATGCTCAGCCCTGGCTGATTTAAGAGCCTTTTTGTAACGTGACATACTGTCTTTCCACGCGATTCTAAAGACCTCTAAATTTGTTTGTTTCCATTTACGCTCTAAGTTACGAGTTTCTCTCTTGATAGCATGCGTAGCATTGTTGTACCATGGTGCTCTAGTTTTCTCTCTAACCTTTTTTAATCTAATTGGTGCAACAATTTCTAATGTACTAGAGAAAATGGTGCTCAAACTGCTAGTCATTTCCTCTAGTTCATCTGTTTGTTTGGGTTCACTGAGCAGCTGAGATAGATCAGGTAAGCTATTTGAGAATCTATCTATAGTGTTTGGAAGGATTGTTCTGCCTGGTCGATAACGTGGCGCAACATGACAAATTTCAGCAGTACGTAACATGCAAGTTACCATGTAATGATCAGTTACATCATCGCTTTGCGGTACAATATCTATATCGGTTGGATTGGTTCCATATGATATAATTAAATCTAGTGTATGATTTAGGCGATGAGTGGGACCACTGACGTTTTGCGTGACCCCGAAGGAGTTTAATAAATCTGTAAACGCAGTCCCTAACGCATCATTTGTGTTATCTACGTGTATGTTAAAATCTCCAACAATTATTGCTTTATCGACATTGACCAATAGATTTGATAGAAAGTCTGCAAACTCTTTTAGGAAATCGGCGTAAGGCCCTGGAGGTCTATATACAGTAGCCAAGGCTAGAGATAATAGGGATTTCTTTCTTAAATCTAATAGTGTAACATTTAGCACAAGTACCTCAAACGAATTAAACCTGTGACCTGTTTTCTGAGTAACATTAAGAATATCTCTATAGATTGTTGCAACACCGCCGCCACGACCAACCAGACGGGGCTCATGCTTATAACAGTATCCTGGCGGAGTAGACTCATTTAGACCGAAATAATCATTTGGTTTAAGCCAGGTTTCAGTAAGGCACAGTACATCGAAACTATTATCTGTGACCATTTCATTTACAATAACCGCCTTAGGTGTGAGCGATCTAATGTTTAGAAGACCTAGCTTTAGAAATTGTTTATCACTGATATTGAGATTTTCTGGTTTAATTACAATTAAATTTTTCCTAGATCCTACATTATATATATTATTTGGCCTTACTAAACGAGGAATAGACACAGTTTCTATATAATGTTCTACATTGGTGCTTATATCAATTAAGTTGGGACAGCAAAGACTGTGATTTGGACTTTGACTTACTAGTCATATGGTGTGTAGCGTCTTGGAGATGTTGTCCGACAGCACAGCCGCTCCGACTCTGCTGGGGTGCAGGCCATCAGCACGGAAGAGCCTAGGTCGCTCCCAGAACAGATTCCAATTATTTACAAAGAGCAGTCTCTGTTCATTACACCATGACATTAACCATTCATTTAGAGCAAATAATCTACTGAACCTTTCTTGTCCTAGTCGGTACGTGGGAAGCGGTCCAGACACGACGATCGTTGCTTCAGGCGATGTGCTGCGTACGGTCCCGATCAGGCTCCTGTAGTCCTCCTTCAGAACCTCCGTCTGCCGCAGCCTGATGTCGTTCGTCCCCACATGCAGCACGACAGCTCCGACGCGCTCGTCACCGTTCAGGATCTCGGGAACCTGCGCAGCGACATCGAGAACACGAGCACCAGGAAAGCAGTGAGTGCGCACCTTACCTTTACCCGAGGTAGCGCGGACATGACGGACGATGGAACTGCCGATGATCACGGCGTCGTCGCGTTCCGACTCGCGAAGAGGGGAGAAGCGGTTCCGGGTGGAGATCTCGAAGGCCGGGAGGGGTGGGGAGGTCCTTGGTCTGGTCCTGGCTCGCGTCTTCCGCCGTGGAATCACCCAGGGTCCATGGTGCTGTGTCGGTGCCGGAGTGAATGAAGCCAGGGATGATCGCGTCCTGGTTGCTCGGGACCTGTGCAGAGAAACACACGGAGTAGACGAGGTCGGAGTCAAAAAATTATTAACCACTGACCTGTGAGCATCTGCGCGTGATGTTTCAAGCGCGGACCGTCGATCTCGCAGCTCAGCCTGTCTCTCCAACAGCTCGCGGATCCGTCTCTCGACCGATTCGAGCTCCAACTGCACCGAATGCAGCTCAAAGGTGTCTTCACCTGCACTCAGAGGTAACGTTAGACACACATCCGATATATTCGCCATTATAGCAGATGTGCTATAGTGGCGAATTATAGCTTTCAGTTATACGGGTGTAAATAAGACGATCGACAGACGAGAGACCACGCGTGCAGTGCTAGCGGGCTAAGGCTAGTAGTAGTAGAAGTTCGGAAAGTTGGTTATAAGTAGCGATATCAAAGCAATCTGATTGTTTTTTATAAGGAATAGTATCCGCGATATGTTCACACGTTTGTAAAATTGGAAAATTTAGGTTTATAACTAAATGTGAAAGAAGAAAATCAAGGATTAGGAATCAATTCGACGGAGTTGTCTCAGTAAGCTAGATTATTCAGCTCAGATTAGTTTCTCATTGATTCAGTTTAGCTCAATAACAGTGTGTGTGTTGCAAAGTTCATTAGTTATGGAGCAAAATCAGTTCAACAATAAAGCAAATTATAAAGCAAATCAATAATAGTGCAAATTCCATCAAACTTAGCTTAACATCAGTCAATAGCGAATGCATGGACGATATGGTAACACTTATTATGCTTATTATGTATAATGCATTATTCATAATGTACGTTATAATGCATTGCATCTTTTCATAAAAAATAATTGTAACCAAAGTTAAAATGCATTATATTTGCAGATTCCTTGTTGCATCTGAAATTGATTGTTTGTCATGTGTTTTAATGCATTATTCTTTCTAAAGGTGTAACAATGATTGTTATATTATTATAATGTAATATAGCTGGGGTTACAATTATTCACGAGATCATACAATGGATTAAAACTACTTTAATAATGCATTATATATACAATAAATGCTAAAGTAAAGATGGATTGCTTTGTTTTATACCAAATTCAAGCCTTACTCTGTATGTCATGTAAAATGGAACGAAAAAACTGCAAATGATGCTTTAGTTTGTGGATGTTTATCGACATATTCAGCATTGATTCTGCTATCAGTTGCCAAAAAGTGATTCATCTGTATATGCCGAATCACTCATCTTCATTTTTGTTTCACTGATCCGATGCTGTTTGTTTAGTATTAACCTTGGCTTCCACTTCTCTGTGATTTCAGTTCAAACAGCGCAATTATCAGGTTTATGTGCTGCATTGGAAGGCAATGGTGTATCCCATCTCTCTCTCTCTCTCTCTTTCTCTCTCTCTCTCTCTTTCTCACCAAGGCACGTTAATTGTGTGGTCCTCTGCCACAAGCTTTATAGTCGAGGGATAAGTGCCATTTCGTACGCTGGTCATAACAAATCACATAACACAGTACCATCATGTTAATTGAAAGAGGTCATATTTAAAGAGCTATTGTGAATTAGGATATGATGAACAAAGAAAATTTGAGCAGTCGGCCATTCAGAAAAAACATCCTTCCAGATTCATCATGCGAGTAAACATTGTTTTAGAAATTGTGTTATCTACTTCCTTTTTTCCCATTATTTTCATTAAACTTAGGTGACGTTATATCATTTTAAGGGAAATCCCCTCCTTCACTGCACAATCCACTTAAAATAAGAAAATTGTAATCAGAGGCAGTAAAAAGGGGAACATTGTAGCAAATCGAATGGGAGAAATCGTAACGCTCAAAATGACGTATGTAGCAATCAAGCGTTTCATTTAAAAATCCACATGCTTTTCCATAGTTTGTTTATTCAGATTGTCATATCAGTCTTCATCAATTAGGTCAGCACATGTTGATCAAATAGATGTCCGTTTTATTAATAAAAAAAGAGAAGGGATTCAATAGCGATCTCCACTTGTTAAGTGTGATTTAAAGAATAATAATCTCTCAATTTTTACTTGTATTTGTATGACTATTACCTACACATAAAATAGCTGTCCAATGAACAAATAAAATAGCTGTCCAATGAATTGAGTTTAGTAATAAATCATGTTTTTTATTTTATTTTATTTCATTCAAGGTACAAACACAGCTTATGCAATGTTGCTTCATAATTTATTTTGTTTAAAGGATTTAACCTATTTTTCACTAGAAAATTACACAAAAATGCAAAAAATTTGCAAGATTTTAATTATTTCACTAATGTAAAATTAGACATGTAAAAAAATACTTAATAGTCAAATAGCCCAATGCACACGCACAAACACACATGCAGACAATATAAGATAATATGCAGACACTGTTAAAGTCAGAAGTTGTGATAGTCTTCTCTTCCCTATTGAGGCGTATATCTGAGTGAAACGGCTTCTCGAACAAGAACAAATGTAGGGCGAATGTTTGCCATTGGTGGATCTCATGTGAGTGACAGGTTGCCCCACCCTCACACCAGAAAACACATCATCAGAGAAGAGAAGAGAAAAAAACAATGATGTGCACTGATAAATCATTTATATTAAATACTGCAATATTCCATAAAAAAAAAAGTGAACTGTCCATTTTGATTTCATGGTGACTTTAAACGCCAGAACTCAGCTATGAGAGTCTAATATAAAAGTTCCCTGCTACTTGGAAGGCGCTTAAGCCAAAGATCTAAACCCCACAACGTCCCACAATATCTCCTGTTTCCTTAAAGCTACATGATGCCCTCACAAAAATGTATGGAACAACGCCATAAAAACACGTCAGACGCTCCAAAAACATATGTCCTAAATCCAAATACTGATTAAATTCCATACAAAAAAATACATATCTTATCTACTTGATAGCAAAATGTTTATGAAACTCCATGTGGAGTAATTGAGTCAAGAATTATATGATGGTTAAAGCCGGTTTGAGTGTGACTGTTCCAGACGGGGGGAAATGACAGGCAGTAATACCGAACAGCATGTAGCAGAGCTGTTGTATCTTGTGACAGACACAAAAACCCTGAGCGTGACCCTTCCTCCACCCCTGAGCTCAGACCCCCGAGTCAAGTCAGGTCACCTTGGCCGTGTTTACTGCGGGAACGATAAATGCAGCGTGTAAAACCGCCAAAACTGCCCCTGCTCCAGTCCTCACATGTCTCGAGTCCACCAGTGACTAAACAGTCTACTGGGGAATAAACAAACAAACGTCAGGATAGCAACATTAAATCAAAACTGACTATATTTACACCCTCCAAGATTCTGTTTTCATTTACTGTTATTTTTCTGTGGAATGCAAAAGCAGAATTTAGAATTTGTACAAATATCCTTTTCAAAGGAATGTCAGTTCATAAAAAAAAAAACAAGAACTAAAAATGGCCATACTATTCATGATTATAATCTTTTAAAAATATAACAACTTGCTTGGCCTACTTTTCGGATGATGTCACAAATCCCTCATACTTTTTTAACCCCTACCCTATGAACACCTGACTTGTTTAACCACCTGTCTGGTATGCCACGCCCACTTTTACACAATCCAATCAATTCCTGAAGAATAAATAAAAGCTCCGCCCTATATTTTTGTCTCATTTACATATCCGATTGACTGGGAAATATGGCCAAATTTTGAAGTATGGATTACAAACAGCACGTCATGATGATTTACATGTCAGCAAGAAATGAATATCGGCCCTCCATTTTATAAATGCATGTTTTGGATCTTATTATGAACAGTTCATACGTCCATTGTTCATTTTTAGCCTAGAAATATTCCATCTGTTTTCAGTGAGTGATGATAGACACAGAAGCTGAGAGAATTGTTATGATGTTAAATCAATTAGCTTTATAAATCTTAATACTTTTCATTGTCTGTCGACATAACAACATCACAGTTCGTTTAGGAGATCATTTGGTTGGCATAAGCGGTGTTTAATCGCTTCTTTTTTGGTCCTTTTGGGTCTTTCCCAGGTCGTGCTTCCTTCCTACACTCAGTTCTCTCTGTTTTTCCCTGCCTCCTTCCCAACCCTCTGTAAGGAATTCCTTAATGTCTGAGATTTCTGGCCGTGAGCCATCAATAGGCTGGCAAGAAGCTTCCTGTTGCAATCCTTCACCTCGCCTGCTTCTCTCCGTTTCAAAACCTAGTGAGCTCCCTAACTAGACAGCTTTTTAAGGCACCATATGCATGCTCCCAATTGGAAGGCTGTTCCAAAATATAAGCAAAACTATTATGTTGTCTTATAAGATGACTCATTTTGATCTAATTTTAGGGCAGCATTGCATGCATCTTTGGCAATCTCAGAATGCGTTGCTACAAGCTCTAGGCTATATATAAACTAAATAGGCCTACACTTAGTTAGTTCAATACTGAATGAATTGTAATTTTACCTAACTGTGTGCAATATTTTCATTTTTAAATGATAATCAGGGTATTGTGTTATAAATATTCTAATGGAAACTCACTATCAAATATGTTGTGTGCTTCATACTAAGAGTGCTATTTTGTGTGGCTGTGAAGCTGCTGTGTAAAGTTGTCATTATCTTTCAGTATCTTACACAAGATCACTGCATTCAGTTGCCCATTTATCCTGCAAACGACACCTAATGCAGGGTAAATAGTACATTCTTACTACAATCTGACTATACCAAGTATTTGGGCAGCCGCTAAGAAAGCAACTTAAATTTGCTAAAGTGGTTTTAGCTAGTGACCAGGCTAGTTTCATCTACACAAACTGGTAACTTGTCAGCTGGTCTGACTGAGAGACCAGTTAAAACAGCCGAACAACAGACTAGCCATGTTGAGATAGCAGAAAAACAAGTTAGCTTGGTTAAAGCTGGTCTTGTTTTATTTCTTTTAGAGTAGGCAACTGCTGGTTAGCTTAGCAACATGCTAACATTAATCTACAGAGGGATGTATGGTTCCAATCAGTTAATGCGTTTTTGGGTAAATGCCTGAAATAAGGTCTGTGGTGAACACAAGCTCAGGATATTTTGACGTTTTATTCGATGACATAAAAAACATCAGTAAAGTGTCTAACTGTGACTACAGAGGTTGTCGAGGACATTAAACGTCATCAGTCGAACAGGGAAACTCATCTACTCACTAGTTTGCCTTCATTGTGTTTATGATCGCGCTCTTGCAAACTATTCTAACTCAAACTTTCAGGAAATGTTTTTAAATAAAGACTGAAAGAGTTGTGAGAAGCATAGTGATGTTGACAAGTCATAAGCCTATGCATATGTAGTTAATAGACAGCAAGCTCACTAGGTTTAGGAACAGAGCATTGCGCTGTGATTTGCATGTTTTATCTCTCCTCTTCTCCTCCTTTTTTCCCTTACTCTCACACTTTTTTTAAAAGTCGGCCCACTTTCTCTTTCTGGCAGCCTTCCCCGCTGACGCTCGCCTCAGATCCTTCCAGGATTTATGTGGCTCTCTCCTCACCATTTTTCCTTCCTTCATCCATTCTCGGTTTCTCCCTCCCTCTCCGTTTTGGGTAATTACATAACGTCGTGTACGTTTCTCAAAAGCATTTTTTTTTTACAGGAAGACACTTGAAACGGGGCACACAGCACTGCACTGGCGGGAGCTCCTTTGAGGAAAACAGATCGATTGGCGTGTTTTGTAAAAATAAGGAGGTGGGGAGAGAAAGGGGGCCATCCGTTTGTGCACCCTGTGAACTGTAAAGAGAAGAACACTTTCAGGGTGGGAGAGAGATGATGGGAAAACAGCAGGGGTGAGAGTAGAAAATCTGAGGAAGGAGATGGAGAGAGAGAGAGAGAGAGAGAGAGATGGGGAGAGAGAGGGAGGGAGGGAGGGAGAGAGAGAGAGGGGCCTGTGGAGGTGGAGTGGAAACTGAGGTTTTCCTGTCTGAGAAGGCGGCTGGCTGAAGGTGGAGGGGCGGCAGGAAAAAATCTCTCAGCTTCGGGACTCTGTGTTATGTGTGCGAGCCTTGGGGAGGAGGGGTGGGCCGACGCATACTATGGTTTGGGTGTGTGTGCGTCAGGAGAGGTGGGGTCAGTCTGCCTCAGGGAAGGTCAGGAACGGAGAGAGACAAATATGGTTAAAGCGATACAATTAAAGGTTCCTCAAGGGTTCTCCGCACGAACACCTTTTTGGCTGTATAAGGTTGTTCAATGGCTCTTTTTGTTTCATTATAGGTTCTTCAGATTAGTCTGTTGGAAAACAGGTTTCAAAGGGCACGTTTTTTAAAAACGGTACAGTTATGTCTCGATGAAAACTACAAAAAGGCAAATTTGTGACAAAGGTGACGTTATGCGCATGTGCATTACGTGTTCAGTCTATGGGCGCGTTGTTTCTTTACTTTTAGTGACATTGTCATCTACTGGCCTGGCATGATAATACAGCGTTTTTAGTTGTTCTTGCGGAGCCGTGTGATCGGGGATCGCTTTGACAAAGTTGTCCTCTCTACACACGAAAAGTTTTAGTACATCGTTGTAGTGTAAACATACCCACAGAGTATAGACATTTATTGTTAAATAATTCATTATATGTATCATAGTGCTGGGCAACGATTAATCGAATCCAAAATAAAAGTTTGTTTTTCCATAATATATGTGTGTACTGTGCATTATTTAATGAAATATATGTTTATATATGAATATATATACAGTATATACATGCAAATATTTCTTAAATATATACATGCATGTGTGTGTATTTATATATATACAAAATAACAATACACAGGACACACACATATATGTTATGTAAACACAAACCTTTATTTTGGATTAATCGTTTCCCAGCCCTAATCATAACCTAAAAATCTGCAAAGAAAAAGGCAACTTTAAAAATGTCTCACAGATGTGGAGTGATCCATCAACCCACAAATATTTTTGCTGCATCCACAGGGGTTTGTTGGAGCCCTGTTAGTGGACACATTAAACCCTCAAGCCAGACCATCGAGCAGGTCTAGACACAGCCCTTCAGGTGCGGGACATCTTTGAGAAAAAAAAAGAAAAAAAAACTTGTTTTTTTCCTAACGAAGAGCATTTTTTTTAGCAGTGGTGTTGAATTTCAGCAGGTTTCATCACCTGCAGGTGGTCTCTCATGAACACTCATGGGGAACTCATGATTGCGGACACATACAGATGACTAAAAAACACCAGCAGCTGACCGCCTGCGTTTAACAACCAACATTTCAACCAGCTGGCCACATGCTCATTAACTCCAGCCAAAATGCAGCGGTACTAATGCCAATGCAGACATGGAATTAGTGTGTGGGTAGCCTTATGAATACAGATCAAATCCAGACACTTCCCCAGCAAATTACACGCATAATGATTCAGTTGCTGGGAATTTCAGAGCGGTTTCTTTCTTTAATATAAAGGCCTTTTAAAATAGTTTAGACTATTCTGTATGCCATATTGATATATGGTGTCCTAATGGAGTGACCCTAGCAGTAACTCTTGGGTCACAAAAATTTGAGAATTGAAGATGCATTAATATCGCAAATGCATTAAAACCAATGCTATCTTTATGTACTATATACATGAGAGAGGGTGAACCGGGGTCCTTGGCCACCTGCAAGGCCGTTTTTGTTGTGTATTATTGTGACAGTGATGAGAGAATGTAGCTCAAACAAGTTTTTACATGTTTTTTTGATATTAGAAACCTCATTCAAGGTTTTTGGATGTCGGGATGTGAGCCGATGTCTGGTTTGTGTGTGTTTGTCGGGGTAAAAGAGCTCTCCTGCGGACGACCTCCCAGGGCCAGAGCGCTGGGGATATAGAATTACACCCACAGTTCAGTACAAAGGAACCGGCGCTCAAAAACACATGCGTTTCACACTCACACCCAACAGCTGGCTCTTAAAACACACAATCGCACACCAGCCGCCATTCACCAATGAGTACAGCTATCAGCCAGGCGCAAGGACTCCTGGGAAATTCATACTTATGAGATCTGAATTGCAATATTACAACGTGATGTGTGTTTTGGTTGGAACAAAATGAACGTGCTTGCCAATTTTTATATTTTTTCAAAGCTTTTTAGCACTAAAGCAATAAAACGAAGAGGAAAGGATGTGCATTTAATGCACAGTTGGTGCTTTATTATTCAGTCCGTATTGCTGCAGAGAATGATGGGAAATGTAGTTTGGTCACGTAGGCTTATAACCTCATCGTCGAGGTCAGTGCGGGATAGATTTTTCAATAAGCTCCCACAAGATCCCGCCCACTTTCGCCAAAAATATGTTAGATTTGATCCCGCTTCCAACCGAAACTTTCACGTTTTGCACCATTCCCGGCCACAAAAGCCTTTGTGAAGAGAAGAGGTCTACGCTGATTTTTCAGTCCCAGTCCAGTTCAGATTCTGTCTCGTTTCAGTGTCTGTAGGCAATTTTTTCCAATTTCCACACACACAATGCTTTAGATCTCCATTTACAGACTTTTGCATGCTGTTATTATCAGATAGGCCTAGTTATATTTTGCGGGAGCCCACCAGTCATTTATTTCTCCCACATATAAGTATCTTCCCTCCCTCCCACATCCAAAATTGTTCCTCGCTTTTTCCTGTTGCGTTGTGTGCCGCGGGATTGCAGACCTCTACCTCATCGCTAAATGAAAAATAAAAAACGTTACAAGCTAAACCAGTCATTTTTAAGTACTATTTATATATGCTCACATTATTTATTAGTATTTTGAATTAGCTTTTATTTTTTACATTTTGTTTTCATTTTAATATTAGGTCATTTTGTTGTGCTTTGCCATTTTTATTAGTTTTTTCATTTCTATTTCACTTAAATTTATATTTAATTTTAATTTATAGTCATTTTAGAACTTAAACCTATTTATTCTTTTAAGTTTTTCCATCTAATACTTGTCATTTTTATTAATGTTTTTATATATATTTCAATTTATATTCAATTGATTCATTTTTTATATTTTTTATATATATATTTCAATTTATATTCAATTGATTCATTTTTTTTTTTTTTATATATTTCAATTTATTTATCAATTTAAGTTTTTGTTTTCTGTTTAATATTTATATTTTAATCCAGCTTTATCACAGTGTTTTTTTGTTGTTGTTGTAGTTGTAGTGAGCTGAGTTCACACTGAGCTGAACTCTATATTCACAATTACAGCTTCTGACACAAAACTTCCCGCTGGTAATGTAGTTGTAGTGTGCTTAACTCACAAAAATGTCCATTCGAGCTGACCGAAAGCAGAAACAGATCTCGCTGAGCGCGCCGTGACCTGTGGCGGGCTGAAATCTTGGGTTAATTAGGCTTGACCTCAGAGAGCCGGTGAAACCCATACCCTCCCGTTGACCCTGCCTTATCCTGACCCCATTCGTTGCCCACATCACCCCTACCCAGGAAATGGCATATTTGGTGACTTCTGTAGGGGGGCGAAGGGGTCCGGTCGCGAGGCCCGTGGCCACCGGGGTCACGGCGGAGGCACAAACATTTCATTCAGCGCCGCACCATGTGGAGCCCAGCGTCCCGCTCCAAACGCTCTCCTTCAGTGTTTACTCTGCAGGGGAGAGGAGCGAGGGGGTGGCAGGACACAGACAATGCTGCCTTTTAAAGCCCTGCCAAGCCCACAGTGGGGTGGGGAAGTCTGCATGGGGCAGAGCAACACCTTCTCCCAAAACTTCACATTCAAGCGCTACCGCTTGGCTCCGTCTCACCACTGAACCTCCTCGGCCAAAGTTAACCCGTCCGTTTCCCTGCGACTCTTGAGTTATTTCGGAGGTTTTCTGAGGTGAACAGAGAAATGCAGTGTTTATATATGATGTAGACATAACAAAACCTGCAATGTATAAAGCTTGAAAGATATAGCGTAGCATCTAAGGCTAATATTTACCTTCTCCAGTCAGCACATGTGCACTGCAAGAGAGAAACTGAGAAACAAAGACATGATGCTTTAACAAACTATTTTTGTTTTACCCATTTAAATGAGATAATTCTTTAAGTGCTAGATGTCTTGTTCAGACAATAAATTCTTATTAAGGCATATACAATGTAATCCGCTGTAATCATTATTTTCTTGGATATAGTTTTATATGACACTAAAGTGAACTCTGCAACAAGAGAAATGCATTAAAATGGTCAGGAGTGACAGCAAAGACATTTATGTTACAAAAGATTGCTGTTCTTTCAACACTGTTTGGAAAAATGTTTCTTGAGCATCAAATCATCATTAGAAGGATTTCTGAAGGATCATGTGACACTGAAGACTGAAGTAATGATGCTGAAATTACTGTTATATGCTACTGTTTTTTTATGTATTCCTGTATTTTTGATAAAAATAAATAAATGCAGTCTTGGTGAGCATAAGAGACATATTTTTTAAGACAAACTTCAATTCATGCCTCAAACTGCAAAAAAAGAAATACATTTTTGTCTTTTATTCTATTCAGATTTTTTCACTTGTTTCAAGTATAAACAAGTTAAAAACAACTGGGAAAAATCTGCTAGTAAAATCAAATGTATCTTATTTTACAAAAGTGTACAAAAAATACGCTTTCATTTTAAGGTGACAGTTACATTTCACTTACTCAAATAAGTACTGATTTATATTGATAAACGAATAAATTAATGAACTACTTACTATAGAGTTACGGTTAGGGTTAGGGACTGGTTTACGATTACTTGTACTAATTATGCATAATTTACTGTTATTACTATAGTAAGTACATGTAGTAACTAAAAATGAGTCTACTGTAATTCTTTTTTGTTTTGTTTTCCAGTTGGAGAATACAGTAAATACATAAACAACAGTGATGACAAAAGCAACAACAAATAATAACAATCATATCATAATCAACAAACATATGATTAACTTATGCTGCACTGCATGTAAAGCCGAAGCGACTCTGATAAACTAGTTGGGACAACATTTGGGGAAAGTACTGTTAGTCTAACATGTTTTTAATATGCAGGCAAAAGTGTGTCTCAAACAAATATGCCTGATGAAATGCTTTTATCATCTATGTCAAGAGCCTTTTTATTCTTCCATAAGATTGCATTTGTGTAGCAAACCAGTTGATCTTTAACCCCAGGTGGGATGTGGCTGATCCAGGCATGGAGAACTTACGTTGTTAGGTGTGTATGAAGCTGTATGACAGGCGTGCACTATAAATCTGTAGCCTGTCAAAAAATACATGACCCCGACCCGTCCCATTCCTCAGAGCCATTTATCACCTGGTACCTTTCAGCAGAAAAACCGAACCACTTCCCCCTCCTCATCAAGAATCTTCTCTTAAACGGTTGGATCGTACCATTGCAGAGCAGTCTCGGAAATGTGAGGGGGGTCGGACGTGGACGGTTTGGGGGGATAATTAAAATAAGGAAGAGATGATTTATTGCAGCTGGCCTCAGGCATGGAATAGTAATGGTTTACACATGGAGCCGGATCCAGTGTGAGGAGCTCTTTTGTTTTGGAAACTTCTGACCGAACCATGTGGGAGCTCAGGAATCATGGCGGAAGCTACTGTAGTTGGTATTGAACATTAGTTTTCATTGTGAATGTTATCTCTGTATGATTTTTTTAAGGCACATTTTAGTGTACTGAAGAATGTCGATGTCAGAAAATACTCATTTAGCAACAGGTTTGCGCAAAAAGCATCACTTATCTACACTCACCGGCCACTTTATTAGGTACCCCATGCTAGTAACGGGTTGGACCCCCTTTTGCCTTCAGAACTGCCTCAATTCTTCGTGGCATAGATTCAACAAGGTGCTGGAAGCATTCCTCAGGGAGTTTGGTCCATATTGACATGATGGCATCACACAGTTGCCGCAGATTTGTCGGCTGCACATCCATGATGCGAATCTCCCGTTCCACCACATCCCAAAGATGCTCTATTGGATTGAGATCTGGTGACTGTGGAGGCCATTTGAGTACAGCGAACTCATTGTCATGTTCAAGAAACCAGTCTGAGATGATTCCAGCTTTATGACATGGCGCATTATCCTGCTGAAAGTAGCCATCAGAAGTTGGGTACATTGTGGTCATAAAGGGATGGACATGGTCAGCAACAATACTCAGGTAGGCTGTGGCGTTGCAACGATGCTCAATTGGTACCAAGGGGCCCAAAGAGTGCCAAGAAAATATTCCCCACACCATGACACCACCACCACCAGCCTGAACCGTTGATACAAGGCAGGATGGATCCATGCTTTTATGTTGTAGACGCCAAATTCTGACCCTACCATCCGAATGTCGCAGCAGAAATCGAGACTCATCAGACCAGGCAACGTTTTTCCAATCTTCTATTGTCCAATTTCGATGAGCTTGTGCAAATTGTAGCCTCAGTTTCCTGTTCTTAGCTGAAAGGAGTGGCACCCGGTGTGGTCTTCTGCTGCTGTAGCCCATCTGCCTCAAAGTTCGACGTACTGTGCGTTCAGAGATGCTCTTCTGCCCACCTTGGTTGTAACGGGTGGTTATTTGAGTCACTGTTGCCCTTCTATCAGCTCGAACCAGTCTGGTCATTCTCCTCTGACCTCTGGCATCAACAAGGCATTTCCGCCCACAGAACTGCCGCTCACTGGATGTTTTTTATTTTTCGGACCATTCTCTGTAAACCCTAGAGATGGTTGTGCGTGAAAATCCCAGTAGATTAGCAGTTTCTGAAATACTCAGACCAGCCCTTCTGGCACCAACAATCATGCCACGTTCAAAGTCACTCAAATCACCTTTCTTCCCCATACTGATGCTCGGTTTGAACTGCAGGAGATTGTCTTGACCATGTCTACATGCCTAAATGCACTGAGTTGCCGCCATGTGATTGGCTGCTTAGAAATTAAGTGTTAAGGAGCAGTTGGACAGGTGTACCTAATAAAGTGGCCGGTGAGTGTATAAGTGGAGCTGAGAGAAAGACGTTGAATTTGCCAAAATGTTTATATAGTACTAAACCAAAATCACTTGAAGTATGAAGTTCCCTGGAGGTCTTCCCTTCCCTTCCCTTCTGGTCCAGCTTGAATCAAACACACCTGACACAGCAGGAGAAACACACAACCCTCGGCTAACAGTACTGTCTTCAACACACTCCTCCACTCCTCCACAGTCTTTGGCCATAACGCCTGATTTCAGCAATCCTATAAGGTAAAACGAGAGAATTTTTCCAACAAGAGAATTAAAAGTCTGTTAATGTGATTTATAATATACCTGAGCTGACAAGAACCAACAATGAACAGTTGTATTTCTAATCTTAAACAAAAATGAATACATACTGAAAAATGTATTGCTCATTGTTAACTAATGCATCAACTAACATTAAGTAATGGGACCAAAGTGTTACCATCATTTTAAATAAATAAATATCACAGTATTATAACTGAAAGTATACAAGATAAATATTCCTTTTGAGACCTGATTACCAATAAAAACAAATAGCACTTTTATTATTTTATTTGCTTTGCATTAAAATGAACTTTGAGCATCAGATGATTAAAAAAACACATAGACGTATATATCTAGGCAGAAATGAGCATACACAATTAAATATTGAATGATAGTAAAAGCAAAAAGTAAATAAAATGATAAGCAATTTGGGATGCATGTATAACTTTCCTGGTTCTATTGTTCACAATTCATCAGTGCATGTTATTTAGTAATGAATTAGTGTTCACCTTCATAACCTTAAATCCGTAACCTTAAATGTCCACAATGCCTCTACTTGTTCAACAACCTGAAAAACACTGACACTTCAAATCCTACTGGATCAAATCAAGTCCTTCCCAACATGTTTTTCTTGTTAAATGTTCCGATTCATTCAGAAATATGTGTCATTGTGGGGGTGTGAATGCTGTTTTTAGATTCTGACTGGAAGCTCAGAGTATGTAATAGAGTTGAGCTACACAGAGTGAGTTTTTTTCCGCTGTATTGAGACACAATTATGTGAAAATCA
Organism: Semotilus atromaculatus; assembly: GCA_031834385.1. Taxonomy (NCBI): domain Eukaryota; kingdom Metazoa; phylum Chordata; class Actinopteri; order Cypriniformes; family Leuciscidae; genus Semotilus; species Semotilus atromaculatus. The sequence goes on along the minus strand of JAULUF010000005.1, from coordinate 10,087,335 downwards.
TTAACTAAACCCTTAACATGCCACACATATCACATCTCCAACCACACCCCAGTCTGACATAGCGGCGCACGGGTAACCTCTCCGCTTCAGGACGCTTGCAAAAAACACCAGACGGCTGGATATACTACAGATTGCACATTAACTCCTGCCGTGACGCAACCTGTTTATTCTTGTGACCAATCAGCGTTTTCTTTTTCTTTTTTTTTGCTAAGCAAGTCGTTGCCTGTCTGTTTCTTTGGCATGCCATCAAAGACCAAAAAAAAAAATGGAGCATTTGAGAACATTTCCGAGGACACAGATCATTTCAGGACGCAGTTCTGGGTCAGAAGATGTTGTGCGAGTGTGTGTGTGTGTGGGGCGGAAGACCCAGATCTGGTTGATAATGCTGCTCTGTGTGCGGTTATCTGCTGATTATTGGTCCTGTCGACTGGGTTGTTGAACTCGGTCACCCGCTGCCTTGACCTCGCTGACCTTCCTCATGTTGGCACAAGCAAAACCCTCTCAAAGAGCCATTCAGCATGACTGGACGCATGTTATATATGTCAGACAAAAAGAGATGTGAAACTGTGGTTAAAGGTGGAGCTTTGTGAATGTCGTATTTCACATGGAGTCGGGAGGAATGTGGAAGCAGTAATGGGTGTAATTGCCAGTGTGCTTTGTGAGGACAGTTGGAGGTGGGGGGAATGAGGGGAAGTAATTGTGTGAGGAGATCGGGGATGGTTTTTTTAGAGGGGCTGAATGTGTGTGTGTGGTGTTTAGAGAGACATTGAGCTAGAGGGACAAAACTTTCTTGCAAAGTATGAATGTCTCTGTTGAAATTCCAGACGCTTGTGTGTGTATGTGTGTTTATATATGCAGCTGTATACTACTCACACTATTTCTGCACTACAGTATATAGTATGCGCACAACACGGAGTATGCAATTTAGTACTCTAGAGTAACCAAGGCTGCATTTATTTGATAAAGTACAGTAAAATTATGAAATATTACAATTTAAACCTCTGGTTCTCTTCGCATGTCGGTCAAAATGTACCAATTTGTAATTTTTTTATTTAAATGAAATTAATTGACTATATTTTAGTATATTCAAAGTTACATTTGGTCAATTTAATGTATACTGGCTGAATACTTTCTGACCCAGACTTTTGAATGCCAGTGTACGATAAAAAATATGTATTTTCACATGACATTTTTTTAAGTAGTAAAAAAAAATTTGGATGATCAGACCTAATTATGTCTATTAATTATGATGGCACAGGTACTTAATGCAACCTGTTGACACTTACAAAGTTAACTACATGGCACAAGCTGATTGGTTCCTGTTGCATATGCAGCCAATGAGCTTACTGCTCAACTCTGAAGCCCTCCACCTTCCCCAGCTCTACCTGTATAGATCTGCTATGGGTGATTTCATAGATGCTATTTGTACAGTATGTCTTACTTGCTCACAGCAGCAGCAGCAATATCAGCAGAGTAGCAAATCTATTCCCCTAAGAGTTAGCCATTACCATGCTAAACTCTTCTGAGAGTTGTCATCAGTGCATCCCTAACTTTCTAGTTTTAGGGATTTAAAAGTTTTAATGCTCATATCTGACATTGAAACATACTACATTTACATGTCACCAAAATCCACAAAACAACCTTCCCATCTGAATGATAACCATTACACCTACCCTTATGAAGTACTTCATAAGATTAATGAAAATCATGATGGTATAATGAATGCAACAACTATGCTCACTGCTCTTATGCAACATGTAATGCTGTTACAGGATTTGTGTGTATGTTTCAATTCTCACCTACATTGCTCTCTGTGTCTGTCTGTAAAGGTTTCAGGCTCCGGTCCGCATGCTGTCATGCTGTCCTTAGATGAGCCACTGGACCTGAAGGTGCCCAGGGGGCGTGTCGGTGGGCGGGACAGAGGCACCATGTCTCCGCCCACTCTCACTCCCTCTCCCATACACGCCAGGGGGGCCGGGCAGCTGCGGATGGCAGACGACGGTACCGCAGTCATCATTCCAGCGTCTCCTGCCTCCCCACACACAAGTAAACACAGAGAGATTCCGTATAATATAACAACAAATATAATTGCAGGGAGTATAACAGAGATGTGTGTTTGCAGGTGTCCTGCAGGACAAGTCCGAGACACCCACACCGCCCGCCGTGGACCTCAGCATGTCCCCGTCCTCCCGCAACACCGCCTGCTCTCCGGATCTTTCCAATGGGAACGGCTCAGCTCACATTTTCCACGGGGTAAGTCGACAACACTAGGGAAGAGCACAACATGGTTACTCAAATTAGTAATATAAATGCAAGCAAAAACTTAGCTTCAGTTTTCTGATCCGTTAAAGTGACATTTTGGGTTGTACGCTGCAGACCATTTGAAAATATGACTGAAGCCACACTGCTTTAGATAAGACTTTACAGAATGTAGCCTATCTTTAATACAAGTTAAAAGTGACAGCAAAGACATTTATACCATTACAAAATACTTTCTTTATCAAAGAATACTGAAATCACGGTTTCCACAAACATATTAAGCAGGAGTGGTTTTAACATTGATTATAATCAGGAATGTTTCTTGAGCAGCAAATCATCATATCAGAATAATTTCGAAAGGATCATGTGACACTGAAGACTAATGTAATGTTATGTAATGATGCTGACAATTCAGCTTTGATCACAGGAATAAATTGCATTTTAAAATAGATTAAAATAAAAAAAAATAGCTATTTTAAATTGTAATAATATCTTACAATATTACTCTTTGAATCTATTTTCGGCAGAAAAAAATCTGCCAGTGCATTAAGAAAAAATACATTGTTTTAAAATAAGTTATCTTCATTTGCAATCTTACACGTCTTGTTTTAAGGATTTGTAGATATTTTAACTTAAATACAAGATGAAAAAAACTCATTAACTATGTTTTTATTTTTGCGGTGTCCCTTTAAGTGTACTATAATTAGCTTTAGACTAGGTATACTACTTCTTAAATGAGATATCTTGCTCATTAAGCAAATCAGCGGAGGTGAGGAGGAGCATTAGAGACTAAAAAGACTCAGTTCTGATGGTGATTCCGTTTGGGTCATTAGCATTAAAACGCATTACATGCACCGGCCCGTCAACATGAGACATGTGTTACCCTCGCTGACCCAGATGTGGTGTTGTTTCTTATCAAATGCCCCCTGTGTCCCTTCACAAAGGTGTCTCTCTTTCTCTGTCCGTGGGGCTGACGGCTGGGACGCGAGGTTAAATCAGATTTACAGCGAGGTACAGCCACACAGAGCTCTTTCTGCTTAATTAAATTCGCTCAAAATTGAATTGGGAACGAGATGCATGGCTTTTTGTGGCTATGTGTGTCTCCGATGCCTGCCACCCCTCCTTCAAGCCAATGGAGGAACAGTGGCCAGGTCTTAGATGATGGCACCACCGAAGAGTAGAGCAATCAGCCTCATTTTACACAATTCTCCATGCACATTTCTCACATAGCCGAAACCTTCCCAGACAGCAACGACACTGTTGTGCAGTCAAAGTCCTCATTGTTTCCCCTCTAATTAACCCTTCCAGGCATCACTATTACTATTGCTCACACGTAGGGTGAGAAATATGAACACATCCCTAACACTAAGCATTAAGCTTTGCCAACTCATATAGCATGTTTGTGCCATAAGCTGTTTCCATCCAAAGTTGCAAACTTAACTTTAAATTGGTTAAACACTAAATTGGAATATCGCATAAAACATTTGCAAATAAAGCTGAAGAGAACAAAATCATCATGTCCTGAAGGCCTCATATGTCAGAGATGCCGGTTCGAATCTCACTCAGAGTGGGTCGAGTAGAACCATTTACAATTGGTGCCGTGACCCAAATGGGAGTGAGGTTTGGGGGGGTGAGAGCTGTTTGGGTAAACCTCACTCCCCTGATCTCAAGAGGCGCACTAGCAGCAGACGCTAGAGACTGCGGTATTTAATGTTCTTGTTCTTGGTTCGAATCCCACTCATAGTGGGTCAAATAGGACCTGTTACATATGCATAATTACACTTCAGAGTCACTCTCACTTGTATCCAAGGTAAATCATCACCACTGTCATGCCGTTCGTGTGTTTTGTTGACCTAAGGATGTCAGCTAATATCATCGGCTAAAACGCATGCACAGGTTACTTTACTTCCTGAACAAGTGCGCATCCAACGTGCGCTGTTTCAAACTAAACTGCCAATGTAAAAGCACCCTAAGGGAGCAATTGTGCAAAATAAAGCTCTATGTATTATTCTGTAGTATTGGTGGCTTGCCATCTCACTTCTCTCAATAAAGTCTTAAATTTGTGGTTGAGCATAGTGTTCAGATCAGCACAGCTGGGGGCAGAAACACGAGGACAACGCACTGCCACATCCAGCAAAAGACTCATAAGAGCCTCCTGCTGTGAGGACAATTACAGAACACGGACCTCCTGTAGCTCATGTTACTGTCAGTTTAACAACTATTACTAGATTCACTGTCCTGGTGTAAAAAAGATAAAGAGGCTTGAATTATGTTTGCCTTTTCTCGTTTGGTTCCCGCAGGACTCGGCTCATATCCGTTACGTGGAGGGAGGAGCCACATCTCAAGCGTTCCAGTTCTTTGTGCCCATTGGAGGAGGAGGAGGGCTTCACCTGCCTTCCTCCATGTTCATTCGGCAGCCCAGGGACACAAGAGCTTCTCCAGACCTCTCCGCAGATGAACAGCTGGCCTGTCGCTGGAGGAAGGTGAGAAATTTAAGCAGTTTAAGGCAGATGCTAAAGTGTATTTTTCACCTGAGCTCATATTTCACCTGAGCTCATATTTTTTCATGTCACAGTGCCACCTACTTTTTGACTCCTTGCAAGACCTGGTGGATCATGTCAACGACTTCCATGTGAAGCCTGAGAAGGATTCTGGGTACTGTTGCCACTGGGAGGGGTGTGCACGCAAAGGACGGGGATTCAACGCCAGGTGTGTAGCTTTACCCTGAATACAATAGTAATCCAATTTTCATTTCTTGATAATTGGTAAAGCTTTCATCATGATATACAGTATTAATACAGTAGAAATAAAATATTTAAATGAAACACACTAAACAAACAATTTATATTATAAAACATGCTGAAAAATAAACAAAACTGTTGTTGTTTCTAATAACAATTATATTTACATTTTAAACACCATTTTTTAAACACCAAACATTTGCCTTATATTATATCTTATTATAAGATCACAAAGTAACCATTAATATTCAATATTTAAACTAAATGAACATTTAAATACATTAATAAAAAGTAGTAGAAGTAAACATTTTATATTTGCAAATAAAGAGAAAGTCAAATGTTCACTATAAGAAAGTGCAACTTGAGATGACCAGACGAGCACTAACTTCTCCCGCCACCAGGGCTGCTGCTGGCCAAATGGGTGTCCTACACAAGTAAATCTACATTCTGGGGGGTCTTACATGCTGTTTGGTGCCCCCTTGGTAGTTGGTGTCTATGCAGGGTGAAAACTCTTAAATCTAGGAGTTACATGTGTGATAATGAGCTGATGAGTTGAATCAGGCGTGTTTGATTAGGGAGACAAAGAAAACGTGCAGAAAACGTGTTGGGGGTCCTTCGGGAGCAGGGTTGGGAAACACTACTATACACCATACACAACATAGCAAAAAAGTCATATTCTTAATGAATATTTTTGTCTTTTCAAATAACAATATCTACAAAATCTCATTTTAGGGATTTTTAAAATGTTTTGCAGAACAACAGGTCAAAGATCAAGTCAAACATAATTGTTGTGGTCTAATACAAGTCTTTTTTAGTTTTTAAAAAACTAACCATATAAACAATTTTTTAGGTTCCTTGGAAAGGAAAATGTTGCAACTGCAGCCAATTTTAAGTTTCACTTAACACGTACCCTTAAATCTAATGTCTGCCTCATTAGGTACAAGATGCTGATCCACATCCGCACTCACACCAATGAAAAACCTCACCGTTGTCCAACTTGCAACAAGAGCTTCTCCAGACTGGAGAACCTCAAGATTCACAACCGCTCACACACAGGTCAGTGCCAAGATAAATGTATAGATAGTACATGAAGATTGCATGACCTGGCTAACTTGGTGCTTGTATTTCAGGAGAGAAGCCCTACATCTGTCCTTACGAGGGCTGCAACAAGCGCTACTCCAATTCCAGTGACCGGTTCAAACACACACGCACACACTATGTGGACAAGCCCTACTACTGCAAGATGGTGGGCTGCTTGAAACGCTACACGGACCCCAGCTCCTTGAGGAAGCATATCAAGGCTCATGGGCACTTTGTAGCCCAGGATCAGGGAGGTCCAGGTGGGGTGGGCTCCTTGATGAAGCCAGGGCCGATCACTGGGGTGGGGAAAGAATCTGAGCTGACTTACATCAGCGGGGCCCACATCATCATTCCTGGTGCTGCCGCTGCTCTTTTGGGTGGTCACGGTCTGCAGGGTCTTGGAGGCTCCCTCCCCTTGTCCCCCCTCAGTCCCCGCCCCTTGGACTTGAGCACGCTGGGTTGCCCGAGCTCCCCTTCAGCTGGGCTTGGGGGGACACCCATTCTGTCCTTCAGCGGTTCCCCACTTGGCCTAGCCAAGTCACCATTGCTGTCTCATACCTTCTCATCTTCCACGCTGGGGTTGCCCATGGTTCCCATTTTGGGCTCGGAGCGCAGGGACCATGCCAAGGGCAAGACCAGGGGCGAGGAAGGCGAGGACGAGATCCACGGTGGCGTGCTCAACCTGTCTACGGGAGTGTCCCACGACCCCCTGTCTTGGGTTGTCATCCCCTCTGGCCAGGTGGTTCTGAAGCCAGCTGTGGTCAACTGAGCATGACATTCCAGAAGAACGGCAGGGGAAGGGTGGGGGTGGAACAGGGGTCAGAGGTCAGAGGCAAGCCTGGGGGGGTTTCACAAAGCAAATTCAGTTCTGCATGGAAGTGACACCCTCTTCTTCAACTTTTAGTATTACTTCGGTTCTAATTTCTACCTTTCAGACAGACACGGCTACCCGTTTTTTTGTGGTAATAACGAGGAAACTAAATCAACATAACAGTTCATAAAAAGCCCAAACATTCACCTCCATTTCATTCTCAATCTGGCTTATCTTATTGCCAGGGGTTAGGGGTATCAAATCCTGCAACGGGAGGGCCACCTTCCTGGAGAGTTTAGCTCCAACCTGCTCCAACACACCTGCTTGGAAGTTTCCCAATAACCTAGATGAATTGGTTAGTTAATTCAGGTGTGTTTTATTATGGTTGGGGTTAAACCAAGGTGGGCAATTATGGCCCTCAAGGTCCACTGTCCTGCAGATTTAGTTTCAACCCTAATCAAACACACCTGAACAACGTACACAAAAATTACAGTCAGGTGAGTTTGATCAGGGTTGGAGCTAATCTCTGCAGGACAGTGGACCTCAAGGGCCAAAGTTGCCCACCCTTGGTCCAAACTCTGCAGGAAGGTGGCCCTCCAGAAGCAGGATTGGACACCCCAAGTCTTAAACACTTTGATTTCTTTTTTAATGAGAGCACTGATCTAAACAGCAGACTTGAGAATCTGTGCCCTTGCTTCAAGAGACAATTTCTGTATATTTATGCGTAAGAGAAACTTTTGGACGACAGTGTACGCAACACACTAAAGACACAAATGTATGCTATTTTTTTTTCAAGCCATTCCGTGCATTACAATAAGACCTCTAAGCTTAGCAAGCTAGAGATCTTTGAGGCTAACTCGTATGAGTTTGGTGAGGTTTGCAAAGAGGTGCTGAGGTCGTAGGTCAAACGAGAGCGGCTCGTTCACTTGCCAACAATCAGCATCTGTTGTGCCCTTCAGACCAATCCTTTTCCTGGAATGCCTTTTTCCTGCAGAATTTATCTCTAACACACCTGACTGGTAGTTCTAGTTATACTAAAAGACACTGAGTAGCTGGTTAAGGTGTGTTTAATTAGGGCTAGAGCTAAATTTTCCTGCAAGGTGGCCCTCCGGGAGTAGGATTGTACACTTGGTACCCTCCTGCTTCGGACTGTCCCAAGTCCCACCTCAGTCAGCAGGCACCCTCTGCATCCCTTGCAAGTGAACTTCCTTAGCTCAATGCTATTGCAAGCTATATGACGAACCTTGCATTTGCTGCTAGCTGTGTCACTGCATTGTAAGCATTCATCATTGAATAAAAATAGACATGTACGACAATCTGTCCTCTGAGTAGGAGGAAATAGAAAACCTTGACTAGCTCTATTTTGTTGAATAAGAGATCTACAGACACAAGGCTCAGACTGAGTTTTAAGTCATACAAGGGCAAAAACTCACCCAGCAGTTATGCTAACGCCCCATAGGACATGGCATTGTTGTAAATGGTGCCATCTTCTGGTCATCAAATGTACTGCACACTACTAGCTGAACAAAGGGCTAGATTTAACAGTATTATCCTGCTTTGCAGTATACTAGCTTGGCAGGGTAAAACGAATAACCTTTGGCTGATGCAGAATACTGGGATGTTTAAAATAACAGCTATCCACAACCCAATGAACACATTGACACTTGCAATACACCAGTTTGGGCTATCACATCAGTTAAGGGCCTAGTTTGTTTAACAGAACTTTGCTTCCATGGTTTGTCCCATATTAAATCACTGTGCTAAAAATCTAAATGTATACCCAGAGATTGAAGTTGGGACTTAATAAAAAAAGTGCAGAAAACACTATTCAGGTGTCCAAAAGATTTAAGACCCTTTCACATGACCCACATAAATTTTCTCCAATGGATCGAATCTGTTGAGCAAAGCATCAAGTTTCAGGGTAACTCCTGATGTCACATTGCACACATGTTCTTAGGTAACGCTCCAAGAACTACGTTTTCACATTTGACCCCATTTGCTTCAGATTTGCATGTGTTATTTTGTGCATCATACAAAACTGAAAATGAAAACTCAAAACTGATTATGTGCAAATCTAGAAACAAATCAAGTTATACAACACAACCTTTAAGGCATGTCATAACATTCAGAAAATAATCATCGTATTATTCATATTCTATATGATCTAATAAATAGCTAAATCAACCTTCTGTGACGCTATCTGCAATGTCCTGATCCTTGTGTTGAGAGGTGCATTGAATTCCTGAAGTGGGTCAAGTGAGAGAGACTTAATGCAGTCATTGTCATCCTCCACAAATGATCAGCCTGTCGCTATCAAGACCTCATTCAGATTAAAATAACACTCTTGATCAAGTCTTCTCTCCTTAACTCAGGCACATAACAGTCTCTGTCCTCTCTGTAACAGAGATGATATAGTTAAATCATCCTTCAATTACAGCCATTATCCCCCCATCCCCCATAGATTGCCAGAAAACAAAAAATCAGTTTTTAGAAAACATACGAATGTAAAAACTTTCCAACTGAAATAATCACACTTCCTTAAAGCATGTACCCCACCCTCCTCTCCAACCATTTTTACACTCAAGCGTCTTATTCCATCATTATTTTGTTTTATTGTTTGTGGAAACTATACAATTAATGCTGTTTTGTTTTACTGACTTTTTTTTTGGACGTGACATTTCCTGATGTTGAAGTTGCTTTATGTCTTCGTTTCTGCTATCGCTACTCTATGTTCAGCTTCCTCCAGCTGATAAACTGAGAGGAAAGAGGGAGAAATGACTGGAGGAGGCGATAGATTAGATTGCAGGAAGGGTTTGAGTCAAAACCCCTCACATTTAAAACACGTGCAGTAATCGAACACAATCCTCTCAGGTTTGCAGAGCTTTGACATCAGCGTGCATTTAGGACGGTTCAACGGAAATGACATGTTTATAAACCCTTGCATCTTTCCAACAAGCTGGAAATCTCTTTGTCCACCTTCTCCTACTCCCTCCCCTCATGTTGTTGTCTGGAGAAAGCTGATACTGACACAGACCTGTTAAGGTCTACATCAATGTTCAATATCAGATAAGCTGTTTGAACCTTTAACCCTTTGAGCACTCTGAAGACGGACGCACTGTTTCTCACAGGAGACTCCAAAGGCCTTGATAAAAATGATGGTGCGTTCCCGTTTCTACAATTGTATGTGAGAGACTTAAGCAATACAATCAATGGCAGGGATGACGTCATAGCTAGATATTCAAATTGAAATATTAAATGCAGTAAAACACAAATGATGTACAAAATAAATAAATAAACACGGTACATAAATGAAGCACCATGTTAGAATTAGTAAAATAAATAAATCAGCTCACACTAAAAGTAAAGAAGTATGACTGTACCTAAAGTAAACTAATAATAGTTTCACAATTCTTGACGCAGAGATGCACAAAGGGTTAACAAAAAGACTATGGCCTGGAAAGGCCAGCATCCATTTGTATTTTTTTTTTCTTTTCTTTTTTTGCACATTTTTGTATATCAGTATTTTAATTTGTTTTCCAAGTGCCTTTTATTATAGTTGAAATGTAGATGTAATACAGTATATGAAAATAAATATATATATAAATAAATAAATATATATTTTTCCCAGCATCATGTTCTGAAGCCGAACATGCAGAATTTTAGAGCTGTAAAAGTCTCCAGTTGGTACAACATAGGTGTGTGTGCTCCTGTTTTAGAGGAATTTTATTACGATATTGATAAGGATGTCAATGAAAATAAAAGAAACAAATGTTTAATAAATTTGCATTTGATATATATATAAACATATTGTGTTTTGTTGCGTCTTTTTTGTTTGGGACATTCGTGTACAGAAAGCTGAAATGTTTACAGTATGAACTCAGATTAGGGTCTTAACTCACGACGTCAGATGAGAAGTTGAGTATATATTTATATATATTATATATATGTGTGTGTTTTACAGTAATATGTCAACCAACCAGCAAGGATAATCTAACATTCCCAAATTTCATTAATCACTCGAATGGCAACACGTTGTATTGCTTCACACTGACAGTATTTATGGTGAGACTTACAATATTCCTGCTTGAATGAACACAGCTGATGTCTATGAACAAGATGTTACATGGCAATAAAAAATTAAAAGAATGTTACACAAGTACATCCACGACTAAAACATGAATGTGTTGTCATGATAGGTGTAATAAAATCAATTACTAACCTTGTCTGGCCAATCTTTCATAGATAGACATTTTACTGAAGACAAATCCACTCAATGAGTTCATTCACCCACAACTGCTTTTTAAATCCAAAATTTTAAATGACCTTTTGTGGTAATCTACATCAAGCCAGAAATGTTGTTGAAACAGCTCACCTTGTACTGAATCCAGATCATTCCGTTAAACATGAACAGACTGATGAAAACATAATTTTATTCAGCAAGGATGCATTAAATTGATCAAAAGGGACAGTTTTGCTGTACAAACAAATGCTGTTCTTTTGAATGTTCTATACATCAAAGAATCATGAAAAAAGTATAGCAGCACAACTGTTTTCAACGATAATCAGAAATGCTCATCAAATCAGCATAATTTCTGAAGGATCATGTGACACTGAAGACTGATGTAATGATGCTGACAATTCAGCTTTGCCATCACAGGAATAAATTACAATAAAAAAATGTAAATTGTTATTTTTTCACAATACTACTGTTTTACTGTATTTTTGATCAGCCTAAATGCAGCCTTGGTGAGCATAAAAGACTTCTTTCAAAAACATAAAATTTTACGGCCCCCAAACTTTTAAACAGTAGTGTACATAGTTCCATGAGCTCCTGGCTGAAGTCCAACAAATCCCTGATCCAACATTCTAGAACTCAAGAACATTCCAGATGAACTTCCTTTATTCCATCACGTAATGTCCAGAAAATACTCATCCACTCTGACGGATGAATAAAGAAATGATTGACATTTGGATGTAGAAAAAGAAGAGGCTTTATTGGGGGTTCTGGGTGATAATTACAGTGGGAGGACGTGAGGATGGAGATCATGTCTGCTGCTGCTCTGGCGGTTTCTTCTGGTCCTGCTCTTGAATGCTGAGCTCTTCATCCAGACGCTCTTTCGCTCGCACCACCTACAGGAGTCCAAACACAAATACATCATTGTTTCTCTGATGTCGCTGGATTTACTGGTAATTACAAGCGTGCTTTTATCAAACGGCTGATTCTAAGCATAGATCTGACTTTATCTTCAGTACAGGTTAAGAATCTTCTACGGGTACGTTTACATGACAACGACGTACTAAAAACTAGGGATGCACAGATATGTCAATTTTGGCCGACACGATAATTCTTTATATTTGAAATAACAAATTAACCGAATTTTTGAGAGGCTGATTACAAAAACAAAAGTCTCACAAGTCACAATTAAAAGCCACGTTCCAAGCACACAATTATAATGTTATCATTTTATGTAACCTATACTTTCCTTTTTTTTTTGTGGTGATTTCAATCATATTTCAAGCAATTCAAAACCATCATGGTGACCGGTGCTCATCTGAAGTGTCTCAGCTGAAGGAAATAATCCATTATATGTCGGGCCAGTAGATGGCGATGTCACTTTGTAAAGAAACACTACACACGTGTATGACGTCACAGTTTTCACAAATTCACGTTTTTGTAGTTTACACAGAGACGATAACGGTATCGTTTTCAAAAACGTGCACTTTAAAATACGTTTTCAAAAGTTCGCATTTTTCAGGCGCCCAAAACGTTGTCGTTGTGTAAACGAACGGCCAGAATATGTAAAAAGTTTTCAGTTGAAAACGGTGTTGTGTAAACGACCCCTTAGATTATGTAAGAATTCAATTGCCTTAATTTCTTTATTTTCTCTTGGTGCATATTTGTGAAAAAAGACTATGAGAACGCAACTTAAATAAATGCAATTTATTAATTCTAAACGACTCTTATTTATATTTCGAGTGTTTGGTTTCAAAATGTCTCTTGACCTCTTTTTAATTTGGACTATCCTGCGACAAAAATCTACAAACATGTCTCTGGAACTACAAAAATGATCAGTTTGATTGACAGCATCATTGCTTACCTTTGACTGAAGATAGAAAGAACCGCCAACAGCTTTGTCATTGACTTTAAATAAATGCTCATAATTCTGAAGAGAAAATGAAAGCAGATCAAATTATACCATATTTCGTCACGGAAAACTGTAATAATAAGTGTATAATGCTGATCTGGTTCATGCGGAAACAGACTCTTACCTTCTGGATCTCCTCTGGTGTTAATGTGGAGACGTTGAGGATCTGCTGGGCTTCTTGTAAAGTCATTCCTGTGAAACTAGACGCAGCCGCAGACTGTCTTCCTGCTTGACCCCGGGCCTCCGCAGCCGCCTGACTGGCTGCACTCACATTCAACACAACATACTACTGTTATATTTCACAAGTATTCCTTACATTGCTGATTATTAAGTAAGGGATAATGTACATCCAGCCGGTTGTCATCTCAGAATAAACTCGACAGGGTCTGCGAAGCGGAGCGATCACAACTTGCTGGATGTACATGATCCCGCTTATTACACAGCTATTTGCCACATTGGTAAATAATTAGACACAAAATATTGGTCTGAGTTGAACTATTTTATTCGGTCTTTAAACGAAAAGCTTCCGCGGCGAGAACACTTGCAGCAGCAAGTTCAAACTAGACAGACATTTAAGAGATACGGTATACAGTCATTCACGTCACTTATTACACAGCATTTCGCCACAAATAATTATGGAGATAAGAGATATTTATTTCAGATTAAACTGTTTTAAAATCGTACCTGTTTGTATTTTATAATCCAACGGTGTACAAAACAAGTCACAAAATGGCAGCAGCTGTGTTTATATGAAACAGGAGCGAGCGAGTCCACGATACTGGATGACATAATGAAATAACTCTACACAAAATATTGATTCGACTGAGTTTTAATATTTTATTAGCTCACCAAATGCGAAACTTGCGCAATTGACCAATCAGAATCAAGTATTCCACAGAGCCGTGTAATAAGTCATGTTAAGAAACTTTAGCAATGCTGTCATATCCTCTTAAGAGCCCCAAAACTATAGAATTAGATGAATGAATGAAGATAGATTATATTTTACAATTATTTTATTTTTATTATTTAAATGTCATTTATTTTATGGAGACATTAAAGGGATATTACACCCAAAATGAAAAATGTAATTTCTGCCATAATTTACTGCCCTTCATGTCGTTCCAAACCTGTAAGACTTTCGTTCATCTTCAGAACACAAATTAAGATCTTTTTAATGAAATCTGAGAGTTTTCTGACCCTCCATTGACAGCAACACAACTACCACTGTCAAGCCCCAGAAAGGTAGTAAAGACATCATTAGAGTAATCCATGTGACTCCAGTGGTTTAACCTCAATGTTATGAAGCGACGTGAGTGATTTGCAGCAAAAAAAACCCCCAATAATTTACCACTTTACTTACAAAATATTAATCTCCAACACGCGTTCATGCAACAATGTCTGCTCTCGTGTCAACACAACACACACGTGTCGTGGTGCTCTCGTGAACAATTATGTTTTTTGTCAAACAAATACCTTAATTTGTGTTCTGAAGATGAACGAAAGTCTTACAGGTTTGGAACTTCGAGTAATAATGACAGAAACTTAATTTTTGGGTGATCAATCCCTTTAAATAAAATTAGATAAATAAATAAAATATTAACAACAAGAGCATTTACCAATTATAAAATGGGGAGAAATTAATGAACAATAAATGTTAACAATATAAACCTGCTACTAATTATTAATATGATACTGAAATTACTTAAAATAAGAAAATAAATGAACATAATACAGCAATAATTTGCATCGACCTGCAAATTCCTGGCGTAAAGCTCTAGCAAAAGCTCGTCCGACCACCTGAGCGCCCATCACAATGATCTGAGCCAGATATTTGGCCTGTGTGAACACAAAACCATACAAAACACAACATAAAAAATTAGGATTGCGTACAGAGGAGCAAAAATTACTGACACTTATTTCACAATAAAAAGTTTATATAAAATAGTGTCATCATAATTAATGTTTAATAATGAATGAAATAAAGAATATTATATATATATATATATATATAGCCTACACACACACACACACGTCTTAAGACAACATATTTCATCATTGCTTCAAAAAATACCCAGCCTCGTTATATCACTTCTGCAGTTATATATTCAATAATCGATCATATAACCATATTCTGTTCATAATATAATATGACATTTAACGTTACTTATGAAAATGAAATACAAGGTCGTTGCATAAGACTATCTGATAGCGAATGACCCATTCGATATCATTCCTTGAGATTAAATATAGAGCTACCGACATTAGACGACCATAATCTGTATATGAGTATATGAACATACCATGATGGATCTACTGTGTTGATGTTAAACACTTCAGTTGAGGACGAACGCTTTCACGTGTAACTCCATCAATGTTGATAAAACCGCCGAAGAAAAGCTACAAACACACACGACACACACTGACTCCTGCTGATTGGAGGATGTCAACGCAGGACATAGACTGTCAGGAGTACTGCAACACGGACACCATACAATATAATCATTTTATTTTTAAGAAAGAGTTTGATATGTATCTAAATTCATTGAGGAACTCTTAAAACTCTACTGCATGTAATACTCTGTTATGGTGTAAACATTTAGTATTCTTTGTGGTTTTATTTTGTACCCTCATTATTGTCTATTATTGTTCATTACTGTCTTGTCTTGTTTTTGTTATTGTTGCATAATCAAATAAAATAAAATAAAATAAATATAATAATTTTAGTTTTCAAAATAACTGAAAAATGATCTATATTTAGATTATTTAAATAACTCTAATAATTGAATCCCTTGGTGTACCACTTTAATATAATATAATATAATGTAATATACTACTATAATATAACAATTGTTCAGTTTATTTTAATTTGCGATGGGTTCTCTCAGAAATTTCTTATGGGTTGTTTTAATGTTTTTGTTCTACAATTCAAGATACACACCTCAAACATACCTCAAATGTACATTTTGGAAAAAAACAACAACATTAAAAACAAAACAGAAGTAACATATTCTTATTATTAGATGAAATCGTGTCTATAACAGTTTGTTGAAAAAAATATAACAGTGATGATAATAATTTATGAAACTTTATGAAACTAAAAGTTATATTTTAATCGCGCACAAGTTAAAATTTTGATGATTATGGCTTACAGCTTATGAAAAACCCCAAATTCAAAATCTCAGAAAATTTGAACATTACATGAAATCAATAAAAAAAGGATTTTAAATACAGAAATGTCGGTATCTCTGAAAAGTATAATCATGCATATGTATATAGTAATATATACTAAACATATTAGTTTCACCTTTTAATTTGACTTACTGAAATACACAAACTTTTGCACAATATTCAAATTTTTTTAGTTTCACTTGTCATTATAATTATTAATATATGATTGTGGTGATTATCATTATTAAATACAGCACTCAATTCCATATTTCTCAGCTCTCAAGGTTTTATTTTAAGGCAACATTCCAACAAGACTTGATTCCATTCCAAAAGACAAGTGTAAAACTTATTGCCTATAAAGGGTTAAAATGAACGCAATTACAAGCGTCGTGAAAAAAGCATCCCAAAAACATCAGATTGGTAACAAAATTAGTACACATTTTAAAAAGACACTTAGCAGACCATTAACATATCTATTAATATCTACCGTTAATATGTGAGTACATGGTCACATGTCAAGCACAGGACATCACATGGTACAAGTGCCTTAACATGCAGGATCCTGACATATGTAAACATGTTCTTTTAAAAATGAGTTGTATTGCCTTGTGATAGACCTGATTAAGAGAAAAAACCCTCATGAAGTAGATTTGTGTTAACACTGTTCGTGAGGCTGAGCAGAAGGAAATAAACCTTTGTCCAGTTTTAAAAAGGAGTGTTTTCAACAGACTCCAGATCATTCAATTAGAGGTACACAGAAATTTTGCTTCAGACATATTAAAAAACCATCATATCATATCGCAAAGACCATGAAAAGTCTCTTGCACCTAAAGGAAGTGACATTTAATCCCACAAATTACCACAATACTTTTGTACATTAAACCACATTTCAAAAGTCAAATGATGGTATTAAGTGCACATTTCACCAATGAAAACATCCAGAGGTTTTGTGTTACAGGCGTTTGCTTATCATGCAGTCATCATACAGTACAAAACTCATGCCCATCATTACAAATGACACAGAAAAAACCCTGTCGTACTTTAAATGCACGTCATGCGTCTGAGATGAACATCTGAGCTGTGCAAATGAATGTGTTTATGTGTGAAGAATCATATTTAACCATTAATAACAGATATTAATACTCCAGTTAAACCAATGCAAAGAGATGACGGGTCGATTATCTGGAAGATATAGGAGTGTGTGTGTGTGTGTGTGTGTGTGTGTGTGAGTCAGCAGGCCGTCGGAGGTGAAGCTGAAGGAGCGTTTAGGAGGTTCAAAGTTATATTGGCACCCTGGAATGGCAAGATTCAGACTCAGCAGGACTGTCCCATGTCTGCTTTGACACCCTGACTGGACCACGAGGCAAGGCTTGTGTGTTAGTCGTCCTGAGACACACATGCACACAGGATTTAGAACATTCATAGTGTCATCAATCAGCTGGTGTGTGTGTGTGTGTGTGTGGTCGGTTCTTCACTCACCCACTCTTCTTCATCCACTCCCTCAAATAACTCCTGTGGCAGAGGGTCTTCCCTGTTTCCCAGCTTAGCCACCATGGCACTGAGCAACTGAAAGAAATACACAAACACAAGCCATTGATAGACAGATACAGACAGAAAAAAACTATAGATAAACGACAGACAGAAATAGATCGATAGATGGATAGATAGATAGACACCTCCTCTTTCTTCTGATCATCTGTTTTCTCCTCCAGATAGACAGAGGAGGGCAGGTACTTCCTCACGGGAGCCTCTTTTGGTGCTTCACTCACTGAAACAAGGACACAATGAAGGGTGTTTTAAAGACTATGGTGTAGCGGCAGTTTGTATATATCAGTTTTGGAAAAGCATTCTTCTTTGATTTGTGTTTGTTGATGTTGAGCTGTACCGGGCATCATGTCTTTAGGCCTCAGGCTGATCTTGCGGTGCTGTCCGTTGGATCCGGAGAGCCAGGCATCAGCGCTCAGAGATGATTCCCACCACACTGACGTCTCAGGGAAAACATCGTCCTGGAAAAACTCTTTCTGTGGAGGGCAAGACGGATCCAAATCCGACATTAAGCATGAGGAACACTGCAATATAAAGCTGAGAAAGAGCTCAGACACGATCGAGCTAAAGGTATCAAGAAATATAGAAAATATAATATTAAAATAATAACGATTTTTAGTTTTCAGACTATTCAATAAATATGGAAATATGTGTGTACTCTTTAATCTTGGTCTATGTATTCTACAAATGCCCAGTAGAGGTCAGTGTTGTCGGCGTTGGCGTGCGGGTCTCTTACTCTGACACGAGGCACTCTGAAGGCCACGGGTTCGATGGTGGTCTTGCCCAGTCGTACGGCTCGAGCCACTTCCACATCACAAACATCACATTCAGTTTTCGGCAGGAAACACAACCCCTGTCCCGACACGGTAAAACATTAGTAACGATACTATAAAACATCAACGGTACTAAAATAACACTGCTTAATGCAAAATATAATTCATTTTATGTAATTTTTAGGGTAAAATATGACCTCTTGATGAGATGTAATTGCAATAATAGCACTAATAACCTGATATTTACAACATATTACAACAACAATATTACAGCATACCTTGTGTGGTTCAGAGGAATTAAAACTACTACATTCCATGAAGTACGGCGCTTCAGGCACGATCTCGTATATATAAACACGCGTGTCACCCTGGAAGATCAAAGGATCAACAAACACATTGTTGGACCAATCTGTTTGTCACTGACATTTTTTATGTTAAATATGGACACACACTCGCGCACCTTCCCAGTGAGAATGAGGACGCTGGTGTCGGGATCGTAGAACGGGATGAGGGTCGAGGGAGACACGTCAGCAGGTGCAGAAGCCACGGACCCGGATGCCAAGGACTCAGTGGAGAACAGGTACAGCTGTCTTTCACTGCGACTGTGAAGGAAATAAGCCATTACAACTCTTTTAGAGCCAGACAGACACTGACAGTACCAATTCTATTGTATTCATGACTACATTTGTGGTACACTGTACCTGTCGAATCCTGAAACCATCAGGTACTTGCCGTCACAGACCCATACTACACGGGCCCCTCTATGGCCCTCAGGTCCCGGGCCCTCCTGCAGGGACAACGATGAGAAGACTTGGTCACAAACATACGATTTTTTTTTGCTTTTGAAGTTTGATAACATTTACTTGATGCTAAACTAACCTGGATGGGCACTGTGGACTTGCGTGGGTCATATAAACGCACTTTTCCATCCTTACACACAGTGGCCAGCAGTTTCCCGTCTGGACTCCAAGCCATGCCAAAAATCTGAGAAAAAACATAGCGGGTTACCTTGATGGCTACAAAATCATCCTGAGACAGACATTGGATGGATGGACGGACGGATGGATGGATACAGACAGACAGACAGACAGACAGACAGACAGACAGACAGACAGACAGACAGACAGACAGATAGATAGATAGATAGATAGATAGATAGATAGATAGATAGACAGATAGATAGAAAGACAGACAGACAGACAGATAGAAAGACAGACAGACAGACAGACAGACAGATAGAAAGACAGACAGATAGACAGACAGACAGATAGAAAGACAGACAGACAGACAGATAGAGAGATAGATAGAAAGA